>CM052806.1:64711799-64846873 GCA_028533885.1 Nasua narica | reverse complement strand
TTTTTTTTCCCTTTCAAGCTTCTCAGCTTCAAAGATTCAACAATATATGATTATTCCAGCACTAATTTTTCTGTCTGCCAGTAAAAATCTGTTCATTTAAAAATATGTTTAAAAAGTACCTAATTAATTAAGTACCAATTAATTGTATAACTGCAGATGATATTCAAATCTATATTCAAAGAAGCATTTCTGTCATGGACAGAACGGTAACATGTGTAATACAGGTCCCATGAATATTAAAACTCTCTCTCTCTCTCTCTCTCTCTCTCACACACACACACACACACACACACACACACACTGCATTTCAAAGTTATCCCTGGAATATTTTCTGAGCTTACCTTCACAGATACCTTTCAAAGAGTTAGATGTGTTTATTTCAATTAGTGGAAATGAAAAGCAACTTAACATTTCCCTGATCCCATATATATCCCCAAATTTATTGAGCTTGTGTTTGTTTTGTTGTTTGTTTGTTTTACTACTCTTACATTGGTCTTCAAATGTGATTCTTTTAAAGATGGGCATGATACAAGCAGTCTACAACAGACCATGGGCAGCACAGGGACTCGTGAATTCTGATAATCCTCTGGGTAATCATAAAGTAAACAAAAACAGAAGTTAAAAGTCAAAACTTCTGAATGTTGACTTTTGTATTCTTGCTTTACCTTATTAAGTCCTATGAAAAACAAAAGAAAACTGAAAAATGTGATAATTAATTAATTCTCTAATCTTGATACTGAGTATATTCTTTGTTCTTCTTTCTTCATTATCCTGTCTTGCATTAATATAGATTTATTTGATAAACTGAGAAGTAACAATAATCTGCGTTCCTCACTGCCTTTGCGATTATGCATTAAAACTCTGATGCTTATTTACTAAGCCCATACTCGAAATTTATAGTTTAGATAGTCACCGTGCCCACATGCTGCCATGTATATATTGATACTTCATTATATATTTTGGACTCATTTTTACCCAACATACCACAGCCAGTGTATCTGGATTTGAAGAATCTGAGTCATTCCTAAATTTCTTAGCTTCTGTACTCATTTTTTAAATGGAAATAAATGGAAATAAAATAAAAATAAATAATTGGAAATAAAAAATGGCATGCAAATTATTTGGTGGTAATGGGGATTAAGTGAAATAATGCATGCAAAGTGCTGGGTGCTAAGTAAGCATTCAAAATGCTAGTTTCTGTTATTATTACATCATTCCAAATCAGTTTATCAGTGACCTCATTACTTCAAAGCTATATTTCACTTTGATCTTACAATGCTATTCCCCAGACTTATCAGCCACTTTATTTATGAAACTTGCACTTCAGTGACTTTTGACTATGTTTGAAAAGCAAATTTACTCTTAATGGCAGTCATTTCCTTACATTAAACAAAATGTGAAGAAACAAAACAAAATGTGAAGCCAAATGGAAAACTCAACAGAAGCATTTTGAGGAATGACTCGAGTTTACTCTTCTAGTCTAAGTATCTTTAAGAAAGCAATAATTGTGATATTTAGGAGGCAGGAAGTACATGTCTCCTTCAGCTCCTTTAATCCTGTAGACATTCCCTGAGCATCTGTGCTTTGGTCGGGGTCTCAAGCTCTGACAGCAGTGTGCAAATATCCTGGAAGGAAGGGTCTGGGTCTTTTTCAGCATTTCATCCCCAGCATTTAGGGATAATGAGGAGAAAACTTAAGAACTTGGCCTAAAGTTATTTTTCTATCCAGACAGAAAGAGAAAGTCCTAGTAGTTACTTGGAGATTTTGATGGGCTAGCAAAGGAAACTGGAACAAAGGAGCCATATTGCTGACCTACCATCTACAGAGCCTACCTTCTAGGGATGCACCAGTGTGGTTATGGACCCCAGGGTTTCCTGTGACAATGGGATAGATCCAGGGTAGGCAATGTATGAAGTTTGTGATACATGGTGCAGATTGGCTTAAAAGAGGAATGAACTCACTGAATTGGCTTCACTTGAACTATGCATCAAGCTAATCTCTTTCTCTCAATCTGCAAAGATTGATTGAGCACCTCCTAATTGCCCAGCACTATACAGGACCCTAGAAGAGATAGAAAAGAAGTATAACTCATGGCCATCGTCTTTGACAATATAACAATTTTTTGCCTTTATCAGCCCCTCTATCAGGTAGTTACACTTTCTCCACACGGATAGGTTTTCCATCAAATGTATCTCTAGTCTATTCACCTGTGTTGTAATAACTTTTCTTCAGACATTTCTATCCTCTCACTCACTTGTCCTTAAATTCCTAGCTCTACACTTGCAAAACTGTCCCAAGACTTCAGAGCAAAGTTCAGTGACTTCCGTAAGGTTGAAAGAACTACCAGGAAAGATAAAAAGTGTGAATGGGAGAAAAGAGACCTCACAAGACATGCATTTGTCTGTCAGTGTTTTATAAGCCATTTCTCTCTGACTTTTAATATTCCATGTGTGCTTTATAATACTGGTGGTATTTACTAACATAATATTTATAAACAAAATTATAAAGTTAATTAACATTAACCTCCAAGAGAATGCTAAGCACAGGAAGCGATTGCAGTTAAGAGTTGGCCATGTCCCCGTGACAGGACATTAACAACACTTGGGTTGCGTTACATGCAGAGGCTCTAAATGAAATATTGTCTTTCAATCTGCAGTGCTTCTCAATCCCCAAGTAAAAATAAACATGCCACAGGAAAAATAAGATCGATATGATAGCAAGAGAAATTAGAGTGGTGATTAGTATATTAACTGAACACCAGATGGAAAAGCAAAATAAACAATAGCCTGCCAGTCTCCACAAGAAATGTCTTCTAAACATTTTAGAAAGAATTTTAAAACAACATGTGGTGGTGAGGTTTATGGGTAATATATCCTCTGCTACCTTGAGCTTGCTAGTGACCAAAATAGCGCATGTATTATATCACTGGAGATGGAAGTCAGAAATTGTAGAGAAGTCCACCAGCAATTTAACTGGGAGTGACCTTTACAGATAACAAAATAGATACTAAGCTTTTGGTATAATTATTGCTAAATGATCTGGAAAGTGTATGTGTGTGTGTGTCCATGTGCTTATCAAATCCTGTTGTCTTTTTTGTCATGTGCAAAAGCCATACACGGTGGCCCCAGTGGCCTCAGTGCCATTACAATGGTCCAGAAGCCTGTGGGTGGCTTTGCTGTGGGGTGGCATGGGGAGTGACTCCAGGATGCTTCCCATACTGACCGCACTCATAGGTGAAGCCTGTGAAAAGCAGTGTCAAACAACTCACAGGTTAGGAGCTGTAATAAACATTGCTTGAATTAGCCCAGTTCTTGTAAATGTGTCCCAGTATATGAAAATGTTTGTTCCCTTGTTCATTTCCATTGGGAATAGTTTTTTTTTTTTCTGATTTCCTTATGTGTTGTATTCTCAACCATAAAAAGATTTCTGGGGCGCCTGAGTGGCTCAGTCATTAAAGCGTCTGCCTTCAGCTCAGGTCATGATCCTGGGGTCCTGGGATCAAGCCCCACATCGGGCTCCCTGCTCGGTGGGAAGCCCGCTTCTCCCTCTCTGACTCCCCCTGCTTGTGTTCCCTCTCTTCGCTGTGCTCTCTCTGTCAAATAAATAAAATCTTTTAAAAAAAAATGTATAGTAGAGGACACTCCTGAATGTATGTCCCTACAAATGTCTTAGCTATTTTAAAATGGACTTAAAAAGGTCAAAGTTGGGGCACCTGGTTGGCTCAGTTTAGTGTCTGACTCTTGATTTTGGCTCAGGTCGTGATCTCAGGGTTGTGAGATTGAGCCCGACGTCAGGCTCCACACTCAGCGGGAGTCTGCTTTAGGATTCTCTCCCTCTCCCTCCATACCTCCCCACACTCACACGCACTCTCCGTCCCTCTCTTTCTCTCTCTCTCTCAAAGCAATAAATCTTTAAATGTCAAATTTGACTCAAATTCATTCTTTGTTAAATTCTATTATTCATCACACTGTCTTGAACACATACTATATGTCAGATGTCATTGGGCACAAAGATGGACAAAGACATATTCTCTTCCTTAATGGAGCTCCTGGGTGAGAGTGAGACCCATCACCTTCGTTAGTCACTGTGATACAATAGGGTAAGAGCAAAATATGGGTATGGAAGGTGTGTTATGGGGTCATAGGTGGGAGAACAGTCTGTCTGGGAAGGTCAGGGAAAGCCTCAAGATGTGACCTTGAAGGCCAAGTAAGAATTTTCTTGGGAAAGAGAAAACCTGTTTCAAAAGAGAAACTGGTTGATAAATCCTTGGCATAGTATGGGTTCATCCTTAAGATCTTGCCTTTCCCAGTTATCTTCTGGAAACCCATTGCTACCAGGGACTTGGTATTCTCCTAGGCTCTCCCTTAACCACCACCCATAGCTTTCATCACTGTTTTAATTGTTTACTTTTCTGTATCCACTCTTGATAGCACTTTCCTAAGAGTGTCAAAATTACTCCTTGTGGAATCCCTAGCCTAATATCTGACAGACAGCAGCCACTCATAGAATATTAAATAAAATAATGGATATTTGGGATAATCTAATATGACATGAAAGTAGGGGACACGGTAGTCTGAGCCAGGTTGCAGTGGGCCTTACATTTGCTTATAAATGAGGTTTCAGATGCTGTGTGCCAGGCAGCAGGGATTTAGTGACGGCCTTGAGTGGAGAATGATGTGTCTCTGGTGGCAGGTGGGTTGGGGGTTGGAATGGGAGACGTGTCCCTAATCTCCCTCCTTGAGTGAAAAGGATGGAGTGGATAGAGATTGGAATGCACCAGCCTGTAGCCGGTTATGGCCTCGGAAGCCGGGAGGGGACTGATTCTGAATAGTAACATCTTAACGGGAATTCTAAGTCCATCACCGAGCTGGCATCTGAATCTCCTTTACTGGGTTCTAGAACACGGAGTGGAGGCCTAAGCAGGCCAAGAACAGAAGATCAGGAAGTGAGGACCAGAAGAAGGCCCAGTGCTGAGCGGCATGCAGCCGCCATGAATATTTATTAGATGCAGCTTGCTGTTTAGGGTGATGAAAAATTGGTGGGGAGAGAGAAGGGGAATAACTCAAAAAAGACTGTAGTTTGGATAACCTGGTGAGTGTTGACAATTAACACGTTAGGGAGGGAAGGGGAAGGAGCAGCCACTCCCTGGAGCTGCCATCGGAATATGCAGGGGGAGGGAAGAATAGGTGGCGGATAATAAATAGATTTTGTTAACTCCCAGTCAGAGAACTTAGAGGAAAATCAAGACTTTACATTGCGTTTTAACTTTAATCTGTGAGGGGCACCTGACCTGGGGGGGGGGGGGGCGGAGTCAGTTACTTCTGCTTCCGACTTTTGGTTTCAGCTTAGGTCATGACCTCAGGGCAT
The DNA here is from genome assembly GCA_028533885.1 of Nasua narica. Taxonomy (NCBI): domain Eukaryota; kingdom Metazoa; phylum Chordata; class Mammalia; order Carnivora; family Procyonidae; genus Nasua; species Nasua narica. Next base: position 64,841,506 of record CM052806.1, on the reverse strand, counting down.
TGAGATCAAGCCCTCAGTGGGCTCCACACTCAGGGCAGAGTCTCCTTGAGATACTCTCTTCCTCCCTCTTTGCTTCTCCCGCTCATCCCCGCCCCCTCTCTCAAATAAATAAATCTTTAAAAACAATAAAATATTAAAAAAATAAAGTTAATCTGTGAGAATCACTTTATTTATAAAAGTAGCTTCTCATGAGCAGAAATGCCTTAGCTGTGTTCTAGTTCTAAGAGAGTCTGTGCAAAACTTTTTATACCAGTTTAGCTAATTAAAAACAGATCAAGGAGGTCTGAGTCAGTGGGTTAAGTATCTGTGTGCTGGTGAGTAAGACCAGCCTTCTAGGGCAAATTGTTTAAACATTAAAGTGAACTTTTTTTTCTTTAACAAGCATTTTTTATGTAGCTTCCTACAATAAACATTCATAGTCTCGAGATTATAAATCAACAGAACTTGGAACCACCTACACAAAATGTTCAATATAAGAAGACAGGAATAGACTTAGATCAAAACCAACTTTTATAATGACAAGTTATAGAGTAAGTATAACTTCAGGATATATTTTATGGTAACCAGTGTGTAAATATTCTCAAATCTTCTCTCTTATCTACCCAAAAAAAGGCTAATTGTTAAGCCAATGCTTTGCATTTTCAAAATTAGTCACATCAACAGCTTTGTAAACTTTCTTTTAAATTTTTTGGCAAAATTATTATGGCTTATGGATTTGAATTGGATTTTATTGTTAATTAGCTTAGTCAAAGATATATGGGCTTATCATACTCTCCCCATACTGAATGAAATATTCTGTTATTCTATTTCTTTTTGCTTAGCGGTTTTTTTTTTTTTTTCCTCTGCTTAAAATAGGAGTACTCATTCTTGTGCCAAAGAGTATGAAAAGTCCTCAGAAGAATTTGGCATTTTTTTCCTAGAGTATACATTTTACTTGAGGAACTTGTCAGTTGCAAAATGGGGGAGGCTAATTAATTTAACACATTTTTATATTAAAATAAATATGCTATATTATGCTAGAATGAAAATTCACATGACTTTATATGTATTAAAAAAGAACAGCACACAGAACTTCAAATAACTATTAAGCTGGCCGCCAGAATTTTCAGCTTCTCACTCCAACCTTGGGTGAGGTTCCATACTTTCTAAAGATGGTCTTGCAGATGGGACCTTCTACTCGTCACTCTGGGGGCTGTTCTAAACAGACTTCAAGATGTCATAACAGAATCAAGAGCCCAGAAATAAACCCATGCATATATAGTCAGCTAATATTTGACAGGAGAGCTGAGAATAGTCACTGGAGAAAAGGCAGTCTCTTCAATAAATGATGCTGGGAAAATTGGATGTTCACATGCAAAAAAAAAAAAAAAAAAAGAGCTATCTTAGACCCCTATCTTATAAAAATCAACTCAAAATGGATTAGATACTTAAATGTAAGGCCTGAAACCATAAAACTAGAAGAAAACATAGGGGGAAAAACTTGACATGAATCTTGGCAGTGATTTATTCTGGATGTGACTCCTAAAGCACCAGGAACACAATACAAAACAAATAATTGGACTACATCAAACTAAAAAGCTTCGGCATAGCAGAAAAAACAATCCAAAAAAATGAAAAGACATCCTACAGAATAGGAGAAAAATATTTGTAGACCACACATCTCATAAGAAGTTAATATCCAAAATATATAAAAAGCTCATATAGCTCAATAGCAAAAAACACAAATAATCTGATTAAAAATGAGCAAAAGACCTTAACAGAATTTTTCCAAAGATACTAAGTGGCCAACAGATACATAGAAAAGTGTTCAACATTATTCATCATTAGGGAAATTAGTAAGTCAAAACTACAGTGAGATATCACCTCACACCTGTTAGAATGGCTATCATTGAAAAGCCAGGAGAGAACAAATATTGGTAAGGATGTGGAGAAAAAGGGACCTTGTACACTGTTGGTGGGGATGTAAACTAGTATAGCCATAATGGAAAGCAGACTGGAAATCCTTCAGAAAAATAAAAATTGAACTATCATATGATCCAGCTCTTCCACTTCTGGGCGTATATCCGAAGGAAACAAAGTCAGTATGGTGAAGAGATATTGTGATGAACATCCCCGTGTTCATTACAGCATTAGTTACAATATCCAAGACATGAAAACAACCAAAGTGCCCATCAGCAGAGGAATGGATAAAGAAAATGCAGCCTATATATTCACTGAAATATTATACAGCCTTAAAAAAGAAGGAAATCCTGCCATTTGCAACAACATGGATGGACCTAGAGGGTATTATACCAAGTAAAATAAGAAGGACAAAAAAAAAAAAAAAATACTGTATGATCTGAAGTAAAATCTGAAAAAAAACAAACTCCTAGAAACCAAGATCAGATTTGTGGTCGCCAGAAGCAGGAGATGAAGGTGGTCAGAAGGTATCAACTTGTAGTTATAAGAAAAATAAATGCTGGGGGTGTAACGTACAACATGATGACTATAGTTAAAATACTGTATTATGTTTTTAAAAGTTACTAAGAGAGGGGATCTAAAAGTTCTCATCACAAGGAAAAAAATATCTGTGAGGTAATGGATGTTAACTAAACTTACTGTCGTCATCATTTCACAGTATATACATTTATATATAAAAATCATTGTGTTATACATCTTATGTAATGTTCTATATCAATTATATCTCCTAAAAACTGGGAAAAAATATCAAACAGCCCAAAGTCATGCTTCATTCTATGTTCACCATCCCACCCCTACCATTCCCTCGACATGGGATCTGAGCACCGTGAAATGACAGTGTTTATCTCCCTACATAGCGATGATTTGCATGTCTCGCCAAAGTGTTATTGTCCTGAGAGCAGGCTTTTCTCTCCCTGATCATTTCTATGTCCCTAGCTTCTAGCTCCTGTCACAGAGTAAGCATTCAATAAATGTGTGTTGAAGGAGTGGGTGAATAAATAGACACATGAATGAGTCTCGGGAACTGTCCGAAGCAGACCACAGTCCATACACTCACACAGAGCTGACTGATGATGACCACGGGGTTGCCTTCATGTTCAGTCTAGGACGGAACTGATCATTTCCGTGAGATGATGGATAGGCTGTGGAGTTCCAAGGGAACAAATCTCGTCACTGGAGCAGGAACAAGGAGGGTCTCCTGGGAAATCAGATCTCCATGCAATAGCAGAGGAAATTAGATTTGTTACATCTAAATAGTACATGTTCTGCGAACTCACTGGGAGGAGAGACCCTGTCAGAGATCATCCATTCTCCTGGCAGCTCAGATAAAAGGGCAGAAGAATAATAAAGTGAAAATAATGTGTTTCAAAGGCTCTGTGTACTGACCACAACTGAGTTGATCTCCTGGAGTCCACACGTGGGTCATTATTCCAATAACTCATTAGGCCCAAATAGATTGCATCATGAAGGTCATAAAAATAGTAGGTCATCTTCGCCACAGGCCAGTTTATCAGGCATCCAGACATGGTTGGAGAATTAGTGGATTTTTTTAAACTGATAAAGAATGAATTGACAATGAAAATAAAGTGAGTGTTGCACACATGGGAGATGAGCCTAAACTATGGGACAGATGACTGTTTCTAAGCTTGAAAGGGGAAAGAATTTCATTCATTCAGCAAATACTGGAATGCTATGTATGCGCTAAGACTATTCTCATCAAAATAAAGATACCAAAGTATTTGCTTTTCAACAAGGTGTCCGTTTAAGAAATTTGAAGTTTGAATGACTTATACTTCATCATTTGTACCTTTATAATAGACGTTATATGGTAGGTGTTTAATAAATGATGTGGTAGCCACATACCTCCCTACAGAGCGAAGGGGAACCTTTTCCCTCTCCATTCTGCACTTTCCTGATGTAGGATATGAAATGTCAGTGCAGTAATAGAACATTAATTTTCACATTCCTATTGTAAGCTTAAGATTCAGGCAGTGCAAGGATGGACCATGGACTTGGTATGCCTTGGTTAGAACCATCCTTCCACCACTTACTAGTTATATGACCATTGAGCAGTGTACTTAAACCCAATATGTCTTAGCTTCCTCATTAATAAGCAGAAGTAATCTGTTTATTATCCCACCTGCCTTTCTACAGGTTTTATGATAAAGTGGGATGATCTGTATAAAATGCTCAGGACAGTTCTTAGCACCTGGATATACTCAGTAAAGCAGGCTATTATTTGCCTGTAACTATAGTAGACACCAGAAACTTAAGACTAAATAGGTTTTTAAAAAATACCTTTCTTAGAAGTGAATTTTATTTTATTATTTTTTTTATTTTATTTTTTCAGTGTTCCAAGATTCATTATTCATGTACCACACCCAGTGAACAGAGCACTGGGTATGGAAGTGAATTTTAAAAAACAGACCAATAGACTATATCCTGGAATGGGAAGTTAAGTCTAGAATGATTGTTCAAAGAGCTACAGTCCACAAACGAAGGGGCATTCATTCTGTTTTCAGCATTGTGCTTGATGCTAAAGAGGATTCACATAGGCTGAAAGCTCATTTCTGTCCTGCAAAACTTGGCATTTTATTTGGAGAAAACAAGGCGATGACGAGTGGAGATAAGTAAGTAAGGACTGAAACAACCATCGAAGGCCTCAGTAAAAGAAATGTCACAATATAGTAGTATATTAAAATAAATAAGGCATAATAGTATTTTATTTTATTTATTTTTTTTTAAAGATTTTATTTATTTATTTGAGAGACAAAGAACGTGAGAGAGAGCATGAGAGGAGAGAAGGTCAGAGGAAGAAGCAGGCTTCCCGTGGAACCGGGAGCCCGATGTGGGACTCGATCCTGGAACTCAAGGATCATGACCTGTGCTAAAGGCAGTCGCTCAACCAACTGAGCCACCCAGGCGCCCTGCCGGCATAATAGTATTTTATAGTCACAACTTTACTTAAAACCTTTTTTCCAGGCATAACTTTAAAAAAGCCTGTGGAATTCCAATATTGACTAAATTATTTATATTGTAATGTAACTCAAATATCTGCAAATATAAAGCATGTGTACTCTATGCTTACAGCTCTCACACAGCTATAAAACCAAAACAAATCTATAAACTAAATATGAAAAAATAACAAAAGTCACATACTCCAATTAACAGTCATCAATTGAATGTGGTAGGTAATACTGTCTTACTGAGACTAAATTGGCATAGATTCTTTTGAGTTTAACACTCTTCTCTGTGTGCTGAGTGCTGACAGAGCTCTGTAGACATCTTTCTTTGTGAATTCATGATAATTTTTTTCTGCATGTAGAATACCTCGCTTTCACCTAACCCAAAGGATCATTTGCATTTAAGTCCGCCTATGCTCTTATTAGCTCATTATGATTAAAGTGATACGACTTGAGGCCAGTCAGTCAGCAACTCAAATGGGCACTGAAAACATAAGGCAATTCTCAGTTCCAAGGTATTCATTTGATGACCCAGAACATGCCTATATTTTTTAGATTATGACTGAAATGAAACACACACATTTACATAGTTACATATAAGTTCTCAGAGAAAACAAATGGTACCTGAGAACAGGACTGAGGTGGAGAAAGACTGTGACAGTTAATTGCCGGGTGAACTTACAAACAGTAACTATAACTACTACAGAAACCCAGAGAGGAAAGATGGTTTTGTGTTCAGATGTTGAGCGAGGTGGGTTTATGGACTTGACCTTGGAATCTAGTTGTCATCATGGCGTGAGATACGTTTAGTCATTTAGTCATGGTCTTGGAGGCAGACATGTAGGTAATGGAAGATGAGGTCTTACCTAAACAGAGCTTTTAATCTTTCATCTGGGGATTTCTGAAATAGCACACAAGATTTACACAAGAGAGGAGAGAGAGAGAATGCAGGACGTTCAACATTGTGGGAAAGAATTAGATTCGCCGAAAGGTATCTTCGTGAAGTATATGAAGGAGCTCTTCTCACCTGGGAGAAGGTAGTGGCTCTAGCTGACTCAAAAGTAGCTTCTTCGAGGGGAAACCCCGTGTTGAAGGGAATGTTCCTGTTGTGACAAGAAAGATTTAGTGTTTACTATATTCACTAGCCTTGAAATGTTCTTGTTATTGACCACAGGAGAGAATATTTGCTGCTAGACTGCCAGCCCCAGAGTGCTCCTTCACTGTACTGATTTCCCACTTCTCTAGCATGTGTTGAAAGTTTCCAAACCAAGGAAGACACCTCGAATTCATATATTGAGCTCCTAATTTGACTTTATCTGGAGATAATCTTTAGGAAGTATTTAAGGTTAAATGAGGTCATAGGATGTGGCCCTAGTCTGATAGAATTGGTGCCTTTACAAAAAGAAGAAGAAAGAGAGCTTCTCTGTCTCTGTTTCTCTCTGCAATGTGAGGACACAGCAAGAGGTTGACCAAGCCAGGAAGAATGTCTTCACTAGAGCCCAACCACGCTAGCAATCTGACTTTGGACTTCCAGCCTCCAGAACCATGAGAAATAAATGTCTGTTGTTTAAGCCACCACCTCATTTATGATATTTTCTTATGGTAGCCTGAGCTGCCAATCCCGTGTCAAACAAAATTACATCTAACCTGCATGATTTCCTCCTATTTTCATTTTCCTTGATAGATACAAGTAACAAGTTCTCCCATTTGAGAGCATGGACAATGGTATGATAATTTTGTCTGGTTTGGTTGTATTTCAGATTTTCTTATGAAGGCAAGAAACTACATTTCAATTGACCTCTGGAATGTTATTTGCAGTACAGTTTCTAGGCGCATAAATCCGTATTCACTGGTGAAATCTGATTCTTGTTTCTGGCACAATTTGCAAAATTGCTCCAGGTGCCGGGTGAGTTCTTTCATCTGGGGAAAGGAGAAATTTCACAGGTTTCATTTTGCATGTGAAACTCAATTCATGCCTCTGAAAACTATAAAATATGGGGCCTAAATATAGTTTGTGAAGGGTATGAAACATGAATGAACAGCAGCAGGAACCAGATTTACAAAAGGAAAACAAATGGGCTGAACCAGAAGCCTCCAGCTTATCTAAATTTTCCTTATTACATTCCTGGGCATCGCATGGGCCTGAACAGCAGAATGAAATTCATGGTTATGGAAATGAGGAGAACCAAGTGTGGGGCATGCCCTTCTGTGTGCTCTCAGTGAGGAATTGTCGAAGGTTGAAGTGACCTTTCTCCTGCTTTGCACTGTCACAGAGCCATCAGAGGTGACTTCTGATGGGAGGCTGTGGGAACCGCTGCAGAGGACTAGGATCGGGGCTCTGGGAGGACAGCCAGCCCTGAAGCTGCCCAGGCTGGGCACTTTGCTCTCTCTGACCTCCAGCACATTCAGTTCAATTCAGTACACACAGTTTGATCGAGTACAGGGTCAATAGTGTGCTATTTCCATTCTCACAAAGCAAAGCAAGAGGTCTTCAGCTTCCAGCTGGGGAAGTGTTCCTGATAGTGGGTTTTAGGTTAGGGTCAGACACGAAGGGACAAACGTGGGTTTGTTCGTAGGTAAGAAACTTAGTCCATCAACAAAGTTCCCATTGTACCATGAGGCTAAAATAAGCTTTTCCACTGAGGTTGTATCCAATTCTGGGGCCTTATTTAGTGCTAAGATGTAATCTGAAGGGCTTTCTGATATAAATGGCCATCTCTCTTTATTAGGGTTCAAGTTTATCTTTCCCATCTGGTTTTCCATAGGGTCTACTCAGGAACCCATTCCAAGGCTGCCCAAGGTCTGGGTTTCCTGAGGTCATTCTCATGACCCTATTAGGGACATAGATTTTGATGCTGTGCCAGCAAAGCATGGGGCCATAACAAAGCTTGGTGGCTCTATATAGCCCTTCATCACTTCCCTTATGCCTAGGCACACAGGAATTGTTCCCCTGCTCCAGGGTTGGAGAGAGGGCTCCATGGGCTGCTCAGGCCTGTGTGCCAAGGCATATTATCAAAGTATTTCTATTTGGGGGGTCTTGCTGCTTCTTGGATTCTACATTAGAGGACAGGCATGGGTCTCCTTTGAATTCAAATCCCCCAAACCAATCTGATATGTCTCCTCTCTCTGCCCCATCTCTGGACGCAGTTCCTAACCCCACCCCTAACTCTCATCCCTGCAACCCATGACACTGGCTCATTATTTGCTTCCTTTCTGATTCTCCTCCTTCCTCTCTGGAAAACAAGCCAGTCTTAATGTTCATGGATTCTCTATTCTCTAAGTCTTTCAAGGGTCTAGTCCTTGGCTAGTCAAGGCTTTTCTCTATATTTTGTAGGGATACCCTTCCATGAAACGTGGATGCCTCACCATTTAACTGATGAGTTACTGTCTTGCTTTATTATCCTGACTTATGTTCATTCTTCCAAATGAATAAGATCGATGCCACCTTCCAAAGTAACTCAAATCAGTCTTGCAAGTTTCTTCTAAAATGTCATCCCAATTTCAGAGAAAAAGACAGAACCAGGGCCAGGCCTCCGTTCAGCTGTGACATCAATCACACTCATCTTCAGTATTCATAATGTGTCTCCTGGGCCCTCTTTCTCTCTCTACCAGAATTCCCAGGCGCTCATTAAGACAAGAATCTCTTGTGGTTCCTTTTCCTCTTCTCACCAGTGGGTTGGTGGACAGAGTAAGGCCTACTTTATCCAGAGCCTTCAGGTAATGATGTGCTCTACACTGACATTAATTTTCCAGGCTACTGAAGCTTACCGGCTTAATTGAAAACTTTTAAAAGTTGTAATGGCTTTCAACAGAAAGTTTCTCCACATCCTTTGCATTGGTTCCTTACTCTGACATCATGAATTCAAATTCCTGTCTGTTTCTCTTGTAATGTGTTGAATCAGTCAACAAGCATATATTGAGCATCCTTTATGTGAGAGGCTCAGAGATACCAAAATGATGGCTCTGCCATTCAAAGAGGAATGAGATATTGATGACCAATTGCCAGGGCAATCGAGGCTGCTCTAGGGTTGTGAACAGGGCATGGATGGGGCATCAAGGGGACACAGAGGAGGAATAGCAGTTCTGCCAAAATAAGGTATGAGGTGCCAGGATAGACTCTTCAGAGGGCTGATCATCTGTCATTAGGGACTCTGCCCTCCTCGGAGAGTCCAGGTTGGTCCAGCTGTGGCGGTGCCTTCCATTGCCCCCATGGAGGTAGACCATCACCTGTCACATCTTGCTCTTAGCAGAAGCTTCCCCTTCTAAGTTACATTTCTAATCATCTGTGAGTTGGTAAGACTTATAACCAAGCTCCTCAGAACCAGGGCTCCCTTGAAGTGAATAGGCTCTTAGCAAGCCTCCCAGGAGCTCTGCTAGGATAATGGGCAAGAGGGCGATTTGATTGCTTATTTTGATTAGACTATTTTGATTGCTTTGTGCTTCTTTCCTAGTTCATAGTTGGCTTGTGGGTTCAGTAGATAAGCAACTTCTAAATAAAATGAGGAGGGTGTTAGAAGAAGCATTTCATCTAAAGGAATTATATCTCCACTTAATGAGCATCTATTATGTGCCCAATTCTTTACCTTCATTACTTCTTTAATCCTCCCCCTAGCCCAGCAATGTAAGCAAACTACTCCCATTTTATGGAAGAGGAAACAAATACTCAAGAGACTACACAACTTCGTGCCTTTGTGATGTTAGACAATTTTCTTGACCATCCTGTCCCTTCTAACCTTCACCTATAAAATGGGGATAGTCCTACTGTTCAGCTCCCAGAGTATGAGGCTTAAGCAGGTGAATAAATATAAAATGCTTGGTGGAACCTAAGTGCCTGCTTATAATTAAAGTGCCTGATTGAGTGCTGGCTGCCGTTGTCACATTATAGTCACTGAAGTCATGTAATTACTGAGAAGCAGAACCCTATTCTTAAGTCAGTCCGGCAGCAGGCACTCTGACAGCAGGAAGGAGAGTTATTTTGTAGCAGGTGACCTTTCTCAGCACGGATCACATTACACATGGAGGCAACAACCTGTCTTGCCTCTGAGCCATGTGAAGACAGGGTGATACTCTTATCCCTGCTGTCCTTATCATGGGCTCCATGACTCACTACAAGGGCACTGAATTGCGACATTTTAAGAGAAGGCTGTTAGCCATGGCTTCTTGCTATTTTTGAAGTTTGTCTCAAGGTCAAGTGTTGTTTTGAAGAAGCCAAAGAAGTATTTAAGCCTCCATAGCCACAGCTTTTACATAATTTCAGGCAGGATGTTCTTCATGTTGGCCCATTTTACTAGAAAATAACCCCCCGCCATGATGTGCTAAATGATCCCAGTCGTGACTGAGATTGATAGATTGAGAACAAACTGAGCATGTTTCCAATCACCCCCATTTCTGTCTTTAGAACCATCATTTATAGTAGGAATAGGATTTGGAACAATCATTGCATGGATTGTATTCAGTCATCCTCTTTAATTTCTTGAAACTTTAGAAAGGAATGTTAGCATGAAATACACTATTTTTTTTCCATCCCCCCCCCCCAAAAAAAGCTTTACTTGAAGGGTGTCTCTGAACACCCTCTGAAGTTCTCTGAAATGTCATAGTATGAAATTTCAGTAAAATTCTGACTTGCAGTGGGAGAATAGCTATTACTTTCTCTTCTCTTTTCAAAAAATCCTGTAACAAAACTTAAAGTCCTCATAGCATCTATAAAATAGGGTTCTCATCAAAAAGCACTTATTTGCTATTACTATTGCATAATTCTATGCAAAGACTTACCATGGATATAGCTCTCAACAAATATTTATTAAATTGAATTAAACCTCGTTACCCTGCCCTATCCACCTCTGCCTTCTATGGACCTACTATAAATTATGGAAACTGGACACAGGTCATATGAAGTGAATGATATCAACATTTATGGTATGAATTTAACCCAGAGTGTGTTTCCACAGCCCTGAGTTGCAGAGATTCGTGGAATATTTCTTATTTAAACATTTGCAGTATCACTTCTCTTTTCTATAGTCTATGAGGGATTCTAAGATGAAGTGAGGCCTGAGGGCACACCTGAATGAGGCAAGAAACACTCATTGACAAACAGGATAAAAAGGAAATGCTGGGGGAGGGTGGCACTTCAGGAGAAGGCTGGCCAAGCGTGAGGAAGGAGGTGCAGAGGCTCTTGTAGAAGGCTCGGACTGACACAACTCTAATTTTGTGATGTTTAGCCCATTTTCAATGTCAAGAAAGCTGGACCGCCAATACAAATCAAAAAGACCCTTTTGTCTTTTTTTATCCTTCTCACTCCAAATACCAATTCAATCAAGGGGGGAGTCTATATGCTGTTTGGAAGACAAGGACCAAAGTAATTTTCACAAGACTTCAACCACTGGCCCGTAGAAAACAACTGAATATTCCCAACAGCCCTAGGAAGTGGAATTTGACCTTTCTGATGGCCCGCTTGTTATGTGGCTACAGGCTTTCTCTGGGTTGATGATAGATGCTGGTAGGGAAGATAAGAGAATACAAAAGAAAGGAAACCCAGAGGCATTTTGCATCTGAGAACGCCTCATGCAAATCTTGAGGAGAGCATTTCCCTGCTGTGCGTGCCCTGAAAGGAAGGACGATGCCTCAGGAGGCTTAGAACACTAGAGGGAGGGTTGAGCCTCTGCCAGTCACTTCCTCAGCAGCTTGAGCCGTGATAGGATAGGGAACTGTGTGGGGGTGGGAAACAGACCAAGCCAAGCCTGAAAGCCAGCTAAGAGGAAGCGAACTCAAAGCAGGGTGTGTGTTTTCTGTTTCCTACTTTGTTGAATGCAAACTGGGCTAGGGACTGGGTGCTGGGGATTTGTGACTTAGTTAGTAGGGAAGTATCATTAGCATTGCTGAAGAGTGATGCCTCATTTCAACCACCTGAAATATTAGTCAGCAAACCCTAAGAGCTTACCAGAGGCTAGGGAAGAGGAGATGAAATGGAGGCCCCTTTCACCTTGAACAACACCTGGGCTGAGCAGGCAGAAATGTGGTGGATCTCCGGACCGCAGAGTTGATCATGTATGGAGGAGCATATGTTAGACAATCAGGAGGCTCCCTGTGTTAGTCACAGACCTCACTTGCCTGATCAGAGAGCCTGAGAACACAGCACAGCCCCTTAAGCCTCTTCAGGACCCTGTCTTGGTAATGAGTCATCAGGAACATCATACTTGACCAAACTAGGTAGAGTGGCAAAAAATACATTATACAGGTGAGCAATCCCAACTTAGCAGCAGCAAACAGCATATTACAGGTTCTTGTTTGGCATTGTTAGGCGTAAGCATGGTTTGTTTTTACCCCATTGTGTTTCTCTGCCCTCGAGAATTTTTAGCTTGAAGGGTGTGAGGGAAGTAAATTTCGCAGGGAGTGTGTTCTCCCTGGTGACAGGCTGAAACTGTTCTCCGAGTTCTTCTTCAGCACCCTAAACGGGACACTGCCCTGGTCCCCATGCCCACAACTCTCTAGATTCAGGTTCTTTTCTAGGAAATGAAGATAATTCCACTTCATGATCTCCTCATCTCCAGCTCCCATTTTAATTAACTCAGTACCCTTCTTTCTGCACTCATCAGTCTCCTTCCTTCTTTACTCTTGTCTCCAAAGAGCGAGCTGTTTCACCTTTGGCCTCAATCAAAAAGAGGATACCCACCCCACACATGGCCTTTAAGGGGTGGGTGATATGTTCAACACAAAGATGGCAGGGGAAAAACAGAACAAACAAATTCTTTGTAGTCAAAGGCAAAGTATTTGTGAAAAAGACATTGACACAGGATCCAAGAACTATAAAACTGAAGGGACCTAAGGATTTTTTGGATCATGGTCTATCTAGTACTTGGATATTAATTTTTTACCATCTCCTCCCAAAGATAATTTTGCCTATGCTTAAACACCCGAGGTCATGGGAACTCATTACCTTTAATTAAGCATATGTGACATTTGGGGAGTTCTGAGCGAGTAGTCTTTTATAGAGAGAGCTGAAGCCTGCCTCCCTGTGGCTTCTGTTTTTTGTTCTTTGAGAGATGAATGTGGTATTCTAGAAAATGGGCAAGATCCCGCTCCCGACTAATTTGAAACTTCTTTAGGAAAGAGTAAAGAAAGAAAGAACAACTAGTGAGGAAAGGAACTGAGGGGTTCTTTGGTGACCTAGCCCAGACCCCTCACATAGGCCAGGGGCAGTCTACCTTGTACAGTAGCTGAGTTATTAAAATTGCTGCTGCTCCCAGTGTTTGTGTGCCAACCCCCACTCCTGTGGTGAAGCTTTAATCCCCAATGTGATGGTGTTTGAAAATGGATGTTGGAGATGGATTTCTCTCCTGGGAGAAGAAGTCTGGAGGTAGCGTGGGTGTTTGTTGCTGGCATCAGTACTGAGGCCCATGGATGGCAGGGCAGGGTCTCTGCCATCCTCTTGGCCTTTCCATGGTGATCCCAAGATGGATGCTGAAGTTCCAGCTGCCTCATCTATATTTCAGACAGAAAAGAAGCAGAAAAGGGGTGGTACGTAGGGAAGCAAAGTTTACACAGCTACTCCCAGCTGACATCCTTTTGGCTAGAATTATGTCACAGCCATGTTTAATGGGAAGAGAAGTTAGGAAATGTCATTTTTAGTCAGGGACGTTGCCACCCCATACAAAACAGGGTTCTGTTAATAAGAAAGGGGGGAAATGGCTATCGGTCAGGCAGCTAACAGTGTTTGCTCAGGAATATCAATAGCTTCATGTTAAAACCCCATGGGGTGTTAATTATAAATGTCAGGACTCTTCCAGCCAACAGATTTGGCTCTGGCTAGTTTGAATGGAGACATTGAACACCCTTATGAAAGGATGTTAGGTAGCCCACAAGTTTCTCTGGGAAGGCCAGAAAAAAAAAATTGTATGTATTCAGCCACAGACAGAAGTATGAAAAATGCCCAGTTTCCTCAAGGGATTTATATGACTACAAGGCCACTGCTGTCCCTATTGTCCACTACTTGCACCTCATGTGCTGGGACCAGACACCAGAAACTCTACTTGGGCTGCCACCAAAGAACCAGGTTCCCTGGTACCTGCCTGCTTACAGAGCCCTCTCTCCTGGCACCCCTCACTTGCACGTCCAAAGCTCTTGTACACGGGACCGTATGGAGGTCTGCATGGTGGCCTGGCGGCCTCCTAGCTGCTGCACATCTGGGGCACTCAGGCCTAAGCTTTCCAGCCACTCTAACACAAGAAGACAAACTAGTAGGGGGGCAGGGTGCTGTCTGAGCCAACCTCTGGTATCATCACCATGTTTTTGAAATAGGGGCAGCCAGGAGTTCTACTCAGTTATGTTTTATCAGGACTGAGTAATAGTTTCCCATGGCTTTGAAGGGAGATATGATAGCAAAAAAAAAAGAAAAGAAAAGGGGGGAAGAAGGACACAAAAAAAACCATCATCTGGTGCTAGAAAAGAATGGCTTACTATAAAAGAAAGAGAATGACACAATCTTTTCAATTTCATTTTTTCTTCTGCATTACATGGTGCATTTTTGTAAAGATAACAGATGGGAATCCTATATTCATTAAGGAAAAAACTTTTCCTCTGCTAGTGTTTTAAATAAGAGAAATACATAGTATTTATGCTACCCTTTGAAGACCCTTTGAAGATTTTAATTAGCACTGAATGTGTTATTCCATCTGCTTAAACAAGCAGGCCACATGGTCACAAGGCCCCTCATTTCAGGCTGGCTGGCAAATCAATCCATTGAGTCTCCTTGGTTGGAATTAATATAAAACTTCAACTAAAAAGACCCCATAAATTACCCCCAAATTATCTTCATTTTAAAAAAATTTGTAAGAAAAGAATGTATATATAGTATATACTATGCATATATAGGCTCAAAAATTTTTAAGTGATTCAAATATTTCTCTAACTTCAACCCAGTCTTCCACTGTGCAATGATTCCTGATGATATGTCCTTCTTTTTTTAACATTTTATGCCATTTAATAGTTCACAGAATATTTTCGCGTACTGTCATATGATCCTATCTACCCTGGGACTAGAATAGGGTAGGCAGTATTTTCTCTAACTAAAGACAGGAAAATGAAGGCTCAGAAAGATCCAATGATTTGCCCCAGTTCACCAAGTTCAAAAGAGATTCACCTGACCCTATAACCTGAAGCTTTTCATTTCTATCCTGGTATTACAGCTAACAATGAAAGCTTACTCATCAAAACAAGAATCTTTCCGTCTTTAGGAAGATTATTTTACATCAACTGGGCTTTACCTGGGTTAGATCTCAAAAGTAATGCATGTTAAAAAAGTGGCTTCAGGAATAGGGCAATATGACAATGGCTATGACTATCGGGAGATGTGGATTGAATCCCACAAGAGCTATCTTCTAGCTGAGTGACTTTGAGCAAGTAACTACTTAATCTCCATGAAGCTCAATTTTCACACCTATAAATAGAGAACATAATAAGTAAAACTTATAGAGATGCAGCAGTCATTCTGTGTTCCCTAGAAAATCAAAATGGTCCATCGTTGGACCATTTTAATAAATTGAGGTCCATTCATTTATTTAAAAAATACTAAACACCTACCCTGCGAATACTACTATTCTTGACACTGGAGATACAGAGATTCATTAAAAAAATTCCCACCTTTATGGCACCAAAGAGGGTGTGACCAATTTTACTTGGGATGGTGTGTGTGTGTGTGTGTGTGTGGTGTGTATTTGTGTGTGTTGGGGGTAGGGGAGTGGGAGAAAGTCTGTGTAGGGGATGTATTCCTTGAGCTAAGTCTTAAATATGCTTCTTTATCGTTTCTGGAAGGTTCTAGCAGCAGGATCAGTTTCCATGGTATATTCTCATTGTAGCAGCTGGCTACCCATTCTTTTCTTCACGTGGGAGGCATGTGCTACTTTTCAGAGCATGTACAAATTCTATTTGTTATGCAGCACAAGGTATCTGTTTTGCCTGATTCACAGAGTAGAGTAAGCAGATCCCATGTCTGGATCTTTTTTTTTCCCCTCAATATTTTGTGCTGATTTATCTATGTTAAGCTAATCCTCAGAAATCTTAAAAAGATAGAAACTAAGAGAACAGAGAAGGAGATAGTCAAGGATAAATTTCCCCAAACAGTACCATCCTCTTGCCTTTTAAAGAGCAAAGACAGCTAAGAATTGCCGTCACTGAAGACTAGCGGGGAAAGGGAGGACATCTTTCTCGAGCAAGACCTTGCAGTATCCTTCAAAGCTGCTGCCGCTGCTGCCCCAAAAGAAAGCCACCGAAATGTGCACCAATGAGGCCCCTGTGAGTTGGAGGAAAGCTCTCCAGGGCACCCCTGGCTGTGGAGGAGATGGCAGGCACAGCCCCTTTGGCCGGTATTGAGCTCTAGCATTATTTCTCCCTAGGGTCTGGGAGAGTGATGCATTATAGAGAATAATGCCAGAAATAAGCCTGAGCTACAGAATTAGCATCCACCTTCAGTAGCAGCTTTCGGTTTATTTGTTAGAGATACTATCCAAGGGGAGGTATAATTCACTTCTGAGCAGCTTGAACTAATATCATTGTTTTTCTCCAGCTTATATTTCAACTTCATATCGGAATTAGAGTAGACAATCTATTTTTTTCTTTCTCTAGCAAGACAATCATGACAGTCTTCCCAGTGCCTAAGCCTTCTCAGCATGATAAAATGTCTAAGAATGAAACGGTTGCACCTTGCACTCTGAGAGTGGTGAGGTTTCCAGATGGGGTGCGAGGGAGGAGAAGCAGATAATAATAAACAACACCGGGCTTCTAACAGAAGACTGTTCACGGGAATACAGCGAAGCTCGTCCAGGAAAAGGCAGGCATCCCCTCATTTGATCGCACAGGCCATTAGTGACCCACTCACCAGGAAATTAAAGGAAAATAAATATGTATGCTAATCTGTTACCAATGAAATCTAATAAATAGCCTCACCACTTTATCATCTTTGAATTAGAAGTGGAAGTCATGGAAGTGAAAATAGCACACTTGTCAAAACACCCAGTGCTCTAGTGTCGGGAACAATATAAATGAGGCCGAGAAAGGAAATTGCTGAGGCAGCAGTTCAGAAAATCACACTCTTTGCTTCTCTTCTATCTCTGATATAACATACTATGTTAGTGAGGGCTAGTGGAAAAAAATTGATCCTTAGGTCTTAGTAAAGTGCGTCTTACTAAAGTGTCTTAGTAATCTTAGTAAAGATTACCTGCATTCAACTCTGAAAGAGAAAGCCATTCAGACCTTATATCATTTATTATGTAATTTATTCATTTTTTTATTATTATTATTGATTATTCAGTTGTTGATTCAAACATGTGCTGTGCCTCCTAGGTCAAAGACCCAGCACCATATCTGGATACAAGGAATAACCTTTGTGGACATTATTCTAGGGTAGCAGTTCTTTTTTTTTTTTTTTTTAAGATTTTATTTATTTGAGAGACAGAGAGATAGTGAGAGCATGAGTTGGGGGCTAGGGGGAGAAGGAGAAGTAGGGTCCCTGCTGAGCAGGGAGCCCGATGCGGGACTTGATTCCAGGACCCTGGGATCATGACCTGAACTAAAGACAGACACTTCTGACTAAGTCCCCCTTGGCACCCCTAGAGTATCAGTTCTTAAACTTTAGCATGCATCACAGTCATCTGGAGAGATTCTAATTAGGTAGGTTTATGGTGGGGCCTGTAAATTTGCATTTCTAACAAGATGACACTGATGCTGTTGACTGGGGACCATACTTTGGAAAGCACTAGTCCAGAGGAGTGGTTCTCCATCTTGGCTGCCCATTAAAATCGCTCAGGGAGCTATCAAAAATCTTGACTACAGACTTCGCCTCTGGTTACACAAACCAAAATATCTCGAGTGGGACCTAGACATCCAAGTTTAAAGGCTCTACAAACCAATAATCTTGTGGGAAAGACAAACTAGAAAAACAATTAGAAGTTGTAGAAGAATCAAAGAGAAGGCAGTGGTAGAGTACGGGAATGGGAGCCTAAGATAAATAGGAGAGACTATTCAGATGACCTGAAGGAAAAGAAAACAAAAATGCAACAAGTCATGGAATGAATATTTCAAGTGGAAGAACCAGCATGTGCAAAGGCCCTAAGACTGGAGAAAATTAACATATTTAAGGGGTAAAGAAACAGCTAGCATGGGACTGGCTCATCCTTAGTGAATGGCAGAGTTGACAAGTTGCAGTTGCAAAAGTAAGTAGTAATGTAGAGATTATAGGCCAAGACCAAGCTTTGAGAAAGAATAGGGAGCCATTGACTAATCAAATTTGCATTTATTTTTTTTCCTTTATTTTAAATATTTATTTATTTTAAAGAATAAGAGAGCAAGTGAGCAGGGGAAAAGGCAGAGGAAAAGGAAAGGACAGATCTCAAGCACACTCCCTGCTGAGAGTAGATCCCTCTGTGGGGCTTGATCCCACAACTCTGAGATCATGACCTGAGCCAAAACCAAGATTGACATTGATCAACTGAGCCACCTGGAGCCCCTAATCGTATTTGCATTTAAAAGATCACTCTGGATACTAAAAATCAATTGAAAAAGGATGAGGAAAAGGAGACTAATTTAATTAGGACTTCGTGAGATTTTACCAGGCACAAGGTGATGCTCGCCTGGATGGAGATCGATAATGGGTAGATTTTCATTTATGTTAGAGGTAGAATTAATAAAACTTGCTAAGAGACATTTTGTGGAGAATGAGAGGCAGAAACTCAGGAATAATTCAAGATTTCTGTTTTTAGGCAACTGAGAAGATGGTGATACCATTTATTTGTATGGACATGAGATAGATTTCAGGGGAAAAATAAAAATTTAGGGAAATATGGTTAATGTTTCCCCAACTGACAGTATTAAATAAGTATTTTGCTATTTGAGCCTGGAGCAAAGATAGGAGTTTGGAGATGGAAGAATGAATTTGGGAGTTCTCAGTGTTTACACTCATGGAACTAGGTGGTATTATATGGGAAGAGAGTAGAGAAAGGGACTTAGGTTAAGCCATGTGGAATCCATTTTTTTAGCGGATGGACAGAGGAGGAGTCAGCCAAGGCCTGAGGGCAAAGAAGTAAAGTAAGGAAACAGGGAGTCAGAAACCAAGATAAGACATGTGTCTAGAAAGAAGAAAGTACTCAACTTTGTCAGATGCTATAAGAAGTTAAGAAGAAGAAGAGAGACAAAGTGTCCACTGGATTGCCTTTGACAAACTTTTGCAGTGGTAGGATAAAGGGGAAAGGTGGATTATAATGGGTAGAAGAGTTACTTGAAATTGGGGAAATGGAGACAGCATAAATAAGGCTTTTACAAGTTTCTGTGTGTAAAAGGGAATAATGAACTTGGGTGGCAGCTAAAGAAGGATATAAGTTAGTTTTCAGTTTTGTTTAAAATGGGAGACACAAGAAAATGTATATATAGGAACGGGAAAGATCCAGTTGGCCAAGAGAAATCAGTGACACTGGAGAAAGGAATAACAGTAAAAAGCTTAAGAAAGCAAAGGAGGAGGCGTACAGAAAACATGATGAACATTTAGTTTTTATGAACGAAGGGTAACTTCCTAATCATAACGGGAAGAAAGAATGCAAAAGTCAATGCCAACACAGCTGAGCTTGTAAGACTCATCATTGGAAGATAAGGGAGTCTTTCTGGTGATGGTGTCTATTTTTTCCCAATGGAAATAGGAGAAAAGTGAGGGGTTAGGGAAAAATACAAAATAATAAGCTTGGAGTGTGGGAAAGAAAGGAACCTTGAGGGTGAATACAATTCCTATTGTTAGGAGAAAAACATTACCACCAAATTCCTCTTGGAACACAGCATTTGGTAGAAAATGCTTGTGGAAGAGAAAGAACTTTTCAAAAACTGAATGCTAAAGTGTTATACATTAGGCAAAGGGAGAATTTTCTGTTGTTCCAGAGAATGAAGTAAGAGAAGGGAGAAGTGGAGAGAAAGAATGAAGCCAAGGAGAGGGCAAAAGTCTGTTCTCTGTGCTATCTGAACTTCTCCTGTGATTCCTACCCCCTACCATAAATCCTCAGTAGGATCTGTTGAGCTCACAAAATCCTCCATGTATATGGGTTTCTCCGGGAGACTGCAGAGCCTGAGGCAGTCAATTCCTTAAAAATATGAGCCCCCAGAGATAAACATAAATTGTAGGCAGAATTTAAACATCTCTAAGCACAGAGGGGTTTAAAACATCTTTATTAGGTGTCTCTCTCTTGATATCCAGGTGCCATTTGCATTTCAAACCAAAGACACAAAAATAAAACATGAATAAAACTCATACCTGGGATGAAAGAAGTAAAGCATGTCTCCCACACCTAGCCCTGGGAGTACCTTCAACCTCCTTTCCTACTTCTGAGTCCAGAAATCCACCGTGGACTACTTCTTCTACTTTCACCTTTAACGCCAGAAAGATTTCTGCCAAGTTCTGAAGGAAACATTATTGCCTGAAAGACTGCATTCCGTTTTGTGGGATTCTGAATCTCTCATATTAGATTTGTTGGAAAGTCTTGGAACATAGACATGATGGTTGTTAGAAGACTTACAAGAAGAAAAACAAGGGAACTCTGTCAGCTGCCAAAAAGTCACACCCAAATCAATGGTGTGAATGGGTCCAATCCGTATTCCCTCTTAGATATCAAGGAAAGCCAATGTATACGTATACTAAGTGAAATAGGCCAAATGAATTACTCAACATCTTAGTACATGCCTATTCAATTTTTTTAAGGCGATGGATCACTTTGTGGATACAGAAAGTAGGAAAGGGAAAAGGGAAACTTTCAATAATTGCTTGCCCTGTGCTGGCAACACAGTACCTAGCATTTTCTATTGCAGTGAACTCTCCACAATTTTCCCCCTTCTGAGCTTTGTCTTACTCTACTCTACTGGTATGATAAATATCCCTTTCAGATTTGGAGTCAAGACCCAAATTTATTGTACCTATTTATTATATTCAGTGGCTTGACCCCCAAGGAATATAGCTCTCCTAACCACTCTAGTACTCACATAACTTTGTCCATATCTTCACACCAACCCGGTTCTCCACACATACTGAAACACTGACTGTTTCCTAAATAGTAAAGACAGAGGGAACTGACAGGGATTTCTTTAGATCTCTTCATCCAACCTGCCGCCTGCCACCACCCCTTTGATTTGTCCTTTGAACATGGCTCATGGCTCGGATTTTCCTGCAAGCCTTCCCTTGGCCTCTTAAGTCTCTTTCAGTTTGATGGTTTCATTTGCAGATTCTTCTTTGTATTTCTCTAATATTTTGTACATATGTCTATGATAGCCTTTCTTTCACTGTAATACGATTTCACTGTAATTGTATTTCTTATATCTGCTACTAAACTATATACTCTCTGAAGGCAGGTGCTATGAATTGTTCCTTTTTTACATACATACTGCCTGGTATATGCTATATAGGTAAATGTGTTGATAAATTAAAAAGGAGAACCATGAATTAACTGTTAGTAAATAGTGAAAAATAATCTGTATGTCATTAGAACATGGTACATAAAACTCCTGAAGTAGGTATGTCATTGGTGGCAAACCTCTTCAATATGTTCTTAGTCTAGAATTAAATGCTCAGATGCTATGAGTAATTGGTATGGTTCTCCAAGGAAAGTTGAGGTGCCATTACCTTCCTAGAACATAGATGCCAAGAATATAGAAGTAACTAATGTCCTCTACAGACACTCCCAGCCTTCTAGGTAAAGATTTTCAGTGGGGCAATCAATGACACCTAATAGCTGGTTCTCCTTTCCCCACCATTTTTTTTTGATTCCTCTTTGTTTCCTTTGCCTGGATAACTCTTTCTTCATTCTTCTGCAAACTCCTACTTGTTCTCCAAGACACCTCGGGAAACCTGCTTGATTTCCTGAGCAAGGTGACACTCTCTGTGCTCTCAGAGGCGCTGAGCATACCTCTAACCACAGCACTCATCAGACTTCCTTGGGAGTAACATCCAACCCTCCGATAACTCTCATAGGAGTTATTGGAGGAAACAGGTGAAAAAACGGAGAGTTAATTTCTTAAGCGCAGCAGACTATTAGCTACTTTCATAAGCTTTGTTTCCATGGAAGCAACCATCAACATGGCAGGAGGGATTCATTGTGACTGTATTTGATAGGGTTCAATAAACTGATATTTCTTTCTCTAAAGAGTTGCAGGATTCACTTAGAAATCTACTCCTTACATGGTAATTGATAGAACTATTACTTGAGCTTGATGGAATAGAAAACTATTATGGCCACGAATACAATAGCTTTCATTCTCTGCTATGAGTCCCAGACACGATCGCTGTTTACTTTAGATTGTAATTTAAGAAAAAATAATTCTAACGTTAATACTGAGGGTGCTAGGGGTGGCTGGGTGGCTCAGTCAGTTAAGCAGCTGCCTTCAGCTTGGGTCGTGGTCCCGGGGTCCTGGGATAAGACCTCAGCTATCTCCCTGTGCAGCACGAAGTCTGCTTCTCCAACTCCCTCTGCTCCCCCACCCAACGCTTGTGCTAGCTCATCCTATCTCTCAAATAAATAAATAAATTTTTTTAAAAAAAATTGAGGATGCTAATTAGCTATTACTTCAATCCCCTCTTCTTAGAAGAGATGAATATTGTCAGTCGGAAAAGGGATGTTCTAGTTTTGTTCCTATTTTCTAATACGAATTGATCTGCTCCATGTCAATAAATCTTCCTGACATTTTACAGTCGTGGCACTAAATCACTAAAGCATCCATGTCAAATGAAAAACCTGTTGAAAATAATGGTATTGAATGATGATTTTTAGGTCCTGTCACCAACTTTCAAATTGGTATTCTCGATAAGACATTGGGTTTATATGTTAATAGATATATTTCACCAGTCACGCCTAATCTATCTGCTACAGTCTGTAGCAGGAAGTTATTAAACCTCCAAGGACCCTTTGACTGAAAGAAGTTTTGAAATAAATCAATGAAAATGAGCACAGCCTATTTTCTGAACGTAGCACATCACGGCTATTTGACAGAATGAGTACAGTGTTTGCTTGTTTTTAATCCAATAATAGCTCTTAATTTCTGCAAGTTGTGCAAAGCAGTTTGATAGACTACAGGAAATATATTCAGTTATTTCATGGACAGAATGAGGAAGGGAATGCCCAAAAGGGGACGATGGATATTTTCACGAATCCATTGTCCTCCTTTTTCAAAAATGAGGTTTTCCTTTTATTTTCACATCAAATCTAGATTTCTCCGGGGAGTTTTATATAATACTAGTGCCAATTAGTTTGACTGATGCAGTTGTCCTTACACATATTTGTCTTATATTATTGGTATATAATTGATAAACCAAAGAAGTTGAAAATGTAAGGACGTGAATGAGTAAGCAGCTATATTTCGTCACAAGAGCTCCAAAGTGCTTCTGAGGAATGTAATTCTTCACAAAGCTATCCAATGCTAGAACCTAAACATGGCTTAAGATAATTCACCGCATATTGCATGCAGTGCCCTACCTTTTCTCCCGCACTCTGGGCTGGCCTACTTGCTTTAAACAGCTGCTCTTCTCACTCTGCTCTGTGCCTCTGCTTCAGGAGAGAACAGCTTGACCAGGGCTGCAACTTCCTTAGCCTCCTGATAATTATTTTGATGTCGAAATGCTTTCTGAAGTCAAAAAGGAAGGCTTTTACAATGTTTTTCTGTGGAGATTTCAGTGTAAAGGGAAAAAGGGTTATCGTGGTTATCTTGCAGCTGGAGGACAGAAGGAAGGAAGGATCAAGGATCAAGGACACGTTCAGCTTTTTGTTGTTGTTGTTGCAATTTCCAACACTTCTAGTGGTACTCTGGTAAAAACTTTGTAATGTTTTCTTATTTATCCAGAGAAATCCTGCTAGGGACTTGCACTCTCATCATCTTTTTATAAGCCATCTCAAAGAGGAGAGAAACACTCCCTTTGAAGTCAAGAAAGAGCCCTTCCTCAGATGAGGGGATTTTTAAAATTCTAGGTCAGCATATTCTCACAAATAGTAACTTGATTAAACTCATTATTCACACTCCTCTACCAGGACAGGAAATATACTTGATGCTTGGTTTAGAGTTTCCGCGTCTGAGTTCAAAGAATTTCAACACTATATGTAGATTTTCAGTTCAAAAGTCGTTTATCCAAGGGTCAGGTTTCCTGGGGTTACAACACAGACACTGTTATAAAGCGAAGGAAACCAGTTTGGCACAAACATTATCGCTGGAGGCGTGATTTATGGAAGCAGCTTTGTTGGGGGGTGCTGACTAGGGTGGACACAAGCTGGATACCTTTAAACACACGTCTGGAATGAGCGAGAAGCCTTATGAATCAGGCAGCAATCCCTGGAAGGGATGATGAGCAGCCTCGGAAAGGATTGAACTT
This sequence comes from Nasua narica, assembly GCA_028533885.1. NCBI lineage: Eukaryota > Metazoa > Chordata > Mammalia > Carnivora > Procyonidae > Nasua > Nasua narica. The sequence goes on along the minus strand of CM052806.1, from coordinate 64,817,212 downwards.
TTGGAGGGAGCCCCGAGTCCGGGTTGGATTCATAAAGCTGGAAGGGAGGTTATTTTAGGAACATAAGACTTGATTATTTGGAAACATGCAGAGCCTCCTCAGACTGAAAAGATGAGCCCTGCTGCCCCCCAACAGCAGAGACACAACCTACCGTCAGAACCCTTTGCCCCACTGGCAGGAGTGGAGGCTTCCAGGACCAATGGCAGGGGACTCTTGACTAGATTTCTTCCACCTGAAGTTCCACACTCTTCAAGGTCTGGATTTCAAGACAGGAACTCTAGTTCAGGGACAGAGCAGAATGTGGGTAAAGCCCCAGTGGAGGGTCCTAGAAATGACTGGAATGTTGAACACTGGGGAGGGGGCATAGAAGAACCTAGAAAGGAAGATGAGGGTCGGCCCCTTTATAGGATTGGTAGATAAAATATAGGAATACCAGTTAAATTGAAATTTTAGAGAAACAACAAATTTTTAGTATAAGTATGTCCCAAATATTAGACAGAGCCTTTATTAAAAAAACAAAACAAAACAAAACAAAAACCTCTTGTTTGAAATTCAAATTCAAATGTAACCGGGAGTCCTGGGTTTTTATTTGCTAAATCTGGCAACCCTAATATATGCCATAGTAATGGGATGAACCTATCCTGCAGGTGTACAATACAATCTGAATTATATACAGATTTTCTGTCACCAGGGCCTGAGTTATATACAGATTTTCTGTCACCAGGGTAGGGGGTAGATCAAAGGAGGATGAGACCAACATTAATGAGGAGGGTCTTGGGACTGGGGGAAAGGAAATAAATTGCCACAAAGACATAAACCAAAAAATATGCCATTTTTTACAATGCTCATCATCTATTTTACCCATCTCCCCACCCACCTCCTATCTGGTAACTGGTCACCATCAGTTTAAAAATATGCTCTTTTGTACTGGACCAGTTATCTATTCAGTCCGATATTTTGTCTGCTAGTAGCACTAAGCAATGCTTTGTAAGACCTAGCTTTCCGCCTTTACGGGGGCCATTTGAACTTGTACAAATCACTTAACCTCCAAACTTGTAAGCAGCCTCAATATAAACAGGCTGCTATACATAGGTTTCTATTCTATTTTCAAGGATTAAGGACATTTCCCCGAGCCCAAAACACATTACTGTTTCCTGGTCTAAAACCACAAGTGAGATGAGGCTAGAAGAAAGTTATTTATCTTCACCCTCAGAATCCTCTGCTCTTGCCCATCAAATTTCTTCCTCGCTTTTGTTGGGACTCTGCCCCCGCGGTCTGTTTCTCCCCATCTCCCTGCCCTGCTTCACGGCTGAGTCTCTCCTCTTCCCTCCTTGCTAGCAAGTCCGTTTGCTCTTTACTTCATATAACTTGAAGACTCTGTTAGTTCACCCCTACCGGGAAATGCCATTTTATCCTTGCGTCTCCATTCAAGCTGCCTGGGCCCTTTCTTCTGCTTACAGCTTACTTTTTTTGCATAAAGTATTTCTCAGTCATTCTTACCTGGTCATAACACTAGTCTGTTCACACACTCCTCTCAGGGTGGACTATCCCCACATAGCATTTCAATGTAAATCTTTCCGTGTGACTCTGTTTTCTTTATCTTCAGTAGTTATTACACCTTTCTGGATCCTTGTCCCCTGAAGGCCAAATGGCACTTCTCTCCCCTGCCACCGGGTAGGGGCTTCGTGTCCTCCTTCGTGTTTCTCGTCCCATAACATGTATTGCAAGGACGTAGAGACTGTAGGCACCAAATAAATATTGCTGAGCCCCTGAGAGCAATGGTTTATTTATTGAATCAAAAGTATGCCCCAGGTTGAATGGGTTAAATGAAGCCTAACGGAGTTCAAACGCAGTTTTTCTTTGAGACTGACTTAGGAAGAGAGGGCATGTTGGCAAAATGAGAAAGGGAAGCTGGAACCCTCTAAGAGATGGCCATAAGTGAGGGCGTGACAGTGAGTTGAAACACTAGAAAGATGCAGTGTCCCCTTCTGTGCCTTCTGAAGAATAGCGAAAGAGCTGGTATAAAATTTCAGTGTTTCGGAGATGGTGTTAAGAGACAGCAATACAGAAACATTAAACCGTAAATGAAAAACGGGAAATGTTTGGAGGTGATTTTACTTTTAAATTCAAGAGATTAAACAAATGATGTTGGTGTTTGTTTGTTTGTTTGTTTTTTAAGTGATACACTTAGAATTTTTTCCCCTCTCTCTATAAAAAAAGTGTATCTGGAAGAAACAGGGAGTCACTGAATTATTTGGGTTTTTCTTAATATCCGAGATTTGTTGTTGTGATCCAACCAGGGAGACAGAAACCGCTTTGACTATTTAGAACAGAAAATTAAATACAGGGAATTGGCTACAAAGAAGATAAGAGTAAAAGGGAGCATGAGGCAACCCAGCAGTTAACAGCCTCAGGAAGCAGCCCTCACCCCAAGGCTGAGGTGACAGAGGGAAGCCACAGTGTCAGCAGAGCCCAGGGCTGGGCTGTTGGGAGGACACTGGGGGATCATGGGAGTCTGCCCAGTGGGAACTGGAGCCGTGCAGTGAAAGTGGCATCTGTCCAGTCTGGACTCAGGGGAGTGGGGAAGGGGGAGAAATACTCTGGCTTCCTCCTTCCTCTTGCTTGCTAGCCTCCTGCCAGTGCCTCCCATGGCCCCAGCACATCTGTAGGCCAGCAGACGTGGGAGCCTTAGCTGTCTCCATATCTGCGACACCGAGCTGAGCTGGAAACGGTTTCCTCAGAGCGCCAGCAAGGACTTGAACTGACACACAGGGTTTCTTGTGGAGATACTCTCTTAATTCACAACTTCTCATTTGTTTTGCTTTATCTCTTATTTCTCCAAGATGTGAGGCAGTCTCATCAACCAAGATTCCCTCCCCACCCCACTTTCATATGGGATCACAGAGGCATACCTTAAAATTATAAGGGGAGAAAACCCAACAGAAATGCAGTCATATCTAGGGAAAGCACAGTGACCGTGAAGGTAATGCTACTTTGCATAAAGGGAAAATTTGGCAGGTATTAGGCTTGGTATATGCGGTGATTTCCATTTGAAAATCTATCTTTGGATCTTTTACCCTCTAGCTGCTCCCATACAAAATGTTTACAATGTTTCATTTCTCGGCATTTGTGTGTGTACCTGTGGGTCAGGGGAGGGTGATGTTGGTGGTGGTAAAGCAACCCGCCTATAAAAGCAAGAGAAAAATGAAATTCTAGAGAGATATGAGCAAGTCGATACAAGGATGCCTTTGTTGATAAGTTTAATTTTTATTCTGTTTTCATTAAACATTAATAATACATGAAGTCCTGAAAGAAAACCTTCTGGCCAAGTACATTTCCATTTTACACTAGAAAAAAGAGAGCCTCTCATATGTGAGACTTGAGGCTTCACATATGACAGGGGCCTCTGTAATTAGGGCATACAAAGGTCTGGTCATATCTCATTGTGGTTTATAATGGTGCCTTTAACTGTTCCATGGTGATTATTAGAAAAATGACATTTACAAATATGATATAGAGCAGGAAAGGCTCCCTAATCCATAGGAGTGGATTCCCCGTGTGCAGGATAGCACACAGGGAAAAGAACAGAGCAGAAGCTAAAGCCACATTTGAATCACCTGTTAGACCCATTTTCATGAAGAATTTCATGTTAAAAATATGCATTTATTCCCAAGATGGTGAAAGTCGACACTTTGGGGGGGGTGTGCAAATGTTCTGCAAATATTCATTAAACTAGGACATTGTTTAGCACACAACAGCTACTCAACAAATGGTGGCAATTAATGTTGCAGGGAGATCAGGAACAATGAGAACTGGTAACATACCACCGAATTTATTGATTAGGACACCACACACTTTTAGCAGTGTGCATAGGAAAGAAAAATACGGTGTGATGACTCAAAAAAAGGAAATCTTAAAAAAAAAAATTTCAGTCCTTTAGTGGATCTTCTAATATTCTTGGTGCAATGCTTCAGATCACTAAACAACAGAACCCAAACCATTTAGATTTTCTTATTGCTAACAGTGAAATGCCTGCTTATTTCCTAAAATACAGGTTCTCAAGCCAAATTATGGGCCGTGTGTGTGTGTGTGTGTGTGTGTGTGTGTGTGTGTGTGTGTGTGTTCTTTCATTTGGAAGAGGGCAAGAGCATGATGCCTGAAAATAAAGGCTAAAGAACAATGTGCTGACATGGAAATACAGTGGAAAGAAATCAGATGCTAAATAAGAGAGGAATGCTGAGTGCTCATAGCCTCACAGTTTGAGAAACAGTTGGCTAGCTCTGAATGTCATAGGAGTGGAATTAAATTATTTGCAGGCTCAATGGCTCATCACTCAGTTGTAGCAAGAAATAAAATCGGTTGGGTATGAATTCTTCACAAAGTTGTGCCAATTATTACGAAAGGACATGATCAGATGATCATGTCCTTTCCAGCAAATGGAATTGTGCAGCCAGTTTGTTCCACATGGAAATTGAGCCATGTGACTGGATCTTATTATTTCACTTAATCGATGACAAAAACTAGTGACTGCTGTGTCACTAATGGGCTAATATTTATTAAAAACAAAATCAAAGCAGACAGGAAAATAGCTAACTCAGTCATGTTGAATGTTATATACATCCAACCTACATCTTCATTTTCTTGTCATTAACTAAGTGAAGTGACACTTTGTCAAAACATCAGTGAAGTCCTTTAAAATCTTTTTGCAAAAAGCCTGTATAAAAATACCAAAAATTGTTGTTAGGAGAAACACAATTTTGACTCTTTTCTAAAGATTTCAATAACAGCACTTTGTGCTTAGGTCAGAGTTTTCTTCTAGGGGACCGAAGAGCTAATGACTAACAGTTTGCCTATTCACAAAGAGGGATGTGCATATGAAATTATGATTTCCTGTGTCAGTCCTGATTTCCTGTGTCAACCCAATTAACTAAATTTATTGTTTGAGAAATGACCCAAGGGAATATTAAGAATAAAGATGAGTATTAAATTGAATTTAAGCTATCATCCTGTGGTAAATGTGAGCTATTCCCTTTTAAGGGATTTCAGCAGACAGATAATGGAAACCAAACCATGTCACCAAAAGGCTTTTTTGTCCCACTCACTAAATGCTCTAAAAATACATATTTCCCACACTGCAAGTTTTAGTGGTTTCTATGTTTATATTAAAAGCAAGCTTGTTTTAATGCACATATGATACATACATCATGAAGAGACTGAATATGTGATTAACAAGCTTTAACTGATCATTTTAAATTGTTTTTGGTATCACTCTCATCTCTGGCTTTCTTGGAAAGGTTGTTGTCTTATTTTTTCATATGATATGAACATTCTGTTCCATCGCTTAAACCCCCCCATGGTTTTCTCTTACATATCAGACGGAGGCTAAAATATTTAACTTCAGATTCTTTATGGTCTGTCCACAACCTACACATTCAGCAGACTTATGTTTCTACCCTCCGGAGACTTCGTTGTTCCCGATACCCAACTTCCCCTTCTCCCTTCGTGATAGAATCTTGAGTCCCGGATGGCGTGTGGTTCTAGCTGACACTACCCAGCAGTCCTCCAATCATAGCAGCTAAGCCTGTATCCTAACTAATACAGACGTCACATTTTTCAAACAGAGAAAGAAGTGTACATAGAGAAAAAATACCCTGGGCTTTAACCCAAAGCTTATCTATAGCATCCTTATTATGTTGTTCCAGGATCAGATCATGGTTTTGTTTCTTTCCCATCAAAACGCAAGAAGCCATTAAATTTCTTCTCACTATAACCATACGTGGAAAGTATTTCAAACTAAGTGAACTGTGAGTGTGAGGCAGCTACAAGTTAGTTCATTTAGAGTATGGACATGATATATGAAGTCACAACAGCAATGGAATAGCTAGAGCTTTGCCTATAATCACTGAAGACTGAAATCAGACCCATTACAGACATAAAGACTGAAAGTCCTCAGAAATTAAACTATGCACTAGTGTGGATCGGCATTACTAAAAAGCAAAAAATCAGTAGGCACTACATACAGAATCATCATGACAATTGCACCCTTTTAGCCACTCCTAGGTAGGAATGCACCAATACCATCACACCATGGGATTCCTCTCTGGTTTTATCTGCATAATTTTTGTTTGTACAAATGCTTTTTTTTTAAGATTTTATTTATTTCTTTGACAGAGAGAGACACAGCAAGAGAGGGTACACAAGTAGGGGGAGCAGGAGAGGAAGAAGCAGGCTCCCCACCGAGCAGAGAGCTCGATGCGGGGCTCAATGCAGGGCTCGATCCCAGGACACTGGGATCATGACCTGAGCCAAAGGCAGACGCTTAACGACTGAGCCACCCAGGCGCCCCTGTTTGTACATATGCTTATGTTTAACCTAAACATTTAGAAAACTATTTACAGTTCTTAACCAATCTTATAGTTATCGAGTCCAAAGTTGAAAGACCTGCATTAGGTACCATTAAGGAAATCTATCTGAGCTTCTACTTTCAACATTAGGATGGACTAGAGATCTTGAAAACCTGCCAAACACTGATATCCTGCATAAAATATTGTGTACACATCCTTCACAAGTCATACATGAATTTGAGAGAAAGTAAGAAAAATTCTCTGAGGCAGGAATGTGAAACAAGAGCATGAGATGAGAGGTAATAAAACTTTGAGGCCTTCCAGCACTGAGGAGGAGGAGGAGGAGGAGGAGGGCTGGATCTTCGGATTCATGGACACAGGGAACCAGAGACAAGGCCTTTCATTGCACGCATGCCAGGGGGAGTCAAGTTGGAGGCCCAGAGTACAGAGCAGGGACCAAGGAAGGACTCCATCCTCCAGGAAAGAATGAGGTAGGAATGAAAAATGACAAATAAAACCTCCCCGTGAGGATCAGTCTTGACTTTGGGGAAAGGCGAAGTAGTAGCAAAACAAAACACTTAAACACTCTCAAAGAAGAGTAAAAGAAAGACATTTTTAGAAAAACAAAAACTGAGAATTCCCTACCAGTAGATTCTCAGTCAAGGAAAAGCTAAAGGATGGGTTTTAGAAAGTTTAAAAAAAAAAAAATTCACAGAAAGAAGGCTCAGATGGCAAGAAGGTCATGAATCAAGAAAATACTAAAGATGAGACTAAATCTAAGAAAATGTAAAAATAACTGTGTTCAATTTGGAGAATAAAAATCATTGGAAATGGCAAAGAACTATAATGAACAAAATAGCACAAAACCTAAAAGGTAGTGTATGTGGTGGACAGAGTTAAATATTCAAGGGACCAGGGGCTACTCAGGAGGAAAGTACATAGATGTATTAAGTTAAGTCTTACTATGGAAGCATGATAAAATTTCAAGGGTTTTGACTAAGATCAAACAAAAATAGATTCAGGAACATCCAAACCAGCAGAGGAGAGGGAGGAAACTTGAATAATAATAAAAATCTTCTAACTTTAAAAGAACACAGAAAGAAGGAAAAGGAAAAAAAGGGAGGGGGAGGACTAAGAAAAAGCCCAAACTGTTGACAGAGATTAACCAAAATATATGTAAATAGATTCCTCTCCTGATTCTTCTCCTCTTACAATACATAGATTGTCTAACTAAATTAAAAACAATCCAGCTAGATGCTCTATATGAAAACCATGCCTAAAACATAAGGGCACAAAAAAGTTGGATAGAAAAAAGATGTACCTGAAAATAGCTAATTAAAAGAAAGCTGATACAGTTAATTTATAATACATAAATTAATTTAAGGTAAAAGACATTAGTAGAGATAAAGATGTTCATTGGTCTTTATCACTAATCAAACTTTTAATTCACCAGAAAGATATAATAGTCCTCAGCTTTTAGGCACTAATAATATAACTTGTATTATATTATGTCATTAATCAAATAAGTATAACACTAATAAAATTATAAAAATAGCTTGTTACTGAAAAAAATCAGTGGATCCATATTCATAAGTAAGACTGATACATTGTCTTTTTTCAAGATTATCTGTTTTGGCCATCAAAATTATTTAGCCTCATACAACGAACTGTGGAATGTTCTCTCTTTTTCTGTGCCATGTTTGGAGTTATCTCCCTTGAATGTTTGGTAGAATTTATCTCTAAAAATCATCTGTGCATGGCATCTTCCTTTTAGATGGAAGGAAGATTTAAAAAAAAATACTTGTTTAATGGATTTAATAGTTACAAAGCTACTCACATTTTCTATTTTGTCACATTTTCAATTTTGATGAACCATATTATTCTAGGAAGATATCTGTTTCTTCAGAGTCTTCAAAATTATTAGCATCAGAGCACTTTTTTCTTTTCTCTCTCCAGTATCTGTAATCTTTCATTTTTGAAAGTGTTTCTTTGAAACCCATGTCCTGTTTTCTTGATAAAACTTTCCAGAGTTGTCAATTTTTTTGGTCTCTTCAAAAACCAGTTTTTAGCTTTGATGATCCTCTCATCTTTGTTTTCTAGTTCATTATTTTCTGCCTTTATCTTTACTCTTTGACTTTCTTTGAGTTTGTTCTACTGTTCTTCCCCAGATTTTTGAGATAGATGCTTAGCTATTAATTTTCAGACTTTCTTCTTCATTTCCAAGAAAGCCTTTCAACTTAAAAATTTCCCACTACACACCACTCACTGACATTTCCAAAATTTTGAGTTATACTGTATTCTTTATTGTGCAATTCTAAGTATTTTTGAATTTCTGATTTTTCTTTAAACCATGAGTTATTAAAAACATATTTTTGAATTTCCCAAATTACTTTTGTTTGTTCTGCTTACGTATGCATGTGAAATTTAATTTTTATTTTTTTATTTCATTTTTGTTTAATTGTGGTCAGAAATGGAATTCCATGTTAAATCAGTTCTTTGGAATTTACTCTCATTTGCTAAAGCATTGTCATGGTAAATGTTTCATATTCTGGTAAATGTTCCTCGTAACTTGAAAAGAATTGGGTTCAGGAGTTTCTATGTATTCATTAGATCAGTCTTTACCAAACCTCCTATAAGATAAGAATCATCTGAGGCAGTTTTTTACAATACAGCTTTCTGAACCTCTCCTGGAGATTTTCATTCACTAGGTCTGGTACTGAGCCATCAGGGAAATTTGAGAAATCCTATGGCAAAGCAACGCTGTTGTTCCATTCAAATCTTCCATATTTGTACTGACTTATGTCCATTTGATCTATCACTTTTTGAGAGAGTTGTATGCAGATATTCCACCATGCTGGTGGATTTTCATTTTATCTTTTAACTTGGTCACTTTTAAATATATATGTTATACACTCACCCACACACCTTTTTGATAGGTATATTAAAATGTCTCCAGCTTCTATGTCCTCATTACATAAAAAACAGAAGTGGAAAGGGTACTTATTTTGAAGAATCTGAGGATGAATACATAGAAAACACACACAAACAAGGCACCTGGTATGTAGGAGCAGCTCAGTAGGTCATAGCTATTACCTTCCATCAGGTCACTTTCAACAATAGAAGTACCCATACACAGTCCATTTATTTCACTACAGGCACGGGATGTGTTACCCTTGGGTCAAACCACCCCTCAAAACTCCATGGGCAGGGACCGTGCTACCTTTCTTCCCCATGCACATGTCAGGGAGAACAGTTCTCCCTGCCTTGAAAAGAGAGATTATGCTGTTGTCTTTCCTCAGGACACACTCCCATGCATGACTTCGCTGTGTTTGTTGCTCAGGGTGTTGTCTCTGATGTCCACAAGTGTGGCCAACACAAAGACTCTTGGCAGAATGGTTCTGGGGTTAGCTATGAAGCAGAAGTTGTAATCTTCCTAAAGACCTTCTGTGCCTTGTTTTTGGTCTTTATATACAATGAAAACAATGTAATTGTCTCCATTTATGTTATCATATTATTGTCATTCCTAAAGCTCAGAACCAAATTCATGGCTCTGCTAGAACTCAGTAAAAATTTGCAGCTGTTTAAGCATAATATATTCTCCCTAACACTTCCTTCTTGCCCATTTACATTTCTTATGCTAATTTAGATTTTCATCTTATAGTCTTAATTTTTTTTGTTTTGCAAATTCATTGCATGTATTTACTGTTAGCACCTAAAGTTTTCACGGGATAAGCGGGGATATAAGCACATACGTAGATACATAAGTAATAAATATATATCGTATTTAGATAGATGCATAACCATCTACATATGTATGAATTTAATTTATAGACCAGATGGAGAAAATGGCTAATGCTGAGACCTTCATGCCAGTATCAGAGACTCTCTACTGGAAAAGACAAACCATAGAGCTATTACATGAAATATTATATTATTCAAGGAGCCCTCCCTTCATTTAGTGATATACTAATATAGTTTTTAGAGCCAGGTTTAAAATTCACAAGATTTATGGATTTTTTGCTTCTATAGATATTGCTTCCAGAGTCATAGGAAACTTACGTCACTCTTTGTATTGAAGACTTACTCATGGCTCTGTGTTTAGTTGAAATGTCATTTTAAAAAGAAATGGCTTATTTTTCAGAACAGTTTCTTGTTTGCATAAATTCACCTGCTGGGAAAAAGAAGGAAAGCTTCTGTGCTTTGCTAGAATCTGCACTAATCTGGTAATTTCTCTGAATGCATTTCTGGAGGACCATGTAGCCTGCTTGCTTCTCTTGTTCCAAGTCTAAGATACTCTCCCCTGAAATGTCCTGGTGGTGATTTTGTAGGCCCAGCTGTTTAGAATGGTTTACTGGAAGCGTTTGTAAAACAATTAAAACTTTCTTAACATTAAAACCACCCTTTGTAATTTCCTTGTTTTTCTCACATTGACTGTATCTGAAGGGAACATTTATTTATGCCATAGCAAACACAGCTTAACTGGTATTTTGGCTGACAGAATAGTTTTGTTTCTGTGCTTGTATAACCTCCTCTCTGACAGCAGAACTTGGGGAGTTAGCCTTCTTAGCAAACTGCCTCTTTAGTGCCGGTGGAAGGCATAGCAATCCTGTTATTACAAGAACACAGACTTGGTTGAGGGTTACTTCATTGTTCATTTATTGACTTAAGGAAAAATAACCCAATGTTAGAACCTGAATATTACTTCAGAGATCAATAGAGATCATTCCTGTAGTCAGCTTTCAAAAGAGGGCAATTCTTTCATCTGGTGATGGTAGCTGTAGGGCACTATAAATTTTCTTGCAGGATCTTCATTGGGTCCATAAAGACTAAGAAGGATTATGATGCATTTCAGTCTCAAGGGAGGCTAGATAGACATGGCTTCAGATTAAATCATTCCCTAGCAAAACAAGAGTTATTAGATCACTGCTTGCAGAATCAACCATTTGTATAAATACATGTATGCAATAAATAAAAGCATTAGGCAGTAGACAGTCTTCTCCAGTTGGAAACCGCATGGTTTCCAATTTCTGTTGAAAAGGGTCTTGATTTTAAAACAAACAAAGAAATGAGAATCCTAACAACCAAATGAAAACTGTGAAGGCTCTTCTCCAATAACATAATGCTGTCTTAGATACTTTGGGGATACTTATGGGAAATAACATTCTGTTTTGAAAATCCATTGTTCAGTTATTATTCGTCTTGTGTATAACTCCCTTGTGGCATTGTTCAGAATACTGTCCCAAGAACAAAAGAGAAGATATAACAGCTTTTAAAAATGACAATATTTCCCTAATTTCCTATGATTCCCTGAACAATACACACCATTCTCTCTTTTCTATATTTTGAGCAGAAGATTATTAGAAGTGGCATTTGAAGCCAGTTAGAACAATTTGGTAGCAGTCCTCTTTATAAGCTGTATGTATGGTCCTGACGAATTATAGAGGGAAGCAGGAGAGGTAGCCTCTGGGTCCTTCTGGAGGGTGCATGAGTCTACTTTACAGCCAGAGAGTAGAGCTGTGTCTTCAACTAGTCCCTCTGTTTTCCTATAACTTCACTGCAAGCTTGTTATCACATTTGTTATGTGATTGATGAGCATCTGTCTTCATACCAGAGACTTCTATAGGAAGACAAATGATCTGGGAGATAGATTATATTAATTTAGGAGTCTGCAACTGAGCCCTGTCAGGACTATCCCTGTGCAATCTTGAGCCTCAAATTCTCCGACAGGAAACTAATCCTTACCAGATGCTTACAAGGAAGGGAGGGTCAAATTTATAAAATAATATGAACTCCTCATTAACAAAAATCATTTATCAATGTATGTTACTCATTATGAAAGAATTAACCAGCCCACAATTTGCTTTCATTTTGCTTTTGATTAATTATATCATGTATTGTCAAACAAGAATCCACAAGGAAATACAATTAGCATTATCAATGTTAGTGATGACTGAGGACTGAGAAAGTCTAAACAGAATTCAGAAAAAAATTCATCAACTCTAATAGTCTTATGATCTAATTTAAAGAAAGTAACAACTGCTCAATTTCAATGAAATTTTTAACTTCAAAGACCTAACTTATAAAGAAACAAAAACAAGAAGTAAAGATAGTAAAGGAGTAAAAATGTATACATAAGGACAAGTTAAAGATAATAAAGGCGTAAAAAATATATGCATGAGGACAAGTTAAAATATTTGGCAGGAAAAGTAGAGAATGGAGACTAACTGGTAGTAATGGTTCGCAGGCTTGTAATGATGGCAAAGTTACATTCTGGGTTAGTTTTCTCTTGCTTACTCTTATTTCATGATCACTCTTTTATTATTTTCTGTATATAAAGAACTACGCTAGGTGTATGGGTGATAGAAAAATATGTATGATAGAATTAACTGTTCTCAATGAATACATGTCTCAGAGGGAAAGATAAGACACAGACACAATTCACTTCCCTTTAAGGAAGTGGGATAGAAATTAATGCAAGAAAATAGGGAAAACGAAAAGGTCTATTTCCAACATGATCAGGGAAGTCTCTTAAAGAGGGTTGTTTTCATTGGTCTCATGCTATTTCCCATTAGTACATAAAAGCTCATTATCTCTTATACATTGAATAAAGTAAATTGAGTAATGCCGAAATTAAGATAAATTGGTATGACAACACCAACTCTCAGATTTATCTCTAGCTTTTCGAAGCAGCAAAAGCATTCTGTCCTCTTAGCTGGTCTCTATTTTGTGAAGTCACTCTTCAGATCCCTTAGACACAGCCTAGTAAACAAGTATTACCTTTGGCACAATGTCCTTTACCCTTTTGTACCTGGATGTTTTAATGACTTCTTGCTTCCTATTGAATCTTGTTGGGAATTAGTATGAAAGGTCAATGTTACCTGACATCTGCATTTTTCATTACTCAGAGTTGTGTTGGAAGCCTAAATGACTAAGTCAGATTTTGCCCTGTGATGGTGTGAAAGACAAAGGAAATTATTTAGCCACTAAGCATCTGGCTGAGGGTAGGACTTGATAGAACGAAGACTTTCAAAGGATGGTGACTCAGGTTACATAAGATGTATCTAGTGATTATAATTTTTATCCCTTAAAAAAAGTCTTTCTTACTATTTTTTATGGGAAGAAATGGTAAGATAAATAATCTAGTATAATAATCTTTCTAGAATAACAATAACGAGTTTTCTTTGGACCTTGCTCATGCTCTTACTGAACACTCATGTCAGTAAACCAAGAAACAAAGACTTTTCTCATATATACACACATGCACACACACACAGTGTCCCCAGAAATAAACCCACACATAAACAGTCAACTAATCTTTGACAAGGGTGCTAAGAGTACACAATGGGGAAAGGATAGTTTCTTCATTAAATGGTGTTGGGAATACTGGATATCCACATGAAAAAGAATGAAATTAAACCCTTATCTTCCACCATTCACAAAAAACTAACTCAAAATGAATTAAACCTTATGTGTAAGACATGAAATAATAAAACCCTTAGAAGAAAACAAAAGCAAAAATTTTCTTGACATTGGTCTTGGCAATAATATTTTGGATAAAATACCAAAAGTTTAGGCAGCAAAAGCAAACATAAACAAGTAGGGCTACATCAAACTAAAATTCATCTGTACAGCAAGGGAGACAACAAAATAAAAAGGCAATCTATGGAATGTGAATGTGAGAACATATTTCCATATATCTGATAAGAGGTTAACATCTAAAACAGATAAGTAACTCATATAGCTCAATAGCAAAAAAAAAAAAATGGGCAAAGTACCTGATAGAACATTTTTCCAAAAATGATAAACAAATGGCCAACAGATATATGAAAAAAGTACTCAACATTGCCAATCATCAAGGAAATGCAAACCTAAATCACAATGATATATCACCTCAAACCTGTTAAGATGGCTATTAATAAAAAGAAGTAGCGAATGGTGAGGATATAGAGAAAACAAACTCTTTGCATTCTGTTGGTGGGAATGTAAATTTGTACAGCCACTATGGAAAACAGTATGGAAATTTCTCAAAAACTTAGGAGTTCCCGCTTCTGGGTATATATCAGAAGGAAATGAAATCATTATCTTGGGATATTTGTACTTCCATGTTCATTGTAGGATTATTTACAATAGCCAAGACATGGAAACAACCTAAGCATCTGTCAATGGGTGAAGAAAATATTCACACACACACACACACACACACACACACACACACACACACACACACACACTGGAATATAGTCCAACCATAAGATAAAAGGAAACCCTGCCATTTGTGACAATGTGGATGAACCTGGAGGGCATTACACTACATGAAATAAGCCAGACACAAAAAGACAATACCACATGATCTCATTTACATGTGGAATCTAAAGAAATCAAACTCATAGAACCAGAAAATAGAAAAATGGTTATCAAGGGTTGGAGGAGTCAGAAAAATTGGGAGAAATGAGTCAAAGGGTACAGACTTTTAGTTATAAGATGAATAAGTTCTGAGGCTTTAATGTGTAACCTGGTAACTGTAGTTAATAAAACTGTATTGTAAACTTGAAATTTGTTGAGAGTAGATCTTAAGTATTCTCACCACATACACAAAAATGGTAGCTATGCAAGGTGATGGGTATGTTAATTAACTTGATTGTGGTAATCATTTCACAATGTACATGCCTATTAAATCATTATGTGGTACAGTATTTTTAAGAGGACATTGTATAACATATATAAATTCTTATTTTCCAATCATACCTCAATAATGCTAGAAAAAAATATGTTTACTATATACTCTAAAAAGTGCTGCAAAAATACCAGAAAATAAAAAAAAATCATGAAAAAAAGACTAATCACTGTAACTATTCAAATGATATTTTTTCCCATGGTAGTCATTCCTTTTCCTTTTGAAGTTGCTATTCCTTCTCTTTGAGGAAAATGAGAAACTTCTGATGCCTTGGAGATAAAGAGCTACTATGTATTGAGTGCTAACTTTATACTAAACATTTTATATACTTCACTTTATCTTGATATCTACTGTACAATATTATCCGCATTTTGTAGGGGAGGAAATAGGGACTCAGAAAAGGGTTTCCTGATTCAGGGTATCTGATTAGTAAGTGCTGGAGGCAAGATTCACCAGATTGTCTGACTTGCCATTTGTTCATGTTCCTATAGGCCATTTACCACAGAAACACTTCAAGGTAATGGCTACACCTAAATCCTTGGTAAGATGTAATTATATTAGAACACAAATTAAAGAACCCCGCCCCCCAAAAAAACATCATTTGGGGGCACTTGGGTGGCTCAGTCAGTTAAGCGTGGGACTCTTGATTTTGGCTCAGCTCATGATCTCAGGGTCATGAGATTGAGCCTCACGTTGGGCTCTGCACTCAGTGCAGGGTCTACTTGAGATTCTCCCTCTCCCTCTACTCTCTGCCCCTCCCCATACGTGCGCTCTGTCTTTCGCTTTCAAAATACATAAAATCTTTTGAAAGATCAGTCTACAAAAAAATGGAAATAAAAGCAAGAGAACGGCTTTCTAGGATATAATTAAAATTTGATGCTTACTAATATATTTACAGCATTTTTCTAAATGCTGTTGAAAATGTTGAAGTGTAGAGTTCACTTCCTTGTATGCTTTTCTGGGACCTCACATGTTTACTCTGGACTGCTTCCAGGACCAGCCCCCAAGCTTGGATGTTTGTGATATTGCGGAGAAGACTAGCAAGGCCAGCGCTCAGCAGCGGCCGATTCCTGTGACCTGTTCTCACTGTTTGACTTTCCTGGCCCCGCTTCCGTTTTCTCTGATACATGCTTGACTTCAAACACAGCACTTCACCTTTTCCACTTTCTGTTTCTAGATTGTAAAAGAGAGTGAAAATTATCTTTAAAATTTCTGTGGCTCTAACGTTTGGTAAATTATAACTTGAAGTTCTTTTTTTATTTTTTGTAAGACAAGTATTTGTATATTAATTTTGGTTGAATAACCAGTGATTCTGAAAATTATTAGTGAAGTTCTAGCAATTGTGGAGCAAATGTGTGGATTCTCAAGTTGGTTTTTCATTTAATATGAAAAAGTGGTTATTCAAGAATGTAAATTGTATATTATTTAGAAGCGAACTTCCAATAACTATTAACTATGTAATATTGTGTTAAATTTAAACCACTTTTGTTAAGCCCTTGGAGATTTAGCTGAATACAAGTATACTTTTTCAGGATTAAAGACAGTACTCTCTAAACTGTCTAAAACTGCAATATTATTTCATCTAAATATAAAATTGGGACTGTTAAGAAAAATAGTATGAGAAAACTTGCATTTAAGGGGTGTGTTTGTATTTCCTCCTTTTGTTGTTGTTGTATTTGTGTTGTCCTCCTTAGTGGAAACGAAATATTAATAACATCTTATACCTGTTTAATCTTTTAAACCTTTACGGTTTGCAACCACTTCTATATAGACTGAAGTTACATCTTACGTGGGCCCTGGGTTCTGAAGTCATTTTCCTAAGGTGAAAATCACATGTGGATAAAATTACCTGTGGAAGTCTTTCAGCCCATAAGGAATCATATGCATCATTTTATATATATAATATATACATATGTACCAAGGTAATTTTTTTACTGTAAAATACATAATAAACAATTGTATACGAAATCCATTTCTCCCAGTATTAATTACATAAAAGGGCACATAGTTATGTATTTTAACTTTGTGGGAGAATACACATTATTTGTATAACAAATACAACCATGATTCTGCTCCCCTGGGTGGATTTCACAACATCCTTTGGGAACTACCGATTATTGTACCCCTAAATAGTGGAAAAAGAGGCCTGGAATAGTTTTAAAGCTTCCCGTACGCCTCACAGCTAAAAATTGACAAAGCTACAATTCAAATCTTTAAAACTCAGGCTCCAGTTGTCTTTCTACTGCCTCACAATTGGCTCTAAGTTTATTTTACTGTCCTGCTAAAGTATATAAACTCTTTTTCAACTTCATGGAATTTCGTGGGGTTTTTTTTTTTTTCACTATCATTAATTTTCCCAAACAGAATTCTCGCCTTTGAATAGTCCACTCTGCTGATAATTCTGAATGAGAAAAAGTGGTGGGAAAAAATAAAATGCTAGTATATTTGATATGAAAAGTCTGTTCACTAGATTTAATCAGACTCACCCATGTAGTGGTATTCTAAATTTGCTGTTAGGCTACTTTAAATATGGGAGACTTTGTTGGGAACAAGTTTTATCCATTCTGTCTCCACTTCTGAAGAGAGAGGGTAAAATAGATATTTAACTGCAAATAGCAAGGTCATTATTTCCCCTTGTTGGCTCTGGCCCAAAAAGAAGCTTAATATTTCCAAGAGAATTTGGATCAGCTAGTATTAGTAATGGTGATTAACCCCTTGATTCTTACCTGTTGATACAGGAAGCTTCCTTTCCAGGGCAGCTGTGATTTAACTCTATACTGGATCCTGTACAATAGCATTTGTTTTTGGGTCATTTGCTTACTTCTATTGCTGTTTCTCTTAGAAATAACAACAGTTTGTATGCTTTGGGGGGTACACATTGTACTTAAAGAGATGTCTCAGGCGCCTGGGTGGCTTAGTTGGTTGAGCAACTGCCTTCGGCTCAGGTCATGATCCTTGAGTTCCGGGATCGAGTCCCACATCGGGCTCCCAGCTCCACGTGGAGTCTACTTCTTCCTCTACCCTTCTCTCCTCTCATGCTCTCTCTCACTTTCTCTGTCTCTTAAATAAATAAATAAAATCTTAAAAAAAAAAAAAACAGATGTCTCATGAGGACAACCAATTTTGGTCTGTCCGAAGACCAAGACACAGGGTTACAAACCTTGACCTCAGTTCTTACCCAGTTAGTAGTCTGGATGTGCAACTAGATATAGTCACACCCTAACTTCCTTAGCCATATCTTCTATGTAGGAAATCTCATAATGGCAGATTTGAACATGTAGAATAAATAAAAAATGCAGCTGTGAATGATTAATATGGAAGTTATAAGTATACCCATTAATTGATTATTTATTAGAAATCAAGAAATTGTGTTTATGAAATTTTTCCTGTTCCAACAGATTGTATATTGCTTTTCCAAAGTAGAGAACTACGTGCTAGAAGTAAGCCCTTACCACCCTTTCAGCTCCTTGTCTTTTCAAATGTTATCTTTCTATACACTGAACCACTGAGACTGTGTTAGACTTGATATTTGTCTCGATTCATTATTTTTCAGAAGAGGAGCTGAATGAAGCCTCTCAATGACTTCCCCAGGAACATTCAAAACTGGGACTAGAATGAAATCTTTATTAATTTATTGAATCATAAAGCAGTATTAACAACCTGCTGCATATGTTCTTTTCCCCCACACTGCTCCTACAACAATCAGGTAGGAAGAGAGTTTTATTGGAAATGTGAAATAATAAGTATGTGGTGTTAATAGAATATAGTGTATTAGAGATTTCAGGTCTTGGTCAATCCAAGAGATTTGGGTGATTCCCAGAAGAATTTGCAGAAGTTGCCTTCCAAGCTGCCAAACTGAGATGAGCAGGGATATACAGCCAGCAAGGAGATCTGGGCCAAGTAAACCTTCACTGTCTCACCATGTGTTTTCTTTGAAAGAAAAGAGACATTTTCCCAAAAAGCAGGCAATTAAAGGAAAAAGAGGAAAGCATACAATGAGGCGCAGGAATTACAGATTGTGTCCTCTGAGGGTTGGCTTCATGGGCAACTGACCTGTGCAGTTGCACAGGGCCAGCATATAGAGGGGGTCCTCATATGCGATTTAATAACTCTGTAGTTGCCATCTTGGAAATCTTCAAAATTTCTCAACAGGAGGCCCCAGGTTTCCACTTTTCACTGGGCTGGGTAAATGATGTACTTCTGTGCTCCTACTTTTCTTTGCAAGTTCTGTTCTGCCTCCCTCCTTCACAACTTTGTTTTCTCACCATCTCCCCATCTCTTTCCACATAGACTTGACTGCCAGGACCTGTTGCTTGTATCTGAACTCATCCTTAATGTAGATGTGGTTTGCATAATATATTCTCCCTTTGAAATTTAGAACAATAGAATGAATACAGCTTGCTTTTTCTATTTAATAATATTCTGGGAACATGTGTTTATACCAGTAAGTATGTCTGCCTTGTTCTTTTTTTTATACCAGTAAAATCTTTAGCCCAGATGATACCCCCTTCACTGGGGGCTCCCTTACCCCTAGAGATCTGGTTAAACTTGGTCCAAACACCAATTCCACAGTCCTATCAGACAAATCCCATGGTTTCTGCGAGTTACTATATTTACTTCTTCATGATCTTCATCATCAAATTATGTCTAGGTGCTATGTTCAGGATGGAACTCTGGCTTCTTGTGAAGCTCACAAGATGTCCAGTAATATGTTTTGCGATTTGTGTGTGCATTTTACTGAAGAGCTGAGGAGACTGGGACTGAGGGCAGAAGTTCATGACAGGGTGTGGGCAGTTATTTGGAACCTAGCTGATCTCATGTTCTCTCTCTCATCTCCCTTTCTCCAAAGTAACAAGTAAAGCTTTGCTTTTGTTTTGTGTCAAAATTTTCATCAGTATCAAGACTCTGTTAAGGACTTACATTTTCTGTGAAGCACTTTCTCAATTAAATATGGTTCCCATCCTAAAACAAAATTGGCTAAAAGCTTTTTATAATTAAAAAAAAAAAACTTTTTGGGGCGCCTGGGTGGCTCAGTTGGTTAAGCGACTGCCTTCGGCTCAGGTCATGATCCCGGAGTCCCGGGATCGAGTCCCATATCGGACTCCCGCCTCTGCGGGAGGTCTGCTTCTCCCTCTGACCTTCTCTCCTCTCATTCTCAGTCTCTCTCTCTAATAAATAAATTAAAAAAAAAAAAAACTTTTTGCAATAGTTTAAATTGTTAGCAGGGGTTTACCCAAAAAGGTGAAAATGTAGAGACATTTTCCTGATGATTTACATTTTATGATTTGGGGGATTTTTATATGAAGGATAAAGTGACATCACAGTGACCTACATTTTTCAAACCAGTCATGAATATGTATTCCAGATATTATTGCCTCATTCTTAGGTCCTTTGTTTTCTTTTGATTTTTTTTCTCTTCTAAAAATATTTGTTTTTTATAAAAGAAGCTATTTTTTCTGGGTCAAAAAGAAACATTTTTAAATTTATTTTTGTCTTCATTACTGAAATATAGTTGACATGCAATGTTATATTAGTTTCAGGATACAACGTAGTGATTCCACAATTTTATACATTATTCACTGCTCACCATAATAAGTGTAGTTACCATATGTCATCATACAACATTATTACAATATTATTGACTATATTCCCTATGCTGTACTTTTCATCTCTGTGACTTATTGATTTTATAACTTATTTATATTCTCTTAAGAAAGCGTGTATGAATTTCTGCATTTTTCAATATTAGAAACTTGGTACAAAAATATATTAAAGTTCAAAAAATATTAGAAAACCCTTAACCCATCAGTTGCTATCATAACATGTATATTCATTAAATATATTTCATAAGTGCTATATTTTAAAGAGATGCTTTTATGCGCTGACAGTATTTTTCCAATTTACTAATCACCTTTGCACTGATTTATTTATATCCCATTGATATGTACTACTTAATTACAAATATGCATTTGATGTTGTATGGGTTTGATCTCATTATGCAAATAACCCCCCTAGTGCAGTTGTTTAGGAAAGTCAGGCAGTCTGTTGAGAGTCAGGAAAAATGATTTATATACCGTTCTGCATTAACCAGTATTTCATGCATGGCCAGTCATTTCCCTCTCTTAATTGGAAACTAGCCAATTAGCCTATATATAATTAGTTTGCATATCAAACAAATGAACTATTGAATGAAACAGTCTTTAACGTAGTACCAATTAAGGGTCAATCTGCTGGAATAAGCAAGTTCATAACCAGCTCCCCACAACTCCAAATAAAAAGAAGAAATAAAATATTTTTTAAAATATAGTTAAAAATATGCAGGAACCTTACACCATATCTAAAAGTTAAAACAGATCATAGGCCTAAAATCACAAAACTTAAAAAAAAAAAAGAGGGAGAAAATCATGGATTAGTCAAAGAAATCATAGGTACAACACCATAATCCACAAAAGAGAAAGTTGAAAAATTGGACGTTGTCAAAATTTTAAAATTCTGATCTTTGAAAGATATTATTAAGAGAATAAAAAGACAAGCCATAGAATGGGAGAAAATATTTGCAAATCATGTAGTTGATAATGGACTAGCATTTAGAATATATAAAGAACTCTAAAGTCCCAATAATAAGAAAATCTGATTTTTAAATAAAGGGCAAAAAATTTGAATACGTTACCAAATACCCAAAAAAGTATACAGAATGCAAACAAACATAAGAAAAAATGCTCAACATCTTTAGTCATTGGAAAGTGCAACTTAAAACCCCAACAAACTACCACTACACGCCCGATAAGGATGCCTAAAATTGAAATGCAGCACTTATCTGTGGCAAAACCCTTCAAGAGCATTGTGACTAGTGTGCTGCAAGAAAGTTAAACATCTAAAATTTTTTTACCCACACGAGACAAAAGCAAAATCTGTAACTCAGAGTTCTTAACCTGAGATCTAAATACTCCTACAGGATGATTGACTAGGCTTTGAGGGGTCTAAAAACTCCCTGAAGTTATCAATAAAACGGCTAAGTACCTATCTGTGTATTTCTTGGGAAAAGGAAACAGGGACATTATTAAGTTTTCAATGAGGTCATTTAACAAAAACAGCAGCAAGGACAAAAAAAGGGTTAAGAATCCACTCTAACCAGTAGCCAAATTAGGCCAAACAACACAGAGAGCTGAATAAGGCAACTGTAAATCCACGGGATCAGGAGAGGTATTGATAAAAATAAGGTCTTTTGCAATTGAGAAACTTTTGATAAGTGAATTGATGATTGAAAAATTATAAAGCACAAGAGGAAATCCTTTCCATATGAGACAGTCAAAGGATTCATATATAAGAAGAATTCACAAATGATAAGATGCAAATAAGATAGCATTATGCATTTAAAATAAGTATGCTTGCGGCACCTGGGTGACTCAATGGGTTAAAGCCTCTACCTTTGGCTCAGGTCATGATCTCGGGGTCCTGGGATCCATCTTGCTTCCCCCTCTCTCTCTGCCTGCCTCTCTGACTACTTGTGATCTCTCTCCTCTCTGTCAAATAAATAAATCTTAAATAAATAAATAAATCTTAAATATATAAATATGCTTAAATTTCTCAAAAATATAGACATGAAGATCATCCTGGAAATAAGAACATAAAGTTATCAAATGATAGTAGGAACATATGAAAACAGACAAACTTTAAATAATAGAAATGAAAACACAGTTACTGGAAGTAGAAAGGGTCTTAATATATGAAACAAAAAGTAAACTAGACGTAGAAAAATAAAAGGAGTCAGTAGAAAGAGAACAGAAAGAAGCCCCCAGAATACAACACAGGAGGAGAAGGAGATGAAAGCTGTGAGGGATACCCCTCCCCCCACCTAAAGCAGTTTAACCAATTTGCGATTTATAACTGACATTCCATAGCTTACCTACTATGTGTAAAGCACTGGACTAAATAATTGAGTAGGAAGAAGAAAGGAAAATAAGAAATACAACTGTGATCATCACTAACCTCTAAGAAAGAACATCTATTCTTTGTCTTGGATTTATGACCTATCAAAGAGAGCTAGGCCTGACCAGAGCCTAGAACTGTCTATCTTTGAGAACCTCCTAACTTATGTACCTGGTGCTCTAGCCTTAGAATTGGCTGGTTGGTGTGGAAAATGCAAAATAAACACTCTCCTTTCACCTTCACTGAATAGAAGGGACACCATCCCGGGGATAAAAGAGGATAATTTTTTTTTTTAATAAATCAGGATAATTGTTTTTGTAAACCCAAGAGATAGAATAATTTTATGATTTTAGCAGTTAAAAGAGGGAAAACCAACTCTTTATCCATGTGGGGAGAAAAAAAAAGCATGATGATAACCTCCCCTGATTTATTTTGAAATCCACCAAGAAATTTAACTTCTGGGCGCCTGGATGGCTCAGTTGGTTGAGCAACTGCCTTCGGCTCAGGTCATGATCCTTGAGTCCCGGGATCGAGTCCCACATCAGGCTCCCAGCTCCGTGGGGAGTCTGCTTCTTCCTCTAACCTTCTCTCCTCTCATGCTCTCTCTCACTTTCTCTGTCTCTCAAATAAATAAATAAAATCTTTAAAAAAAAAAAAAGAAATTTAACTTCTTTTACATGTGCAGCCAATAGGAGATAAAGCATCAAGCTGCTGGTTGGTTGCCTCTCAAAATGCATTTGAGTCTCTGTAGGATGACAAGAAGACTGGTGTCCCGGGAGGGACTATTATCTGTTTACAAGTCCACTGTCAAACACCTGAAACCTTTGAAACTAGGAGTGTTTTAGGATGCAGAGTTTGTCCTTAATAGGAAGGTGAAATGGGCATATGGCAGACACCTTCTTCCAAATCTGAGATAGCAACCCAAATTAAACACATTCATATTTCTGTTAAGAACTGTATAAATAATTCACACTGAGTGGGATAAATAAAGATTCTAAACAGCTTCCTGTCTATTTAGATCTGATTTTGCTTCCAAAAGAGTTCTGATCCAATATTGCCACCAAATGAGTTCTGAAAAACTTTTGGTTTTCAAAATTGTTGATAAAGAATTGTGAACCTATATTACCTTCAGGGAACTGGGGTTGTGAGTAAAGAGAGTTCACACATTTTTCAGTGTGAGCAAAATTAGTCACTGAAATTCCTGAAATAGAGTATCAATTTCCTTCTTATCCTAAAATAAGCTCTCGGTGTATTCTAGATGGGCTTTAGTGAAAGAAAGTCAACCAGTAGTTTAATGACGCTAATTTTTGTCTACTTTATTATTACAGTTATTATCTAGCCATGAATCACATGTTAGTTCTCTTCTGTCAGGTTTCTAATGAATAACATAAAACAAAAATTAAATATTGATATCAATCTGCCTTTTCCATAAGGCTACAGATCCAGTTGTCCGTAGTATTTGATGTGTGCTCTTCTGACCTGCTTCTCATGTTGGTTTTCCTTTAGTGGACAAGGTGGGGGTCACATCTTAGCCAGATTCTGCTGGATCCTCATCACTTGCTCCTCTGGGCTCCACAAGGTGTCAGATGAACACAGCTGTGGCACATCTAAGCTCATCAGCTCTTGGTTGATAAGGTAGTGTGAGGACCCCAGCCAGACTATCTGCAGTGGGAGGATCTTCCACTCTCTAAGAAGAGCATCAAGTCCACTCCTTCTCATGGGTTAAGCTTTGAGAAATATGTTTGTGGCACTGTCTTAGGTCCTAAGTAAACTTAAATCACCTTGCACTGTGCAAGCCTTAAATTCCCAATCCCTTGTAGCAGAGAACATGTATCTCTTCCAGCCAGGCATCGCGCTAGCAGAGGGCAATGACCCGTAGGTACTTGACAGTTTGTGACAAATCACGTTGGGCTACACGTAATAACACGAGTTTATTTTTGTCATAAACTTTTTCATTGTATTATCTTTATATATGTTTTTGCCTTGCTGGTTCAAGGTCTTAGGGCAAGCGGATTATGAAATCAGCTCTAAACGACTGTTCCCTAAAATGAATTATTAATGTTTTAAATACCGGATACCCTTAAAAGGGTTTTCCTCACATTTACATTTTTCTTGATAGAACATGTATAAGTTAACTTGGTGTCTTTATTGTATTAACTCTTAGGCAAATGACATACAGAAGAATAAAACATTGTATGTCCCTCAGGGAAAATTCAATCTAGAGGGCAAAGGACATAGAAGTCATTACAGTGTTTCTACTTTAGTGGTCGAGAATGATAGGGCTAGAAGGATGGTATTTGTCCCTAAGGTATAGAAGGAAAGGAAGGGCATTAAGTGTAGGAGGAAGAGTGTAGGCAAAGCACAGAGGCGTGACAATGCAGTAGGATGGCAGCGGTGGCTGGAACATGGAGGTTGGAAGGCTGCACATGAACTTGAAGCTGAGATGAAGAATCAAGGAATCAACTGAACAGGTACACAAGTGTGACCTTAAGTAGTCCAAGGTCATGCTGTTAGAAACTAGCAATGTCACTGTGATTATCTTTTAACTTGCAAATAAGCTAAAAGTGGATGAAAATGCTTTGGGTAGAGCCAGGTATCTTTAGTGACCTTCCTCAAAAAATAAGCCCCTGGTTAACCAAGTCTGGGAAGTGGGAAGCGTGTGCAGCTTATGACTTCAACTCATAACGGAACAGCATTGTGCTTATGGGTGAAAGGCTCCTGAGCCAGGCTGCTTGGGTTCAAGCCAGGCTGCTTGGCCCCCAAATGTATCTACTGTGGGACCAAAGATATTTATTTGACTTTTCTGTATATCAGTAGGTTCATCTGTAAAATGAGAACAGCAAATATAACTTTTTCAGGGTTAAAACATGTGAAATATGAAGAACTGTGCCTGGTATACAGTTAGCATGAGAAGGGGAAAGAGATGGGAGGAGGGAAAAGGGGAGGGAAAAGCCGATGACTTAGTTAAGAAAAAAATTGAATACTCCCTGTGACTGATCAGATAGGTGGGTCTAAAGGAATTCCTTCCTCTTTTCCCAAGTAATGCCTGAGATCTGACCAGGCCATAACAATGGCATCCTGGCTGCCCACGAGCTGTGTGGACAGCCAGAGTAAGCCATTGAGTCTAACTCACCACAAGTAAAAGCTCAGAATGCTCATGGGGACTTGCTCCTGTCTCCAGAAGCAGCTGCACTTCCTGTGTGTGCCCTAGGTCAGCAGCTCAGTGAGTTGGCCCCTTCCCCATTGGTAGTGCTATTCTGGGAAGCTTCAAAGATTTCCCTTGAAAACATTAAAGGAAAAGAAAGAAAAGAACTGTGCATGCCCATAGTGGTTGTGTTGTGTAGTGTGGTGTGGTGTGGTGTGGTGTGTGGTGTGGTGTGGTGTGTGGTGTGGTGTGGTGTGGTGTGTGGTGTTGTGTTGTGTTGTGTTGTGTAGTGTGGTGTGGTGTTTTGTTGTGTGGCGTGGTGTTGTGTGGTGTTTTGTTGTGTGGTGTGGTGTGGTGTGGTGTTGTGTGGTGTGGTGTGGTGTTGTGTTGTGTGGTGTGGTGTGGTGTTTTGTTGTGTGGCGTGGTGTTGTGTGGTGTGGTGTGGTGTTGTGTGGTGTGGTGTGGTGTGGTGTTGTGTGGTGTGGTGTGGTGTTGTGTTGTGTGGTGTGGTGTGGTGTGTGGTGTTGTGTTGTGTTGTGTTGTGTGGTGTGGTGTGGTGTTTTAGAGCTGGAAGGCCCAGGAGGGCAATGCCCTCACTTTACACAGGGTGATACTGGGGGTGGAAGGACTCGGGTGCTTCTGACCCAGCTGGTGGTGAGGAGATTTGGAAATGTGTCTTTCCCAAATGTTTTTGCTCATATTTATGTTAGTGTTTTATTGAGTCAAACAGAAAGCTAAGCTCTTGTTAACTTGGGAAAAGCCATTGTTCTCTAATCTTTGATGTTTTTAACTCACATAATGAAAAGGAAGTGGAAATAGCATATTGAGATGAAAATATGATTTCATTGTTTGGGGCTCCAGTAATCTTTAACTGCTTCACTTCTGGATTCAGTGCGATTCTGTAGTGTGGACATAACACTTGGGGTCAGAAATCAGGGTTTGATTCCAGGAACTGCTAATTATTAATCTGGCCTTGTACAGGCTACTCAACTTCTTAATTAATAGGTGTAATGATATCGACCTCTGAGGATTTTGTGAAGATTAATCAGTTAATTAGAGGAAATAATGAACATGAAATCCGTGGAACATAATAGGGATTCAGTAAACACAAGCCTCCACCCATGCCTACTCTTTCCTAAGAGGCTAAGTTTTAATGAGGACGCCCTTTAATTTAACAGGCATACAATCACTTCTTTCTTAATCATTTTCTCCTAAATCAAAAGCTGACACAGAGCTCATTTTCCCTCTCTGGATCTGCTTCCTAACTTGTGAAGTGAGGCGGTTGGATTATGTGTCACCTCCAGTGTTCTTCAGTACCTGGGTGTCTATGGCTTCTTCCTAGCTTTCCTTTGCATGGGAAAATCCAGTTGAGCCCGGCCATCAAATTCTCCGCTTTGCTGAAGGAGAGAGTAAGTTGAAATGCTTGTGCAGTGCATGGAGGGAAAAGGTCTCGCAATCTCTCTTCTATAAAAGCATATTTTGAAAAAAATAGATAAAATAAAAGCATATTTTTTCCATTTTTGTTACCTGTGAAGAATGACACAATCATATGACTTATTATTAATATTATTATCGTTTGATCACTCTCACTATTCTGATTCTTCCCCCTCCCAAAATCAGATGAGAGATGTATATACTTCATAGTAGGATAAACATATAGCTAGGTCCTTCAGAAATAAGACGTGTGTATATATATCCCTACTAATTATACTGATCATGGTTTATGTTTCATCACAGCTCTATTGGGCCCTGTATCCTCAGTCTCTTGCGCTCTCTTCTGACCAGAGGGGCAAAATTGATGGCTCATGCTCTGGCTGTGGTCAGAAATTCTGGCTGCTGTGGCTACCACCACCATAGGTTTGGGGACCCCCTGGGAACTTCTGACTGACAAGGAGAACTCCCTGTACTGAGACACTGGCTGGAATGCACAAGAGAAGGATCTGGCTTTCCCAGTGGCCACCTGTAGTAGCGGAGGGACCAAGCATAGATGTATGGAGGTGCTGTCACCCAATGGAGCAGACTTGGACCTGTGGGAGAGAGGAAGGAGCCAGAAGATAAAGTGCTCTGTCTTCCTCCCCTCTATCCATCCCCATGGATAGTTCTGAGATACAGTTCTTTAAGACAGTCTCCCTAATAAAAATTGAGCAACCAATTATGTTTGGTGATTGATGTAGTCACCTTGGTAATATACACCTTTATGTTTGATCTCTGTCACAGGTGTTCCCTGGGATGTATGGTGTGCTACATCAGGAAAAACTTTGGGGATTGATGCCTAGAGAAGGGAAGGGAGAAACAGTTTGAGCAGAAAAAGAAGTTTGGTTGTGATATAGTCTTAATGAAGACATCAGCCATTCCTACAGATAACTTTGAAGCTTTGATGGCCCTCTAGAATTATCCCAAACTGCTGCAAGGGGACTGGGTACTCTTCCTCCTGCATCAGCCAGTCATTGGGTGGAGACTGTCCTGGGGAGGGAGCATGACCTTGAGAGAAGCAAATCCTGAAGAAGGTTGACAATTGAGGGCTCTCTTCTGACACCATCCCAGCACTTAAGGGAATAAGTCCACCATTCCTGAACGGGCATGTGATCTACTTCAATGTACTCTTATACTTCTTAGATCCAGTGCTTTGTGTAAGTAGTGAGAGCAGCTCTTTTAGGACTCTGATGGCAGGCTGGACATTGGTGATGGCAATAATAGATCAGCTAATGTAAGCAGAAGTGGACTCTATTGTGCTCCTATTATTGGGGCCTGCTACTGTGGTTACTCCACTCGTAAGCTCATTATGCCAACATTAAGTGGACAATGACAGAAGGTAGTTGATGTCAACTGTCTGAGTTGTTTTCTATACATGGTTGTTTAGTGCTTCTTCTGTGACAGATGCTCTCTAGCAGATGTTGCATGTAATACAAAAATCTTCATATATTGTGCCCATTCCTACATGTTAATCCTTACAATCTTTCTCTTTCAGGATCTTTTATCAGCCAACAAAGACATTTTCCATTGCCCATTTGTCTGGATATATTATAACCTTAGGCAGGTTCTCTGTGTTCATAAAGTCAGTTAATTAGGTGCACCAACCAAAGTGCTGCCCACTGATCACACTCAAGTCAGGCTGTAAAATAGCCACCATTCACTTTGGAGTTATACCTACATACCAAGCCATTCTGTGAGCCAAGCCTGAGGATTTTCCTCTACCTGCTGGGCATGAGATTCCCCTCTGCAGCTGTAAGAGTGAACTCAGGGAGAGGACCTGGAACAACAGTGGTTGATGACATGAGGGGTCTGGGCCACCTGTTATGCAGCTTGCTTGTAGACTCTGGTCTTGCTTGGGCTCAGTTTGGGATGTACCTCTTCCATCTTGAGATGGATTACTGCTGCCCTCCAGAACCAAAGGCATAGTGGGTTGGACAGAGCCCCGCTCTAGATGTCAGTCCTGGCCATATGGTCACTTAATGTCCCATAGTCAGGTGTTCCATCTCTACCTAGTAGTGGGACAGAAACTGTTTTTTATTAAGTATGTAATTCTTCTCTATACATGGCACGACCTTAGCAGTCTGTATTATCATTCCCATTGGGGCTTACTATAAACTCCATATAGTAACTTTCCCACCATTGATGCCTTTAATACTACAGGGTCAGCTAATTTGTGTGGCCCAAATAACAGGCCTATTGCCTGTACCAGCTGAAGAGCTCTTTCCTATTCTATACCCCACTCAGAGCTGGAAGCCTCTCATGTCCCCTGGTATAGAGCAGTATTCCCAACAATTGAATATGCTACCTTGGGTTCTGAGGAGGTCTATTCAACATACTGATTCTTTTTTGGTAGTGGGAGATGAAAGATACAATAATTACCTTTTTATTTGAAGGAGATGTCCTAGAGCACTGGATACCTAAAGTTCCACAAATGTGATAGGCCCTTGAACTTTTGTAAGGGTTATCTCCCACCTGCTAGGGCATTTGTGTGTTACCAAAGTGTGCCAAATATTTACCATATCTCACTTTTATGGTCCAATTGGCATGATGTCCTCAATATAATGGACTAGTATAATGATCTGCAGGTTGTTCAGATGAACAAGATCTCTTTGGACAGTCTTATGACAGAGAGCAGGAGGGTTAACACAGGCCTACTGCAAAATGTTTTTGCGTATTTTTAGAAGTTGGGCTTCTGGGGAAGCAGACTAAGACAGAGATTAACATGCAAGAAGTTTATTAGGGAGTGATCTTGCAAAGGGAATGAAACAGAGGTGGGTAAGGAAAGGTGGGCTATGATGAGCCATAACAAAGGCATTATCTGACTCTGGATAATGCCTTGGAACTGAGATGAGCCATCGAAGTTGTCTCAAATTGAGACAAGAGGGCCAGGATTTTGTGTTGCTGCATTGAGCAGTCATTTGGAAAGAGAATGTTGTGAGGATGAGGCATCTCTCTTCAACCAAGGTAATTCCTGAAAAGGGTTGATAGCTAAGGATTATCCCCTAGCAGCAGTTCCAGCAGCTGGGGGAATAATCCTATTATTCCTGAAGTGGGATCCAGGTGCCATATCACAGCATCCACTAAATTTTTCTTCCTTCCCTCCCTTATTTCCTTCTTTCTGTGACTCTTAATTTCCTGGGATAGCCCCCTAATAAAGTAGTATCATGTAAGGTTTTGCCTCAGGCTCTGTTTTCTAGAGAACCTGGGCCAAAAGCCCAAATAACTATACGTGTTTGTTTTGGCTTCTATTTCATAAGCCTAAGTGGACCTACTCCAAAATGGAACTCTCTACTGTGAAAGGAATGTATAGAATTAATACCACACACATACACACATACACTTAGGATTAAGAGGCAGAATGCTTGACTTCTAGTGGAGCTCAACTGTTGAGTTGTGAATATTAGTGATGTAGGTTGGTCTCTTAGGTTTCGTTTCTAATTTAATATAGTGGACATAATAATGTCTGAAAGACATAATGATGTCAAGAGTCTGGAAGAATATAACGTATGTCAGAGCACTTTGCAGATATCACAACACAAGATCTCTAATAACAAATTCTTATCTTTCCCTATTGTATTCTCTAGAAAATGTACTGAATAATGCAGCAGTGATGTCATCCTTGAAGAATCATTGCTAGGGCATATGATGCACAATCCCTTACAAACGTAGTCATACTTGAACAGGGGGGAGCTACCAGTTCAAATGTTCCTCTTGTCCCCTGCCAAATTCCCTGATGCTCCACTTACTGGGGAATGAGCTTCTTCGGGCCTCAAACCCATACTTAATCTTTAAGTGGCAGCAACAGAGTCATCTTATTACCCAACTCCAGGCACCATTGCCAGTTGAATCTCTAAGTGGGGCCTTCTGGGGTTATACTAGGTCATGGCATTGTTGATAAGAAACTAAGGGCAAGATAGGCACCTTCTCTGTGGGGAGAAGAGCAGAATGGAAGGGGAGACATTGGGAGTCAGGCCAATGAAAAAGGAAACTGAAATATGAAGTCGGGGGGAAAAGACTTCTTGTATTTCTTGACTTCAGTACAATCTAGCCCTTGTTAAATCTATAGTCGAGGTCTCTACCAAGGACTACAGGAGTAAATACACTTTGGGACACCTGGGTGGCTCAGTTGGTTAAGTGTCTGACTTGATTTCAGTTTAGGTCAAGATCTCCGCCTCATGGGATGGAGCCCAGCATCTGGCTCTGTGCTCAGCAGGGAGTCTGCTGGAGACTCTCCCACCCTCTCCCTCTGCCCCTCCCCTCTGCTCTCTCTCTCTAAAATAGTCTTTAAAAAAAAGAGATTAACACACTACATGCTATAGGATAGCTAACACTAGAGCTGTAGCACTTTTGCCTGTGATCCTTTGCTATTCTACCTTTCCTCCCATCTCCTTCCCTCTGAAATCATTAATGGCTTCCCTCATTGGGATTTGTACAAGTTTCTCTTTTGACCTGTGTATGAGAGGGTGATGTTCATAATTATTAAAATAAAAATTTTAGTCCCTTAACTTTAGGGACTAATTATTAAAATAAAAATTTTAGTCCCTTTAACTTTACAATTAAAAAGGCTTTCATTCTGACCAAGAATGAGAAATTAGAACATGACCCACTCTCACTTAATTAGCCCCCTTTTTTTCTGCCAAGATTTAAGTCTGCAAGTCTTTTGAAATGCAACATGTTAGAAATGAAATAACACAGTATCCTCAAGCACTCTCAGGGGAGGGAGGGGTAGAAGTCTTTTCTAAAAAGCAGAAAGTAATGAAAAAATAATTAAAGGAAACATCTCTGACATATTAAGACTAAAACAAACCATATGCTGTGGCAGAAAATTATTTCCTGTAGCCCTAGATGAAGGCTTAACGGGGAGGTTCTCCTCTCCCTTTTTGAAGATGATGCTTTGGTTGGCCCCTCTTTGAATCATGGGGCCTTATTCCCTGTACCCCTAGGATTCTGGGTGGCTGTCCTGTCTCTCAGTATTTGCCATTGAGCCTGCCACAGAACCAGCAGCAATTACTGGAATGTTGGGCAATGACCTACTTTTTAGTTTTTGTGAACCAGTAAAACTAATTTAGTGCTCTCTTCTCCAAAGCACAGACTTCATTGATTTTTCAACAGATCAATGCCAGCCACCCTAGCCCAAGGCAGCATTAGACAGTTCCTAAGCAATTCTGCTGTGGTGAACTGAATTGCTTAGACAACTGAATATGTGCATCTACAGTGTATTCTTTATTGGATATACGCGTTCACTCTGAAATAAAATATTTGTAGGTAAATCAACAAAGTTACAATGGGCCACTTCCAATATATTAGTTGAAAAGAAATGGCGAGATGCCAAGAAGCCAGGTTGGCTCTTGTCAGTGTGAGCCAATACTTGGCCGCAAATTTGAAGTAATTTGAAGAACACCCAAATATTAATTCTGTACAAATAGAGAATCGTAAAGTGTCACAGATGGAAGCGTCCACAGAAATAGTCTACTTCAGTGATCTTCAACTCGTGGGTAAGCTGTAGGACTAGGAGTGTGCATTGTTCATCAGAATTATAGGAGAGCTTTTTCAAAATATGTACACAGATTGTGTAGAAACTCCTGACTCAACCCGAGAGTATATTAAAGTCTGGGAGGTTATGAGATGGTTTCACAAATATTTTAAAATTCTGATAAGTGACTCCCCACTTCCCTAGAGATCCCACTATTCTTTAGAAAAAGAAACTGAGTCATAGAGAGGTATGCTTTAGCAAAAACCATACAGCTAATAAAATGTGGATCTGAGACCATCTATCCAGATTCCAAATCAAGGACACTATAAATTTGCTTCATTCTTTTTAGAATATGATTAATCTGTTGTTAAATTTAGAGATGATATGCTATAATCTTTTGTATCCTTCATCTCAGGGCCCAACTGAACTCCTTACAGGTGGTACAAATTGACTATCTATTAATTTGAAAACATAGATAATAAAGTTTCTTCAAATATTAAAGTTTTATATTATGCATAAATCACCAATGGCTTCCCTTAGTGAGATTTGTACAAGTATCTCTTTTGACCTATTGTGAGAGGGTTATTATATATGTATGAGTGGGTTTCTTAAGAACAGTATACAGTTGGGCTTCCTTTTAATGTAATCTGATAATCTCAACCTTACAATTGCAGTGGTTAGACTATTTAAATTTCATCTAATAATCAATATGGTTGGGCTTAGGCATTCTATTTGAACTGTTTCTTTCTTTTCTTTTTCTGCCTCTTGAGGAGAGGGGCAAGGAGATTAATGAAATAATTTATGTATAATTTTATTTTTCTCCATTGTCTTACTACCTGTGTCTCTTTGCTATTGTTTTCATTGCTTTTAGTGGTTACACTAGGGTTTATTTTTACTTTAGGCAGTCAATTATCTTTTAAAGCAAAATGATTAGAAAAAAGTATTTCATATTTACCCACTTATTTTTAATTTCTAGTGTTTTTCATTTCTTTATGTAGATGCAATTTTCCATCCATTATCATTTTTCTTCTACTTGAAGGAGTTCCTTTAATATTTCTAAGTGCAGGCAATGGTGTGCTGGAGCCAACTCACATAGGCTTGCAAGAACAAATTATGTGCATCTCTTCCCTACTCTGTACCCAGAGATGACTAGTTGATAGCTTAAAATTGGCCATTGCGGGACTATTTGTTTACTTAAAATATTTTATTTATTTCTTTCTTTGATAGAGAAAGAGATAGCAAGAGCAGGAACACAAGCAGGGGAAGTGGGAGAGAGAGAAGCAGGCTTCCCACTGAGCAGGGAGCCCAATGTGGGGCTTGATCCCAGGACCCCGGGACCATGATCTGAGCTGAAGGCAGATGCTTAACGACCAAGCCACCCAGGCGCCCTCATTGTAGGATTGTTTAGAACATGGAAATCAGAATATGCAATAAATCTAGAGGGTTTTTTTCCCTAGAAATCTATTTGAAAAGCATATGCCATCACATAACTTAGAGCAGACCTGGTTGTCAATAAAGTCTGTCAGCTCTAACATGTCTGAAAATCTTTATTTCATTCTAATTTTTCAAAAAAGCTCATGAGAACCAAAAGGAAATAAAATCACTGTACATCATATTGAAGCTACTAAAAACTAATAATAAAAGGAAATCTTAAGAGTTCCCAAAAATGGAGAAAAGATATTATATAAAAAGGAGCAAATATGAGAATGACAATAGATTTGTCCTCAGGAGCATTATAAGTCAGAAGAAAATGGGGTGCGATCTTTAAATTTTTGAGAAAAGTAAATTCTCAATGAAGAATTATATACCTAGCAAGAGTCTCTTTCAAAAAGTGAAATAAAGACTTTTCAAATATACAAGAGCTGAGAAAGTATGCTAGTATCTAAGGAGAATTCATAAATGTCCTGATGAGTTTGGATAATTTAGGGGCAAGTTATTCAGAAGTCTATTTGCAGGAGGGACTGAGACATCTTTTGGTAGGAGAGGCATCTTAAGAAAAATGAGGAGCAGATTGACTCATTAAGTTCAGTGATAATGGGTACAGGAACAGTACTATTTTAAGTGCAGTGTACAGTCACTTAGATTTTGCACAGGGCCCAGTACCCATAGGATTCATATCTGAAGCCAGTGATGAAGACACAAACCTAGCTGTAATTAAAAACTGAGACTTGTCTCACCATGTGGGCATCTTATCACCTCATATTATCTTAGAAGAAGGCTGGAACAGTGAAATGCAAAAATCCTGAACCTTCAAAGCCAGCTCCTGCAGAAGAGAGGGGCCTGGCAGCTGGGTTGGATGCTTCAGGAGCAGAGTGTCTATCAGCTACAGACCAAGCATAGGGAAACATGGGAAGACCTGGAACAGAAACCCAGCAGGTTCCAACCATTCTAACAGTATTTGGTGGCCAGAGAATCAGCAGTAGGAAGCATGAAGCAGGAAATGACTTAACCCTTGAGGTCTGGTAAAGAAAACAAAGACCCAGCTAGGAGAGACTGAAATAGATGCACCTACTTTCAAGTCTAGGCCTTCAGAGTCACTTTGGCTACATCAAAACCTCAAATGAAGGAGGAGGGAAGATGGTGGAAGAGTAGGGGAACTGGTCCCTTTAATTCAGCTAGTTATCTATCAAATCATTCTGAACACCTGTGAATTCAACCTGAGATCCGAGAAAGGAATTGCTGCAATTCTACAAATAGAAAAGCAACTTTTTGCAAGGTAGAAGGTGTGGAGATGTGAACCTGAGGGGATATATCGGAGGATAAACCTTGATGGGAGGGAGACTCTGTAAGCTGGCTACCAGACAGCAATATAGCAGTGGAATAAAAAATCAGAATTTTTAAAAGTCTGCTCCTGTGAGGGACGTGCCTGTCTGAAGGACACTCAGGTGGCCAAGCAGGGCGGTATCCTAAGTGGGACAGTGTGGTCACAGAAAGAACGTGGTGCCTCAGTGCACAAGTGTTCCCAAGCATTGGAGCAGGGTAGCTGGCTACAATTAGTGAGCCCCAGAGTGGCCTCTCACTAGGTGTTGCCATAAATGGTGAACCACCCCATGATTGGGCTACTGCTCTCCAAGCAGGGGCCCAGCAAGTGGCAACCGATGGGAAACCCTCCTCCTTCCCCCAGGCAGGATGGTGTGGGTGTGCACACAAGCAGGCAACCTTTCCCCAAGCAGGGGCCCAGCGAGCCACAGGACCACAGTGAGACTCCCCTCTCCCACCCACTGGAAGGATTTGTGCAGGTGTGCACTGCAGGTGTGTGGAGTTTGGTGCACACAAAAGAGATTGACTGCTTTTCCCCGAGGGTGCACTGAAGAGTGGGGGCAATGATCATTCAGCTCCAAGGCTGGAGATCAGGATGCTGCCATTTTTACTTTTTTCATCCTCTAAATGTGCACAAAAAGCCTTCAGGGAACAAAAGCTACATAGAGCTACCCAAAGCAGCTTACACTGAACTTGGCTCCCTGGAAAGGGGTGGTGCAACTCTGCCCCAGCAAAGACACCTGAGAATCAGCACAGCAGCCCCTCTCCCAGAAGACCAGCAGGAATATTGGGCAAGTACTGAGTTTATAGATCATTCAGAACTGAAAACTCCTGTGCTAGAGGGAAAATAGTATATAGAATTCAAGGAGTTTTTCTCATGAGTCTTTAGTCTTTCAGTTTAAAATTTTTTTCTTTTTTTCGTATCAACTAGTTTCTTATTTTATCAGTTCTTTGTTTTGAAGTCTTTTTAATTTTCAGTTCTACATTTACATTTTATAGATATATTCTTCATTTTTGGCTTCCTTTCACTGTATCAATTTTATTTTTGTATATATATATATTTTTTTTCTTTATAACTTTGGGATTTAGTGTCTTCTAACAAACAGACTGAAATACACTGAGGGCCAAATGGATCACCCTGTTTTATCCAAGATTATATTCTCTTTTTTCCTTTTTTTTTTCTTTTCTGGTTTAGTTTCTGACTGCTTCAGATTTGTCTAGTGTGTATTTCATTGGGGTTATGGCTGATATTTTTTATTTTATTCTCTCATTCATCTATTCTTCTCTGGACAAAATGACTAGAAAGAGAAATTCACAGCAAAAGAAAGAACCAGAGGCAATACTCTCTGTCATAGATCTAATCGATATGGATATAAGTGAAATGTCAGAACTAGAATTCAGAATAATGATTAAAAAGTTACTAGCTGGGCTTGGAAAAAAGCTTAAAAGACACTGGAGAATCTTTAGTACAGAAATAAAACCTACTCAAGCCAAAATTAAAAATGTTTTCCTGAGATGCAGTTTAAACTGGATGCTTTAACAGCTAGGGTAGATGAAGCAGAAGACAGAGTCAGTGACATAAAAGGCAAAATGATGGAAAAGAAGTAAGCTGAGGAAAAGAGAGAAAAACAACTAATGGACCATAAAGGGGGCTTCAAAAAATCAGCAATACCATAAAGCAAAACAATATTAGAATTATTGGGATCCCAACAGAAGAAGAAACAGAGAAAGAGGAACAGAAGGTATATATGAGCAAATCACAGCTGAGAACTTCCTAATCTGGGAAAGAAACAGGCATTCAAGTCCTGGAGGCACAGAGAACCCCCCTCAAAAATCAATAAAAGTAGATCAACACCCCAACATATAATAGTGGAGTTTGTAAATTTCAGAGATAAAGAGAAAATCCTGAAAGCTGCTTGAGACAAAAGATCTTTAATGTACAAGGGTAGGAACATTAGACTGGCAACAGACCTATGCCCAGGGACCTGGCATAGCAGAAAGGGCTGGCATGATATATTCAGGGTACTAAATAAGAAAAACATGCATCCAAGAATACTTTATCCAGCAAGGCTGTCATTCAGAATGGAAGGAGAGATAAAGAGCTTCCAGGACAAACAGAAACTAAAAGAATCTGTGATCACTAAACCAGCTCTGCAAGAAATATTAAAGGGAATCCTGTAAGTGAAGAGAGAGAGCCCAAAAGTAACATAGACCAGAAGGGAACAGAGACAATACACAGAAATAGTGATTTTACAGGTAATACAATGGCACTAAATTCATATTTTTTAATAGTTACTCTAATATAAATGGGCTAAATGCTCCAATCAAAAGACACAGGGTGGGGCGCCTGGGTGCTCAGTAGGTTAAAGCCTCTGCCTTCAGCTCAGGTCATGATCTCAGGGTCCTGGGATCCAGCCCCATATCGGGCTCTCTGCTCAGCGGGGAGCCTGCTTCCCCCTTTCTCTCTGCCTGCCTCTGCCTGCTTGTGATCTCTCTCTCTCTCTGTTAAATAAATAAATAAAAATCTTTAAAAAAAAAAAAAAAGACACAGGGTATCAGACTGGATAAAAAAGCAAGACCCATCAATAGGCTATCTGCAAGAGACTCATTTCAGACCCAAAGAGAACTTCAGATTTAAAGTGAGGGGGCCAAAACCCATTTATCAAGCTAATGGACATCAAAAGAAAGCTGGAGTGGCAATCCTTATTTAAGACAAACTAGATTTTAAACTGAAGACTGTAATAAGAGATGAGGAAAGACACTATATCATAATTAAAGGGTCTATCCATCAAGAAAATCTAACAATTGTGAATATTTATGCCCCAACATGGGAATAGCCAATTGTATAAGCCAA
Organism: Nasua narica; assembly: GCA_028533885.1. Taxonomy (NCBI): domain Eukaryota; kingdom Metazoa; phylum Chordata; class Mammalia; order Carnivora; family Procyonidae; genus Nasua; species Nasua narica. The sequence goes on along the minus strand of CM052806.1, from coordinate 64,778,560 downwards.
TTAGTAACAAAATTAAAGAAACACATCAATAATGATTCAATAATAGTTGGGGACTTTAACAACCCCCTCACAGCAGTGGACAGATCATCTAAGCAGATGCTCAAAAAGGAAACAAGGGCTTTGAATGACATGCTGGATCAGATGGGCTTCACAGATATACTCAGAATATTCCATCCTAATGCACTAGAACACACATTCTTCTCCAGTGCACATGGAACATTCTCCAGAATAGGTCACATCCTGGGTCACATCCTGGGTCACATCCTGGGTCACATCCTGGGTCACAAATCAGGTCTCAACTGGTACCAAAAGATTGGGATCATTCCCTGCATATTTTCAGATCACAGTGCTTTGAAACTTGAATTCAGTCACAAGAGGAAATTTAGAAGGAACTCAAATATTTGGAGGTTAAAAAGTAGCCTATTAAAGAATGAATGGAGGAAATTAAAGAATTTTAAAAATTCATGGAAACAAATGAAAATGAAAACACAACTGTTCAAAACCTTTGAGATGCAGCAAGGCAGTCCTAAGAGGAAAGTATATAGCAATACAATACAAGCCTTTCTCAAGAAATTGGGAGTCTCAAAATACAAGCTAACCTTACCCCTAAAGGAGCCAGAGAAAGTACACCAAATAAAGCTTAAACCAAGCAGAAGAAGAGAAATAATAAAGATTCAAGCAGAAATCAATGAAATAGAAACCAAAAGAATAGTATAACAGACCAACAAAACTAGAAGCTGGTTCTTTGAAAGAATTATAAAGATTGACAAACCCCTAGCTACACTTATCAAAAGGAAAAGAGCAAGGACCCAAAATAATAAAATCATGAACGAAAGAGGAGAGATCATGACCCCCACCAAGGAAATACAAAAAATTTTAAGAACATGTTATGAGCAACTATACGGCAACAAGTTAGGCAATCTGCAAGAAATAGAAGCATTCCTAGGAATGTATAAACTACCAAAACTGAAACAGGAAGAAATAGAAAATCTGAATAGACCCATAACCAGCAAGGAAATTGAAGCAGTAATAAAAAATCTCCCCACAAACAAGAGTCTGGGGCTGAATGGCTTTCCATGGGGAATTTTACCAAACATTTAAAGAACTAATACCAATTCTGGAACTATTTCAAAAAATAGAATCGGAAGGAAAACTTCCAAACTTGTTGTTGAAACCAGCACTACCTTGATCCCAAAACCAGACAAGCACCCCATGAAAAAGGATAATTACAGACCAATATCCCTGGTAAGCATGGCTGTAAAAAGGGAAGCAAAGGGAAATATGAATTACTGGGACTTCATCAAGATAAAAAGCTTCTAAACAGCAAAGGAAACAGTCAACAAAACTAAAAGGTAGCCTATGGAATGGGAGAAGATATTTGCAAATGACATATCAGAAAAGGGTCTATTGTTCAAGATTTATAAACAACTTATCAAACTCAACACACACACACACACACACACACACAAAACACAAAAAAAGCCTGACAAGAAATGAGCAGAAGGCATGAATAGACATTTCGCCAAAGAAGACATACAAATGGCCAACAGACACATGAAAAAATGCTCCACATCACTAGGCATCAGGGAGAAACAAATCAAAACCGCAGTGAGATATCACATTACACCAGTCAGAATGGCTAAAATTGACAAGTCAGGAAATAACAAATGGTGAGGACACAGAGAAAAGGGAACCCTTTTACACTGTTGGTGAGAATGCAAGATGGTACAGCCACTCTGGAAAGCAGTATGGAGGTTCCTCGAGAAGTTAAAAATAGAGCTACCCTATGACCCAGAAAGTGTACTGGTAGGTGTTGACCCCAAAGATACAAATATATTGATCCCAAGGGGCACCTACACCCCTACACCCCGCTGCTTCTAGTAACAATGTCCACAATAGCCAAACTGTGTAAAGAGTTGAGATATCCATCGAAAGATGAAAGGATAAAGAATATGTTATTTATATATATATATATATATATATATATATATATATATATATATATATATATATATATATGGAATATTATTCAGTCATCAGAAAGGATGAATACTTACCATTTACATCGATGTGGATGGAACTGGAGGGTATTATGCTGAGCAAAATAAGTCAGAGAAAGACAATTATCAGATGGTTTCACTCACGTGCAGAATATAAGATGCAGTGCAGAGGATCATAGGGGAAGGGAAGGAAAATGAATGGGAAATCATAAGAGAGGAAGAAAAACAATGAGAGACTCTTTACTATAGGAAACAAATTGAAGGTTGCTGGAGGGGAGGTGGGTAGGGGGATCGGGTAACTGAGTGATGGGAATTAAGGAGGGCACATATGTGATGAGCACTAGGTGTTAAACTGATGAATTATTGAACTCTACATCTGAAACTAATCATGTACTATATGTTGGCTAATTTAATTTAAATATAATAAAAATAAAAACTGAAAGATGTTTTCTTATAAGTTCTATGAGACCTTGGGGAGTAATCAAGCCCATGTTGACACTCTTTAATAGAGTATAGCATAAGAAGTGTTGAGAGACATTATGTCCAAATTTGCCCCCATGTGATAATGGTCTATATTTATTTATGAGCATGGATGAGATTTATCTGGAAATCCCACGAGATATTAAAGGCATCTTTGCGAGGGGCTGACATCCCACATAAGTTGAAGGGAAAAGCAAATAAAGACATTTTATTTGTTATGAACCTTTGTCATGAATGTGACCAGTTTTCTTTTTAATGCTCTTTCTATTATTTGAAGTATTTCCCTTATTGTGTCCCATATCCCTAGGGTAGAACTCTGTCCCAGCCTTTCTTGAAGCTAGGGTAAAAATGGTCAGATGTATTAGCTGAGAAAGAATTGAACATGAGGAAGCCAGTACCAAAGGGAATCCATTAGAAAGCGTAACCATAGAGGGACGCCTGGGTGGCTCAGTTGGTTGGGCTGCTGCCTTTGGCTCAGGTCATGATCCCGGGGTCCTGGGATCGAGTTCCGCATCGGGCTCCTTGGTCAGCAGGGAGCCTGCTTCTCCCTCTTCCTCTGCCTCTGCCTGCCACTCTGCCTGCTTGTGCTCTCTCTCCCTCTCTCTCTCTGACAAATAAATTAATAAAATCTTAAAAAAAAAAAAAGAAAGAAAGCATAACCATAGAGATAATCTGATTTATGGAGAAGCAGTGGAGGAAGTTCTAGAATCAAGTGCCAAGCAGCAATGAGGCGAGTTGTGTATCTGTGCTGAGTAGCAACAGCAGTAGGGTCTCTGCTGGACTAACCTCAGTGTTTGTTTTGGGCATTGTTCTTGGTTCCATTCTTGCCCATTCTCTGACCTCCCAGAGTTTAGGAGCTGCCTAATATCCTTTAACACATGCTTTTTACTGTATGAACTAGCATGATAGAGTTCTAGGGTTCTATTGTTTTCACCTAAGAACTCTAGCTGATATGTTCTCTATTGTTTCCTGAGTTTCATAGACAGAATCCCAAATGTGCCTCCCCAAACATTCCAACAGTCTCTTTTTCCCCAAAGGGCTGAATTTTCAGAATTGTGACCAAGACTCACATGTAGTCAAATGGTGGATAAAATGCTTTTTCCTAGTGTATTTCTGACACAGCTTTAAAGAGACTTGTAAATCCCATAAGACCTCTTCCTGGCAAGGATTAATATATCTTTCAAGGAGCACTAGAGGAATGTTAAGTAAACGATATATCTTTTGGGGCGCCTGGGTGGCTCAGTAGTTAAGCATCTGCCTTCAGCTCAGGTCATGATCCCAGCATCCTGGGATCAGCCCCATGTCAGTCTCCCCGCTCAGCAGGGAACCTGTTTCTCCCTCTCCAGCTTGTGTTCCCTCTCTCACTGTCTTTCTGTCAAATAAATAAATAAAATCTTAAAAAAAAAAGACATATCCTTAAAAATCAAATAATACTGTTTCCTCTCCTTAACAGAAAGAGGAGCTCTGGTGGGAATTATAGCATTCTTTTGTACACTCAAGATGTATGTTCAAAAACCCCAAGCTTCAATATGAAGACTGCCAAAAGTACCTGGAGGAACACTGAATGTTTTGGTCATCTAGAAAGCCACTGTCATTTCTATAATGTACACTTCACAGAAAGAAGAGAATACTTTATAAATAAATCAACCTGGACTTCTTACTGCATAAACAAGAAGGGATTTTGACCAACCAAGAAAATGTGCTAAAGGATATTGGCTAGTCAAGTATATGATACCACTTAAATTCCTCCTCTCTTTTTAGAAATAAAACAAAATGTCTTGAATATGCAGGTGGTCCCTAGAATGTTTAAACTAAGTTTGTAATTGATCATGAATTAATATATGTAGTTGGCACAATAACTGAAATTAACATGATTTGGGCCTTTAACAGACTTTATCTCCTAGTGCACCCCTGATGGTCCTTCTCCAGGGGCTCATTTTCTCCATTCACCCTCCCTCCCTTTCCAGCACTCGCTGCACCTTCTGTCCATCACTACCATAGCCCTACATCAAGAGAGCAGCATTTGTGTTCACACATACATAGGTGATTGATAATACTTACTGGTGTTTGTATTTCAGCTTTAAGCCTAAGGATGGATTGATATGAGAGTCTGCTTCTGGCTCTGTTTTTACATCTAGATTCATATCCCTTGTGAAGCTGCCAACAGCGTTCACAGCCAATATCTAAGGCCTGAATTTACCTCAAGGCTAAGTGGATATTTACAGGTATTCCTCAGCAGAGAAGAGCTGATGGCCAGTCTCTGAGGCCTTCTTGCTAAGCAATATGTGCAAGAGGTAGCAAAGATTGAAAAACAAAATCATAAAAGCAAGTCTGAGAAGTCATAATAATGCCTATGTGACATGCCATTCTTGTACACAGCCGGGATGTCCCATCACTGTGATGTTACTTGTCTCCTGTAGGAACACAACCTACTGCAAAGAACATTTGACTTCATGAGTAGTCTGATCGCTCTCCTTGATGAGATCAATGGAAGACTTCATGGTCAAGAAGGCTCAGCAAACAGCTTCAGGAGCACGATCATCTTGCCCATCCTGACTTTCGGTTTGGACTAACAGGTATTTATATTTGTTATATTGCCTGATAATTTGCAAACACTTTCATATACAGCAGCTTTGGAAAGATAGCCAGAGAGGAACTATTCCTCCTATTATTTGGGTCTCAGAGTTATGGGAGTTACTCAGGTGACATATCTAGGAATGCTAGAAAAGGGACTCAATAATAAAGCTAGCACTCTTTCTACTGCATCCCTCTCCTTGTCATGCCACTTCACTGGAGGACACACACACACACACACACACACACACACACACACTACAAGAGGTTGATGAAGACTGCACTAGCCCGTGTACAAAGAATATGCTTATAAGGAGCCGCAGAAGCATCATACTGTGTTGATAAGACAACAAAACTCTTCTACTAGATGGGAAAGGATTAAAGTCTTTATCCCACAAATATGTATTGAACACTTACTATGCTAGGCACTGGACTAGGGGCTGACAGTCCATAGGGTTCATAGGGTCTTGGCCCTCCTGGAGTTAATCTAACCATTCAGAGAATGAGAACTGTTGATCATTGTAACAGCTAAAGTTTAGGTTCATGATTGTTTATGAGTGGAGCTTACTGTTCCACCCATCCAATTCTGCCTTATGCTGTAATTTTCTTATTAAAAATCTCTTCTCTAGCTGACTATAAATCTTCGAGGGAAAAGATCACACATTTCTATAACCACCATGTCACAATTCAAGGAGGGGAAGGGAGGTTAAAGTGTGAAAAATTCCAGGGATAGCTCTCTGTAAAGGGAGTTGATGGTCATTGGCTGTATTGTTAGTTTTGACCTCCCTAAATCACTCCACCAGGCCTCACAAGAGTCGTATGTTTTATTTATGTAAAAAGGTTTGCCCACAAAAATGTAGGGGGGGCGGTGAGGAGAGCATTCCAAATGTGCTTGGGTCTATTAACATTGCCTGAACAAAATATTTGAGTTATTCATCCTAGGTAGGCAAAGACATAGATATCTGGTAACTACTACCTCAAGTTCCCTGCCTGTGAACAGTAGGTGAAATATTCGGTATACCTTATATTTTTCCGAAAGCCGGTGAGGGCAGACAGCCTCCAGATTCATAATTGTGAGGGAGCGCTAGCTTGCCTTTTGCGTCTTTCTTTCTACCCTATTTCCAGCACCTACCATATTCATGTCCTATAACAAAATAGGAAATAACCTGATAGGAGTGTTTTACACTTTAGTATTTAAATTAGGCAAACATTCCCGCATACCGACCAAAGCCAGCCACCATAACACTGATCATGTCACAGAGAGCTTCTAATCTCTAAGAGATGACAGACGTATGCAGAAAAGTAGAGTTTCTAAGTTACTAAGTGGCAAGAGGCACATAGGTAGTGGATAAAAAAGATATCAGAGGCATGTACCTTGAGTAATTAATAGATAAATGATTAATTTGTTTATTCAACCAATATATATTTATCCCATGTTTCAGAAACTTTGGTAGTTGCTGGAGCAGGAAGGAAGGAAGAAAACAAAATAAGCTAAGTCCTGCACCTGATGAAATTTACATTTACATTTGAATGGGAAATATAGATAATAAATAAGTAAATAATGGAGTAGTATCATACTGTACCCCTTTTCCCATGTGGTCATGTGTGCCCCATGCTGAGGCCCTCCTGAACTCCCAGCTCTTCTGTATATGAGCCATTTTCGTTCATATTTCTCAGATGTTATTTCCTTACAAAAATTTCCTTCCCTTCTGGTCTGATTTAGAAGGTGCCCTCCCATCCTTCAAGACTGAGCTCAAAGTCAGCTCTTCTTCCAAGCCTTTCCTGCTAATCCTGGGGCATGCTAACATTCTCTCCTATGGCTTGCCAGAATGCTTTATGCAGCGGACCTCAATTTTTGCAGGGGTAACCGTGAAGTACAATCAAGTGTTTATATGCCTTTCCCCCCATTAGATAAGGATTTTCTCAAAAGAAGGGACCATGGCTGAGTTACTCCTTTCATGCCATGTGCCTAGAAGATCGCCTGTATATGGAGCTGAACTATAAATAATATTATCAACCACAATGATAAAAATGATGAAAGCTGCAAGTGCCAATAATGTGCGAGGCACTCTGCTAACTGAACTATTTCCAAACAGTCCTTTGAGTTATGTATTTTATTAGTACCTCTATTTTATAAATGAGAAAACTGCAACTCCTTGAGGTTACATGATTTATCCAAGTCAGAAAACTAGTAAAGGATAAATATCAATGAATGAATAAATAAATTGCCTTTTATTTTATCAAAAAACTCTGTGTACATGGACCCATCCTTAAGAATTAGATATTCATAAGGCATACATATCTGCTCAAAACTTTTTTAAAAACTTGAGAGATAGTGATCATTATCATCATCATAGCAGCAAAATCCAGTTACATATCAAGTTTCATGGACCTGAACGAGGTATATGGTTTCAAAACTAAAGAGTAAGTGATCTACATGAAGGAAATTTGATACATACAATCCCCAGAGGAACATTTGAAAGCTTTGGCCTTTATTTAATCTTGGACACATATTTTCTCCAATTTCAAAGACAGCTGTTAGAAGGAAATGAGGCAAGGGATTTAGGGGAAGTCATGAGACTTAAAAATAGAAAATTGCTTTTTTTTTTTCATCGTGCACTGTCTCCTTGCCTTCCATAGCACAGTATACCACGTCTGGGACTGCATAGCCGATACTCATTGGCTCTTGGAAAATCATTACGGACACAGTAGTTCATTTTCATAGTTAGCACAGAAAAATTATCTCAAAAATGTTCACATTTTTATGACTTTTCAATTTTTCTGTATTATAAAAAATCTCAGGATTCACTGGCTTATTGTGCACTTTCGCTTGTTGAGCTTGAATGGGGAAAGGCAAAATGTGAACGTGTCATTCCCATTGGTCTGAAGTGCCATGATACTAAATTCGTCTGTAAACACTTTGAGTGTCATATAGTGAGATAGCATGAAAGGGTAGAACCCTGCCACATTTCTATTTAACAGAGTCTTTCTGGTATTCATTTCTTTGCAATAAAATTATCTTTCTTGATATAAGATAGGAGCTAAAAAAGATTTTGACCATTCTCTCTAGGGTCATTTTAATCTGCCTCAGCATTCATGATACCAACAGGATTCATTTTGAAAAGTTCCTTTCAGTCATCCTAAATAAATGAGCTGTTAGAAATCCAATCAGTGATGATGAGCTTGGGTGTGATAAACAGTCATGCTTTGAATCTTGATATTTAAAAAAAATATTCACATTATTGGGCTAGAAAAAAAAGTTGTCTTAGGAGCAGTATTAAACAAGTTAGTATTTATTTATTTATTTATTTATAAGATTTTATTTATTTCTTTGACAGAGAGAGAGATCACAAGTAGGCAGAGAGGCAGGCAGAGAGAGGGGGGGAAGCAGGCTCCCCACTGAGCAGAGATCCCCATGCGGTGCTGGATCCCAGGACCCTGAGATCATGCCCTGAGCCAAAGGCAGAGGCTTTAACCCACTGAGCCACCCAGGCGCCCCTAAACAAGTTAGAATTTAAAACCATATAATTTTGCCTGTCAGCCAAAGACATGAGAGCTAATAGTCAGGGGCTCTGCCATCTCTTATCAAGGAAGAAAACTGGCCACCCAAGACAAAGACTGTGGCTTCAGTCACCCCTCAGTTAGTACGAAGGCCCTTGAGAAAGGAAAGATTAGTAGAAGGGGTATTTGGTAGACCCTCCTACAAATATATCCCCTGAAGAATCTTGTTTCTTGTTTCTTAACATGACTTGTTAACACTTTGCAGCCCAATGGGAATGTTTGTAAAATTTCCACGTTGGTTACATTTGTTATCCCATTTGTTTTTTTATTCCGAAACTGTTAAAACTAGGTGGAAGGCATAAGAAAAAGGTGGATGGCTTTTGGAGAGAATTTTTGGTGGCAGCCACTGTGATGGTGAGGAAGGACATACCCCAAATCCACAAGGCAGGCACATTGGAAATTCTTGAGCAGGGGCTGATGCTGCTTCCCCAGGCAGGAATCTCTTCTTCCCTGGGAGAGGCCTTGGCTCTGCTCTTAAGGCAATGGATTGAGCCAGGCTCAGGGAGAATTATTGAGGATCATCTCCTTTATTTAAAGTCAACTGATGGTATATGTTAATCCCATTGACAAAACCCCCAAGGTTTCTGAAGCCATTTTGTAAGCAGAAACGCTCCCTGCTTGGAGTGAAGGTGACAGAGAGAGGACAAAGTGAAAGAGGGCTGTCGCATTTCCAAAATTCTACTGTTAGAGCAACTTGGCTGCAAACATATGCTCCCCTTACAGACAAAGGAAAAATGACTCGGAGGACAGTGGCACGGCCTGAGGCAGGAGCTCCAGGCACATAGGTACAGGGCTGTGGTGGCCACAGAGGACAGAACCTTGAGCCACAGAAATGAATGGAATTTGCTTGGCCTATTTGGAACTTGCTTCAGGCTGGTTATTCCTTTATTCCTTTCCTCTGCTCCCTTTTGGAATGGGAATGTCTATTCTATGCCTGTCCCACCATTGCATTTTGGAAGCAGGTGTCTTCTGCCCTAGTGTCATAGATCCATAGAGAGGAATTTTGCCACAGGATCGATAATACCCAGAATCTCAACCGCACCTGATTTGGTTGATGTAGATGATGCGATTTGGAACTTTTTGACCTGGTGATAATTGGGTGAGGTTTTGAACTTAGACTTGATGCCATAATTGGTTGAGATATTTGGAGGTGTTGGGATGGGGTGAATGTATTTTGCACATGGGACAGATGTGAATTTTGGAGGACCAGAGAGTAGGCTATAGTGGGTCGAATGGTGACTCCCCCACCCCCAGGAGATATGTTCATGTCCCAATACTTGGAACCTGTGAGTGTGACCTTATTTGGAAAAAGAGTCTTTGTGGACATAATTGAGGATTTTAAGATGAGATCATTCTGGATTATCCAGGTAGGCCCTAAATTCATTGGTAAGCATCCTTATAAAAGATACCCAAATGAGGGACACACAGAAAAGAGGAAAAGGGCATGTGAAGGTGGAGACAGAGAGGAATGACACAGTCACGAGCCCAGAAATGCCAGCAGTCACCAGGACCACGAAGAGGAAAGGAATGTCATCTTTCCTAGAGCCCCTGGAGGGATCATAGCCCTGCTGACACTGATTTTAGAATTCTCGCCTCTATAACTATGAGAGAATAAATTTTTGTTGTCTTAAGCCGCCAAGTCTATGGTAATGTGCTATGGCAGCCTTAGGAAATTAATATAGTCACCAAGCAGTAGAAAATGTGTATGGGGTTCCCTGATGCAATTTTTCAATCTGAAAGTATGCACAAAAGAATGATACCCTGTTTCTAGACGTCACCTCAGGTCTCAAAAACATTATGTTGAGTAAAAGAAGCCAGGCTCACCAGTGACATACTAGGTAATTTCATTCATAGAACATGCTTTTACCCTGGAGAAAGCTGGCAAACCGTCATGCCAGAAAACAAATCAGTAGTTGTCAGGGGCTTGGGAGAAGTGGGGTGGAGTGAGTATCCTCTAGCGAGGCACAAGGGAACTAGTGAGGAGATAGTCAACGGGTTTAATCCATGTCTTGATCTCTGTGGGAATTACACAATTGTATAAGTTGGTCGAAACTTAAACTGTACATACACCTAAAAAAGCAATAGTTTACTGAATATAAATTATCCTCACTAACCCTGATTTTAAAAGGTGCTATAGGTTTATGTATCTCTTGGTTTAAAATGTGTGAAGCAAATACTTGGGAATATTATGGGTATCAGTTTCACAGTGATATTTAGTGACAACTGCTGCTGACTGGTTTTCCTGATATCAAGTCTTTCTCAAAGGATGATGATGTTTCTACCCTTGATGATACACAAAACACAAACAAGACACTACATATTCTGCCTTTAGTTCCTAAAGAAGAGTTGGAGAAGTGTTTTGCTTATTGAAATAAGTGTATGACATCCAAAAGTGACTACTTGTTTAATCAAATTAACAAATATTTATTTATGATTTTATGTGGAAGACACTACACCAGGTGCAGGACTGGTTATAGAGATGACTGAGAAATAATTCTCCTCTAGTTAGAAAAAAATATAAAATAAAAAGCAAGTAACTCTAATACCAAACTGATCCAAATCAGACGCTTTGGAGTCTTGGAAGAGGAAGCAATCATACCCAAATGGGAGGATATCTTTCAGATAGATGAGATAAGATTGAAAACAGAAAATGGATGATTATGGATTTCAACAAACAGGGAATCCCATGTGGAACTGCATGGGCAAAGGCGAATACTGTGGACTGAATGGCTGTTCTTCCTACCCATTCCCCCATTCATATGTTGAGGCTCATCCCTTTGTCATGATGGCATTTGGAGATGGGGACTTTGGCAGGCAATTAGGTCATAAGGGTGGAACCCTCATGAGGAGAATTATTGCCTTTAATGAGAAATAAATGTTTGTTGTTTAAGCCACCCAACTGATGGAGATTTGCTATAGCAGCCTGGACTGAGTAAATGCAGAAATAGAAACAAACTCAGGGAACAATGAATAGTCTCTGACTAGAATTAGGGTACATGCAGAAGAGTGAGTGAACAACTAGAAAGGGAATTTAGGATAGTTTTCTGTGTGTCTCAAATGCCAAGTTGAGGGATTTGTATTTAATTCAGTGGTCAGTGGGGAGCCATTAGTGCAATGCTTGAGAATTTTGAGAATGCGGTAAAAGTTCTGGATGCCTTTTCCCCAGCAAAGTGCACATGTGTACAAAATGATACATACCATCTCAGGAGTTTCACAGACATGTAGAGCTCCTCCAGGGCCTTCCTTCCCTGGGAACCCCTAGAAGGTTTGAGAAGGAAACTTACAAGAAGGGGATGCTTTCATTTCATTTTAGTTCATTCCTCCATACATGATAAGAAGAGAGAATTAGACTGACATAATTTATGAACTAAAGCAGGTTTTCTTGAAGTGTGATCTATAGTAGAATCACCTGTAGGGCTTATCAGACATCCATATTCCTAAGCCCCACCTCTAATGCCCCACCCCTCCTCTAATGGTGAGGCCAGGAGATACATTTTCAGCCAGTACCTAGCTGATGGTGATGTCCACATAAAGAACTGTTGGTTCTGTGATGAAGAGGGGATAGTGGTGGACATTCTCTGCTTTTGACTTCTCAGCAATGCATAGGAGAGATAGAAAGAACATAAGAAAATATATAAAAGGTTTTTCTCAACTCTGCCTATTCTCAAAACATTCTTTGCAGTCAGTATCAATTTAAAATAAATACAGGAACATGTTGGGTTATTGTGTGTTAGGACAGCATTTACCCGGGAGAAAGTTGGCTCCTTTACATGAGCCAGAACATTTAAGAGCAATATCAGCATCCTATAGTCATAGTGTTGAAAGCTACTGATGGATCCCAGTGGATGAAAATAAATAGTCATCCTTAACCTTAACCTTAAAATGATCGCCTGCCACAGCAGCTAGAGTAGTTTCTGTTCTGTGTCTGCATCTGAAAAGATCCGAGGTTTCAGTTACATATCAGTCAATCTTTCTAAGAAGGATTTTGTAAAATGACAGTAATTGGCAAAGTTCTGGAATCAGTAGGGTCTGTTGCTTATCAGAGTTTTATGAGATTCTGACATTTTTACCCCTTCTTGTAAAACAATCACTATGACCATATTCTCAAAAATGCTATCCCTGAAAATTTGTTTTTTGATTCAAACATTCCACACATTCATTCCTAGTTAGGAACATAACATTTTATGGTTTAATATTAAACTACCAAATCAATGTGTTACACTTCCTGATTATTTTTTAACAAAGGAACAAAAATAAGTGTGAGTTATAGGTTGATTGAGAAGTTAATTGTTAAAGTGAAGCGATCATTTTCATTTTCCTGACATTTCAAACCTGTTCATGGACTATTTACGTAGCAAGCACATATGCTACTAGCTATCCTAAGTTTTCAGTTTATCTAAGCATAAAGGCTCATAGTACTGTCATTAAGAACTATTTTTATTCTTTCTTAGGTATGGTAGTATCTACTTATTGTTTGTGCTTCCCAACAGCAAGCAGCCCCTCTCCTTTCCACAAGCTCCCCCTTCCCTACTCTAGTCATAATATGTTATTGGGCACTGTCAGTCACAGAACTCCATTCCTATCCCAAGCTAGACTGAGTACATTTCCTTACCTTATCAAGGGGCCACCTAATTGGCCTGGAAATAGGCCTAGTCGAGTTTTCCCAAAGATTTCTTGAACTGGAGCTGGGGTAGTTAGGAGAACAGTGACAGGGAGATGAAAAAGAGATCTTCCCTCTCTGATGGTGAAGCTATGGGTATGTGAATCCAGATAGGCTGGTAGCCATCTTGCCCAGCATACTGAGAAAGCAAATCAGAAGCAAACAAAAATGAAGCTCTCATACAAAAACAGAGGTGGTGGGGCACCTGGCTGCCTTGGTCATAAGAACATGTGACTCTTGATCTCAGGGTTATGCATTAGAGCCTCAGGTTGGGTGTAGAGAATACTTAAAAAAAATTAAATAATCTCAAAAGCAGAAATGGTTTAACCAACTCCTCTGGTTCTAAGAGCCACACTAATGTGCTTCAGTGCTCTGTTACCTAATATGGTAGCCACTGGCTACATGTGGCTAGGGAGTACTTGAAATATGTCCAATCCAAACTGAATTGTTCTATATGGTTTAAAATTACACTGGATTTCTAAGATGGCATAAAAACAAGAATGCAAAATACATCATTAATAATTTCTTATAATGAATACATATGAAATTATAATATATTGGATATATTAGTTTAAACAAACTAGATTTTAAGATGAATTTCACCCCTTTTTTTGATGCAGCTTCTAGAAATATTTATGTTACATATGAGTCTCAAATTATATTTCTATTGAAATAGCGCTGCTTACTTGTGAGTTTGTGTTTTTGGTTTATTTGTTTCTTGTTTAGCTGCTCTGGGTAGAGTTTCTGCCATTGGCAACTGATAGAGCCCTAATTAATGCCAAATTTTGTAACTGGAACAGAGGCATTGAGAGGGACAGATCCAAAATGTGGAAATGGCTATGTTCAGGTCCAGAGGTGGCAGGGAGATTTTCCCCATCATGAGTTAGGAAACTAGGAGCAAAGCAGTTAGTTAATCATTACAGGTTACTTGTTGTTATTCGGGACCTGTGCCTATCCTTAGTGAGCTTAGAGGTTTATGAACTTAGTAGAAAATAAAATGGAATTTGGAGATGTTGACTATTTCTTGCAATCTTTAGTAAGGTGCCACAAGAAAAAAAAAATGTGATCCAAGCAGAGCCATCTGAAAGTGGAGCAGGAGTAGTGGCCTAGCACAATTGTATAATTGTACCTTCTGCCACTGGGCATGCTCTGGATTCCAAAAGGCATCCCACTGTACCAAAATCCAGCCAATACACAACCAGAATGAAGAAGTCAGTTCCCCTAAAATATTCACAAAGCGCTGCTGCCTGGCAAGGGTAATTCTCCTTTTCCCAAGTAACAAAGGATATTGGGAGCACCTGGGGTAAAGAGACATTTGGCCCTGCCCAACATGGCAGCCCACCCAGCAGACACAGAGACCAAAGTGAGATGCACTAAAATTGGTTGGGAAGGATGGGCGGTGCCCCCTAAAGAATCACCAAGAGACTGACTTTGGAGGGGGTGGGGAGCCAGATTCAAATCCCTTGACGTGGCAAGGTTACTAACTTTATTTACTAGCAAACTGGGGTTCCTAAACAGGCAACCTCCTAGGGTTTCAAGATGGTTCTCTTATTACCAACATCCCAAAAGAAAGAAAGCAAGGACAAAAACAAGCCTGGCTTAGAGGAATCCAGGACTGCCCACTCCCTAAGACAATTCTTCATGCTCTAAATCACCAATAAGAAATGCACAACTAAGGAGGCCCCAGGGCAAAGATATTCACTGTCCACCAAGATAAGATTTTCCCTTTAAGCACATACCCAGACTCCCTCACAGTGAGTTGTAGTTCTTTGACTAAATATTCTCCAGTAATAAGTGAGAGGATGTGATATCTTCCTCTGTAGTCCTGGCTTGTGAAAACCTACTATACACATACCTCCATGTTCTTTTCCCCTGGCTAGTTGATAGAGGGGGAGAAGACCACAAGGACAACCTCGGAAACTGCATGTTGCAGATGGCAATGCTGGAACTTTCCTGGATTATTACATAAATAGGATAAAAGCTTCTATCTTACTGAGCCTTTACATGTTTGGTTTGATTTGTTATCCCAGGTTAACTTAATATATCTCCCAACTGAAAATTCCTCCCAGATGTCCCTGATGATCAAAAACCATATAAAACACTGAGTAGATTAAACCTTTCTGGTAGAAAACAGACCCACCTAACTGACTAATCCAGTAGATCATCCATTGCTATAAAGGAGACTATCCCAGGAGAATTAACCTCCTTCCTTATCCAGCAATGCAAGGCTAGCGCCCTTGTGCGCTGCTTCCCTGCCCCCTACTCCTATGTAATCATCTTTTTAAGTGGAAGGGTTGTGTTTTTTTAATTAATGTTTCTTGTATTTGTATGTTGGATATGTTAGCGGTGGTTAATTTTCTCATTTGGAACGTAGTATCAGGGATCACAAACAGCCATATCAAGACTTGATTGAAAAGAATGGACATTAAACAGACATTATAGACTCAGAGATGGGCACAATAACTGGGAAGGAATGTGGGTTGTGTCCCATTATGGAAAAGGTGAATAAATGTGGAATTGTTGATGTAATCATTACAATAGGTTAGAAGAGACAATTTGGAAAATTGTTTTTAACTTTGAAAGACCATATATATATATTAGACATTAAACTACATAGAGTTCAAATGGTAAGGTTTGGGTCAAGATCTACATGAAAATATTTAAGCATCGGGGCGCCTGGGTGGCTCAGTGGGTTAAAGCCTCTACCTTCGGCTCAGGTCATGATCTCAGGGTCCTGGGATTGAGCCCCGCATCAGGCTCAGCAGGGAGCCTGCTTCCTCCTCTCTCTCTGCCTGCCTCTCTCCTACTTGTGATCTCTCTCTCTGTCAAATAAATAAATAAATAAAATCTAAAAAAAAAATGTTTAAGCATCATCAAGAAACTAGATTTAGGGAATTCATAAAAGAAGTAATCAAAATTGAGGATGAATATTTTAACCAAATGTCCTTTTTTAAAAAAAGATTTATTTATTTATTTTTAGAGAGAGCATGCACAAAAGCATGAGCTGGGGGAGGGGCAGAGGGAAAGAACCGAAAGCAGGCTCCCTGTAGAGTGGGGAGCCCCATGTGGAGCTCAATGCCACAACTCTGAGGTCAAGACCCAGGTGAAATCGAGAGTTGGATACTCAACCAACCGAGCCACTTGGGCATCTCCCAAATGTCTTTTTTTAATGACTGGAGTACAACATACCAATGCCTTTCATCTAGTTCTATCCCAAATGGCATAGCACTTAGTAAGTTATACCGAATAAGATAAAAGGTAGATCTGCACTTCTCCTTTCAAGCTAGTCTCTTCAAGGTATTAAGATGTATTTGGTCAATGTAGTGAAGAAAATCACACTATCACTAAACTGACAAGGAATCATTATAATAGAGGATAGTCAGAGGAAAGGCAGGTAGGGCAAGGGGCCGTACTAAGAGGATTATACCACACCACCTCGGAAGGAACCCTCCACTCTTTCCCATGTGAACAACTACTCAATAGGTAGCTAAGTGCACAGACAAAAACCTGATTGGGTGACAGACACATGGAGGGTTAATCAGATTAAAATAGCTGCCAGCAAGTCCATTAAAATCCCTAGCTTTAAATACCAAAAACAGCAACGCTCTCTGGTCCCCTCCCTCTTTGGGAGCTTCTTACTATCACTCAATAAACTTTGCTTTGCTGCCCACCACTCTTCATTTGGTCTACCTCTTCATTCTTTGAAGAAGCATGGCTAAGAACCTCAGGCACTAAAGGAAAAGAAATCCTGAAACAATTGTAGATATCAACTCTTTTGGTTCAATAACACTATCTTATGCATGGATGTTACATTGAATTTTTTTAATTTAAATTCAATAGCCAAGATATAGTACATCATTAGTTTCAGATATAGAGTTCAGTTATTCATCGGTTGCATATAACACCCAGTGCTCATTACAACATGTGCCCTCCTTAATGCCCATCACCCAGTTACTCCATCCCTTCACCCACCTCCCCTCCAACAACCCTCAGTTTGTTTCCTATGGTTAAGAGTCTAAGAATCTCTCACTGTTTGTCTTCCTCTCTGATTTCTTGCCATTCAGTTTCTCCTCCCTTCCCCTATGATCCTCTGCACCATTTCTTATATTTCACATATGAGTGAAACCATATGATAATTGTCTTCCTCTGATTGACTTATTTCACTTAGCATAATACCCTTCAATTCCATCTATCCATGTAAATGATAAGGTTTCATCTTTTTTGATGGCTGAGTAATATCCGTGTGTAATATCCAACAGGGGTGTGTGTGTGTGTCACATTTTTTTAAAAAAAAAGATTTTATTTATTTATTTGTCAGAGAGAGAGAGAGAGAGAACTAGCAGGGGGAGCAGCAGGCAGAGGGAGAAGCAGGCTCCCTGCTGAGCATGAAGCCTGATGTGGGACTGAGCCAAAGACAGATGCTTAACTGACTGAGCCACCCAGGCGTCCCACCACACCTTCATTATACATTCATCTGCATTGAATGTTTTTTAAAAAGATGTATATTGTTTCCATTTTAAAGCAGTTTGTTGTAGTAGAAATGTCATCAGAGATAGTAAAAAGAAAACATCTATATTATGAAAAATTGTTAGACCAAAAACACATACTATGTTGAACTTGAATTTCAACAAAAAATAAGCCTTTTCTTTGCTTGAAGTCAAGTCAGCACCTTTCCTTGACTAGTATTTCAGGATCAGAGGCAGTTTCTACATATCTAATTCTGCTTTTCTTGACTTTTTAAAGTCTTGAATATAATTATTAGGACTACTGAACCAAGAAACTTCTGTTTTTGAGAGTAGCTAAATAAAAAGGATAATACTTCAAGCATCTCCAAAACTCCTTACTAAATTAACATTCAATCTGCAGTAGAATAGGGAAGCCAGTGCAGAACTATAAAATCAATGTCAATGAAATGCCAGTTACTCTCCCATTCTCCAGCCCTTTCAATTTGACTTCCCCAGATTCTGCTACAGAAGGAAATTTCTGTTTGACCATCCTGGCTGTGACATGGTAGAGAAGAAAGAACTGAACAGTCATTCTGATTCTACCTTATACTTTGGCCAAGTTCAGTAAGCCTTTGTGTGCACATTTATTCCTCTCTAATATAGACAATCATTTTACCCTACATTCCTCATAAAAATTAGTAGGACGAACATGAAAGTTACTTATCTAAACTGCAGGTTGCTATATGAAGATGAAATCATTTTATTATGTAAAGAAACTTCTAGAGATATTTTACTAGTAGACGCAGTAAACAGAGGCACATAAAAAGAGGAGACAGTATAACATGAAATAAAAAACATGAGCTCTGTTTCTAGCAATTTGACAGACTAGATACCCTGCACAGCTGTTCCAATTGGAATAACTAAAATTCTGGATAAACTATAAAAAAAAAAAGTTACTGGTGTACCTGGCTAGCTCAGTCAGTAGAGCATGTGACTCTTTTTCTTTTTTAATTAACTAATTAATTTTTTTTAGAGGGAGAGAGAGATCATGCAGGGGGAGGGGAGAGAAAGAGGAATAGAAGGAGAGAGAATCGTAAGCAGGCTCCACAGCTAGTATGGATCCCAACTTGGGGTTGATCTCATGAGGCTGAGATCATAATCTGAGCTGAAATCAAGAGTTGGGTACTTAACCAACTGAGCCATGTAGAACCCTTATCTATCTATCTATCTATCTATCTATCTATCTATCTATCTATCTATTTATTGTTTTTTAGAGAGAGAGAGACTGAGCATGTGACTTTTGATCTCAGGGTTGTGAGTTCAAGCCCCATTGGGCATAGAGATTATTTTTAAAAAATTAAATTAAAAAAGAGAAGAATTTAAAAAGATAGAAAGAAACATCACACAGATACCTGGAAAATCCTCAAATATTCAGAAACTAAACAGTACACTTCTAAATAACCCATGGATCAAAGAGGAAGTCTCAGGGTAAGTTAAAAGTATTTTGGACAGAATGAAAATAAAAATATAACACATCAAAATCTGTGGGTTACAGATACTTAAAAGAAATTTTATGTCAATAATTCTTATATTAAAAAACAACAAAGACTCGGGGTACCTGAGTGGCTCAGTCAGTTGAGTGTCCGACTTTTGGTTTTGGTTCAGGTCATGATCTCATAGGTCGTGAAATTGAGCCCCACATTTTGAGCTGGGTGCTCGATGGGGAGTCTGCTCAAGGTTTTCTCTCTCTCTCTCTGCCCCTTCCCCAACTCACAGACATGCTCTCTCAAATAAATAAATCTTAAAAAAAAAGCAGAGAATCAAATCAATACTCTAGGCTTTCATTTTAAGAAACTAGTGAAAGAAAAATCAACTAGCCACAAAGTAAACAAAAGAAAGAAAATAATAAAGCTGAAAGCAGAAATCAATTGAAAAAAGAGAAATAATAAATGTCAATTAAACCACAAGCTGTTACTTTGATGAGATAAATTTCATAAATTTCTAGCCAAATTGATCAAGAAAAAAAAAAGACACACATTATAAGTAACAGGAAGAGGGGCACCTGAGTGGCTCAGTGGGTTAAAGCCTCTGCCTTCGACTCAGGTCATGATCTCAGGGTCCTGGGATTGAGCCCCGCATCAGGCTCTCTGCTCAGCAGGGAGCCTGCTTCCTCCTCTCTCTCTGCCTGCCTCTCTGCCTACTTGTGATCTCTCTCTCTCTGTCAAATAAATAAATAAAATCTTTAAATACATACATACATACATAAATAGCAGGAATAAATAAGGTCTCATTATAAACCCCAAAGATGTTATAAAAAAAAATAAGGGAATATAAGAACAATTCTGTGCCCATAAATTTGATGACTTAGATGAAACACCTTTTCTTTGAAAGATATAAATTACCAAAGTTAGCTCAAATAATTTTATATATTAAATAAATTTAATTCACAGCTGACAACCTTCCAAGAAAGAAAAATCTAGGCCCAAATTATTTTCCTGGTGAATTCTATTAAATTTAAAGAAGGAAAATCAATAATTCCACATAATCTTCCAGAAAACAGAAAAAGAGAAAATACTTCCCAATTCATTTTGTGGAGTCAGCATTGACTTTTCCCTACAGCCCAGCAATCCCACTCCTGGATATTTCATTTCAAGTGAAATGAAAACTAATGCTCATTCAAAAGCCTGTACATGAATGTTTATAGCGAATTCATTTGTAATCATCAAAAACTAGAGACAACACAAATATACCTCGACTGGGGAATGGACAAATTAATGATGTTACATTCACACAGTGGAGTTCTATTCAGCAGTGAAAAGAAAGGAAATGTAGATATGTGCAAGAATGTGGATGAATCTTGAATGCATTATACAAAGCAAAAAAAGCAGACTCACAGGCTAGATACTGTACTAGTTCATTTATATAACATTCTCGAAAAGGTATAACTGTAGGGACAGAGTTAACGGAACCAGAGTTCAGTGGTTTCCAGTGGATACGGGTGAGATCAGATATAACCATATAGGATAACTACAGAAGAAATGGGGAATGAGGGTTAGGTGAGATGTGTAATTGTTCTGCGTCTTGATTGATTGTGATGATGGTTACACATTTCTATGCTTTTGTCAAAAATCATACAACTGTATGCTGAAAAAAGTGTGAATTTTACTCTATGTAAACTGCATCATTCACACCAAAAAGTGTGAAGCTTGCTATAGTAAATTTAAAACACATGTAATGAAAAATCAAAAATATCAATGTAATTCACTACATATATAACATACAGAAGACAAACCATATGGTGAACTAAAATAGATGCAGAAAAAATTTATTAAAATGCAACAAACTTTTATAATTTTTCTGTTTTTCCAAACCGGAAATAGAATAAGATCTCATTAATCTAAGGAAGGCCATCTGCAAAAAGCGCATCACAAAAATCACACTTAATGATAAAGTCAAAATAGTTCCTTTTAAGATCAGGAAAATTACAAAGATGCTCACTGGCACCTCACATGTAAATATCACAGTTGAGGCCTTGGTCAGTATATAAAATTCAAAAAAGAATTAAAATGAATAAGAAATGAAAGGTGTGTGACAATAAAGAAAATCCAAAGGGAACCATGTAAGTTTGCTACATAAATAAAAATGAATGTGTAAAATTTGAATGCATTTCTTATACATTAGCAATCAGTAAGAAGAGTGCGATTTAAAAACTACATCCTTTACAAAAGCAACAAAACATAAAGCACCTAGGAAAAAATATAGTAACTATAAGAGAAGAACATTTTTTTTGGAGAAAATTGTAAAACTTTATCAAAAAATATAAGTAGATGGAGCTATAGATACTATTCACTTGAATAGGAAAAAGCAACGTAATAAAGATGTCAGTTGTTTCCAAATTTAGATTCAATTCAATCCAAAGCTCAGTAGGACAATTTCATGGAAATTGTTAAGCTTATTTTAACATGGAGTTGAAAGGGCAAAGGATGAAGAATAGCCAAATGCTCCTAAAGAAGAAGAATGGAACTAGGTAGCAGACTTATTCTACCAGATACGAAGACTTAGTATAAAGCTTTAGTATCTTTTAATGTGATATTGCAACATGGTTGGAAGAGTAGAGAGGCCAGAATCAGACCAGAAGTACATAAACACTTGATTTGTAACAGATCAGGCTTTGCATATCAGTGGCAAGAATTAATTATTTAATGTGATAGTGTTGAAACAACTGATTATCCAAACAGAAAAATGAAATTGGATCTTAATTTCATGCTATACCCCAAAATTAATTTGAGGTATGTTAAAAACGTCAAATAAAAATGGTAAAACTTTTAGAAGACCATTAAAAAATAATTTTACTGCCTTTAGGTAGAGAAGATTTCTTATGTAAGACCAAAAAAAGGGCAAATCAATAGGAAAAAGAGTGACAAACTTGACTGCCTCATAATTAAGAACGCAGTTCACCAAAGGGCACAAAAAAGAATAAAAAGACAAGTCACAAACTATAAAAGATATTTTCATTACCTATAACCTAAGGATTGTGATCTAGAATATATTTTTAAAAATCTTACAGAACAATAAGTAAACAACAAGCAATCAGCTCGGGGGAGGGGGGATGAGCAAGAGACTTTACCCTATCTCAACAGAAGGAATAAAAACATAATATCTAGAATCTTTATATTAGTAATATATGAGACATTTGTATTATATTTGTATATAATACATAAGACATATGTGCCTCATTAGGAAATTAGGAAAATGCAAATTAAAATTATACTGGGAATCTATTTCAAGCCCACTAGATTGAAAAAATGTTTTAAAATTTAACAATCTCAAATGTTAGTAAGGATGTAGAGATGGGAATAATCTCATCTACTGCTAATGATAAAATGGTACAACTCATTAGAAAAAAAAAACAAGTCAAGTCCTATAAATCATAATTCTACTTCCAAGTATTTTTACCAAAAAATACTATTGTAAATGTGCACTTGAAACATACATAAATAGATCATCATTCATATTAAAAGAAACAACATACAGGTGTATCAGAATTAGGAAGAATACATAATCTGTGGAATATGCACACCATGAAATATTATACAATGAAAATGAAAATCGTGCATTATCACAGACGAGTCTCAAAAATATAAATTGAGCAAAAGTAACAATTCCCAAAAGATCGACATCATTTATATAGAGTTCAAAAATGGGCAGAACTAAATAATATATTATTCAGAGTTCTGCTGGCAATACAGTATCTACTACAGTCATATGTACCTACTGAGAACTTGAAGTCTGTCTAGCCCAAACTGAGAGGTACTCTAAGTTTAAAATACACATCAGATTTTGAGATCTTGAAGTACAAATAGATAGATAGATAGATAGATAGATAGATAGATAGGTAGATAGAATTTTTTTCATAATTTTTATGTTGATTATATGTTGAAATAATATTTTGTATATGTTGGGTTAAATAAGATATAATAACTGCGTCTGTTTAATTTTTTAAATGTAGCTATTAGAAATTTTTAAATGACATATGTTGCTCTCATTATGTTTCTAGTGGACAGTACAGGTGTAGAGATATCTATATAGATTTTTAAATTATAAATAAAATAAGAGGGAAGCTTAATACAGATTTTCAGAATAGTGGTTCAATCTGCACAGGAAGGAGAAGGATGTAATCAAGTAGGGACACATGGGGGCTTCTAAGTTCTGGTCATCTAGTTTCTATGCAGACTGTAAGTATTGGTCATTTTATTATTAGTCATTACATTTTTTTACATATACACTTTTATGAAGAACATATTTTATAATAAAAATTCAAGTAATCACATTAGAAAGCTAACATGACCTTTGGGAACAGACCCACCTGGATTTAAATCCTTTCACTACCTGAGCTGTTATTTGGTCACAGATAATAAATGAAACCTCTTTGAGCCTCATTTCCTTATGGAATTAATAATATATTCCTTTATACACACACACACACAAACACAGGGTTTTTGGAAGATTGGTAAGATGATATACAATGCTTGGCACATAGTAGATTCTCAAAAAATACTAACATTACTGAACAGTTAATTTGTACATAGTTAATAGTATACAATATATTAACAATAGTTAATAATTCTCTGGTGACAATACATTTTCCAAAATGTTTTCTGTAATATTAAGAGTGGATTTGCATGATTTGTTATTATTCAATGACTGAGGAATAAAAAGATGATATAATGCAGTTCTCTGAACATCCAAAAATTAGTGAAGCTAATAACATTGCATGAGCTTGGAATATTACATAAAGAAAAATTATGTCTAGGTAGACTGACAGATTAACATCAGATGGTGTGTATCTTTGTTTTATGTCTATATTTATTCTAATTTAGACTGTTTCAAACAGTAACTTCTTATTTTTAACTTTAATACAAGACGGTCAGTGTCAAACTTGAATTCAATTGATCACATACCAGAAAATTTAGATTCTGAATCTATGCCTTAAATGCACTTTAAGTTTTTACCTATTTCCTTAAAAATCACTGATAGAAAGCAATTGTAAAAGAAATACTTCATATCACATCACCCTATTTCCTGAACAGTCTTTTTATTACCTATAATTGCTCTTTTAATCTAGTTGTCTATTTCGGTATTACTTATCTCTCCATCAACTGCAAGGATTTTAGAGTTGGGGTATAAAGGTCTGGAAACTTCTGCCTCCAGTCCTGGGGATGGAAGTGACATAAAAGATACGTGCATTGGTTTCTGCTGTGCATGGATAGTCCCCTTTCCTGAAATATCAGTAAAGTGGACAAATAGGAGGAAATTTGGCTTGATTTTCCCCATCTATGTATATTACCCAGAGGAAGCACATTAGCCCACTTCCTCTTCCTCTTCCTCTGTCTCTCTCTCTCTCTCTCTGGCTCTCGCTCTCTCTCTCTCTCTCTCTCTCTCACACACACACACACACAAATACAGGAAAGGGCAACATGTTTCCTTTAAACAAAGTATCAAATACATACAACAGGTTTACATACAAATTATTTTTTAATGATGCTGAAAACCCTTAAGTAGAGAATTTCATTTTCTTTTCCATCATTGAAAGGCTGGGGAATTGACTAACTGGTAACAAATGATCTGTTTGTAGACACTGAGATCAATTATTTGGAATAGCCAGAAGCCTTTCACCTCAGTATTTGAGTTGCTGTTAAAATTCCACATTCAGATTTAGTTTTCCTTTTTATTTCCAGTAAAGCAGAGACTCACACCTTGAGACAGTAGAAATCAAGAAGAGGCACATCGTCATTTTTGCAAACACTTGTTGAGAAGTCAGTGTGTGCCAGGCCTGTGCTATGGACTTTACGTGCAGGCTTAAGAGGTTTGAGAACTGGTGCACACAGCTAGGAAGGGCCAGGGTAGCATGTCCAGCTTAAATACTCTATGGCCATAGACTTCTCTACCATCCTACATTCATCTGGAAATAACAGTAACAATGACCTTAAATGAGGCTTGTCATTTTTTAAGTAAAGCAGAACTTTAAAGAGAGCCACGAAATTGAGATTTGCATGTAAGGCTCTGGTTTTCCTTCTTTCTGATGTTTTTGAAGGAAAAAATTGCAATTTATCAGTTTGCACCATAAATCTGCTGTGCCCAGCTTCACTTGTTGGTTTCACTGCAAAGATTTATAGCACCCTTGTCTGCATTATCTGTATTCGAGTCTGAATCTAAATCCTCCCAGCTAAGATTGCAATTCTAAATTGTATGAACATAGTTCCATCACTGTCAAAAGCTTTTCTAAGCCTTCACAGTTTGATGCCACAAATTGCCAGACAGCCTGCTTCTAGAGTCTAAACAGATTACCTCCCTTTGAACTCTTACAACATCCAGTTAAACAGCAGTGCTATAGCAATGGAGCACAGAAACAATCCTGATAGGACAAAATGCTATCCATCTCCTATCAGTCACCCACATTCTACAAATCACCTAGGTATTTCCAAACATCTGGGGTGCTAACACAATGTAAGGAGTATATCTGGACACTTTAAAGTGAGGGTCAACAAACTATGGCCCATGGGCTAAGTCTGGCCCACCACCTGGTTTTGTAAATAAAGTTTTATTGGAATACAGCTACACTCATTCATTTACATCTTGCCCATCGTTTCTTTCACATTGTGACAGCAGAGCTGAATAGTTGAGACAAAAACTGCAACACCCACAATATTTACCATCTCTTCCTTTAAAAACAAGTTTGGCAGTGCAGCTTAGCCCAAAATCTATTTTTTTGTTTGTTTGTTTTCTTTTGTTTTGTTATTTCTCAGTCACATGTTTAGGATGTAGAACAATTTGCCTCCCTAGTCCCTTCTCTTGTTTTGGGGGTCCTTCGAGCATTTGAATAGTTATTACATATCACAAACTAGAATCAGCACCTCCAGCTGTAAACCTGCCTGCTCCATAAAGTATCATGGAAAGAGTAAGGTAATAATGGGATATGTGCAATTCTTGCTAAGCAGAGTATGAGGACGTTTACAAGGAGCTGGAATAATTTTTCATCTCACAGAGGTTAACTGTGCTCTGGATGAGGCAGGCCACAAAGAGTTACAGGCAAGGTCTTAGAATCAGACCTGGGTTTGAGCTCTGGATTTACCAGTTAAGAGCTGTATGACTTGCCCTCTGCCTGCATCAGGCTGTTACATGGAGATGATAATGATAGTATCCGTTTCATGGCATTGTTAGGAGGATTACATTTCATTAAAATGGTGGCTTAATCTAGTGCTGGCACATACTAAGTCCTCATCCTGCCATCAGCAACTTAAGGGAACTCAAGAGATTTAAGTAGGGAATGAACCAGGACGGAAGAAAGACTGAATTAAAACCACCAAAAGAATGGGGGCATTTTCCTGCCTTATTGCCTTACACTTCCATTTCTGGAGTTAAGAAACGATTTTCTATTTAGAGACAAGAGCAAATGCTTCAAATATGAGGTGCCTTCATAACTCAAATTATTTTAAAACTTAGGGGTTTGCTTGTTAATTTGTGCAAACGAAATTGGTGGAACCTACAGATGTCTTACACTCAGGGCTCATTTCAGAGCTCACGGATCTGAATGAGATGGGAACTCATCCTCAGTGCGTGTGTACACATAAGCAATAGCTGATTTCATGAGCTCAGGAAGCATATTTACTTTCAGTGAGAAATGAGCTCGTGCTTGGAAAATTGGCCTGAAAACCCATTACTGCAGGGGATTCATTTTCATTTATTTCCCAACAGGTAATAGAGTTTATTTAGAGTATTGAGAGATAGTGCTTCTCTGAGGCTGAGTATTGTCTCATTTACATACAAATATTTTTATCTTCATCTTAGATAGAAATATAATCATGCTCTATAAGGCTTGTCATACACCCAGAATTTAATTAATGATGCGTCTGCACAGAATCAAGATAAAAACTGAAATGGAAAAAAATTTGGCATCACATAGTTTCAGACCCTTGATGGTTTTAGTAATTCCACTCATTTATTCATTCACTTATTCATTGCTTTAACAAATATTTATTTGGTTTCTGCTATGTGTTACACACTGGTATGTGATACAAATACATAGATGGAAAACACAATTGCAATCTATAGGAGAAACGGAGGCAAAGAGAAAGGATTCTTCCAGTTATGATGAAATAAGGCCTACATATATTGAAAGTATGTGATTTCAGGGGGAAAAAGTTTCCTCATATGAAGGTAGTATCTAACAGAGTCTCACAAAATGGGCAGATAAACGTGGAGGGCAAGCTAGGCACGAAACAGCATACAAGTCAGGCGGTGTGCAGACCACGAGTGTTTGGGGAAACTGAAAATGGCTCAATATTCCCTGTATGTAAAGTGTTCATTGGGGAGAGGAGAAGTAGAGGACAGACAGGGGTGGTGGTGGGACAGGGTCCTGATCATGGGAGACTTCGTAAGCAAAACACTCCCAACCCAATTTTATCTGAAGGCAATCAAGCCCTTGAAGAATTCTGGGCTGTGGAGGGAGAGATAAGATTTTCACATTAGAAATGGCACTTTAGCAGCTTCATGAAGGATGGGAAGGTAAGACGAGAAGTGGGACAATCAGAAAGGGGCCTCTTATGACAAATGGGCAAGTGACACCAAGGTCATGAACTACATGGGTGACCTTGAGGGCTAAAAGGAGAACTATTTAGGAGGCAAGATCTGTGGAACACAGGGATTGACAAGATGTGAGGTTTAAAGGCGAAAAACAAATCTGGGTGATATCCTCATCTCTGACTTGGGCAGCTGAGTTAAGAAAGTATCATTTGTAAGATAAGAAATGGAGAAAAGATTTATGGAGGCAGCATGTAGGATCACTGCAAAGAGGATGAATTCTCTCTGGGATACCATCACTATGAAATGTCTAAGCAGAGATGCCTGATAGGCAAATAGAAATGAAAACTTAAAGCCCAGGAAAGAGGTCTGGACCAAAACTATTCATCTGGGACTCAGGGACCTTTAGGTGATATTTGAAGTTATGATGATTAATTTTGTGTCAACCTGATTAGGCTAAGAGCTATCAAGTAGCTCATTAAACATTATTTCTTGGTGTGTCTGTGAGGGTGTCTCTGGAAGAGATTAGCATTTGAATTGGTAGACTGAACAAGACCATCTTCACCAATGTGGACGGGTATCATCCAATTGTTTGAGGGCCTGTAGAGAATAAAAAGGTAGAGGAAGGGTGAATTCGCTCTCTGACTGAGCTGAGGTATCCATATTCTCCTGTTGGACATCAGGCACTCCGGGTTCAGGCCTGGACTTACACCATTGAGCCCCTGGTTCTCGGGCCTTCAGACATAGAATAACACTGTCATCATTCTTGGTTCTCTCGCTTGCAGACAGTAGATCACGAAATTCTGGGCCTCTGGAACCGTGTGAGCCAATTTCTAGAATAAATCTTCTCATATTCTCTCTCTATATATATTCTCAATATATATCCTATTGGTTTTGTTTCATACCCTAACTAATACAAACATTGTGAGTATAAATGAAAACATGCAAAGAAATGTAGCGTGAGGAGAAAAGAGGAACTAAAATGGAACCCTGAAACGCTTCAGAAAAACACAAATAAGATTGAAAATTACCTGAAGGATAGCATCTGGGAGATCATCGTTGGCTTCCTATCGGAAGCTTATAGTGGGAGGTAAATCAGATTGAAGTGGGGAGTGGCTGCAGGATGGAGGAAGGAAGGCGAGAAGCTACAGAGTGAAGAGGACACCGAAGGGGACAAAGAATGAGCAGAGGGTTTTAGTTGGAAGAGAAAAGGCCAATGAAGAGGGAGAGGTGGGAGGCTGGGAAAATCAAATAGCTATTTATTAGGTAAAGTTCTATGCATTTTGTTTAATTTTTTCCCAAAAAATAGATGAGTCTAATTTGAAAATAGACAATTTCATGGAAAAAATTAATAGGTGATTCCACTTGACGTTAAGTAATCATATTGAGTACATATTCACTTTTAACTGGAAGTTTTGCCTCATCTAAGTACCGTTTTAAAATTAGTTTTGGTGTGATGGAAATGAGAGAGTCGATTTGCCAACCACAAGAAACATTTGAGTGGTGGAGTCCGAGCTACGAAGGAAGCAGATGTGTTCTTTCTGGATCTCATAAACATGCTTTATGTAACACAAAATTCATCATAACCTTGTCAGTGCATGAAGAATGTGCTTTTGAGTAATGGGTTGCCCTTTAGTGAAACGTGTTGCTCTCTGTGTGGGGGAGCTTAGCTAACACTGGAGGCAAGGTCTTCAATGAGAGGCTCTCCAGGCCACATGTTACCTCTAAGAGAGAAGATTCTGGGAAATCTGGCTTCTCAGCTCTGCTGCTGCTGCTGCCTCAACTAGCTCAGTACTGGTCTCGCTCCTGATGTAGAGGCGCTGATGGTTCAGAGCCAGATAGAACCGTGGCTAGGGCTGCCCCAATTTCAAGTCCTGGAGGGCATTTTGAGCCAGCCCTAAATGAGTTGTGGTAGGTGCTAGCAGACAAGGAGGCCAGTATAGAAGAACGACTGTATGACTTCTAGAGATCAGGAAGAGGACTGAGGCTATTGCGAAAGATAGGGAAGGATGAAAGATCAAGCAGAGCCCATCTCACTGTTCAGAACTTACCACAAACCAATTCAGCTGTTTTGCCTGGTACCAAAAAAATACAAGTGCCCAAGGCACAGGTCCCAGCCTAGAGGACAGAAACAATTTATACTAGAAAAACATATTTAAAATTTTAAGTACCACTCCCATTTATTTGCTCAGGGTATGATAAAATTCTATGACCAACCCAATGAAAACAGATTTTCATATTAAATAAAGGACTCTATGTATTTTAAAATATCCTTTATGAACTTAATGTTTCTAGTAATACTTGTCTACAGTCTCTGATGACTTCTATTGGTGCTTTCAAAAGTAATTCAACATAAGTAATGGAATCTGCTTATATTTAAACCAAGGTGAATAAATATTTTCTAGTAAAATCTTTTATATGTATGTTACTTATGGGAAATTCAGTTAAGATTTAAAAAGATTCCCAAATTGCAATCTCCTTGATATTATAATTCACAGCAGATATATATATGTAATGTAATTTATTTCAGGAGTGAAAAAAGGAGAATATCAACCCAAGTGAAGATTCTAGAAGATTCTACTTTGTTTCTTTTTAAGGCTGATTGAATTTGTTGTTTTTTTTTTTTAAATTGAGTTCAAAGACATGACAAAAAATGAAAAATCTTTAGATATTAAGACTGGGTTCCAAGTAATAGAACAATCAAATTTACACTCCATTTCTGTATTTATGAAGCACAGATGGCATATATTATTTTCAGGGCTAGAAATGCAGAAGCAACTAAAATGGCAACTGAGGTTTCCTAGTCCTGGGAAAACTAATTTGAATTGTTCACATCTATTTTTCTGAAAGCCTGGTCATGAAAACAGAAAAAAAACCATAAAAGGTCTTTGCTCTCTACTTCTGAACATTCTGTGCTGCTGCAATAAATCATATCATTAAGACATTTCTCTTATTCATACTCTGACAATCTGAGCATGTGGAGAAAATCACTCTAATTAATGGGACAACTCAGAAAATCACAATAATGTTAAGGGTAAAGATGTAGGTTACATATGCCTCTGTGTTCTCACAGATTTTTCAGACTCAGAAGAGAAAATGAAAAATATTCAATTAGAGATATGTGTAGCATTTTAATTCTCATCAAAGGTCACTCAAGCAATTTACAATGCCAGCACATCGTGTTTGCTGGATTACCTGGCCATGTTTCTGGTATGTCAAACAGCCTTCCTGCCCTTTTCCATTCCACTCCGAGTATGTTGAATGGAGAGCTGCGCTTGCCTCTTGTTTTTCTACTCTAGGTATTTGCTCTTTTCCCAAAACGTGCCTGCATGTACCTCTCCCAGCACATGGCCTAATAGAACATTCCAGGTGGAGATCAGGGGGTTTCAACAGCAAAGTTCAACCGAATATTAGTTGGATCCGAGTCACTTGACTAAAGCAGCCTGTCTGATTGAGTGGGACCAACTGTGAACTTTTCTTGGTGTTAGAGAGACAAAGACAAAGCACTGAATAAAAACGGGGAGCATGAACAATCAATCTTGTAACACTGAAAAATTAAAATAAACAAATTTGGGGAGAAAAAAAAACAAAAACAAAAAAACAAAAACGGGGAGCGAGGGAAGAATAGCCATCAGAAGAAAGAAAGAAAAGGGAGCGAAAAAAACAAAAGCAGTCAGAGGAAGGCCATTCTCCCAGAGCAGCAATGCCTGAAACTATGGCAGTGGAACTTAGAGCACGCACGTCTGTAGGTATCATCACGCAGCACAAAACATTTTGAGTCCTCACGTTACTCATGCCATGTGCCATATTTGGGGCTACATTTAAATCTTGACTAGCGGAGAATTACACAGTTGTCTTGCTCTAGGAGAAACAAGCTTCCAAATGAAGAAACCAGCCTTCTGCAAACAAAAATGCCTAGCTCGGATTGTGATAGAAGAGCCCAGTGCAACTTTAGCCAACCTGCCCCTTGGTCAGCTGTCCAGAATAGCTGCATGGTTTTGAAATCTTACAACCACTTCACAAGTAGGGGTTCTGTTCTTTCATTATAACTAATGCAATTCTGCATTATTGCATTATGACTGGCCAGTTGAAAATAACATTAGGAAGGAGTTGGTTTCTGACGACACCAATTACTGACAAGATACCAAAACCTCTTTTGAAAAGAGGTTACCACATTTAAACAGAACGAAATAATCAGATGAGTACCAGGCCAATACATTAGTTCTGGGTTTTCCCAACTACTGATTTGATAAATTATGTTTTTGTAGCATTTTATAACTTAGAAAGTAATTCCCCCAGTATGATCTCATTTGCATCTCACAGCAGCCCAGTAAGTGAAACGTTATTAAGCCTGTATTCCGTATGTGGACATTGAGGTGCAGAGGGATATGCCAGCACTCGTAAGTGGAATAACCTAAGCTCAGACCTGTTGCTTTCCAGTTTCATTCCCAGTTGCCCCTCCCTGTCAGCAGAGCTGCCTGCCCCAAATGCTGCAGCCAGATGACTACATAAGGCTTGGGCCTGGGTCACATGAATTCTCAAAGTCACGGGAGCATGTTCTGCTCACTTAAGGGACACTGGGTGTCTAAAAATTAAGACATCGTACTTGTCATAACTGCACGATGGAATATCTTTAAATGTGGAAACACTACGCACTATGTCTTTAAATGTGGAAACACTATCCCTATGGGGCTATCTTTCCCCAGTCACAAAAGGCCATTTTCCTCTGGGTTCCCCATTGTGGTGTTTTCCTGCCCCATTGAACAAGTTTACCACAGAGACCATGATGCAAAATTTCCCCTGGGGGACACTTCTGAGACCTCACCTGCATTTGTTTTGCTTGTTTGGGTCTGTTGGTCTTTATTGGTAGCTGTGGGACAATATGGGGTCAAGGTAGAGAGGCATGAGAGGTTGAACATCGCAGTGTAGTGACGTGGGCCTCCTTCTCTGCAGAGCTACCACACGTGTAAAGGAATCCGGGGAGGCGGGGGTGGTGGGAGCGTGTGGGAAGCATGTCGTGGCCAAGTAGGGGGCTGTGGTATGGATCACAGTAAGGGGACACTTTATGATTTCGAACACTGTGTACCCTGTATTGTTCCTACAAGCTCAAGGGCTACAGGAACAATGCAGGTCCCCTAGGATTCCGGGCTCCAACATGATGACAAAAGCTCAACAGCCACGGGGGTCTATTTTTTTTAATACATATTATTTAACTTTTGCAGTTTGACTACTGTAAGTAGATGCCATAAAGGAATTTTCAAAGATGTGAGTGGGAGCTGTGAATACTGGAAACTAAAGAATCAACTCACATGCTTAACAATTCTATTCTAAACAACTGAGAAGGTGTTTGAAAAGGAACACATAGCTCTGCTTTTAAATTGCCCAATTTTCTATAAACATATAATTTTATTAATAGTCCACATGGCTGGACTGTTCTAGCAACAATCCCAACCACACAGGGCCTGACTCTTCCCCTAAACACACTGCACTCACTGAGCATGAGACTCGGGGAAGAAGGAATAAAGATTTCTCTGTGACTAAGAAATCTCTAGAAATTTTTTATCCTTTCCAGTAGCCCCATGGGGACACAACCTACACAACCACCCCAAGACTCCTCTCTTTTACAAGGAAGTATGACAAGATCTCTGAGCTAAAGAAAAATAACTGAGGTAGGCAATTCAAAATAAAGGAACTTCCAGTGATTAGTGCTTTTCTTTAAAAAAAGTTGTCAATTAAATATCAGAAATTGAGTGTGTGCATGCTCATGCGCGTGTGCAAACAGGCACACATGCACCAGAGGACTTATTATAGAGAAAGTTTTGGATGATCTTTTGTTAATACAGAGGGTCTTTCATGGCACCAAGCTCCATTTTTCTGTTTTGAAAATTCATATTAGTCTGGATTTCTCTTTTCTTTCCCATTACCAAGATACATTTACAACTATGTAATTCCCACTAACAGATGGTAAACCTGAAGGACAAAAAGGTTACCTGGTTTAATTTTAGCTGCATACTTGCTGCCACAGTCCTTAATTTGTTGTCAGTTGGGGAACTGGTAGAAGGGCAGTTATCTGGGCTTTGCCCCTCGTGCTTTCTGTCCCACCGACATGGCGTCTTGAGTCGTAACAGAAATAGTGACCCCAAAGGACAAGGGTGTTTTCTCTATCTCACTGGGCTTCTCACGCCTCTAAGCAGCTCCAGTTGCGTGCTAGCTCTTCAGACTGCAGAACACTGAGGAGGCAGCTCAATAGAGGGGTCCAGTGTAAGAGCTCTGGAATCAGGTAGCCCAGGATGAAACTGGGCTTTACCCCTTGTGAGTTGTGGAATCTCGAGCTCATTGTACTTAACTTTTCTAAGCCTCAGTTTCTTAACCTTGAAAATGAGGCAAATAATAGCAGCTACCTTATCAGGTAGCACTGAATGAGGTTATTCATGTGGTCTTGATGTGGTCCACTAAGCCCTGCACACCCGACCTGAACTGCTGCTACCCCTCTGTGATCATTTCTCCTACTATAGTTCTCCTCTCTCACTCCACTCCAGGCACGCTTGGCTCCTTCTCATTCCTTAAGCAAGCCAAGTCCACTCCTTTCTCAGAGCCTTTGCATTTGCTGTTCCCAATGGCGAGAACCCTCCTCCCTGATACCTGCATGGCTCAGAAGAGCTCTCCTGAGCCTCCTTAGGAGTCCATTGCTTAAACGTCACCTTAGCAGAGACTCCTGCTATGGTAGGAAGAATAATGCCCCCCCCCCACACACACAAAGATGATGCCCCAATCCTTGGAATCCGCAGATATGTTACTTTATGTGGCAAAATAGACTTTGCACCTGTGATTAAGTTAAGGGTGTTGGGATAAGGAGATTATTCTGGACTCTCTAAGTGGGTCCACTATAATCATAGGGTCCTTATAAGAAGGAAAAGGGAGAGGGGGAAGAAGGGGATTTGAAGATGTTGTGTTGCTGGCTTTGAAGATGGAAGAATGGACCAGGGGCCAAGGAATGCAGGTAGCCTCTAGAAGTTGAAAATAGTAAGGAACTTGAGTCTCACCTAGAGCATCTAGAAGAAATGCAGCTCTGCCAATCTATTTTTGACTCTGACCTCCAGAACTGTAAGATAATAAATTTGTGGTGTTGCATGCCACTAAGTTTGTGGTAAGTTGTTATAGCAGCAATAGGAAACCAACAGCCATTCTCTCACTCTCTGCATAAAATTGCTCATGTCTCTGCCCCTACACCCATCCCTTGCTGTTCTGCTCACCCTGCTGGATTGATTTTCTCAGCCTTATTATCACCTGATAGTAGGCACTAGTGAATAGTTGTTGGGTGAAAAAAACCCTACCGTGAAATAATCCTTCCACAACTTTTGGATATTGATAACACATCTGCCAGTGTAGAACTTCTAAACAGCGAGCCTCTGCCCCACTGCTACCTCTTTAAGGAGTTCCAGTGTGCCTGACATACTGCTTTCCTGGGCCCTCCAGTTGGCAAGTGAAGTAACCATGCCTTTTTATTCAAGTATCCAACTACGTCATGCAAATATTATCATGTTCTTTGTGTGGCATAATGGAAAAGGATGTCGTAAGGCTTATTTGAGGGCATTGACAATGACTACCTGCAAAAACCAGAGCTCCTTTTTTGAGAGCCAAGAATTCTAGAACATAGTCATATACTGAGCATGAAGCAGGTTTTAGTTTAAAGAAGATGTCAAGAGATAACCCTCTTTTAATGTGAAATTCATTTTTAGGTTAGGAGTGACTTCCTAGAGTAGAATGCTTACTACTAACAGTAAACATGAAACTCAAGGGATAAAACTTGAACCATGGCTTCCATTGGGCTCTTAGGTTCATGCTATACCCTTACACTCAGCTCCCTGACCTCTGCTGTCTCCTCACTGGATATATCCACATTTCTTGGCTTGTAAGGCCCTCTGTTTCACCTGTATTGACCAACTATTTCAAACAGATTCCCTGTCACCGATGTATGAATTTTTCTTCTTTGACTTTTTTCTTATTACCTCAAGTGTTGCAAGATTATTGCTTATCAGCCATCTCATTGTTCTAGTCTTACTACTGTCTCAGGAAGAGCTGACTGCTCTAATAATCAGAGCTGTTCATTCCTGGAATTTGCTGAACCAAACGTCTTGTGGAGGGCAAGTGTGCTATTGGAGAAATGGGGCTTATGGGATGAAAGCCATTTAGTGCTGGCCTTCTATTTTGATTTGCTTACTCACTCATTGATCTATTAATTCAATCAATAGTTATTAAGAATAGCCTACATGCTGGGCCAGGGGATAAATAGAAAATAAGATAGACACTATCCCTGCCATAATTAATGCAACAGCCCAGAGAAATAGTTAGACATTGATGAGTAATGACAAACATGTTGAGTCTACAAAGGAGAAAACCAATATTCTAGATGGACCTAGAACCAACTCAGTATTCAACAATTATTTAATGAGTAGCTACTATGTATAAAAGACATTTTTTAGGTACTGGGGATTCAATAGTGAATAAGACTACCAGAGTCCCTGGCCTGGTGGAACTTAGAATCTAGTAAAAGAAAAACAACGAATAAACAGATAAATAATATAATGTCAGTGAATGATAAATACTATTAAAAATATAAGAAAGAATGATGAAGGAAATGGTAAGTGGGTAGTTCTAGAAAGCCATTCTGAGATTACATTGGAATTGGCTTCCTACTTCTAGAAGGAATCTTGCCTTTATCAGGCTTCCTGGGAAATAGCCTTTGGAACAGGAAGGTCATACAAGGATGTCCCCAAATTTTCATAGCCTTGCAATGCCAGGGCCATTGTCTGTTTATGATAGGTTTTCTATACAACCTGGAAATACTAGTTTCCAATAATACTCTCCAGGAGTTTGTTGAGTTCTTTTCTGCCCACACAGTAAGTCAGCTACTACAAAGAGCTATGTATGGGGTAAGTTTTCAAAAATCAACAGTTATCAGATAGCTGTAGGAAAGCAAAGAAAAGCTAATTCTGGGGGGGAAAAATAATTAAATTTGGGTATATCGGGGACTTAAATGAGATGCACAATGTTGACCTATTGGCCACCGAGGCAAATTTTTTTCATGCCCATTTGAGGAGAAGAGTGAGTTTGTGGAATCATTTGCAAGAGGGTACTATGATGAATGAGCAGTGGGTTGAAGGTTGATCAAAGAATAGATATTTATTGAGTATCTACTACATGTATGGCTATAGGCATAGAATAGAAACTGGAACCAGGAGGCTTTTTCTCTTGTTGCTTTTCTCCACCTGAAATGTACTTTTTTATACCTCATACCTCTGGCTAGTTCTATTTATGCATCAGAATCCAAGATAGATATCATCTTACATACACCCTTCTCAGAGCAATGCCTCCCCAACCAAAGGAAGATTCATTCCTTATGCTACATTCTAGGCTTCTACGCACTGTATTTTTGCTCTTACCATCATACTTAAAATTATTTGATTCATGTCTCCTTGAGAGGATGGCTGTGTCTTCTTCATCTCTACATTCCCCCATGCCTTACCCAGTTTTTCTCAAAGTTCCCCAAAGACCAGGGACACTTGTTAAATTATCTGGATCATCTGGCCTTTTTCTAGAAATTCTGATGTGGTAATTCTGGGTTAGGGCCTAGGAATCTGTTGTTCTAGCACACATTCCAGTTGATTTTTATCATCAGGTAGGACTGAGAAATACTGGCCCAACACGTAGTTGTCACTAAGAAAATATAATTGAGTGAATTAAAGAACTACAAATGAATAGAACTTTCTCTTCTCCTTTAGGAGAACTTTCTCTTCCCCTTCTCCTTTCTCTTCTCTTCTCCTCCAAATAATCATCACATAAGCACAATTATTTGTCAAGTTCATTTCCTAATTTTGATGAAACTGGGGAAAGGCAAATGTGATGAATTGTTCCAACTCCTTGACATGAATGGAGTAAATTAAGAAGTAAATAAACTGATAGTTGCTGCTGATAATGAAGCTATTGATCAGTCATTTTTTCACAATTTTGTAACTTAAGCAGTGCTTCTCAACCAAGCGATCTTGCCTCCCAGGGAATATCAGCCATGCCTGGAGATATTTGATTGCCACAACTGGATTGTCACTATTAGCATCTAGAGGAGAGGTCAAGGGTGCTGCTAAACATCCTACAGTGCACAGGAAAACCCTCCTCCACAAATAATTATCTACTTCCAAACATCAATCCTGTTGAGCTTGAGAAATTCTGCATTAAAGTCATTTGGAAGCTTGAAAAAAAAAAACCCTAATGCTGCCCAGGCCACTCCCCTAGACCAGTTTCCTCTGAATGTCGGGGGGGGGGGTGCGGGGGGGAGCCAAGCATCCACATTTTGTGAGCAATTCCAGTGATCCCAGTACGCAAGCAAGGCTAGGGATCATTGAGAGTTTAATAGGATGCCAGAAGGAGGAGTGGACTCAAAAACCTGGGTTTAAGTCCAAACTTTGCCACCTATTAGCTGGGAAATTAGGCATGGCACCTCCCAGTTTCTGTTTCTTCATCGGTAAAATAAGAATAACACCTACATCAGAAGGTTATTAGAGAGATTAAAGAGATAATGCACGTGACAGTGCCCTGTAACTAAATATACAAAAGTAAGGTATCATTACTGTTCCCTGTTTGGGCATCAATCCAAGCGGCAGAACTGGGTAATTTACTTGCTCATCACTGCAAATACATTCTTGCATGGGAACCCGTGCTTGTGTTTTTGCCTAAAATGTTTTGTGTATGCCAGAGTCAGAAACTTGTATGCTTAGATGAGTTTTTTTATATAATGAAGTCTTCTTTTCTTTTTTCTTTACCTGTTCTATTTGATATATTTGAATTTATACAAGGTTTTAATAAAGCAATGCCTATGTCATTTGAAAATAATACCAAGACCCCACGTGTTTAAGTAGAATGAAGCTTACAGCATTACTTTGGGCTAAGGCTGATGAGTTAAGGCTAAGAGTCCTCTAGTACTGTGTTACTTCCAAGTGTGGCCCATAGACCAGCAACAACCACATCAACTGGGTGATTAGAAATGCAGAATCTCTGGACCCATCCAGATGTATCAACATCAGTATTTTAATAGGTCCTGTTTGATTTGTAGACATATTAAGATTACAGAGGCATTACTCCAGACAACCCTATGTGGGAAATGAGACAACTAAGTTCTCCCAAACATCAAGCATACAATAGTCCTCTGTGAACCCACGTCTGTTTGGGTTTCTTGCTCATCTCAAATGGATTCAGACAGCTGCCAACTGAATGCATAGGAACACTTTCAATTTGTTACTTCTCTTTCCTTTGCCACCTCTGGATTTCTAGCAGTCATTCCATGTCAGTAGGTAATGATCTTAGAGTTTTCAGCAAAAGCTTAGCCAGAAGATAATCACTATTAATTTTTGCTAGCCAATCCTTTGAAACATGTTATTTCTTTGTTTTCATTATCCAGAAAAATACTTTACCTGGCAATAGAAGGGTTAATTCACGAGCTGCAAAACTGGTTTCTTTTGTGCTGAGAAAGGTATCAGGCTCATCCTGCTTGCTGAGAGAGGCAGTTAATCAGTTTATAAAGACCTGTGATTGATGTGGCAGAACTTCAAAAGGTACATGGTTTCTTTCTCCATGGAAGAGCCTATTCCCTGAGAAGCAGGCCAAGACTGGGGCCGCATCCTTTCATCTGGGCCTATGGCCTGCCATATTCTTTTTATGGCAAATCATGTGTACCCCATAGTCCTACAGCTTCTCCTGCTTCAGATTCCAGTATCTTCTCAAGACCCTGTTGCTGTTGATGGGGCAATGTGTTCTAAGCCAACATTGGTACCCAATACTTAGACTCACTTTAAGTCATCTAAGAATTCTTTTCAATAATTCCTATTTCGCCTTTTTTCAAAAGTGTCCCTACATACGCAATCACGTGAATTATTGTAAATTATATGCAGTCATTCAAATCTCCACCAAGAAAATTAAAGCAATGTTCAGTTACTTGGTAGTCTGTTTGGAGAAAGAATCATTCTGATGTGAGAGAAAGGCATATATTTCATCTGAAGAAGCAAATCTGAAAGTACTTAACTCAGAAGGGAAAACACAAAGCCCTAAAGAAGAGTGGGGATGAGGTGCTAAAAAACAGATTAGAGCTTTTAAAAAGTTGGTTAGGGGGCCTGGAGAAAACTTAAAAAAAAAAAGTTCCAACCACTTGAGTTCCTTGAGAATGCAAATCTCTTCTTAAATTCCTGGCTAAACCACAGTTCTTAAAACTATCATAAGCGGACCTGCTATATGATATATGTGAATTAGAGTTCTTACAGTCCAATAAGCTATCAGCCCCTAAAAATTACCCAAAAAAAAGTGATGTAAAAATACATTGCATTTTAAAGTCATTATCTTTTGCATTATTAATAATGTTAAATGTATCAAAATGTATAAAATACGACCTAAAGTTACATTTGTGTTTGGCTTAAGGACCCAGTTTCATTACTGTAAAGTCCCAATTTGCTTAATAGTTTTAAAAATAATTATTAATAAATTCTATTAGGTCCTTTGAAGCATAAATAGTTAAACTAAAAGTGTCTCTTTTGAAGACATCCACTTTTACGTAAAAGAGACTGTCTTTTGGAGAAGATCCTGAAGAGGAGATACTGCAGACAGTCTTGCCATCAATAACTAAGGATTCTAATAGGAGGACATTTGACCTAAGTAGAACATAATTTACTTTTTTTTTTTTAAAGATTTTATTTATTTATTTGACAGAGAGGAAGAGATCACAAGCAGGCAGAGAGGCAGGCAGAGAGAGGGGGGGAAGCATGCTCCCTGCTAAGCAGAGAGCCCTATGCGGGGCTCGATTTCAGGACCCTGAGATCATGACCTGAGCCGAAGGCAGAGGCTTTAACCCTCTGAGCCAGCCAGGGGCCCCTAACATGGAGGTCTTATCGTTTAGTTTGCATAACAGATATACATGAAAATAAACTACTGTTTACAATGTAAATAGTTTTATGGATTTGCTATAATGTTTATGGTCTTATATGATGATAAAGTTGTTCTATCTAGGATAGGATCGGTACTAAAAGGTTTTAAATCTTAAAGAATCATTAAACTTTCAACTTCTAAGAATTTATTATTTATATAATTTTTTATGCAATCCAAGATTGTGATTCTTCTCATTAGCATAGTTCATTATTCTCAGGTAATGAATATCACAGAATGTCACAAAACTGCATTTCTTTTAAAATATTTTCTAATTCAAATTTTTAATAGTATTTTATTTTTATAATTTCCTTAGTAATTTAAATATCAAATTTTCCCCCTCCTTCCTTCCTTCCTTCCTTCTTTCCTTCCTTCCCTCCCTCACTCCCTCCCTCTCTTCCTTCCTCCGTCCCTCCCTCCCTCCCTTCCTTTTTCTTTCTTTCTTCAAATTTTTTATTGTTGGGATAGGCTAGATGACACTGTGGTAATAAATTATTGCCCACATCTCACTGCAACACAACAAGCATGTTGAATCACCAGGTGGTGATTCAAGGACATACTTTGTAGCTATGCCATATGGAGTTGTTGACTTCTACATCCCTGAACAAGGGAAAAGAGATCATAGCTGTTCTCTGTGCTGTGGCCTGGATGTTGTAGGTGTCAATTCTATTTATAGGCAAGTTACCAAAACTAGTCACTTGACCCCAAACTACCCATCAGGCTGAGAAATCCTCCTGTGGGAGCAAATGGGACTTAGAGAACAGAGCATTGCCTCTGCCAAACTTTTATTCTATTTTGTAAAAGGCCATAAGAGAACCAGTTTATAGAACTTGGTTGAGATTTAAAATTTATGTAGGCTAAATATCCAACAGAACATATAACAGCACATGGAGACATAATAGAAGCCCTATAAAAGGTCAAAGATTATCACCCAGTTTTGTTCCTTAGTTTAGATAGCTATTATAGAATACCTTGATGAATCATCAAAAGGATTGGTTTAGAATTAGGAAACCTGTACTGTAGAATGAGAATTCCATTCAGACGTTATATTACTTGACCACCAAAAATGATATATATTCCAGTTCATTCCCTATAAGGATTTAAAGATCATCCTTAGCCAGGCAGGGTTAAGAGAATACCCTTTGTTCTGGGTCATCTTTTGTTTTACCCCTCAAATCCATTAATCCAGTTGGAAGTCTCCCACCATTACTGTTATCACTGATGACAGCACTGTGGTACTTTTTCTTTAAATGAGAGCCTTTATTACTATTTGCTATTTACATATGTACCATGTAAAATTGGCTGCCTCCTTTGTGTAGGACTCCAGAAGTAGCAGAATGTTACCATCATCTGTCTGTTCCCTGGAATCTGAGCCTCCGTACTCTGTGAATTTACCCTGGGTTTGCCAGCAGCATTGGGAGTTGTATTCAATTCCTTTAGGCTCATGAGTCTCACCAGGAAAGCCTGGCTTTCTGTGTTTGTAGGTGGGAATTAGGATCTCTGAAGGTATGGGCAGTGTGTGTAGTAAGAAAAAAACATATTTAGCATAACTGCAATTTTATATTTTGAAAAATAAGTGTTTTTATGCTGAAACTCTTACAAGTAAAATTCAACCATCTTCTTGGCTGCTGGGAATATATAAATGTTGGTGACCTTCAGCAGGGTTGGGAGGATGTATTTCTGAATCAGCAGGGGATTGGACTTTTACATTTATTAAAAAGTGCATCGGGTTTAAATGTGGAGACACTTTTTTTTATGATGGGAAAAGCTAAAAATAGATCCTCTACTGTGCAGAAAAAAGAAACCCATGGCATGTTTGGGAGATCTGAGGGCAAGCAGGTCAAAAGGTAAGAATTCAGAGCAGTGGGAAAGGGACTAACATCAGGGGACTAAAAATACCTCTAGGAAATCCTTAGAAATATAAAAAAAGGGCTCTGGTGAGAGCTCACATTATTTCATTTGGATAATAAAAGAAGGTGGAGGAAGTTGTCATCACTAGAATTGCATTTGTTTGAAGCATGACATGTGACCTTTGCGTGGCTAAGATCACAAGCCCAGCTGGGCCTTGGTTTTCTTTTTTTATTTTTAATTCTAATTTATATAAATTTTATTTGGGAGGGAGCCCTTTGTTTTATCTATAAAGTTAGAGGATGGATGAGAGCCATGGTCTCTTCCATTCAAAAATTCTGTCATTTTCTGAGACTTTTCCCCTGCAGACACACACACACAAAATCAAGCAATCATCCAATTTTTATCAATCCCATTTAATGATCAAAACATTGCAGGCCAAAGTTTCATAGGTTGTTGTAAAACAGGATGCAGACTTTCCTATCTGCAAGGAATTTACAGTCTATCTGTGAAGACAAGATATAATTGTAAATAATGCAAAAAGTACATACTTTTCTATTAGTACAAAGGGGAGCAAAATACTGGCTCATTGTGGGAAAAATCTGGCCCGACCTCATAGCGACTCTCACAGTGCACAAGGCAGAGTTGAGTGGTTGCTACAGTGTATGCCCATAAGCCTAAAATACTTACCACCCTGCACTTTATAGAAAAAGTTTGCTAACACTTATATTAGAATCATCAAATAATGTCACAAGGCAAAATGGGAGAGATTCCAAGCGGATAACAAAGAGGACAGAGCTAAAGGAGTTAAGAGGACCAAACTGGGAAAGCTTCAAGAGGTCCAGCAGTCCAGTTTATTGAGACAAAGAAGGGGACAAGGAAACTCCAGTTTCTATAAAAAAAAAAAAAAGAAGGTGGAGAATGGGGGATCCTTACAATTAGTAAGAAGATCCTAAATGTAACTACATATTGCTTTTATCATATCCTTTTCTTATCATTTTACTCCTGGCCCTCAAAATAATTAATTTAGGAAAATCTAATCCTTTAAATATTCTTTAGTGTTGTTCCAAAATCAACTTTGATTAAAAAGTCACTACCCCCTCTTGAGAAAAAGGAAATATTGCAGTTTCTAATAAATGAAAATTTGTGATTCACTCTAAAGATAATTAGAGGAATATATAAATGAATTTCAAGGGAAACTAAGACAAGAAAATGTGGAGTTTGAAATAAAATATCAATATTTATTGCATTTTGATTGAGAGATTTCTAGTACTATCTGTCCTCAATTCATAAATGTATTTTATTAACTGCTATAATTTAGAGAAATGAAAATACCTGAAGATTAATGGTAATTGCTACATTTTCAGGGCCTAATTATTTTCCAATGCGTTGAACTTTGCTCTTGTGGTAAAACAGTTACAGTTAACTCTGATCCCTTTAAGCATTTCTCAGAGCCCCTGAGCCCTTTGGATGCTATGGGAATCATACGTTGAAAGACACTCACCCAGACCTGCTTTCCCCAGAAAATGCCCCATGTTCCAGAATTTTTCTTGCTTTTATCTCCTGCCTCAATCCAAAGTTATTTACTTAGTATCTTGTATCTCGGCGGCCTTGCTAGCTACTCAAGGACAATTAGATGAAAATGAGTTAATACACCTTTCAGTAAACATCTACTAGTGTTGTGATACAACACTGGGATAAGGAAGACTTCATTCACTCCTAAAACTTCCCATGCTTGGTAATGTGCTAGGCCTGGAGGGGGCACAAAGATGGATATTAGCTTATGAGTAGGTTGTGGTCTTCAGCAGCGTGCTCTAAAAGGTAGTCCCTAAGTGATCTCCACATCAATCTCCTGGGCTGCTGATTAAAATGTGCAGCTGTTTAGCTTCCAAAAGGGACTTATTCAGTAGGGATACCTGTGGAGGCTACTTAGAATGCACATTTTCAGCATGCTTTCATTTTTCTCTACTGTAAGACCAGGAGGAGATGATTCTTGGACTTAGCACATCAATCAACCAGAACACTGGCAGCCATGGACAGATTTGACTAGCAGATATGTTTTAAAATTGGAAAATTTCACATAAACATTTGATTTCTTCCATCTCTTGGAAAA
Source organism: Nasua narica (assembly GCA_028533885.1). Classification (NCBI taxonomy): domain Eukaryota; kingdom Metazoa; phylum Chordata; class Mammalia; order Carnivora; family Procyonidae; genus Nasua; species Nasua narica. Next base: position 64,733,836 of record CM052806.1, on the reverse strand, counting down.
TGAGAAGCTCTGACATTGCTGTATTTGTATTTCTTGGTTCAGTTCAAGGAAATATTTCCCTTTAGTTGGACAGAGCCTGTGCCTTCCTTTTGACTCAAGTCCCCATCATTCTCTATTGCCTTAAATCCTTGGCCACCCTTATTCAGATAACCCACATACCTGGCTCTTGGTAATCGTTTGACTTAATGGCCTATGATCTAGATTCTGGTGGATAGTTACATTTAAAAAAAAATTTTTTTTTTTTTGTTAATGTTATCCCAGTACATGTGTTCCAGGTAATATTAGGCTAGAACTTAATTCTATGTAGTACCTCTGGAAGGCCTCAGGCAGTGGACATTCTAGGTTCTAGAGCAGAGTGGGCAAGATAGTTGGGACAAGTGTTCCCTTTCTGTCTTCTGGCCAGCATAGGTTTGGTTTAGGCTGTTGAACACAGGTAGCAGGAAACAGAATTGAAATCACCTTGTTTCTTTCTAAATCTAGCATTTCTATAGCAATTGTCACCATGGTATCTTGATGTGTTCTGACAGGGGAAATTTTACTCTTATTAAAGAAAAGTGTGGTAATAAGGGAAACAGAAACTCCTTCCTTGCCTTAACCCTGGAGGCATTTCCTTAACAAAGAGCTCAGAATCATGTGTGTATAGGACAGAAGCTCCACCATGGTCTGACCCAGCCAGGGGCTGGTGGTATTTCTTAATGGTGAGGCAGCAGATGTCCAGCTGAAAGATCCTTGAACCTGAGGGCTGGAAGGTTCCTCAAAATCCTAATACTCCTTGTGTAGTTCTTTTCAGCATTTGAGACACTTGTACATGTTAATCTCATTCGATCCTCACCACAACTCTGTGAAGCAACTATTGAAATGCTCATTCCCATTTCAGAGTGAGGAAAAGATAGTCACTTGCTTCCGGTCAAACGGGTCTTCTAATATCAAGGCCCTACAGTTGAAATGACAGCCAGTGTTTTTAACTCTTATTCAGCCTAGACAGCTGGAGGAGTGGAGCCCCCTGGAGTTGTGCGGTGTGGGCAGTTCTGAGCCATGACACATTGATGGCAAAGTTGCATATGGGGTACACTGCAGGCATAAATGAGGCATGCGACGAGCTTTGTGCAATTCCTGGTGGGCTGACTATTAGTGCTCTTTTTGTCAAACTCATTAAAGCATATTCAAAATCAAGTGAATGAGATAATATAGAAATGACCTTGAATCTGATCTTATTTTTTAGTAACCCCACACCCCCCAAAAAAAGAAAGAAAAGAAAGACGCAAACTTCAGAACTATGCCTGTTATTAGGGACAAATTGCTTGAAATCACAGGTTAACAAGCCCATGTATTGGAACATTTGCACTGAGAAGCACCAAGGCACCCCTCACTGCCTCAAGTCTGTCTATAATTTCTTACCCCAGAGGTGTGAGCTTACTTCAGAGATGACCTGGTTGATACAAAGTCACTTGTGGGAGAGCACAGGAAGAAGGAGTTCATTCAGAAGAGGTGCTATATTATTTGCTAGGGCTACAATAACAAAGTACCACAGACTGGATGACTTTAATAACAGAAATTTATCTTCTTACTGTTTTGGCAGTAGGGTTGGTTTCTTCTGAGGCCTCTCTCCTTGGTTTGCAGATGTCCATCTTCTCCTCTTCCACATGGTTTTCCTCTGTGCATGTGTCTGTGTCCTGATCCCCTTTTATAAGGATACCGGACATATTGGATTAGAGCACCCCCCATAACCTCAGTTTACCTTAATTACCTCTGTAAAGGCTCTCTCTCCCAAATAAGTCACATTCTGAAGTACTAGAGTTTAGAACTTCAACGAATGACTTTTGAGGTAATAATTAATTTAGTTCATAACAGATGCTTATGTTGACATTTTTCAAAGGATTTATGAATTATTAACATGCATTTTGATGGTGGGTGGCAAGATACCTACATTACTAGATCTTAGACATGTTTTTAAGTCCAAGTTTCCTCCACCATTTTAATTAAAATGGATAAAGACATACAATCTTACTGGAATCACATAAACTGCCATGTTTTGACTTAGGGCTCATGAAGTTAAAACCCTATAGAAAAACAAGAAAGTAATGTAATTATGGGAAACAAGGAAGTTAGGTAGAATGAAACAGGTCAGTGGAGATTCTAGATAGCTGGAGAGAACAAGTGTCAGTCTCAAAGGGACTCAGTGTGAGCACAGTGGTTTCAGATACTCTGAATTTCTGAGAGGTTGAAAGGCTGAACTCTTATATGAAATTCCCCAATTTTAAAATGTGGGCAATTATTCTCTTTAAAAAAAACAACATCGTATGAGTTAAACAAAACATGGAATTAGCCCATCAGCTTAGAGTAGGCTGAATTTAGATCTAATGGCCTGGACTAGTTCTACCTAATCCCTGATGATATTTTTGGATCAATACTGTGTATTATTTAGTTAAAATACTTCCTTACTGAGTAAAAAGAGGTATGCTTTAAATGTAGCAGTCATCAATTTGGCCAGAACTGACTTATAAGATCCAACCCACATTTCTCAACTGTGACTTTTGCAAGAACTTACAGAGAGTTTTTACTATTCAATCTAAAATCTTAGAATACTTGACTTAAAAATTTTAAATTTATACAAAGAGGCTGTTAGGACTGTTGTGTAGTTGTAGAATCATTTTAATAAATTTAATAAATGATTTCTGGAATGTCACATACATAAGGGTGACTGTTTATTCTTTAATAGGTGTATGCAAAGCATGAAAAAAGTAAAGAACCAAAACTTACTAGGAGTTTATTGGGGGCCAAACACTGTCCTAAGTGCTTTAAATGAATCACTCAATTTAATCCTCCCAACAACCCTGTAGAGGCAAGAGCCATTATGATCGCCACTTAACAGATGAGATAACTGAGAAGAGCACTTGCCCAAGGTCACAAAGCTAGAAAGAGGCTCTTAATCATGGAACCCTGCACTTAACAACCTCTCTACAGTATGTGTCCTGAGCTGTTTTGCTTTGTTTGGGGGATGAGTGAGAGTAGCATTTGGGAATCTTTAACCCTTCTCAGCATACCCTACTTGGCCTAATACATTAAATTTCCATCCTTCTCCACCTCAAAAAAATATATAGAGATATAGATATAGACACACATTTTATATAAATATATATTTATATATGTAAGTCACTAAACATCTCAAATTGGGTAGAAATTTTTATTTTAACAAGTATGAAATCTCCTTAATACCTATTGAGTGAGCTTCTTAAATGATAGAATTCATGGGTAGAATTCCATGGGAAGTCCATGAAAATGTTTTTTAAAAATTATATTTTCATGTTCACTCACCTCTTGTCAATCGTTAACATTTACTTCAATTAAGAATTCAGGTAACAGACCATAATAGACCTGGGAGTACCTATGACTTTGTCTCAATAGAAATCACAGATATTTTTAAATCTCAATATAATTGTTACAGAGATCTCAAAATATCATTTATATTCATGGAGACTTCAAAATTACATTATTTATGGTCTACCACTATACCATCTTATTTCCTTATGGAAGAAGAAGCACCATCTATTCCTGTGTTACAAAATTTTATTTTTTTTATATGCAGAATTTTGATCACTGGATTTGAACACAATTAATTTTCTTTATGATGCTCTGTTTTGTTTTATGCATTTAAAATTTTTTTTCTGAGAAGGAATCCCTAAGTTTCACTACAATGCCTAAGGGGCCAACGACACAAAAAAGTAAGTAGGTAGTAGTATTTACTCCATCCATTTATTCACCTATCTTTCCATCTATCCATCCATTGGTCCCATTGAATTAATTTGACTAAGTATTTATTGACTTCTTGTTATGTGCTGGCTCCGTGTTAGGTATTGGAGGCTTGGAGTTAATCTTCTTCCATACCCACCAATATTGATTTGACCTTGAAGTCCAGAAAATCTGCCAAAGTTTTCCAGAATGTACCAGAATCTTCAGAGTTGAGATCTGTTTGTGCTTTGAAAGATATCCCTTTGACCATCAGTCTCTTAACTAAGAGAAACCCAAGGCCATCCTCACTCTATTCTTCCTCTCTTTCTCTTTTCAGTCTCTCATTTTTCTTTTAATTTCTGAAAGCTGTCAGGCACGCTACTCCCTAGAAATAGGAGGCACAGTGCTACATTTTTAAGACTGGTAATAGAATTTATCCATCTACTGGTGCAATGTCATCCTTTATTTCCTGCATGGTTTTTCATGTCTGACTATGGATGAGGTAGCACATCAGTGCCTGGATTCTGTTTGTCAATGGCAACTGGAGAGTCTCAGCTGGGTTCCCCCCACCCCAGGATGAGAAAATAAATAATACGGTCCTGGATATAATCCAGTTAGGCAAGGGAACATTAGGAAGTTTTGTTCTTTATAAACACTCCTTCTAAAAGTAAGCACATGTGGTTTTCAGTTCTACTCATGACAGGGTATTTAGTTAGGGTCAACCCTCCTATTAAAAACTACAAAAAGAAGTGAAACAACATACATATGAAACAACTGGTAGAGGGGTTGGCAAGTCATACATGCAGGCAGGATTTGAGGGGCTATGATTTTTCAGTGAAGGGCGAGGATGGGGGTAGGGAGCAATTGGAGAAAAATGAATTTTACTGGACCAAAGAGATAAAGGTCAGGATTCGAGGGTTGCCAAATTATGTGGGACTTGAAGGAAAAAGTCCCAGAGAAGAAACTTGAGAGTCCAAAAAAATCTGTGCATGATTTCCTCTCAAATTTTAGGCTGAATTCTAAGCTGAGCATGTGCAGGATGAGACTCCAAGAAAGCCAACACAAAACAGCATCTGGGAGGCCAAGGAGCCGAGCAAAGATTTCATAAACAGGACGTGAAACACTAACCACACAAGAAAAAGATTGATAAATTGGATTGCATTAAAAGTCAGAACTTATGTTCTGACTTACAAGTTCATGAAAATATTTTCCTGTTGAAGCTTTATTGCTTCGCCTTTCACATTTGAATCTATGATTCCATTTTTGTGTGTTTCTCTAGCTCTAAAGATGATTCTTTACAGGAAATAGAGCTATACAATGTGGTTTTTCTAAGCAGGGTGCCTTTATCCACTGCTCAAGCTCAGGGGATCTGGAGAAGATTCCATTCAACTTCTCCCTTGCCCCTGCCTCAGATTTTAAATTCTGGGAAGGGGGGGTTCCCCATTACCATTCCAGTTGGCATCTGTGGGCAAATGGGGTGGGGGTCGAGAGCCATCTAAGCAGAATATGTCAAGCAAAGGTGTCTCGTGACCCAAATGGCATCATCCCTTTTGGATGGTCAAAATCAGGAAGTAGAGGCTGAAAGTTGGCAAAGTGGGGTCCCTAGCAGATCTGAAGGAAGGAAAAAGTAGCAGTAAAATACTTTCAAACGGAATTGATCTTTTTTAAAGGATTTTGTTTATTTATTTGTCAGAAAGAGAGAGAGAGAGCACAAGCAGGGGAGTGGGGGAGGGAGAAGCAGGCTACATGCTGAGCAAGGAGTGGGATGCTGGACTCAATCCTAGCCCCTTTGGCTCATGACTTGAGCCAAAGGCAAACGCTTAACCACCTGTGGGCCACTCAGGTGTCCCCCAACTGAATTGATTCTTAACAATGAAGAAGTTAATGCTGAAAGTGATAAATCATGAACATTAAAAGATGATGTAATGATCAAGGGATATTGACTCTGATAGTAATGGTCAGTATGTGGTTATTTCTGTTTTTCCTTAAGGAAAAAATATTGTATTGCTAGCATAAAACTACTTCAGGGGTTAAATTTCTTTAATTGTGAGAATAAAACATTCCAGACTATTTAAATGTTGCTTTGTCAAAAGTATTTTTCTTTATTCTGTAAGTGACTCCCCTTCGCTGGAATGAAATAGCTACACTAATGCTTCTTTTTTCTTTCAGTTCTTGAATCATAAATATAATTAAGCCTTCAAGTCTAGGCATGACATTGTTTTACAAATATTCTGAATTAATTTTTTTATATTTGTTGGTTAATTGAATAACTTCTGCTACATATATTTACTTTATTTTATTTCTTTTCAAATAATGGCAACATATTTTCAGGCAATTTTAAGTGAGCTAAACTGATTTGAATTAAAAAAATGTCATGGTAGACGTCATCAAGTGAGATTTTGGATGATATAAGATGGAATTTATGTGTCAAAAATTCCAAAGGGGGGTGCCTGGGTGGCTCAGTCAGTTAAGAGTCCTACTGGATTTCCACTCAGGTTGTGATCTCCGTGTCCTGCAATGGAGCCCTGTGTCGGGCTCCACGCTCAGTGCCGAGACTGCCTAGGATTTTCTCTTCCTCTCCCTCTCCCCCTCCCACTCATGCTCTTGCTCTCTCTCAAATAAATAAATCTTAAAAAAAAAATTCCAAAGCCATTTGAAACTCTATTAACTTAGTGTACAGCTAATTGATTATGATTGCCTGGAAAATGTTGATGTATGTGGCTTCACATTTTTACATGGGAGACTTAAACATTCATGGCTTTTCTCCCGTATTTTGTATCGTAAGTAAATAATCACCGAGTGGATAATAAATACCATCTGCATATTTATTAAAATTGAAGGGCATCAATATTTTGTGCTTATTAATTCTTCAAACACTACATTTCCTTTTTTTTAAAAATATTTTATTTATTTATTTGACAGAGAGAAAGAGATCACAAGTAGGCAGAGAGGCAGGATGAAGCAGGCTCCCTGCTGAGCAGAGAGCCCGATGTGGGGCTAGATCCCAATGACCCTGAGATCATGACCTGAGCTGAAGGCAGAGGCTTTAACCCACTGAGCCACCCAGTTGCCCCTTCATTTCCTTTTGAAGTGAGCACTACATACCCCATAGTGAAAAGAAAATGTCAGCTTTAGTTTTATAGCTAGCTCTACACTCCTAATCAGATGAGAAAAGGGTCTGATCTCACAACCTATTTATATAATTTTTAAACTTTCTAAGAAAAATAAAGCTTGTTATAATTGATGCCTAATGGTATAAACACCCCTGCCTTAGTGGTTGCCTAGTAACTACATAGTGCAGGTTTGTGGGGTTGCTAATGAGGTTGAATAAATGGAAATATTCCGATCCATTTCCAATTCAGGTGGATGAGGGGCAGCAGTGGGCCAGATTTCTTTGTTAAAATTGTTTTTCCATAATGGTTTTGCACTAAAACATCTTTTGCACTAGAACTTACTTTAGTAAATGACTTCTGCAGATAAGAGCTGAAACTAACAAGTAATGGCTTAGATTTTAAAAACATTCAACAAAACTGAATCAACATTGCTTCATTGTTCTCAATTAGCCCGTTTCTGTTCTGAGTGACCAGATTGGGGAATAATGTTATTACTGGACCTTTAACTCTTTGATAAAACCTTCAATTTGGACATCACTTTAGCATTGAATGACCAAATGCAGTTTCCAGCTAAAGGTGGTGTTAGAAGGGGCTGGGAGTGATTATAATGGTATATTTATGTTTGGCTTTGGCTTGCATCCTACCTAGCAGATTTAATTTCCTAATTATGTTTTGCTTTAGCTTAGGTAAAATTAGCTTGCATTCCCTTGGCACACGCCAACTGCAGTTGGTGGAGGAGGCCTTCCAAAACCATAGGTTGTTGACAAGAGTGGCTAACTAGATTAGGATTAAATTTACTGAGTAAAATCCACAAAGAGCCTAAGCACATGTAGATAATGACAAGTTGACTATGAGGGAATGTAGTTAGGTCATATGAAAATTCATTTCTGGCAATGTCTTGGTTTCAAAAACATGTGATCGATACAGGGCACCCAACCTCATCTGCTCTCTTGTGTTAGAGTTCCCAAGGTCAAGATCTGGGGCTTTCTAGGTGGGTCACCATGGTGTAGACAGGGATAAACGTCGTCTGGAATATTTAAATTGTATAACTATATCCTTGTGAATGCAGTCAGAAATGATTTGCTACTCAGTAATTTTGTCATTTGGCAATACTAAGAAATGATAACATATGGTTTGCTCTTTGGAGTTCACATAAATGTTGTCATTTAACTGAAATAACGAATTCTCTTACTCTACCAGGGAAACGGTTTTGGGCTATGTGTCTGTTCCTTTGCTTCATTATATATAACTCTCTGGGTGTTTGGTTTAGTGGGTTGGAGGATGTGGCTGGTGAGGCCAAGGCCGTGGTTTAATCAGAAAACCACCTGGCTCCCAAACCACAGTCTGCATTCCTAGCTACAGCAACCCATTTCATTGGTCTGAAAAGAGAATCTTGGAGTATAGTTCAGCATAAGCACTCCTATTCCAGGGTTCAGAACATAAATTGTTTTAATCTGACAAAATGAATTCATTTGTCAGTGGGTTAGCCACATCATTATGTTCAGAGACGACAATGTAACTAATAGTTTTCTCTGTTTGCAATGTATTCAGTTATCTCTCCTTCCATTTTAATGCTGAAAGAAATTTACTGATTAAAAATCATGACTCATTTTTGCTATAGGGATTTCGTTCTGCATATACACTTGCATATCTTTTCCTTTCCCTTGCTTTTCAGAGATTTTCACTCTAGCCCTGGGATGTCTTTTTTTTTTTTTAACCTATTTAATGAAGCCTCAAAAGATTTAATTTCTAGAGCCACCAAGTCACTACTCTCAGATCTATTTGGTCTGACTCTAGTAGAGCCTGTCTTTGTGCAAAGAAAGTCTTTCAGAAAGAGTTAATTTGCAGTCTCAATAGAGGTTAATTCTCAGGAGAGAATTTAAATCAGCAAGTGTCCTCCCGGTAGAGAAGCAGCCCCAGGCCAGGCCACTGATTAGGGAGTTAACTCCTGGTGTGCTTTCTGTGCAGTAAGGTGGGATATTCCGTCAATCCTTGGCAGTTGGCGATGGTAGCTTTAAGGCAGGGACAAAATGCTATTTATTTTCCTAACTGGGTCTTGGATTTTGGCCCTTAGAAAATGTGCTGTTCTGTGATTTTTTTTCCCCAACTGTTTATTTTTTATTTTACTAAAAAAAAAGGTGGGGGAGTGGAGTGAGAGGGAAGAAACCACTCAGGGTTTGAATCTTTTGTGACAATTCTGCTTTAATTGTATTTAGACTTTTAGAAGCTATTTCTCTCCAATGATAATTTTTTTTTTTTAAACCGAACTGCATGTATAAAATAAATGAGAGTTGCTTCTCAGGGATATTGTCATGTCATATCCCTAGTTCTTAACACCTAAGTGAAGTTTATTATTTTTTTCCCCCTAGAAGGGAGCCAGTTAATTTCTTTGGTAGTAATTAAACATCAATCAGTACAAGTATCTGTGTCAAGAAAATTCATTGTCTTTTGATGTGTGAAAATGAATTTTGAAAAGAACAAGGAATGATTTTGGTTCAAACTTCAGGTTTTTACTATCAGTTCAGCATTGAAGTTTTACTGTAAAATGCTTTTCTTTCATTGGATAAAGAGTCTAGTTATTCTAATACTGAGCAATTTCAGAGAGAATGTTTGATAAAAGAAATGATATAATGAACAGAGATGGAAATCAGAGGGTTCAGAGAGGGAGTAGCTACCAGAATAAAGTCAAAGAAAATAAATAAATGATCATCTCTGCTTACAGGATAACCTGGAGGTGATTTCTACACCTGTGACCCTTAACCCCAGGGTTCCAGGTGAAAGTTCTTTCTTGATGTAGACCCCCTTCTGGAAGGAACTTTTAACAATTTACTGATCCACCCTTTGCAGGCTGAAAATCTTGAAAAGATTTTCTCTGTCCTGGTTTGTATCATATTTAGATCTACTTTGGAAAGTGAGGCAATTAAAGTGCCAAAACCTTTCATTAGGAGCCTGCCATTAAAAAAAAAAAAAAATGAGCTTTGATCTGTTAACCCTTGGACTGAACATTCCAGTCATTCATCTTCCAGAATTTTAAGTCCAGGATTTGGTTGTGGTTTGAATTTGCTTTTTTTGAGACACAGCTTGAATGCCTCCATTTGATTTTGTACTTTCAACACATTTTTGGGATCTGGTGATTTGGGAAGGCCTGTACCATATGGTCTTGATAAGGTGATAGATTTTCACATCCTGGGAATTGGCAGGAAAGGGTAGGAACTGAATCAGATGTGGGAAGAGAAAATTAAGAGTTTGGGTCTAATTCATCTCAAAATCAATTTTTAGGAAAAATTATGCGTGTTGTCCCCACCTCATGGGGGTCTCTTAAATTCTCTTAAAAGTAGAGAGTTTCCTTTTTACAAGAATGGCACTAAACATTTCTCCATTAGCCCTTCAAAAAATACTCCAGACTTGGGGTCAAAAAACAAAACAAAACAAAAGGCCCTGCTTCACCTTTCTTGAAAAAGAGGTTGTATAAAATGGAAGAGGCCAAGGGGCTGGGTGCCACGGAATAAAGGGCAGCGAGACACATTTTGTTCTGGGAATTGATGGTTTTCAGAGAAGGAGTCAAGGCAATGATAGAACAAAACAAAGCCCGATATATATTCCAGGAGGGGGAAAACGCCCTTGGTGGCAATCTTGCAAAAACAAACAACAAAACAAGACAAATCCTGGAAAGAAGAAAAGGATGCCTCATGTGCTTCCCAGAGGTGGGAAAGTGCGAGCTGAAGTGAAGGCTTTTCCTTGACCGTACAGAGAATTCAGAATCAGGGAGGCTTGACATTTAATCGGATTGTTCTGTTCGCAGCCGGCTTGGTGGGGTCCATGCCGGGAGAATCACCTACTGTGCTCTTTCTTTCCTTCACCTCGTCCAGGGCTTTGGTTCCCCCTTCTCCCCGCAGGTTCTCAGCCGGGCCTGGGCGCGTGCCCATTTCCCGTACCTCCCTCCACGCGCCGCTGATTGCTGGCAGCCGGGCGCGGGGCTGCGGGGCGGGGACCGGGCGGCGGGCGGCGCTTCGGCGCGCAGCGGGTTAAAACGGCGGGGGTGGCGACGAGGGGAGGAGGGAGCGCGGCAGCGGCTGCAGCGGCGGCGGCGGCCGGGCTGAGAGCGCCCGCGTCCCCGGACCGCAGCGGGTTAAGCGCCGCCCGCGCCGAGAGGGCTGAACCCGGAGCCGCCGCTCCGAGCTCGCATTCGGATCCGCTAGAGCAGGAAGATGGCGACGGACGGCGCGAGCTGCGAGCCCGACTTCTCCCGCGCCCCGGAGGACGCGGAGGGGGCCACGGCGGAGGCGGCGGTAACCGAGGTCCCGGGGTGGGCGCGGGGAGAGCGTAGACGAGGGCTGGGGTTCGGGGTGGACCCGGCTTGCGCCCGGGGGCGCTCCGCAAGCCCGGGCTCCCCGGGGTGCTACCTCCCCTGGGAAACCCCTCCCGAGGGGCCCCCTCCTTGCGGTGCCTCACGGCTGGAGCCCGGGTCGAGGAGGGGAGGCGGCCGCCTAGGCTTAGGATCGCTCCCGTCTTTTCCCAGCCCTGCGGGAAGCAGTCCTGGTCCGCCCGGTTCCCGGGGTTCCCTGCGTGTGTCCTGTGCGACCCCTTTGCCCACTCCCTCAGCTGCTGTGGGGTTTGGTCAGGGGCGGGGGCTGGCGTGTGTTTCTAGGCGAACTTGACCCCCCATTGTTCGCCTCTAGCTGCGCGCCTGGTGGTGGGCGAGTGTCTCGGGGCTGCCTGGCATCTCTCAGCGGACCCCGGAAGGCAGCTAGGGGGAGACGGGTCATCACCAGGCAGGTGTGGGGATGCCCATTGTGTGTGTGTTCATGTGCCTGAGGCCGGGTGTCCGGCTTTGGGCGCTGCTGTCTCCCGCTGAGGGTCGGAGCTTTGGGTCCTAGCTGCCTGCTGCCCCATCTCTTGGTGGTGGGGGGCCGGGGTGGGAGGGTGTCCTCGTTCTTCCCAAGAAGGTGCCCAGGCAAGGTGGAGATTCAGCACCTGGTGTCCACACATTGTTCTTCTTCGTTAGGATCTAGAAGCCTAATGAGCTTACATCCAACGCTGACCCCACTTTCGGCCCCGCAATATCCTTGTACACAGGGACTGAACGGTGGTTTCCAGCCCTTACCTCGGGGGGAGGGCTGGACCCACATTTCCTGGGTGGAAACGTTTTTGGAGTTGAGAAGCACCTTCGCAGGAGCTGCAAGGATCTGCAAAGAAAGGCAGTCCTGGGAGCGCCTCCCACCCTTGGCGTGGTCCCGCTGCTCTAGCAGGAGATTCGGGTGGTGTGGACTGAGAAGAGCATGGACGCCCCTCAGTTCTTTCCTAGACAGAGTCAGAGCATGAGCAGCAGAGGAGAGGGCCAGGTGTGAATAATCTGGGCAGTTTGAACTTCATCCCTCTCTATTGGGACGTAGAGCTTTCTGGAGAGGGAGAGGAGAGATGTGGAGGTGGAGGAGGCTGCTTAAGCTGAGCCTGGGTAGGAAGAGAGAAACAGGGAGAGAAGCAAAAACGGAGGAGGAGGAGGGCTGCTCATTTCCACTTGTGAAACTTGCAAGTTTTAATTTGAAACTTTTAGGGAAGTTGATTTTTCATTCTTTGCATGGAAAACGTGAATTTAAGATTTCAGATGAAACCTGCTCACTTGTGATGCAGTGAGTCAGTTCCCTTTTGTGAAATACAATAAGGAAGCTAGCTATTAAGACAACACAAACCTCTCTGGGAAGTTCAAGTGATTGGGTACCTTCTTCCCCATGAGATGCTAAAGGGAGGGGAGAGAGAAAAAAGAGGTAGGAGTGTGTGTGTTTTGTTTCCCAGGAAGGTTGAATTTGGTTAATTGACTTGGAACAGCCTTTTTTCTATTACCCTCAGTCTTTAATCACCTGACAATTAAACCAAACACAAACATCTGATTTATGGTCTGTAGCTGATCTATAGTTTTATTTGGTTAGATTGCAAACAGAGTCTTGGACGCCAGACAGATTTTTGTGTTAACAAGGCCTCTGTTCCCTTTTTGCTGTTGAAAATTTTCAGGAGTCTGACTTTTCACTGCACATAGGTGGAGATATTGTAATTTCACCCTGGTTAATGATAGCCATGGAGAAATCTGTGAAAGTAAAACTTGTTACTTCTGTAGAATTCTTGGAGGATGCAATAAGGATGTTTAATCTAATAGGTTTTTAAATAACTTTTTAGTAAAATTCTGAAGATGGCTTATTCATTAAACTGGGCATTTTACTTTTAATAACTTATGATCCTCCTGTATCAGCCATTTGATTTGTAGCTTGATTTTTAAATTAAAGCTGGATTGAGACTATTTGTCATTTAAATGCTTCTTATCTAATGATTAAAAATCAAAGACTTTTTTATGCATTTTGGGTTCATGGCAACTGAGGACTTTAATTTTTTTTAATTTTTAGGGAATAATTTTTTTTTGCATTTTAGAGATTTATTTCAAGTTAGTTTACATATTATGCATTTTTATGTATATATTTGGCAGTCATGAGCCAATGGAGACTCCAAAGCAGTAAGCTATTTTTGAAAGTGAATGTTTTCACTAAGTTTTGACTATTTAGATTGTTGCTTAGAGACAAGTTTAATTTATAGTTTTCAGCTTAATGTGATTTTCAGTGGAGTGTTTTAAATTTAGTTTGTGATCCTTGTTCGTAGCCGTTTAAATCCTGAAAGCATCCCAAGTGTAAAGCTGGGTAACAGCTACATTATTCAATAGGATCATATTAATAGTCTTCGCTGTGAACCATGCCGAGAGACCTGGGTTATTTTCAGTGCCTCAACCAAATGTGATGACTTTTATAGGCTATATTGCTATTTCTACTCTAAAACTAACTGCTAATGAATAAGGCAGTATGGAAAACAGAAATCTTCCTGGTTTTTTTTTTTTTTTTTGTCACCAAAGAATTTAAGAGTGAAAGGAAAATGGAGATCTCTTTAGAGCTGTGTTTGGGAAGCTGACCAACATTCTTGTCATTCTGGACTTTTCTGGAGCAACTAATATGCAAAAAGTAGATATAAATTTTTGTTGTCATGGTGATAATGACAAAACTTGGACACTGCTTTTATTAAATGCACAACAGGAATATTAAATTAGCAGCTGGTACCTTGGAAATTTTTGTTTCCAGGTGACAATATTGAATGTAAATGCAAAGAAAAGCATTTTTTAAGCCAATTTTGCTAAGCTTTCTTAAAACAACCATCGTTTTATGGCAGCTAAAGAATATTGAAAGTTTCACAGCATAATTTTTAAGTAAGGAATAATTTAGACTCAACACATTACTACCCATTTACCAAAATGGTGGCATCACGAGTAACATCTTTGCTGCCATAGAAAGTAACATATCCCATTCCAATGGTGGAAACTGATAAATGCCAAGGAATCACGTCAGACATGATGATGTCATGAAAGGCACAAATAATTTATATTCAGAGGCTAGGGAGGAAGAGTCATGGAAAGGATCCCTAGTGGATGAACCTGGAGACATTCCACAGAAGGATGGCATTTGAGTTGGGCTTGGAGATGGAAGGAGGACTTGGAAGTGGAAACTGCAGGAAGCTGTGTGCCATGTGGCTGGTTCTTAGGATTCCTTGAAAGGTGGCCTGGGGCACATATGAGGGGCTTTCAAAGATGAGCACAGAGGTTTCAACTTAAGTCACAACAGTGTACTTGAGAAAAATAGGTTAAAAGTTGAGGAAATAAACTGAAATATAACTGATGTTTTTCACCATAATGCTTTTCACTCTCTTTTTCTTAAATCATGTGTATTTCTGTGCCTGTTTTTTTCACTTTATTGTTGTGTTGGTATCATTGCTATTACATTGTTTACAGGAGCAATTTTGTTTAGAAAAAAGCATTTGTCTTCTCCATGATTGAATCCATGCCTAGGCTAGATTGCCAGTTGGTTCTCTCCTCTTGTGTTTCGTGTAACTTTATGAGGTGAGAAAATGTTTCACAGACTGAGTACTTATTCAGCCATTTACAAATATCTGCTGTTGGTCTTATGGACAGCAAGGCTGGAGCTGGAAGAGAGCAGACTCCTTCAAGAAAAGCGGTATGAGTTTTGTTCCTAAAAGAAAGCAAAGATTAAGCACTGTGCCAGGCAAACACATGGTAGGTGTTTCACCAATATAGAATGAAGAAAATGAGGGGCGCCTGGGTGGCTCAGTTGATTAAGCAACTGCCTTCGGCTCAGGTCATGATCCCGGAGTCCCGAGATCGAGTCCCACATCGGGCTCCCAGCTCCATGGGGAGTCCGCTTCTCACTCTGACCTTCTCCTTTCTCATGCTCTCTCTCGCTCTCTCTCTTTCCTAATAAATAAATAAATAAAATCTTAAAAAAAAAAAATGAAGATGAACACTCACCAAGAAGTTATGTCATAATATTGTTGTTTGGTTAATTGGGAAATTTACTTTGTGTGTTACTAGATTGTCATGAAACTATTGGCCTGTGATTTGTAGTAATTAACATTATAGATGTTACAGAGCTTTTCTTGTTTCTGAAGGATGACCCTGATTTTCTTATTTTTTTTTGTTATTTTTATTTGTATATTGTCTCTTTCCAAGCTGCTTTTCTCAGTGACATTTCAGAGTCACAGGTTTCTAAAAAAAATAATTTCCAGCACTATTAGTTATCCCTTCAGATTATCTCTTTTCAGAATAATGGCTGAGGCTGGGAATGGTAACTACATCCCTCCCATCCCGAATTCTTCCTATAATAAAGTCAAGGTCAAATCACCCACTAGGGTGTGGAGGGAGGGGATGGATGAGGGGGGGGTCAAGTCAGAAATGAAAGGAAGTTTGGAAACAGGAAAAGGGAATAAAAGGAAAGATTGGACAGGAAGGCACGCAAGGCTTTGGCATAGTCTGCAAATGCCCAGAAATCTGGGACTAGAATTCAGCTTTAAATGTGCCTAGGAAAGATGGAGCAGTTTCTCTTCCTCCTGCCCTCATATACTTTGCCACCTAAGCACATCTGAGCATTGTTTTAGAAAAGACTATTTGAATGCACTCAGTTGTATTCTTCTCTACAGTTGTATTCTTTACTGGGGCTCCTTTACAAGACTTGCATAACATGGAAAAAGAAACTTGTCTCTTAGATATTAAGTAAAAAAAAAAAAAAAAAGGAAAACAGGAATGAGAAAGATGATGACGTTGAAATCAAAGGATTTTTAAAGATGTATTCATCTTTTATAAATAACTTGTACAAAAATAATGAGATCATATTAATGCTGTCCACAATACGATGCCATGTATGTGGAAATCTTGATTTTTAGGAAAAAATTGCTTTTGAAATTGTTAGTAAATAGCCAAGTAGATTAAAAATGGAGTTAAAAGGTTTTTATAGTAAATGCAGTATCACTAAGTTAACATTACTATGCAGAATGAATGCTTGTTTGTAAATAATTTGCTTCTGACATTTTTATATTTCATTTAAAAGGCAAAAAGATGATTTCAAAGACCCCAGTTTTTCCACAGAAGGACTTGGTAGCTGTAAGAATATCATCTACCCATCTATGTCTTAGCTTCATTTGAAAATCAGCATGCTGCCATTCGCCACCTACAGATAATCAAGCTGATATTCAATGCATGATAAGCTGCTTTAAGGACAATTATTGGAACTGGATGCTAGTCTACATGTGGAGATGTCCCATGTAGGGCTGATGGAATGTGGAAAAGCTGAGTTAGAATGGAAATAAGCATTTGTTTTATCTGAGATGTGGTCTTTTTCTTTTTCCAAAGAGGAAATGGAGACAGGAGATCTGAAAGGAGGAAAAGGGATGTAGCCACATTGAATTATCAGAGCTTGTCACCCCTGCTCGAGCCATTTCTCCACATTTCACTCCAGTTTTCTTGTACTTAAAATTAGTTATATCCATTACCGGGTTTCCTTCAAGACATTCTATTTACTTGTCAGTTCTACCTCCTTCCAGTATACTCAGTTGCTTGCCTTGCATGAAAGACGTGGGCAGTGGGGTTTCTTTGAGGTGCAAGGCCATGGAGAGCTGACCCCAAGTTTTCAGTGTGTTGCTTTAAAGCCCCATACCAAGTGGCCCTAGTTTACTATAGATGATTTTTGAAACGATGAATGAAGACGATTGACCAGTTACTTAGTTGGTCTTAGAGTGGGCTATAACCCTGTATTTTAGTAAGACAGTTATATCCTTTACACATGATTTACATACTTTGTGGGTTCATATTGCATGAAATAGGGTTTTATGACAAACATGCGTGGGCATGAATGTTAGGTAGAATCATGTGAGGATTTAATACTCTGGCTATCCTCTCATTTCTGGTAGGGGTGAAAAAAATAGAACATTAAGCTAGACAATATGAGGAAATACACAAGGCAAGACATAATTAATTGCCAAATAAAGTAATAGAGCAGACGGTAAGGCTATAGAGAAGGAGAGATTTCTGGAGTCCGTAAAGACTTATGGAAGTGGAATTTGAGCTGTGTCCTGAAGAAAGAATTCTCATGAATTAGAGGACAAAGGATTTGGTAGAACAAAATCAAAGATATGCAAACCCTGTTAGTAACCCTCTTTATAGATGAAATCGGGAGGAATAATCTCAAAGCAGGATATAATGTTGGAGATTTGAAATAGTTGTAGAGCATGAAAATGTACTTTTCTTCATGAAAATCCATATAATTGTCTGAATTCATATTTTAATATAAATGTTCTGTGTACCTGATTTTTTTCATGTTAATGATGGTCTGTAGCTTTTTATTTTCTCCTTATAATTTCAAGATGAATTTCATTGGCTTCCCCTTCTTTACAGCCTCTTACTCATCCCCAAGCCATAAATCTTGCTTACACAGGAATTTCTAAATGCGCCTTATTAATTATTAGCATGCACCATTAGACTGGGAAGAAAATACATCTCTGTAACGTCAAAGCAAAGAGGCAAAATCATCTTACTTCAACTATTTCTCAAAGGCTTCATGGACTGACCTAAATTTCCTCAGTCCAGTAATCCAGTTACCCTGATAGTCTGTGAAATCAGAACATTTGGGAGCTGGGGGAGATCATAGGGATCACTTAGTACAACATACTTATTTTACCACTGAGAAACCGGAAATGTACATGAATTAATGCCCTTCTAGCCCGTTGGCTTTCTCAGGTACCTCACCTCCTTCCCATGTGGTAAACTCACTGATCAAATGTGGGTAGCCCACTAGATTTGAAACTGGAGGAGACGCTCTTGGTGTGTGTAGGAAGTGCCAGAGAACATATCTGGCTCTGTGTTTGGTCACTAGATTTTTTACCATAACTGGTAAGTTTGGACACAGATCTGGGAGGTACTTCTGCCCCTGTGGCACATAATCTCTTAAAGGCTCTTTGGCAACCATTGATGTTCTGACCCCTTTAATTCTGAAAAGATAGGGGTAGGAATCTTCTGGCCCTATTGGGCTGTGACTTTGAAATTCCCTATATAAAACCCAGTAGTTTAGTTTTTTGTTATTGTTCCCCTCCCAAGAGGTGAGGGTGTGGAGTGGTAAGGGAGTGGAATTGGCCTATGTTTAGTTCTGGCAACTGAAGATGACTTAACTCAGCCAGGTTCTATTTGGTCTTCTCCCTCTCTCTCTCTCTGAGCCTGTATAAGAAAATCCAGAAGAACGCCCTTCCCATGCCCACTGCAGGTGATTTAGAGCTTGTTGAGGACTTCTGTGTTGAACAGTAAGAGTTTGGAGTTGGGTCCCTTCTTTTGTATTATGTCCCAAAGAAGGCTCTCTGTTTGATGACCAGTCTCTGAATTAGTGTAAGCTGCTTGTGTCAGATTTTTCAAACTAGGTGTTGAGGACTGTTCCTGGAGTACTTTTCCTGGTAACCCGTCAAATATGACAGGCAGAGGGGTGGCCTGTAGAGTTGAAATCTAGCTGGGTTTTTTTCCTTTTTCTTTTTCTTGAATACCTTGCTATCACTTAAATATGAGATCTGGATTTTTCTTTATTTGGAAAACAAGTGCAGTAATAATAAAGCTTGGTGCGTGAACATGTCTGCTGTGATTTTGTTGTTGTTGGGGGTCTGGGGTGTCTTGTTTTCATGGATGTCCTGATAGAGATCCTAATTTTTTATGTGAGTGGTGGCATTTGAATCTATCCTGTCTTCTCTCTTTTTTTTGAAAATTAGATTATCAAGTTAGTTTGCCTCTTAAAATACAAAATTTATCAAAAAAAAAAAAAAGAGGAAGCTTAGAGGTGATGAATTTGTTTATGGCCTAGATTATGGTGATGATTTCCTGTCTCTCCAAACTCATCAAGTTGTACATATTAAATATGTACAGCATTTTGTGTGTCAGTCACACCTCAACATGGTTTAAAAAATAAGATTTAGAATAATTATCTTGTTCTTAAACCAAAGAACATTAATAATTCTTATACATCTGAGTACTTTTGTACCATCCATGCATACATACATCTGTCAAATCAGATAAACCACCTCCTGTGAAGCTGACATACTTCTTTGTTGGGATTTTTGCTTTTGGGCTTTTTTATACTTGTAACAATATTGAAGTGCTTCAAATTTATTTGTAAAATAAATGACCTCTAACATGATTTCATATACTTTCTATTACTCAGTTTTGCCAGAATAGTGGATGGAAACGTCAAACATTGGAGAATGACAGTTTGAAAATACTACTATAATATTCTTGAAGCCCAGGAGGTGGTAGTGTTTTTAGTGAGGACGCAGGGGTGAGACGCATAGGGGAGAGAGAGCACGGCAGGCAGGCAGGCAGACTCCGTTTAAAATAGTGCATCACTTACTATACTGTGATGGGAAATAGGTGATTATTATTATATTTTTTAACATTCTGTGTAACCTAATCAATGGTTTGGCAAGAACCCTCATAACAGTGGTTTCTATTTTAATGAATTTCCCTTTTTATTGATGGGTGATATTTAAAAAAACAGAAGTGTTGGTTGCAGGTCACATGTAATGTTGATGATGATGGAACCAGGGCAAGCACTCCTGACTCTAATATGAATCAGAATCTTGGCAATGTCTCTCATAATTTATTAGTATTTAAAACGGAGTGCTTTGCTTATGAAGCTTCGGGGAAACAAGGACAATAAAATATACAATTAATTAAAATCTTTAGAACAACCAGCAGTAGCATTAATAAAACATTACCTTCTAAAGCTCCTAAGAATTGAAGCTTACTCTCCCATCTCAGTGGGAAAAAGCAGGATAGAAGAGTCTGTCTTTCATCATAGTCAATAAACTGAGTTTTTATTGTACTTAGGCTGGTAGATATTTAAAGAAATAGGCTTATAGCCAATAGCCCACAACTCCCTACATAAAACATCTGGGTGCTCTCAGCTTGAATAATAACAAGCGCCACTTTTATTTAGCACTTACTTCATTTATGTGTTCTTGTTTAATGCTCAGAAGAACTTTGCAGGGTTAGTGTTAGGATGTGTATTACTTAGATGAGAAAGCAGATCAGGTAAGATACAGAGATGCCTCTCTTAAGTGTAGTCCTTGGACCAGCAGGAGCTTGTTAGAAAGGAAAATTCAAGGCTCCACCTCAGACATATCAAACTGCAGAGGTGGGGCCCTGCAGTTCCTGTTAACGAGGTCTCCACGTAATTCTTAACGCTTGCCTGCCTTTGGGAACAATTGGGTTAAAGACCCGTGTGACACTGTGTTATGTCGTGGGAGCAGAATTTGAGCCGTAGTGTATTAGATTTTACTATTTACAGGCAATCTCAATTTCTTTTCCTTATTTATTTATTCCATAGAGAGAGAGCAAGTCAGAGCGCAAGTACACACGAGTGGTGGGACGGGGGGAGGGCATGGTGCAGAGGGAGAGAATACTCAAGCAGACTCCATGCTGAGTACAGAGCCCCATGTGGGGCTCCATCCCAGGACTCTGAGATCATGACCTGAGCCAAAACCAAGAGTTGCAAGCTCAACCGACCAAGCCACCCAGGTATCCCAACAGGGACCATCTCTTAAGTTAACTTTCTAAGCAAGGGCATCCTAGAAATAATTTATCCTTTAGGTTTTGCTGTAGGTTTTTCTTTTTCTCTTTTTCCATCCTGAGCCCCTGCATTTCCAAATAGCTGCTCTAATGTATATGCAAAAAGAAATAATTTTAAGAGGAAGATCCTTTTAAAATCTTTCCTTGAAGAACCAGCTAGTTCTGGTCTCTTTCTCCTTTGTGCTATTATCTCCTAGGAGGTTTCTTTGAAACTGAGATATAGGCAGTTCTAGTTATGCCTGTTTGAAAGTCCCTGGAATCTTATGGGCTTGCCATGTTTACTTCTGTGTCATCACAAGGATAATATAGGGTCAGGTATCTAGGAGCTAAACTAGTTGTTTTTTTTTTTAAACTCGTTCTTATTAGCTGATTGATAGGATGGCACTATTTTTCATCTCAAGAATGTTGTCACTGCTGGTTAAGTGTGTAGACAAGTCATAGCACTTAGGTGTAGTTTTATGATCCCCTGGCTGAATGATGTGGGTATGTTATCTGACTTCTCTGAGTTGTGGTTTTCCTAACTGAAAATATAGATTATATCTTACATATTTGACTTGGTTCTTCTCGAATACTTTGGAAACCACTGGGTGCTATGCAAATGTGAAATCATGTTCTGGAATGGCCTGAGGAATGGCTTCTGAGGTTGGGTGTTCTGTGGCATTTGGGAGTGAACATGTGTTCCCCTCCCTCTGAGGGTGATGGGTTTATCAAAGGAATCTCTGCACAGAAGGGCACCGTGGACCGTGTGTGTAGAGGGAGTTCTGTCTGGATTCACCCAAGCTGGGCTGTGAGTACTCTAGTTGTTCTTCTCTAAGATGGCAGCCAGAAGACCTGCTTATAAAGCTTGTCAGGAAAGGAGAGGGGCAGAGTTAGAGACAAAAGTACTGGGCATCACTGGTACGTCAGTGGGATTTAAAGAGGAGAGAATGGATGCAGTTACCAGGAAAGGAATGTAGAGAAGACAATGGAACTGGAAGAGTGATGGATGAGGATCGTGTTCTTGGGTCATGGCGCTCATACCTTGTGATTTAACTGAGTCTCTGGAAAGCTTACTTATTCCAGCCTATACTTACCTTGGGAATGGCAAAAGCTACAGAGGCATTGCTTAAGAAAGCATTTGATAACCACAATAACCAGACTCACCTGACCATAGGCCCTGTTGACTAAATGTGGGTGGTGGGCTTCTCAAAATACATATGCCTGCCGTGTGTGGTGTG
>CM052806.1:64657122-64704321 GCA_028533885.1 Nasua narica | reverse complement strand
TCAAGATAGACTACAAAGCTGTAGTAATCAAAACAAGTAATTTTTCTTTGAATTATTTTCCCTCAAAACTAAATATTTAAAAATGCCCATTTAAGAACACACATTTTATTTAAAATTGCATTATAGTTTTATATACAGAAATTAAATGTTTTACTATTTCTATTAAAAAATCTTCATCGTTGTATGGCTCAGTGTTGAAGTCTTCACATAGAACAAAAGCAAACTCTTCAAATAAAATCATTAAACAGAAGAGTGATTCCACTGTGGTTTTGAAAACAGCTACTGCAATACTACAGAGTGTTGTGAGGTTTTCCTCATATGACGTGTCTGCTAAATCATGATAAAAGAGGAGCATTCTGGTTTCAGCTAAGTAAAACATGCAACCTTTTGTATTTCAAGATTATCCTATGATTTCAGGCAATTGATTGACCAAAACATACCCTTTTTTGTTCATTTTAATTAATGAATTAATTAATTTGCTGAGCTGGAATGAATTCATGAAAACATAAATTGTTTCCTTTACTGTCTGCTGAGAGAACGCCTTTGTTCTATGTCTAGAGAAAAGGAAGAGGAGTTGACCAGACGTTGTGTTGTTTTTGCATGCAAATCACTTCTCATAAAATAGAAATAGCTGATGATTCTTAAATAGCATTTTATTTTGTCCAATAGGACAGACATAGGAAGCATCACTTTTGAGTCTTCTGAGAAGTTTTATTTTCCTTGATGAACATTTACTATTAGTGAAGGGAAAAAATGGAATACCAGGCGAAATAGTGCTTGTTTTATATATTAAGAAATGAAGATTGATGTGCCATGAAAGCAAAATATTTATCAGTGTTATTTAATAAGCAACTGACATCAAGCAACATTTTCTTGCTGACGATTATTAATAAATCATTAGGACATCTGTGAGAACAAACTGAGGCATATTGTTCAGCTCAATGATGTATCATTTGTTTTACACTGGGTTCAGGATAGATTCAGAGTTACAAAGGGCATGAAAACAGAAATATGTTTTGTACACTTTGAAGATCATCATAATTTCGGGGACTATTCACTTAATAGTTCCTTTTAAGAATTACTTCCTTGTGATCTGAGAACACTGGGTGTTTGTTTGAGGCCTTCTGATAACATTTTCAACACCTCATGTTATTTGCAGCGGCTAAGCTACAGGTTAGCTTAGCCTGTAGCTAAGTTCTTGTGGGAACTCGTGTTCTTGCGGGAATTTCATTTGCTATGTTTATGACTAACACTGTCTTGATTAGAAGAGGAAACAAGGATCTAAGATAGTACTCAAAATTCTGCTTTCTCTTTGGTTGTGATTATTTTGGAAAGAAACAGAGGTTTCAGCTTCTCCCTTTTGATTTTTGGAGTCAAAATGTAAATAGGTATCAAATCCATAGGAGTATTTGTATCTGTATTGTCTACTTGAAATATTTGAACATAGTGGGGATCTTTGAGAAGGCGGCAAGGGGATCCATGTATCCATTCATTCAACGGATGTTTTTTATCTTAGGCATGTCTTAGTTTTCAGTGGTGTTGAACAAGGAGCATGAGTTTTCTTTAAGAGTCCAGTGGGAGAGAGGCACCTTTAAATACTAAACCAAAACATTGAAGTTCACATTATAGTTACCAAAGGAAAGAATGCCATGAGAAGAGAGATTACTCTGGATTGGGTCGGGAAAGTTCTCTCTGAGGAAGTGACACTCCCCTGAGACTTGGAGGGATATCGGAATCTAGTTGGAAGAAGAGTATTCTAACAGAGGGAACAGCATATACAAAGACCCTAAGAGAGAAAGAGCTTGACGATTTGTAG
Organism: Nasua narica; assembly: GCA_028533885.1. NCBI lineage: Eukaryota > Metazoa > Chordata > Mammalia > Carnivora > Procyonidae > Nasua > Nasua narica. The sequence continues at coordinate 64,702,505 of CM052806.1, read as the reverse complement.
GCACTGCAGGAAGTCAGAGAACAAGAGAGAATGGCACAAGAGGAGATGTAGAGCTAGGCTGAGGCCAGACCATGCTGGAGAGTGAAGACCGTGATAAGGGTGGATTTCATTTTTTTTTTTTTTGGGTGGATTTCATTTTATCAGGGTAGCCATTGAAGTGTGTAAGCTTGAGAATGCTAGTGATTCAATATGATTTTCTAAAAGATTCTAACAGCACAATTATATTGCATTTAATTTTTTGCATGAAAATTTTAATTCATTAAATGTAAATATGTAATGTAAATACTTAAAATTTATCACCATTGTCAAGGGAAAAAATTACAAAGGTCACCCTAGCTGCAAGACAGATGAAAGTTTGCAGGAGAGCCAGAGTGAAGGCAGAATGTCATAGGGGTTGTCTCAGAAACATGAATGTTTCAGTTGCTTATAATTACTGCCCTTTAAGAAGGCATGGAAAATGTTCTTGCTCGTCACTTTTGTCATGTAGCAGTGAACAGTGTCTTTCTTCAGACTGTTAAGCTGATTATGGTTTTTAAGGTGTCGTGCACCTAAAATAAGATTGATAAGTTCTCCGCATGAAATTTTTTGGAAGGCAAAATTTTATCTTCAGTTTTACTCTTTCCCATGCGGTTCATCCTGGTTCAGTTTAGATTTTTACGTTAAATGAATTTTATAGTTAAAAGCCCTCTTCTTTCAATATTACTATGCATTTCTTTCTTTTTTTTTTTAAGATTTTATTTATTTATTAGATAGAGAAAGTGAGAGAGAGCATGAGAGGAGAGAAGGTTAGAGGAAGAAGCAGACTCCCCGCAGAGCTGGGAGCCCGATGTGGGACTCGATCCCGGAACTCAAGGATCATGAGCTGAGCCGAAGGCAGTCGCTCAACCAACTGAGCCACCCAGGCTCCCGATTACTATGCATTTCTAAAGGCATATCTGTTCTAAAACTTCATTTTTAATTTTTTCACGTAGGATTGGATAGAGTAGCAGAAGATGGCTTCACATGGTGCTGAGAGCATCCTAGCAACAATAAAAATGTTTCAACAGTGTCTGAATTTGTCCTCGAGTGTGTCCATTCTGGCCTGTCTCAGGTGGACCATTGCAGGGCCCATGTTCATGTGATTACTCTGTACCAAAAAAGACTTCCCCTTAAACTTTCTCCTTTTCTTTATACCTTGAGGTTCAGGACAGATCTTGGTCATCTTTGTATCTCATAACATGGGCAGTGCCTCTTATTCGCCAGGGTAGAGCTGTCCTCAAGGTGGAGGGTGCGAGATGGGAACTAAGGCATATCCCTATTCATTTCTCCTGCCAGCAAGCCTAAGGCAAGTGGGAAAATAGTGGCTGCTGTGAGTCCCGGGAGCTTGGTTGTGAGAGCAACTTGCAGAGAGAGAGAAGTGATGTGTCAGGTGTTGTCCAGACAACAACGTTTTTTAAAGCAGAACTACTCCCCGCTCCACCCAGGGGGACTTAGGAATTTGGCAAGCTTCTAAAACGTATTGGGAATCAGATACTATGTATTATTTTTAAAAGTGACTTTTAAAGCATGTGGGAATGGCATGATAAAAATACTAGCTCTACGAATTATAAATGCTTACTCTTTGGTTTGCCAGTCTGTTCTTCCACCTCGGTATTTAGACATCGTCTTCTTTATAATATTAAATCTTTGATTTTTAGTAGCATTAACTTTGCATGAATAATTTCATTTGCAACCACTGTTTGCAGTCATGTAAAAGTGAAAGGAAGGAGGTGGTTCAGTATTAAACTGAATCAATTTCTTTTCCACAGCCGCCTCTCTGTGATTGTGGGTTAAGCAGCAGACAAACTGAAATCCAAAGGAGGGGCAGTTCTCTTTGGCCTACGTTGCTCAGGAGTGGTGAGGTTGGCCGCTGGTTCCTTAGGTTGAAGTCAGAGCAGGACATGGAGGTGAAATGGGATTTAACAATGTGATGTTCTTAATATGTGCAAGGCACTTCCCATGTATTCTCGCCTCTCATCTCTATGAAATCCCTGGAAGTCAGTGATTGTACCCCACTTCAGGAATGGAGAAGCAGACTGAGAGAATAAGCCATTTTCTGTCTGACTCCTAACCTTGACTCACCACCCTTCCTCTGCTTCAGAGGCAGCACTGATGAAACTACAGCTGATTGACATTCGTGGGTTCTTTATTTTAAACACTATGAATTTCCAGAACATTTCCCACGCACCTGTAATCAATTGTAAATATCAAAAGCTGCACAGAAATTGTTAGGCAATCTTCAGTGTGTAACCACTCATTTGCTGTCCCCTCCCGACTGACTACAGGTAATTACAAACAGAAGTAAATCCTGCAAGACTTCGAGGATCTTATTGAATGGCGATTATGATAATGTAGAAAAGCATCATTGATTTTTTAAATGTTTTCCTCTAATTATCATCCCAAGTGCAAAAAAGTTTGTACTTTTCTGTAATTAGGATATTCTCGTCTTCTGGATGAGAACATGTTGGAACATCTGAATGCCATATTATCCAAACTTACTCTAGGAAAATGAAGATTTATAAAAGGGACAAGGATGCGATAGTTAGGGAACTGCCATTTCCATTCTTACTGTCTCGCTTTTTAGTCATTATTAAATCTGTCTCTTGTAGTCTATTTTATTTTTTGACTTTTTTTTTTATATTTAATCACCTTGTTGTTCAGTTTTCATTTGCATCTAAAAAATGGCAGGTGGTAAATTGAGTCGTTAAATAGAAATTTATGTTGGTTTTCATGAAAGGGTGTTGTACTGATTTCCTTAAGTTATGTAATTCCTTGATTCTTTTTTTTTTTTTTCCAGTCAGTAGAAGTTGCAAGGAATTCGTGAGAGTGTGTTATGTAGGCAGGTAATAATAGATTCACTACCAAGAAAGACTTCAATATTCTTAATAACTAGCATGTTAAAATGCAGATACATCATTGACCTTGTTAGAAAGTTTAGGTTTCCTTTCACAGAGGCTAAATCAACAGAATCAAGTCATTTCTACAAAGATCATTTTAGATAAACCTCTAAATAATCCCTAAAAATTAATTTGGAGTTGACAGTGATTTTCTATTGACAAGTTTTCTTCCCCTGGGAAGAAATCTTTCATAGACACTCTGGAAAGTGCATTGGACTTCCTCCTGTAGTATCTTGACAAAATAATAAGACCTCACTGGTGTATTGAGAAGAAACCTTCCATCATCTGTACTTGGCTGGATCAGAGGTTCCATGAATTTTTGTGCCTGTTTGGGGGATAGTAATAAGATGTGAGTTTGGTTTGGAGGGATGATAGTTGGCACAATTAAAGGAAGAACTTTAGAAACCCTTCATGGGATTTGTTAATATGTGAAATTCTTAATGAGTTTAAATTTCAAACAGTTGAGGATTGAAACTCACTGTAGGCTCTGAGGTAGGAAAGGATATGACAAAAACAGTGTTTAAGGGAGATTATGTTAACCACTTTTGAAAGTAGATTGACAGAATAACCGAGAGAAGGGATCTGAGGAGGCAATTACAGTTGACATTTATTAAAGTACAGGTTCTGTAAAACTCTGAATTCTGCGTGATGGCTCTAAATGTAGGTGATAAGCTATTGGGGAGTATTACAAGGACTTGAATAGATCGAGAGGAGATTGTGAATAAAAATAACTCCTCCGGGATAAGAGCACATTATTTTCTAACTCGTGACAGCAACCAGTAATTTCTAAAGCAATTTCAGTGTCAGGGTATAAACCCTTTTTATTTTTAAAGGATATTGTGTTTGTGCCCCATGTGAATTCATACTTAAGTAATTCAGCATCAGCTGCAGTTCTCCCAATAGCTTTTTTAGTGCTAGTCCTTCAATATTCATCCAACAAATATTTATTGAATATATTCTGTCATGCCAGGTGCCGGGCACTGGGAAGAGAGTAGCAGCTAGGCAGTCCCTGCATTCATGGGACTTATTGTCTAGGAAAGGAGACTAACCATGACTAACAAGTCCCATTTGTGACAAATAAGCAAAGGACAAGTACTGAGCACTAAGATGATGTCCCAGAACTGCTGTTTTTCTCAGACTCACCATGGAAGGCCGTGTAAAAGCAGGGTCAAATCAAGCATACTAATCACTAAGCAAAATATTAACATTTTCCAGTGTATTTAATAAAAGGAAAATTTAAAATATATATATAAAAAATAAAAGGAAAATAGCTCTGCTTCTCCAGTTTGCTCCTGCCCTATTGTGTATCCCTAGACTGTGTGCAACTCCTCCCAAAAATTGTTTCTTTTTGGGTATCTCCTGCTGTGCTTTGTTTCCTGCTCTTTTCTTAGATGCAGATGGTGGCCTCCTGCATTTCTTGCTTTTCAAAGTGGGTGCTGGTCTCCCCTATTTAACATTATTGGATTATATGAGATTACAAAGCAGTACTGCTATATGTACTACTGGCTTTGAGGAGATTTTTTTTAAAAGCCCCATTTATTACTTACATATATTCTATTATCAATTCTGTAGGATTCTGCCACAACTCTGGTGGAGGTTAGGCAAGATGAAGATTAAGGTATTTGGCTTTAAAATGAATTCTTTCCCAGGGAGTCCTGTGTTTGCTCACAAAAAGAGATCCTCTGGGAGTATTTTCCTTCTAGGCAAGATTGACTCTTGTGATGAACACTCTTTAAGGTTCTTACCTGTGATCCTCCCTGCTAGAGAGGAGAAAGGATGCAAAGGTAATAACGTGCCTTTGTCATCCATTGCTATGCTACAAACCCACTCCAAGACTAATGGCTTTAAACAACATCAGTCATTTCTTTTGCTCACAAATTGGCAGTTTAGGTGGGATTTGGGATAGACAGCTTTCAGTCCGCACCTTCTGTAGCAGCGGAGGGTAGTGAGTGAGGGGGAGGATCTACTTCCAATATGGCTCCCTCCTGCCAGCTGTCTGCTAGGAGCTCTGTGGGGACTGTGGCCTGGGGGCTTGGATTCCTCTCCACTCCTGGCACCTGGGCTTCCTTGTTACAGAGTGGCTGGGATCCATCAGTGAGCAGCCTAAGAGGCAGGAGGTAGAATCTGCCAGTTCCTTCACATCTGGGTTACACAGTTACTTTGCACTCTATTCCATCTATTAAGCAGTCACAGGGCTCAGATTCAAGGGGAAGACACAGACCTGACCACCTGGAAGGAGTGCCAAAGAATGTGATAGTGTTCTTAAAACTCTAGAAAACGGCTACTTGTCATTTACTGAGCCTTATCTGCTAGGGCTGCTATTTAGCACTCAACGTGGATGGTCTCATTTAATCCCCACTGATCTCCCTTAAAGGAGATACTGTTGTTACCTTGCTTTTGGCCTCATGGTTAAGTAACAAGTTCTCTGTCAGATAAGGGACAACTGAGGAGCCAGAACTTGGACCCAGGCTTGCTGACTCCAAGTGCATCTTATTAACTGTCCTCCTATACAATCTAGGGAAAGAAAGCTATGTAATTGCTACCAAGTCGAATTCAAGAAGTCTTATGTGTAAGAGTAACTCTCAGATGAAAGAGTTCTAATGAAGATGAATACGGATGCCTTCTGGGAAGAGGTGGCATTCTAGGAGTCTTTTGAGGAATGAGTACATTAATAACTAGCAATGAGAAATCAATGTGCGTCACAGGAGCAGCGTGAGCACAGGGTCTGTGTGTGCTCTGGGCACAGGAGGTAAGTTTGCCTGGAGCACAGGCTTATGGACTGATGGTGCAGGAGACAGGACAGGCTGCATCAGGCAGGTTTTGAATATCAAGCTGATATATTTGTGTGCCTAATAGGATAGGCAGGGCAGAGTCCTTCAGGTTTTTAAGCAGGAGAATGGACTAACTTGAGGCATTGGTTCTTTTTTTTTTTTTTAAAGATTTTTGTTTATTTATTTGACAGAGAGAGAGAGAGATCACAAGTAGGCAGAGAGGCAGGCAGAGAGAGAGGGGGAAGCAGGCTCTCTGCCGAGCAGAGAGCCCGATGTGGGGCTCGATCCCAGGACCCTGAGATCATGACCCAAGCCACAGGCACAGGCCTTAACCGACTGAGCTACCCAGGCGCCCCGAGGCATTGGTTCTTAAAGTGGTTTCCAGACCAGCTACATCAGCATCCCATAGGAACTTTCTAGAAATGTAAATTCGTAGACCCCCGCCCCCCCACCTTAGACAGAGTGACTCAAAAACTCTGCGGTTAGAGCAAAGTATTCTGTGGTTTCACCCGCCCTCCAGGTGGTTCTGGTACGTGCTTCAGTTCGAGAACCACTGAGGTTGGGTTGGGATGGTCATTTTTGACCACACCTGAAGCAGGTGTGTTTAGGTGACATCAGGGTGCACTTAAAATCCCTGGTGCTGATTAAAATCCCTGAAAGCTGGGAAGACTTTCTGCTCAGAAAGCGGAATGGGCAGCCAAATTGGTGGCTGATGCTGTTTCTACTTGTGAAGAGATTTTGATGAGGAGAAGGCAGCCAATGGCTAGTCTCAGGACAGCTTCTCCAAAAGCCATCATTAAGTGCCTCAAAGTGACTCAGTCCGCACATGTTCTCAAAGGAGCCTGGGGAAATAGTGCTAAAGGAGCTTTCTTGAATTGTTGGATTAAAATAGAACATCAGTTATTAAGATGTTAAGAACTGTGTGCAATAACTGTATCCAATTACAGTTGTTGTCGTTTTTATTTACTTCTTATACCCCTATTTGTTCCATAGAGGATTTGAGATGTCTGACAAGAATAAAAAACACCAAAATGGAAAAATAAGAGTATGTGAAAATCAAGATTGAGGAACCAGAACAGTGGTTTACAAACGTTGGGAGTCATAAGATGCTTTCTTCTAATGAGATCTTACTTGAGGCGAGGTACATGGAAAACAAGTTGAGCCCCTGGGTGGGAGCAGAGTTTGGGCTGGAAGCCTCCTGAAAGGGAAAATCAAACAGGAATAGAATGACCGGATTTGCATTGTTCATAAGGAAAACAGCCTGGCAGTTACTTCCTTGGGGGAAGGCAAACTCATCCTGAGGTCTAAAATTTCTGTTGTGCCTCTTCAAATTGGAGGTGTTGGGTAATGTGCGTTGTTTTTAACACTGTCCGCATAAAATGTGATAGCTGGGGGTATATCATCCAAGGACCTAAGTGAGAGGCAGAATGAAGGAGCTGGGGTGAAGGTGAAGGGGGTGGGTGGCGGTGAGGGCTGGGCAGGAGAGCGGGGTTTTATTTTATCTATCTATCTATCTATGAGAGTGGGGTTTTAAATGCACAGCTTTCTGATGCTCTGCTGGGGACAAGGCATGCATTAGATCCTCTAAACAAACAGATGGGCTGTGTGACCTTCAAACAATTTGCCAGGATGATTTCATCATTTGCTGGTGTTCCTTGTTCCATCAGTTTTATGTACATGCTTTTCAGATTGAACAATTCTATCACTTATATTCAGATATGGTTAGGCTCAGCAGTAGCTCTAAGAATTTGAACATGGGATCAAAGCAAACACTTGTATCTGTGTTTCCAAAAGAAAATGAGAGTCAATGTTAAATAATTTGGGGTTATAACACTTTTTCTACGAATGTATGATGTCTGCCTGTGATAGACATTGTTTATGTTAGGATTTTATGAATAGACTATGTGGTTTAAGTACTGTTAGTTGACATTAAGCATTTTCCTATAGCGCTGTAATAATTTTGCAAAACATTGCCTTTAGTCAATGTACTTCAACTTGGAAGGTCATCAGTTTGAAACTTGGAAGATTATCAGTTTTCCACATGCTTGGTTTTGGAGTTTCCAGCTCTCTTTGTTCTTCTTTATGCTTGGAAACCAGTTTCTGCCACACCTGGCACAGCTCTAATGGTTTAAAGTGTTACCCCAACTTGGACAGCCCTGTAACACGCAGTGTTGTTACTCATTTGTTTCTTGCTGCCACAAGTGGTGCATTGATTTCATCCCCTTGTTGCTGCTTTCTGTGGTGTCATTGAGTGGATAGTTTGTTTTTAAATTGTAACTAACCAAGTATCACTTATGATAAACATTCACTACCGTTTTTTTTTGCTTCATAGCAAGTTAGGCTACCCCTTTTACATTGGGAGTATTTTTAGTTATGAGGCAATATTAAATTACATAAATGTCTGTTTAAGAAAAAAAGTCACTGTACAAGAAACTAACTTTTATATCTTGATACATGTAACAGAGAAGTGAAGATGACCGGATAGCAATAATAATGGAGCAGCCTTTTAACAGTTTTACTGGTAAAAATAATTATGAGAATTGAAAATTTATATGAGCTTTGTAAAATGTAACAGTTTCTTCTACAAGCTATTCAAATGCCTTTTCATTAGTCTTTGTCTTAAGGTAGCATTGTGTGATGCTTTAGTCACAGCTCTTTTTTTTAAATTCTGTACATGATATGTAGAATCTGTGGGATTACTATTTTTCTGTGGCTGTTTTTCTCAGAAATAATTGTGTTTCAATCCATGATGGACCAGAAAGTTACACTACTTTTTCTTAACGGAAACCTGTATCACCGGATTGTTAAATTCTGACTTAAAAATTAACCCAAAAATATTACAAAAATAGTTGTAACTAGGTTATTTCAACACTGTTTTATATTCCCCATTTCTTTATCAAGCATTTTAAATATTTTCCATGTCTTTAGTGTTCATAAATTGTAGCCTTGTTGACTTATTGTATTTCATATGGTTGAAGAACTGCAACCTAATTATTTTTCTGTATCCTCTCATCTGTTGTTTTTCTGTTAGCTATGTAAAGGGGTGATTTTCAGCAGAAACTACACAGGCACCATGAATCAAAAAGGATGCCTAACTAATCAGGACAGATGACACCCGTTCCATCATCTGGATGTGTACTGGCTGAACAAGAGCCTTTGCCACGGGTATCTTTTAGAAATATTTTAGCTTAGAAAAAGCCTTCTAAGGAAATGCGCAGCCTGTTCAAATGCATTGGCTTGTAAAAGTCAGTGTCATCTTAATGCACATTAGTAACACCTGCTAATGATTTCAGGACGACCTATTCTTATGGAATGAAACCTGTAGTTTAAGTGGGAATGGTTTTCAATGACATAATTTACAAGGAATTTTAACAGTTTTACTATTTAACATGTATAATTTCTTCTACTTATTAAAGCAATAAATGTTCTTTTTTTTTTTTAAAGATTTTATTTATTTATTTGAGATAGAGACAGTGAGAGAGAGCATGAGAGGGGAGAAGGTCAGAGGGAGAAGCAGACTCCCCATAGAGCTGGGAGCTCGAGGTGAGACTCGATCCCAGGACTCTGGGATCATGACCTGACCCAAAGGCAGTTGCTTAACCAACTGAGCCACCCAGGCGCCCAAGCAATAAATGTTCTTTGTAGAGTTTCTTAAAAAGGCACAAAATGATATTTCCATCATTCATAAGTAACCATTTTTCTCTGCATTAATGAACATACATAATATCTCTCTCTTAAAATAGGATCATGCTCTACATAGTAATCTGGGGACCTGTTTTCCTTCTCTCTCTCTCTTTTTTTTTTTTTTTTTTGGTAAGATTTTATTTATTTATTTTAGAGAGGGTGTGAGCAGTAAGAGGGCCACGGGGAGAGGGAGAGAGAGAATCTCAAGCAGATTTTGCACCAAGCATGGAGACCCTTGTGGGACTTTATCTCACAACCCTGAGATCATGACCTGAGCTGAAATCAAGAGGCAGACCTTTAACCAATTAATCCAGCCAGGTACCCCTCGGCAACCTGTTTTCCTAATATATTGTGAACATATTGCTAGATACTCTTCAACATTGTGATTTTTAATTACTGCATATCATGGATTTAATATGAAACCTCAGTGGTCCAAAATCTACTCATTGTTTTAGATCACATGAGTTACTGCTGTAGTTCCTCCTTCGAAGTACCCCCAATTCCCTTGGTCCTCTCACTTTGCCCACTTCACTTGGCAAAAACCTGATGCTTGTTAAATTCAACTTTCTGCCTACTTCGTGCCCACACGAGTAGGGTTATGCAGGCTGGAGAAAAACCACCCAACCTTGCTGAGTGGTCTCACTTTATTATTATTATTATTATTATTATTATAGATTTTATTTGACAGAGAGAGACACAGCAAGAGAGGGAACACAAGCAGGAGCAGTGGGAGAGGGAGAAGCAGGCTTCCCGCCGAGCAGAGAGCCCGATGCAGGGCTCCATCCCAGGACCGTGGGATCATGACCTGAGCTGAAGGCAGATGCTTAACCACTGAGCCACCCAGGCGCCTCGATGGGTCTCACTTTAAATTCACAACTGTGTCCTCTTCTGGACACTTTATGCTGGTTGGCAATTTTATCACATTTCTTAACATTTGACTCACCTGTTCCCCTATATTCTTTCACACTCCTGTCTTCTGAGATCTCCCTTCAGGACCTCCTCCCTTCGCTTCATTCTCAGCTTCTTTCAATTTCACAGGGAGCCAGAAGCAATCAGAACTTGCATATTCTGTCAGTGTCACCTCACTCAGTTCCCTGGCATCTGCACCACATACTCACATCTCTCACTGATGGCAGACCCCCCATGTGCTGGGCTCTGGCTCAGCTGGCTATTGTGCACCTGATGCTGTGCCTTCTCAAATATCCAGTTACATCTTCAGCAATTATCCCACCCTTGTGGGTCATTAAATTTTGTTCTTCATTTGACCCTGCCTGCCTCCCCTCTGCAGCTGCATTCCCCCCTCTGTTATAGCATAGCCCCTTGAAATAATTGTCTACTAGTTGATGCCATTCCTTGTTTTCCATTCTTTCTTGGTCCTATTCGAATCAGGCTTTGGCCAACACTATCCCAACCAAGTGTCAGTCCATTTTTGTAGTTGCCAGGAGAAGAAAACAAAAACAAAACTTGGAGTAAAACTTGGTTCCTCTTTTTTCTTCCCACACTCCTATCCAGCCTCTCTGCAAATCCTGTTGGCTTGAACTGTAAGATACAGTCTCCCTGGTGCTCCCATTTCCACTGACGCTTCTCTGTATTAGTTCCTGTTGTTGTTTGTCAGGTCCATTTGGGCAGCTGTAGCAGAAATGCCATAGATGAGGTGATTGTAAAAACAAACATTTCTCCCAGTTGTGGAGGCTGGGCCGTCCAAGATCAGACTCAGTGTTTGATGAGAGCCCATGTCCTGGTTCATGTCCTCACATGTTGGAAGGTGCAGGGGAACCCTTTCATTCATAAAGAGTCTCCCCTCCTGACCCAGTCACCTCCCAAAGGCTCCACCTCCAAATGCCATCACCTTGAGGATTAGGTTTCAACATGTGAATTTTAAGGGGACACGAACATTTAGTATGGCACTGCTATAACAAAATTATCACAAACTTAGTGGCTTAAAAACACAGATTCTTAACTTCTATTTCCGAGGTCAGAAGTATGAAATGGGTGGTCAGGGCTTGGTTCCTTCTGGAGGGTCTTTTGGAGAATATTTCCTTGTCCTTTCCAGCTTCTAGAGGCTGCCTACGTTCCTTAGCTTCTGGTCCCTTCCTCCATCTTCAAAGCCAGCTGTGTAGTAAGCAGTTTCTCCTCCCGTCTCTTTCCATAGTCGCATCTCCTTCTGACACTTTTGTTTCTCTTTCGAGGACCCACTAACTATATTCAGCTCACCTTCATGATCTTGGATAAGCTTCTCATCTCAGTATCCTTAACTTAATCACATCTGCAAAGTCCCTTTTGCTAGGTAAGGTAATATATTCAAAGGTTCCAGAGATGAGGACATCTTTGTGGGTCATTATTCTGCCTACTGAAACCCTCTTGCCTGGATTATTTCAATAGCCTCCTAAGTGGTCCCCCTACTTCTGCAGCTGTCCCAATATAGTCAGTCTTCTCCAGAGCAGCCAGAGTGGTTCTGTTACAACAGAAGGCAGAGCTGGGCATCCTTCAGCTCACCACCTTTTAGTGATCACTATCTCAAGGGTAACATGGTCTCCCTGACTTCTGTCTCTATCCCCTCTTACTCCTCTCCTCGTTCTTCCTCAGCCTGCTGGCCCCCTTGCCTATTCCAGTCTTGAGGCTACTGTATCTTTTTCCTCTGCCTGGGAAGAAGCTCTTCTGAGTTGACCTGTGGCTCTTTCCCTCACCTTTGTAGGTCTTTGCTCAAATGTCATCTTAATGAGGCTCTCTCTGACCATCCTCTTTTAAAATCTCACCTCTGTCCCTATCACCTGCAGCCCCCATCCTCCTTTGCTGCTTTCTTTAGTTGCATTGCATTTATTGCCATTTAATATGTTATGTATTTTTTATATTACATGCTTAACATATATGTTTGCTTTTATTTTCCCACTAGAATGTAAGCTCTATGAGGGCAGGGATTTTTTTTGTTGTTGTTGTTCACCGCTCTATTGCATCTGGGCTCATTGGATGGATTTAGATTGACTCCAAAATTCCCATATGAAATACGGGTGCATCTTTATATCCAGGAGGTTAGATGGGTGAATATGGCATAGACATAAGGTACTGTAGCCTGTTTGTATCTTTTTCATGTTACATAGATATATACATTTTCTGATTTTCAGTTAATACCTTTTTTTCCTGCCTCTGTTTTCCTTTTGCGTGGAGGACAGTTTTGATGTATTACTTGAGTCTGCGTTTCTAGGGCGCCTGGAATACTTTTCTATACTTTATTGTAGTTTTTTGTTTGTCTGTATCCTGTGACATACGGAGATTAGTTAGTGGTTAGAGGGGTGCCACGAAGCCTAGAAGAGCTTTTGGAGAACTGTGGCCCAACCAGGTGTCCCTTTTCCCCATGTTCTTCCTAAAGCCAGGGGAACTGTGATTTCTTTTGTTTCTTCTCTGCTATTTGCTGTTCTGGTTGTGAGTTCTAATGGCAACTACTTCTAGTTGTAACTGTTCTTTTTTTTTCCCCCTTTGATGCTTTGACTTTCTATTCTTTTTAGCACCCCATTATTTTTTAACCATCATGGGAAAAGAAAGTGGTCTTTTATCTGACCACACCAGTTAGTGTCACTGACTTTCTGCATGTGGCATACAACCATGTGTTCATCATCCTCTCCTACCTTCTTTTGCATTCTATGCATGTGATTTTTGGTGGAAAGAAGAAATTCTGCCAAAAGGCCTTAGCTTTGTATTTGAAATCTACTTTATCGTTGGAGAGGTGTAGACCATTTTAGGGTCCTGAGCCTACCAGCGCTTTGATAGGTGAGGGTTGTTATTCTCTCATTGACTTGGTGGCACAAGGGGTATAGAGCGCTGTTCATTCTCTGTAGCAAAACTGATGCAAGGCAGAAATGTTCCAGAGGATGTAACGGAAGGACGGAGACGAGAGTAAAATGAAGACAGGAGTAGAATCTAGACCGACACCTCCAGTGTCCTCAGAATCCCTAAGACCCTTGTAAGTACAGTAGATCCAAATTGTTTTTGTAATAAGTAGAGACAGTATTTTCTCTTTTCACTCTAATCCTGTCATGAGTCTAGATGGGAGTATTTCAGAGGTTATGTGACATATGGTTAGGCAACAGATCAAATGAAGAAGCAGATAAAATATAATATGGCTGTTTTCTATTATGCCAGACATTAGAGCAGTTTGCACAAATATAAAATAATGCCATTTTTCTCACTTCGGGAACTATAGTGATTTTTTTTCATAAAACATGTTTATATTAACATGCAATGGGTTTGTTGCTTTAAAATAAATGAATATTTTAAAATTTTCTTAGTTTTAATTGCTAATAAGATCAATGGCAACAGCTATAACCCACATGAACAAATTATTTGGGTCTTTAATAATTTTTAACAGTGGTCCTGAGACCAAAAAGAGAACCACTAGTAAGGTAATTTGGCTTTTGAAATATAACTTGCTCAGGTTCACCTGTGTCTTGCCTGCAACCATTGTTCCTTTGGACCCAACGCTGAGCAATGTCTCTTGATTACCTGGAATTTGCCTCATTGTTCAGAGATTTGACCTTATTTCTTCTTTGGATAAAAGTAGCATTTTTATTAAACTGTGTGGCTAACATGCTGATAAGAGCACATTAACAAGAGTAAAGTGTTTAGATGCCATTAAAATGAGGGCGCCTGGGTGGCTCAGTTGGTTGAGCAACTGCCTTCTGCTCCGGTCATGGTCCTTGAGTTCCGGGATCGAATCCTGCATCAGGCTCCCAGCTCCGTGGGGAGTCTGCTTCTTCCTCTAACCTTCTCTCCTCTCATGCTCTCTCTCACTTTCTGTCTCTCAAATAAATAAGTAAGATCTTAAAAATAAAATAAAACGAATAATGTACTGACATAGTAAAAATAATGGTTTGTCACATTATAAGTGTGTTGAAGTTTTTCATTTATTGTGATCCCTTTAGCTGTTTCTAGAGTTTTGCTAACCCATTAGATGCACTATCGAGGCGGTTCCGTGATATTAATACAGGGCTTTGGGACTAAGTCCAAGCCTTGCCTTTATTAGCTGTGAGACTTTAGGAAATGTATTCCCATAGCTTAGATCTCATTTACCACCTTGATAATAGAGTATAAATAGCTATTTTAATGTGGCTGTCAGCTTTTAATGAGGCTACATATGTAAATTCTTGTAATAATATCTAATAGCTACCTTGCCCTTGTAATGTGGATAGGAAGAGGGGGTAGGGGAAAACTGTGTGAAAAAATTACTAATTTGACAAGATTTTGTACTAAAAGAATAATATGTAGGTTCATACTTTAGATAAGGTGGTTAGAGAAGGCATTAAAATGAATTTCCATGTTTCTCTGGGATATGACCGTGAACCTATGGAAATTGCATTTTAGAGGATTTTTTTAAAGCTCCTATTTAGAGCATTCATATACATTATTAAAGAAAATACGGAGAACTCTTCAAAGAAGTAAAACATTCTAAATAATAAGATGGTACAGTACCCCCCCGCTGTTACATAAATGCTTATTATTAAAAAGATTTTATAAGAAAAAAACCTAGAGAAACTGTAGTAAGTCCTGAAATCTTTATCTTGGTGCAAATTTCTTTCAGTATTTTATATGCCACTGTTTTCATTAACATTTTTGTAAAGACAGATCAAAGGTGATTTATAATTGTTGAACCCTTGAAATTAAATAGTACATTTTTGGAGAATTTCTGCCTCAAATCTGTCAAGCTAGATCACTTGTGAGACAGTTCATCATTTGTTTGAAAAAAGAAAAAAAGACTGAATTCAGATCTATAAATCCTTCTAATAGCTAGGAGAGTTTTCAAAGATTGGGCCTGTGATTAATGCAGAGTTAATGTATGTTAATGAATCTTTTAAATTTTTCTTTCTGTTCTCTCTGTAATGATTGAATAGTGTAGGGAGGGAAGAATTGCCTGTAGTCGAAGTTAAGCCCTTAATGCATCAGATATCATATAAGGCTCTTTAATAATAACGTTAGCATTACAGACCGCACTCATATTTTGTGCTATGCATTCTTTATAACATGCTCCATTTTACTAAATGGGAAGCTGGAGCTCAGTGTCTTAACTCTCCAGTGGTCTCCAGTGGTCTTAGGTCTTTGGGTTCCGAGTCTATTCCCCCCCCCCCCCCATTTCACCATGATTGTTGCTTAACACCAAGAGTGGATTCTGATGCTTGGAGGATTTGTAGACAGCAGGAAGCTGTGCAATGTTACTGAGCATCTTGTTCACATCATACTTACCTCTCGGGGGAACCTATGTATCTTCCCTCAGGAGATTGTGTCCCTTAGGCCAATATTCCAGTTATCTATTGCCACATCACAAGCTACACCTGAAGTTTCTGTTTTTAAATAATGATTTGTTCTTGTCGTGGTCTTTGTAGGTTGGCTGGCTTCAACTGGGCTAGTTTGGGGAGCAGGGTGGGAGTGTGAGGCTGAGAGGACAAAGGTCAGACCAAAGAGGACCTTGTTGGCCTTACGTGGTGGACGCCCCATCCTTTGTGGAGAGGTATTTGGTATTTCCTTCCCGGAGAGGGATTGGTTAGGGCACATGACAGGAAGAGTAGGAGGAAAGAAGGTAGCCAGAGTGTACCAGGAAAGGAGGAGCAGAAATCAGAATTTGAAAAGGATACTGTCCTTGAGGGTTAGTCGAGGTGGTGACTAAAGCAGTCCAAGTTTATTAGGCTCACAGATGTTAACAAGTAAATATTTGTTGTGATTGGTGTTATTGTTCTTACAAAAGTGTGGAATTTAGTGCCTTGTTATTGAGAATTGTTTTGGTTGCAAGTGACAGAAACCAAATACCTCCCAAGAAATATATTGGCTCATGTAACCAAAAAATTACAGGAGTGAATCTAGCTTTTAGGAATGGCTAGCTGGATACCAAGGACTCAAATGATGCTGATCAGAGTTCAGTCTCACTCTCTATTTCTCGGCTCTGATTTCTTCAAGTTCACTCTTCTCAGGCAAAAGACTGGCCCTGGTTTCTCTGAAAAGTCCAGTGCTGGTAGAACTGGAAGATTAAGGTATCTTTTAAGGTATCTTCTAGAAGAATTACATTTATTAACCCTCCCAGTGTTCTTCAAGATCACTCTCCAATTTTATAAAGAGAAATATGTGCAGGAAAAAACCCCCGTGAAATGATAAAAATTTAGCTGCACTGTATACCTATTAGAATGACCAAAATCCGGACAATGACAGCACAAAATGCTGGTCAAGATGGGGAGCAGTGGGAGCTCTCTTTCATTGCAGGTGGGAATGCAAAATGATGCACTTGGGAAGACAGTTTGGAGGTTTCTTATTAAACTAGAGATCCTCTTACTGTACAGTCTGGCAGTCACATTTCTTGGTAGTTAGCCAACGGAGTTGAAAACTCATGTCCACCCAAAAACTTGCACAGCGATTTATAGCAATTTTATTCATAACTGCCAAAATTTGGCAACCAAGATGTGCTTTAGGTGAGTGGATAAACTATGGTACATGCAGACAGTGGCATATTATTTAGCGTTAAAAAGAAATGAGCTCCCAAGCCATGACAAGATGTGGAGAAACCTTAGATGCATATTACTAAGTGAACAAAGCCAATCTGAAAAGGCTACATACTGCATGATTTTGATTATATGACATGATGAAAAAGACAAAACAGAGCCAAGGGATCTGTGGTGTGGCAGGAATGAGGAGGGGGACAGGGATGATTAGGTGGAGCACAGAGGATTTTTGGAGCAGCAAAATGACTCTATGATCCTATAATGATGGAGGTATATTATACATTTGTCTAAACCCAGAGAATGTACAAGGCCAAGAGAACCCTAAGGTCAACGGTGGACTTGAGGTGAGGATGTGTCAATGGAGGCTCCTCAGTTGTAACAAATGGACCACTCTGGTAATGTGGAGGGGCAGAGGTGGATGGGAAATCTGTACCATCCTCTTATTTTTGCTGTGACACTAAAAATTCTTTTAAAAATAGTCTTTCAAAAATACTTAGCAGTAGCTTCTTAGCTTGCTAATCCAAAGATATGACTTGTGCGTAAAACTTGAAGTAACAGGAAGAAGTAGGAACATCAGTCTTGGTTATGAAGCCTCGAACCAATGATCCAGCCTAGACTCAGCCCTGGTAGTTTATAAGTGGTGTGCAATTTGTCGTCTCTTACTGGGAGGAAGAGAACTGAACACGGGTTATTGTGTCAGGCACCGTGCTAGGCACAGTACATTAATTATCTCCTTAAGCCTTGCAACAAACCTATGACCTTGGTATCATAATCATAATCATAATGGGGCTTAGGGTGGTTAGCAACTTCACAGTGGCCACAGAACTTAGAGCCAAAATTTAAATCCAGACAGTTGGAAACCGTAGTGTCCATTCTGGACTTAATTACATGGCTTTGCATCTCTAGAATCTCCAGTCTCTTTCCAGGTGCTCAACCAGACCCTTTAGCTTTAAGCAGTACGAGCCATGTGAGTTAGTGTGCCTGTCTTGTGTACAAAACACACTGAGAACTTCTTGCGCTGTCCTTGGGCCCAGAGAGAAGACTGCTCCTGCGAACTCTTTTCAAAGCAACTTTCAGCTGCCCTTCGGTGGGGAGGTTTGTGGGTTAGAGCATCCACCCGTGCATGGCAGCCGGCCTGCTTAGATTCACAGTTCCACCTAAGGAAGTGTGCATCATAAGCTGTTTTTCCCTTTATTGATGCTGGCAATTATCTGAAGAGAGTAGGAAAATTGGAATTGCTGTTGCATAACTTTGAGGCACTTCTGAGAGGCACCTCTAAATAAACAAAGCTTGAACCTTTTTTTGCTTGTGTAGCTTTTGAAGGGCCAGAATTATTTTGTTTTGAAAACATAAGTAAACCCAACCTAGCAGGTTCCCTGTGGACCTCTGAGTTAGTCTGTATATTCCTGTTCTTGTGCTCAAAACAAAATAGCACAAGTTCTGGAAGCTCATCACTTCTGAAAGCAATAGACTCGAATAGTCTAATGAGATTTTTCCAAATGTTAAGATAGAGAAATGTATGACCAACACTTGAAAAAGTAATGTTTGTTCATTTTTAAATGTTAATTTTATTACGGTTCTTCAATAAATTGACATCGCTGAAGACTCTTTTTCTCAGACTATGTACTTACCTTGAATTCAACCAAGCTAGTATTGAAAATTTTTAAATTGCGTTTGTGAGGAAGACAAGAAAGATCAGTTTGTTTAGATCTGTGTGTTATATCATTTCCTAACTGGAAGGAGTTATAAAAGAATCTTAAGTAGGAAGGTAAAAAGGAATTAGCACAAGTTACCAGTTCTGAATCAGATTGGCTTGTTTTGTTTTGTTTTGTTTTGAAGGTACTGTATTGTTGATTCTAAGGTCATATCACATAACCTCTGGTCAAATATATGTACAAAAATACATTCCAAAGTCAGTACATTTGGTTGGGCCACCATTAAGATGTTATCTGTATTTACTTTGGGGAGGGTGTAGTTTAAATGGGAATAAATTATGTCTAGATTTATTGCTGATCAATTTTTTTTCCTTCTGGCTGGAAATTCTTAATTGGAAAGCTCTATTTCAAGCAGCAAAGCTGGTTATTAGCATTAATCAATACTAACACTATTGATGTACATTTAAATTCACAAAGAATTGGCTATTGGATACTAGGCTCAGTGCTCTTGATATACTTGAGTATGGCCCAGTCTCCTTATAGTTTACCTCCTGGCTTTGGAGGGGAGATGAGGGAGAGAGGGAGACTTTGAAGCAATTGAACCCATTGTGGTGGAACAGAATATTCAGGCAAGAGCCACATACAATGTAGAGTGGAGGCACAAAGAGAAGAGGTTCAGCACTGGGGTGGTCAGAAAAGGCTTTGAGTGGAAAGACAAACTAGAAACTGGCTCTCTTGGGAAGAAGATAGCTTGCCAGCTATATGCCCAGAGACCTAAAAGCATGGTGAATTCAGGGCCTTGTACATAGTTTTGTAGCTGAAACTAGTTTTAAAATTAACCCAGGATTTGTTTTAATCACATACGGTAGGTCACACAAACGTGGAAATGACTGTCACGAAGGAAGAAGTTTTGTTTTGTTTTGGGGAAGTTTTTCTACTCAGCTCTCTGGAAGCAGGCACAGCATTGCCACACAAGACCACATGGGGAAGCACCAGGGTCATTCTGGAGGCAGAGCACGCCAAAGCCGGGTCAAAAGCCTTTATTGTGGTTTAAATGGGAAGGGATGGGTAAGGCAAGGTAAGCCGACTTAGGGTTGCTAGTTTGAATAATGTCAGGAGGCCCCAGGATGGGGAGACTGTCCCTAGTTGTTGAATACCTGGCCCTGGGGGCGATCGGGGCTGGGAATAGTGGCTGCTAGTGAGAGTCTGATAAAGGAGGTGTACAGAGGGGCCCAGGGCTCTGCATGGGTTGGTTTGCATATGAAAGTCACATTCACCGGAGAGTCCTTGGCTTTCTTCAAGAACTGGCTAGCCTTGGGAGGGATTTCTTTTTTTTTGCCCCTAAATATGTTTATTTTATTTTTTCAGTGTTACAAGATTGATTGTTCATGCACCACATCCAGTGCTCCATGCAGTACGTGCCTTCCTCAATACCCACCACCAGGCTCGCCCAACCCCCACACACCCACCCCTCCAAAACCCTCAGTTTGTTGCTCAGAGTCCACGGTCTCTCCTGGTCCATCACCCCTTCCGGTTTCCTCCCATTCACCCCTTCCCTTCCTTCTCACAATGCCCTCCATGTTTTTCCTTATGCTCCACACTTAAGTGAGATCATAAGATAATTGACTCTCTCCACTTAATTCACTCCACATAATCTCTTCTAGTCCCGTCCATGTTGATACAAAAGTTGGATATTCATCCTTTCTGATGGAGGCATAATATTCCATTGTATAGATGGACCACATCTTCCTTATCCATTCATCTGTTGAAGGGCATTTTGGTTCTTTCCACAGTTTGGCGATTGTGGCCATTGCTGCTATGCTTTCTGTAGTTAGTAAGACTTGGATGCCAGAATGTGAAGAATGCAGAGAATAAGAAAAAGCAGTTAATACAAAGCTTAGGAGGTAAAGAGGAGGAGAGTGGATGCTGGTATGTAAAAAAAAAAAAAAAAAAAAAGAGTAGAGTTAGAATAAGGAGTTAGATCATGGAAGACCTTGATGAAGATTTGGGCTTTATTGTTAAGTAATAAACAGCTCTTGACAGAGATTGAGCAATGCTGTAACACCGTAGACCTGCATTTCAGGGTAACCCTTAGCAGTGAAGAGTAAGATCCATTGGAGAGGTGGAGGTGTGGAGACCAAGTGGGAGATTGTTACTGTGTTACCTGAGGAGGACAAGGGGCTCGAGAGAGTCAGTGGTGGCTGGGATAGAGGGGAGGGGGCAAATAGCAATACGAGGTAGCAATGATGAGCCTTGACTGACTGGCTGCAGGTCTGAGAGGGGTGAAAGCAGTTCTCTTTTGACAGTCAGGTGAGTTGTAGGGTGGTGGAACCACAGCCCAGATGGGAAAGATGTGAGGTAAGGTTGTCCAGCAGAGAAGATGAGGAGTTCAATTCGGTACTTAGTTTGAGAGCTGTGGCCTTATTGGAATACCCAGGGTAGGTTATTTAGCAGACAGTTGAATTTAAGGTTCTGGAAGAAATAGATTTGGTCATAGAGGACCATTTGTAGCAGCTTAGAGATAAAAGGAAGTATAGAGAGGGAAAACAAGGCATAGATGGGATTAACAGTCTTAGGCAAAGAAACAGTTTCCTTTGAGAAAGGCAGTAGTGGATAATTTTGAGAGTATTGGGAAAGAAGATCACCAGCATGAAGAGGAAAGCCAGGGTGAATGTCACAAGGAGGAAAAGGATAAGCTAGGAGCCTACAGAAGGTTTGGAATGTCCACCACGGAACCAGGGACACATGGGAGGGTAGGCCTCCTCACTACTATGATTCACTAAACCTGTAATGGTCTTGGCTCCTTGGGTCCAGGTGAGCTTAGAAACTAGAAATGTCTCCAAGTAAGTTGTTTAATGTGCTTGAGCACTGCTTAGCGTCCCGAGAGAGCACAGATGGCTGATGCTGGATAGACCCAAATTTACTGCACTGGGAAGTGTTTGAAGAAATTAAAGCATCTGGAGAAATAAGAGCTCTACACTGGTTGGAGAAAAACCATGTTTGGGGAGTGGGAGATGAACTAGGGGAAAAGGAGGTCTCTGTGTAGTCATGATGAAGGCCAAGGATATGAGGATGTTGAGGGGGAGTTCTGATGAAGGCTGTTGGAGCCAAGGCTATTAAGAAGTTGTGAGTTCTGATCCCTTTGCTTAACCATGTGATTCATGTACTCTGGGATACTGGCAAAGTTCTGAGTGAATACAGGAGACCAAAGCCTTAAATAAGCCACTTTTATGTTTTCTCTTTTTCTAAGTGTTTGAATTTAAAATGAAAATATAATAACCAATAAATATTCCATTCACAGTTGGAATTATATTTTGCCTTATAGTTCATTACCAAACACACACACACACTGTCTCTCAGAGCTTCTATGTGGAGACATCAGGAGCCTTTTTCTAACCAGTAGGATTCTTTGATCATTTGGTAATCTAGACTCTTCATCCCCAAAGGGTAGTTCAAATGTAAATTCCTCTTAATACCTTGTGAAACAAAACCAGTCATTTTTTTCAATTAACTCAGACTGGGAGGTCTTTATTTCCTGTGAGGAGCAGGCAGCTTCAGGGCCGTGTAGCCATAGAGAGTGGTGTTCATTCTATGACAGGCCTTTGTGATAAAGGAAGAACAACCCGATGCTGTTGTAAAACCATCAGCAGTTTGGTGGCTCTTTTGCCTTCTTGGGTCCCTTCTTCCTCCAAATAATGGATCTGTTCTAAAGACAACATTCCTGCCAGTGGCTGTCTGTCTGGATTTCTAATTCTTGGCTCTCATTTCCAAATCTAGTTCTTGATCAGGAAAGGGAGGAAAGCACTAGGAATACAAGATGCAAGAGGTGTTCCAGTGTGTCTCTGGGCCTTTCACTCCCATAGGGGCCAATGGCTTGCTGAATCCTAGGGTAGGAGTCTTAGTCTGCCACGGTGCTGATCAATTTTCTGAGCTTGGAAGGTATCCAGGGAGCACTTGCTGTTGGCCTCCTAGCATGATTTTGTGGCTCAGTATAATCATAGCAAAAATACTATAATATAGATCACCTTTAAAAGTGGATTTATTCGATTATCTTCCTTGAAATAGAATTTGGTTGCATCTTGCATACTCCATATATGTTGTGTGTATGTTAAATCTGTTAAAATCATTTCAATATTGAGAAATAGTAATAAAACTAGAGTGTTACTAAATACTAGATACTAATACTAATAATTAGTGTTACTAATACTTAATACTAAATCAGCTTCAAAAAGAATTATTTTTGAAGTGGGCTATTAAGATTTTTTTCCTTACAAAGGCTGATTTTGTTGTCATTTCGGTAGACTCCTTTTTGACACGGTTATTTGTATGGAATAGAGTAGGAATTGTTTCTGTGAATGCCAGGCTTAATCTCAAGTACATGTTATCCCTTACTTTTCAAACACAGCTGCAAGTATCCATGTGCCTTGTACCAATATTTAAAAATAGACTTCACAGGCAAAACAGTCTGTACATTCACTGGCAAGCACAAGATTTTAGAGGGATCTTCTAAATACATGGCTATATCGAGTCCACTCAGTTATCATGATGCCTTGTATGTAGCTGACAGCCCCCTTTTATAAATTCTGGTGAGTAGTAAGGTCCATTAGTTGAAGCATGAAGCTATCGTGACCAGGGATGTGGTTGTGATTCCTTTTTGGGGTATTTATTATGGCACAGAGGCAGTTAAATTATACCCAAGTCCTCTCCTGCTGGCCAGCCAGATGGGGAGACAGGCACTCACGGGAATGGGTGAATGAGTATGTGTGTGGTTGCCCCATTCCTCGTCCAATTGTTCCTCTGCATGTGAAATTCTGGGAAGTTTCATAGCATCATCATCTTGTAAAATAAAATATAAAGCAAAGACATTCAGATGACAAGGGCATGATCACCCTTAATATGAATGGTACTGTTGTCTACTCTCGCCGAGGGACTGTGACCACGGGCTTTAGTTCTGGCTGAATCCAACAGTTCTCTGTAAGTGACCAGTGTTTTAAGAACTGACATGTTTTGGCAGAGAGTGATGACCTCAGTCCCATCCTAACTGTTATTTTTGCTATCCTTGTGTTCTCCGGGAATATTGATGGGAGACTGAGGATATGAAAGGACAGAAACAGATGCCTTCAGAAGGGGGTGGCGATGGCAGGGTCCCGGTCTCCTTCCTGCAGCAAATTCCAGGGAGCTCTGTCATGTGCCACCTACGCAGAGGAGCGCTGTCATCTGCTCTGAGGCCACGGAGGCTTCCAGACTCATGCTCCACTTTCAGTGAGAAAGTGGGCGGCTGAGCTTGGAGAAGAGAAAATGGATTCGTCCAAGAATAGACTTTAAACCTGTAGTTCATGTCTACTTATTTCAGAAATTGGCCACAGCCGGTCATAAATTGTGTTGGAGACTCAGGATATGTTTGCCATTCGTCTTGGTCTAAACTCTGTTGGAGGAGATGCTGCAGATCACTGTTTCATAATGTGTAGCATATATCTACAGTTTTCTATGATTTATTCTTGATTGCAGACTATTTAAGACACGGTACCCCTTCCCATTCTGCTCACTAATGCCCAGTGGAATAAGACACGGGAAGCTGGTCGCTGGAGAAGAACGACCCATACGTAGACAAAGCTTGAGCTCTCGCTGAATAAATGATGTAATGTAAACCGAAAAGTCTAGCAGGAACATAAATACTTAAGCTTTTTCACCAATGTGAAGCAAGATGGATAGGCCTGTGATGAATGACCTATTTGATTTTATGTTAATACCAACCAACGTATGCACCACAGTTGATGGCTTATAAAGCATTTTCACAGCTGTTCTTGCGTCAAATACAGTGAAGACAAAATTACATGATCCGAAATAGATTTTCCGTGTTCCTGCAAATGACACTTGTCCTGTCGAGATCCATCTGTTTCTTGAACAAGATCAGGTCTTCCCCTCCCCGTTGCATAGGTCCCCGTGCCTCTGACTTAAGAGTAGCTAGAAGTTATCAGACCTGCCGTTTGCATGTCTGCCACTGGTCTGACATCTTTATTGCAGGGATCTGCTTCCTGCCAGAGTTGCCCCGAGATCAGTGTGCTGATCCTTTCCTGGCAGCCACAGTGCTTCTCTGGTTTGCTGCGGGAGCAGCAGTAGGCACATGTTCTTGCAAGGATTGGGGAACATCTAATGGTGTTAAAATTACTGGCAGGGTTTGAATAAAGACTGCTTTCAAACCCTTGACATTCCTTTTCCCTTGATTGTTGTTGATATGGAGTGAGTCATCTTCAGCTGGTAGAAGGTGAGAATATTAAGAGCTTTCTCTTTAAGTTTTCCAGATGCTCAGCAGGTTCTTGCATTTGGTGAGTTATTCCTCACAGTGTCCCAGGCTGGTTCCGTTGGGAGTTGGGAGGGGGCGCAGCAAAACTGTCTCCACCATTCTTTCTGTGTCTTGGGGAGTTTTATTTTTAACCAAGCCAACTTTGGTTTCCTGAAGTTATGAAAAGGACTGTGTTTAACATTTTTAATTACAACCACTGCCCACAGACATTATCTGTTATATTATCCCCAGTAGACAAGACACTGCCTTAATTTCTTTGTTTTTCACTTGAAAATTTTATGGATTAGAATGCTTTGTTAGCAGCGTTCCCACACCCACCCATGGCTGCTTCCACATTTCTTTTCTCTAGTCGCGAATAAATAGGCATTTCCGGAGTTATCATATTGGCAAACTGCATTATTCCTGAAATATTGAAACATTTCAAGGAAACTACCTTGGATCCTTTTGAGATTGGTTGGTTTGTTTGGATAATTGTTTCTATGTTCATTTTAGGCAAGATGTTTAATGCTGGCTTTTTGGGGGGTTTTCCCCTTGTTAGGAGTCAAAACCCCTAGATGACTAAAGCCTAATGAGAAAATGCTTCTGTGCAGTCAGGACAATGTGAATAATACGAAAGTGGGGGGAAAGCCTGTTTAGAATCCCAATTTTCTGAAACAGGAATTTGATCCAGCAAACATGAAGCGGGGTGTGGAGTATCTGCAGAAGTCCTGCCCGTGTCCTTGGCATAGGAATATTGAGTCTCCCCGAGTGGTTAGTTGCTTCTCAGGACAATATCAGACTACAGAAGCCTGATTTTTCACTTATTTTAAAATCAGTGGTCAAATGAAATTTTACTCTTTTTAATCGTTGGAAGCATATTATTATTTTTTTTTTTACAGATGTTCTAAGTCGTCTCTTTACCAGATGACTTTTGTTCATTGTAGTGTCAAAAGCCTTGATAAGTTTTTCGATGGGATTACTTATTTTGTTGGAAAATTCTGCCAGTTTACTCAGTATCTAGAAGCTTTAGAAAACTTAACATAAAGCCTATGACTTAGAACTTCAGCAAATGAATGGCTTGTGTAGATTTGTTACTTTAGGGCTGCAGGTTGATAACTAAATTGACCCTGAAAGCTGAAAAACACATCCATTAACAAGGGCAAAGCTTATAAAGTTAATGGCATAGCCCATCTCTCCATTGTCTAAACGTGGTGCTTCCAAACACACCATCTGACTTACAATAGAACTGATTTTATATGTTAAAGAGGGATATTGAAATAGGATCCCACTGTACTTTGTTCTGAGTCTTTGCTTTTTGCTCTGTAATCCTTTAAAACAAATCTCTTAAAAGAATTTGTCATTACTATTTACTCTGCTGGTGGAGTATCCTGTTTATGTGTGTGTGTGTGTGTATGGGCTGGATGATGATGAGCTCATCTCCATCCAGGAGCGTGTTGATTCTATTTTCCTTCATGTGCCGTATCTCCTGAGTATGCCCTCACTGCCTGGCCTTCCGCATGCATGAAGGGGGCTCTAGATTCGTGGACCGTGAGGAGCACGGGGCTTTTCCCTGAAGGAGTGTGATGCGATAGAAGAGATGCAGTAGTTGTCAAGGTGTGGACGAGCACGTGGAAACAATCACCCAGCTGCCAAGTGCTCTAAAATGGAAACTTGGGCACTTTGGCATCTGACTCACAAATTCCCGTTTCTCTAATGAGATGGCCTAAGTGATATAAAAGCAGGCAAAAATGAGAGAAAGACATAATTATGTCATCATTATTAAAATGATAGCTACTAATTATTAGATGTTTACTGTGTTTTACCCAAAACCCAGCTAAGAGCCTTAGATGCATTATTTCATTAATCCTTCCAAACAACAACAGAACCTCTCATTACTGGTAAAGCCCCAGGGGAGTAAAGTAACCAGCCCAAGTGTACATAACATAGAGGTAGTAGAGTACATCAAATCCATTTTGTGCGATCTCTGAGCCCATCCTCTCCACTATTGTATTACCCATGTCCTAAAACCTGAAGGAATACCGGCTAGAGGCAATGTCTCTATGACCAGACTGAGGCATAAATGAGCATTGACTCACATCCTGGAACCCTGTGATGCTCTCCCAGGAGGCAGAACTGTAACTTGAAAAGAGCCAGCCAACATGTGCCTTCCTGGACTTGGAGAGGCAAGGGCAGACTATGGGAGAGCTATGGAATTGCTGCTTGCAACACCTTTCATGTGTGGGAAGAAGCAGCACTAGAAAGCAGTGTTGTTGCAACCACCAGAAAGGTATCTGGGCAGCAGGGCCACTCCCTGATCGTCTGCCAGCCCAGGGGATGGCACAGATATGCTGCTGTCCCCAGTGACCAGGTGCAGCTGGAGAGACTTTGTCCTTGACATGCAAGGCAGCAGGGAAAAACCCAACAGAGGAGCCTGTTTCTCTCCTAGGGGCTACGACTCTGATTACTTCTCCCCTCTGAGCTCCGCCATGTAAATTAGCAACAGTCTGCTCACTGGCTCCCCTGTTCGAGAAGGATTTTAATGGCAGCCAGCTGGAGACTAAAGGTACTCAGAGAATCTACCTGCCCTGCTTGTGGATAAACACCAGCACTGGGTTGACTCCTACTGGTCCAAAGATGGAGTAAACAGAAAAAAGAAAAAGAAAAAACCACAAGGCTTATGAAAGATTTTGTAGCAAAGGAAAGGGAAGATAACCTAACACTTAACATGCAAAGGAACGACCTACATCTGACAAAATTATTATGAGAAACAAGTAAATTTTAGAAAGTAATTTTTAGACACCATCTGCTTTGTGTCTTAAAATTCAAGGAAACATAGACTTTGAAGTGAGACTGAATGGTGGATGAGCCAGACTATGATGAAGAGTGAACTGGCAGCAGAGCTGGGGAACAGAAAGCACAGATGTGGGAGGCAGATTGCTGGCCTGGGTCCTGGCTCCTCCACTGCTACCCCTACAACCTGTGTCATAGCCCTTTCGGGTTTCTCATCTGTAAAGTGAGGGTGAAGATACCAACTTGATATACTTGTCAGAATTTAAAATGCACTAGGAGAATTGAAGCATGTATTAGAAGCAATGGTGAAAAATCGTTATAAAAAAATTGAATCCATAACAAATTTAAGAGGTTCTCTCAGAGCCCAGAAGAAAAGATTACAGTGATAAAGGAGAAACAAAGACACATGTATGTGGAAGATAGGGAGTGGAGACCCACCAGTAAAAAAAAATTGATGTTCCTGAAAAAGACCAGAACAAATAGAATGGATGCTGTAAAGGAGATGTAGCAGAATCTTTAGGTCAAAAAAGCTGTAGGGCAGGAAAAATGCCAGCTTACACTAGGGGTTATCTTAAGTGTTAGAAAAGGAATTGATTTAATTAGGCAGAAAAGTAGTTTTCCCTTGAAGGGAGAAAAATCAACCTGGCCTCGGACTTGCTCCTGTGCACTATTGAACACAGAAGGTGATGGAACACTACCCAGTGTTGAGGGTTACCACTGAAGAATGGTTCCACCCAGACACGGTGGTGTTCACGTAAGAAGGAAATGGAAATCCTAGTTTGGGCAGAGAAATAAAATATTCTCATCCAAAAGCTGCTTTGAAAAATAAATGCCCTAAAGGGTTACTTAATTGGAAATGAGCATAAAGATGTTAAGCATGGAAATAATGGTTTAAAAGTGTAACAAGAAGCAAGAAATTGGTTCTTCTTATTCTTGGTTGGGGCATTGAAGTACTTAAGGGTATCTTGGTAGATTCCTCATTGAATGTGGTCCCAAAGCTGAGTGTTTGCAGAGTTACAACACATGGTTTTAACGAGCAGCCTGGTTTAAGAACTCCTGTTCCATTAGTTAAATCAAGATAAAATATGTACAGGGGTAATTAGGAAAGTGGAGATATTGCCAAAAATATGGAAAAAAATTTCCTTATTCTCAAATTTATGCTAATTTGTTTAAAAATACATAACTTTTATAGGATACAAGAGCAAATTTTTAAACGAAGAGACTAGATTACTTTCCAGTAGCAAGACTTGATTTTATGAAAAAGTTCTCTTTTTTCAAATGTATATCTAATTTATACATGATACCAATTAAAATTATAATTGTTTTTTTGAGGTTTATTTTATCAATATCTGAATTTCATCCAGAAGAATAAGCTGGTAGCATAACAAAGTTTTAGAAAGTGATATTGTGAAGGAAACTTATCCTATTGGTTGGTAGGATTTAATAATATAAATTAAAACTTTTGTACTGGCAAATTCTGAATGGAAAGATAAAGGAAACAATAGAAGAGTCAAAAACAGTCCCAGTATTGTAGGGATAATACAATTTATAATGATAAAAGGGAAAATTTCTCATGAAGACATAAATGTTTATATGACTAGCAATAGAGCCTCAAAATATGAGAAGTGAAAATCAACAGATTTAAAGGTAAAAAAAAAAGACAATTTCATAATTATAGATTTTAATACCTCTTCCAGTAGTTGATAGAACTAGTAGTTGTTAGCAGAGAAAAAAAAACAGTAAAAACATAGAAAATATGAATAACACTATAAACACCTTAATTGACATTTGTAGATTAAATTCAGTAACCTCAACAGAGTTAAGTAAGAAACCAATAAGGATAAACTATATAGGAAAACTCCCAAGTATCTGGAAGCTTCTCAAAAAAAAAATCTATAATTCATGTGTCAAAGACAAAATCACAATGAAATCAGACAATAATTTGAACTGAATGACAGCAAAAATATATCAAAATATTTGAGATACAGCCAAACAGTACTTAGAGGAAAATTGAGTGCTTTAAATGCTTGTATTTAAAAGGTGAAAGATCTAAAAATGACATAAGGTTCTACTTTAAGAAACTGTAAAGAGGGGAAAGCGAAGTGAATACAAAGTAGAAGGAAAAAAATTTTGTTAAAGAGCAGCAATCGATGAAATACAAAATAGACAATATAGAATATTAATGAAGTCAAAATTTGGCTCATTAAAAAAATCATCAAAATTGACATATTCCTGAGGTACCAGGCTGGCTTAGTTGGTAGAGCATGGGAATCTTGATCTCAAGGTTGTGAGTTCAAGCTGCACATTGGGCATGGAGCTTACTTTAAAAAAGGGGGGGGGGTGCTAAGAGAAAATTGACACATTCTTAGCTAAAATGAGCAAGAACACAAAAGTAGACAAATAACCATATTGGGAATGAAAAAAGGGATTATCACTACAGATCCTATGGACCTCACAGAGATATTAAGTGAATATTATGAACAACTTGAACATCCTACATGAAGTAGGCAAATATCTCGAAAAATAAAACTTGCGAAATTGCTATGAGAAAGAAAAGCTCCAAACAGCCTTATGTCTATTTTAAACTCATTAGGAAAAACCTTCCCCAAAGGAAAACTCCAGGCCTGGAAGATTTCACTGGTAAATGCTACCAAACATTCAAAAAATAAATATTGTTAATATATACAAACCTTTTCAAAAAATACAAAAAGGGGCATCATGACCTATTTATTTTATGGGGTTAGCAGTACTCTAATCCCCAAACTGACAAAAATATTTAAAAAGTAAAAGAGGAAGTTATAGACTAATATCTCTCATAACTACAGATACCAAAAAAAAAAAAAAAAAACAAACTGGTGGTAGGACTATAAATTGGCAAACACTTTCTGAAGAGGAATTTGGTAATTTCAGAAGTCTTTAAAGTATTTTACTCTTTAATCCAGTAATACTACTGCTATTGATTTACTCTTATAAATGTTCCCACAGGTTTACCTCCAGGTAGATTGGAATGATTGAATACAAACTCAGAAACAATGAGATATTTAAAATATATTAGATTTGTTTATGCAATACTATGAAAAATACTGATAAAGGGGTGCCTGGGTGGCTCATTCAGTTAAGCTCCAATGCTTGGTTTTGACTCAGATCATGGTCTCAGGGTTTTGGGATCGAGCCTTGTGTTGGTTTCTGTGCTTAAAGGAGTCTGCTTTAGATTCTCTCTCCCTCTCCTTCTGCCTCTCCCCCCTCCCCTGCTTGTGCACTCAAGTGTGCTCTCCCTAAAATAAATAAATAGATAAAATCTTAAAAAACTTATTGATATAGATTATTGAAATGGGAAATAGCAAATTAAATGGGAAAGGCTACTTAAACATATTCCCTTAAGTCCTTGGTAATTATTTTTTAAATACATGCTTAGAAAAAATATAGAATACAAGGTAAATTTAGTGGTGACTGCCTTCCAATGATTGAATTATGGATGGTAGTTTTTTTCCCCCTTTAACAGTATTTTCCCACATTGTTTAGTGAACATTATTTTAAAGAAAAATATAAAATAGTTCAAATATGCTTATAGATTTGGATAAATACCCTTAGTTTTTTATTAAGGTTGAAATAATAGTGCCTTTCTCTTGAAATTTAAAATAATTCTGGTTTTTTTTGATATGAAAAGTTCATTTATAATTAATAGTCATGGGAATGACTAATCCTAGTAATAGAAAACCATTACTTCTGTCAACCTTAAATAACTAACTGGTATGTGTGGGGTACACTGCTAGTTGTTCTTTAAGTTATAGAGGTGTAAAAGTCACTGTTTTATCTGTCTAGTATTGGTAAAGATAAAGCTGATCATAGCAATTAAATGCCTAGAGCTGCACTGGCAGGTAAGTTGATCTGTATTCCAGTTCTGATTGATGGGTGGAGGCTGCCTGGAGAGATGAATTAGGACAAATTGTGAAGTTTTTCCTGGATTCAGCTTCAAGTGTGCTGATAACTTAATCATGTGTACTCTGAGCAAGAGGATAGAACGGGTGCAGCCCTGTGTGCCACTCTTGACCTAGTTAGGGAATAGAGGTAATCTTATTTTTACAGATGTTCATGAACCACTTATCTGACTGAGATGGATGTGTGCGAGGTGCTAAGTGGCAAATGAGGGCAAAATAAAGGATTTGGTAATAGATTACTTCTGGTGAAACCAAGCCATTTCATGGATCTTGTTATAATGGTCTACGTTTCTTTAAAATTTTTTTTTAGTTTTTTTTTTATTTTTTAAGATTTTTTATTTATTTGACAGATCGCAGGTAGGCAGAGAGGCAGGCAGAGCAAGAGGGGGAAGCAGGCTCCCTGCTGAGCAGAGCCCAATGTGGGGCTCGATCCCAGGACCCTGAGACCATGACACAACCGAGGGCAGAGGCCTTAACCCGCTGAGCCACCCAGGTGCCCCAATGTTCTACATTTTTGAGAGAAAATTCATGGTTTATTGAAATGTGACTTCTCGATTTTAGCCTTAGGAATCAAATAAATCTATCTTGATATGTGGTTCATAATATGCATTATGTAAATTCCTGGCACGACAGTTTCCATACATCCAGGTGATTATGTCCCTGAGTAACTATGACATTGTAGGTGGCAGAAGGTTGGGGAAGGAGGGAGGAGAGAAAGGAGGGACAATGTGCCTCTTCTCTGACTATTCCAGCCAGTATAGCATGGCAGATCATGGGACGCCATGACACCCCTTCATTTCTTTGTGCTGTGTGTGTCTTGCCACATACAAACAATGTCTGAAATGAATTCACTGAAATAAACTTTTCAGATTTTTTGACATTTAATTCATATTCCAAGAAGTTATCTTTTGTTCCTGGCCAGTGAATTTCTAAGACTTTGCAATCACTGAACAGCAGTGACTGTGCTCCAAGAGACCATGTAATTTTTACATTGCTTTTGTACCCTCTGTTGTCCATGTACCCCCTTCTTGTGTGTGTGTGTGTGTGGGAGGGGTGCGTGCACGTGCACACACACGCAGACATGTATGTTGTATATGAACGTGTAAACTGGCTCCTATGTTATTCTACCCCCTCTTAGAGTGAGAATGAGCTCTGAGGACAATGGCTTATCTCTGGTTTCCCATTTTCTTTTATTTACAAGTAGGATTTTTTCCTTTTTTCTTCTTAGAAGAGCGCTTATTCTTTAGAGGGGAGGGTTGTTTGTTTAATCTTGGTCTGTTTGAACTCTTTTCCACTAAGAAATTTAGAGCGAGATAAGTAAATTTTTATGTTCACTCTTCAGAAAAATCTCCATTTTCCATCCCTCTTGATTTTAAATAATAGTATTTCAGGATTTGAGAGGAGTGTAACAGTTTAGAAACCAGGGACCTTTACTGATTTTTTGAGAGCCCTGTACTCTATTTCTACCACGTTTTTTCAGCCTATGTTTGCAATACAGTCAGGGACAGAGACTTCACTCCAGTCCAATGGAGCTTATTTTATTTCTAGAACAGCTTTGGCCGTTGAGAGTTTTTTATTATCATGGCTATAATTTGATTGTTTGGGAGTCATGTAAATAGTCCAATACCTCTTTAAACCCGAGACACCTTCAGATACTGAAAGAATGTGGCCAAGCCTCTGTAAGTCTTTTAGGCACTCCTGTTTCCTTCTACTCTTAAAATTGAGTTCTGTCCTCAGGCTCTTTTTCTATTGATCATTATTTAAATATTTAACCCAGAAGTGAACACAGTAGTCCAGGAATTGTCAAGTTCTGACATCTTTTTTCTATTTATTAGTGAACCTTGGAATTGAGTTTCTGGGTTGAGGTGTGGAAACAGGTGAAATGTTTCCATATCATTGTTCATGCCTTGAATATAGTGTTGACTTCAACCCCCAGGTTTTTCATACTTGCTTTTGTGTTTGTACTCAAGAAATGACTTATATTTATTCCTGAGAAAGTCCATCCTGTCAGATTGGGCTCATTATTTCAACCATCCTTTGTGGTTGGCACCCAAGACAGTGGCAGAGTAGGCTAGAGCTGAGGATAGAGTTTCTTAGTCTTGCAGTTAGATCAGTATTAATGGTTTAAACATACTTTCAGTTAATCAGTAAACCATTTTTTCCTTTTGAATTGTTTTTTAAACTTAAATGACATTCTCTGAAGAATCTTAAGAAAAGGAAAAAACCCTTAAGTTTCATTAAATTTTATTAGCCATATGGTCAGTGACAATGAAAGTAAATATAAAGCATTGAGAATCCTCTTAATTTCTTAAAATATGAAGTCATATTATGAGTCTTTTAAACTTCATTTCTTTGTAATGGTTTGGATAGTGTTGTAAACATTACTTATTTTTGAACCTTTTTTGGTGTTCCAAAATACTCTAGTCATAATGATCTCTTTATTTTTTATTTTTTTAAAGATTTTATTTATTTGACAGAGCAGAGCTGGAGAGAGGGCACAGCTGGGAGTGGGGGTGGGGAGAGGGAGTAGGGAGCCCAATGCGGGGGCTCTATCCCAGGACTCTGGGATCATGACCCCGCTGAAGGCAGATGCCCAACAGACTGAGCCACCCAGGTGCCCCTGTAATCTTTTAGTGCTCAACAGTGTGGGCTTTGGAGTGAGACTGCCTGGATTGAATACCAGCTCCAGTTGAAGTGACCTTCGAGAGTAAGTTAATCTTTCCAAACCTCAGTCTGCTTGTCTCTCAATTATGAATTAAAATAATGGCTATCTCTTGGACTTATTTTTAGGAGAAAATGAATAAAAAATAACTATAATAATGGTAAGGTCTCGCTAAAAGTTGTCTTTTATGAGTATCATTTTTTAAAATATTACAGAATCATTTTGGGTTTTGATAAAATAATTTTAGCTCGGGCGCCTGGGTGGCTCAGTTGGTTGGGCGACTGCCTTCGGCTCAGGTCATGATCCCGGAGTCCCGGGATCAAGTCCCATGTCGGACTCCCGGCTCTGCGGGAAGTCTGCTTCTCCCTCTGAACTTCTCCCCTCTCATTCTCAGTCTCTCTCTCTAATAAATAAATAAAAAATCTTTAAAAAAAATAATAATTTTAGCTCTAAGTTTTAAAATGTGTGTTAAAATTAATTGGTGGTATGTTTTAATTGTGACCTACAATGCAAGTTTTAGACTCTTTTTTTTTCTAAGAAAATTACATACTCTTGGAAAAGTTGAACATATAAGTATTTTTTTTTATTGTTACTAATTAGGTCCAACCTACTTGTTGATCTGGTTGAGCAATTAAAGCCCGAAGTAGGAACTCTGTATTTGTCAAATTCTCTCTTAGTAATGGCCATGTTTTTATTTCTTTCTTGACAAGATCTTAGAAAACTTCAGATTCTGAAGAAATTATATTTCTATCAGTGTAGTTAGCTTTAAGGGTTCCTTTAAAAGTCTGTTTTCATAATTATAGTCTGTGTCTTTATAATGACTCATTTCCCTGAAGTGCATTTTATTCTCAAGTAATTCTGATGCATAAACCAAGAAGTTATCTGCACATTCAGCTCTTCCTTTTTTTAGGGAAAGGCCTCTTCAAACCCAGTATGATAAACATCAAGTCATTTTTTGGTGGACGATTTCCTTAAATATTAAAACCTGTATGTGTTGTTGATCTGCTCTTGCCAAAAGTGATATAGTATATTAAGAATCAGATACTCTGTTATGAAGTAAGATGTCCTAAGAAAGGTAAACATTTTTTCAAGAATGTTAAAAGAAAAAAAAAAAAAGAATGTTAAAAGAATAGGCATTAATAGTTAGTTGAAAAGTAGGTAAAATTAAGGGATGTCTATCAGTGAGGGCATGTGTTCAGTTATAAGTGCTTGCCTAAATCCAAATTAAGCTAAGCCCTGAATCTTGTGGGATGAGCAAAAGAGGAGGAGATGGCAATGAGGGTTAGTGGTCAGTGGGAAGTTATCCAGGTGACGGATAGGAGGGTGTCCCAGCCTGCCAGCATCACATGGACAAAAGGATGGAGGGAGAGAGAGCTTAACAAAGAATACGAGAATGTTGAAGGGCTTTACACAGAAAAGTTTTCCTCGGAAAGGTATTCTGACACCTCTGTGGTAAGCCGAGTGCCTCTATGATATACAATCTAGGTTTGGGGTGTGAGTAGTACAAAGAATCATGAATCAGGGAAAATCAACTGCTACCCCTGTGGTTTTCCTGAAACTGCTCTTGCCTGGTTTTAGTTTAGAGAGTTAATTGAGTCCTTCCTGGGATCCCCTGGTCCTGTCTCAGGTAATGGGTAAACTAATATTGGTCATTATTTTCTCAGGAATTAGTTCTGCATAGAGGAGTCTAACATTAGTCTAACTTCTTCTCCAGGTTCCTTTGTAAGATTGGTCCCTTTGTGAGGAAATTTGACTTCCTCTAACAGAGAAAATGACCTGAGCTCTTTCCTTAGGAGGCTCTGGGTTACAATTATATTTTCCTAAGACCACTGGAAGCTACATTTATCTGGGCAGCACGAATACATTACATACCCATTGTGTGTTTGTGGGTTGGCAGGATGTCAGCTGAATAAAAGTGCCCCTACTTTAAAGGAGCTCAAAGAAAATGTGTAGGAGAAGACAGTCCTACCAGGCCCAGAGTGACTGGACTCTTCCCATAAATAGAGATTGCAAACTGGGTGTCTTGTCATCTTGCATTCCCAAATTGTGTTCAGATGAAGTTTCATGGGTTTCCTATACACTACATTGGGCTATAAGCACCAAAGAGTGGGAATGAGATTGATTCAGGTGCTGTTCAATAGAGAAGTATAGAGAACGTGGAACCACTTCTGACAAAAACCAGGTTCTAGATGCTGCATAAGGAGTGATACCAGGCTAGCTTCATGGGTGTGCAACCTGTGCAGTGGCAGAGGGCCGTGCACTTAGGAACGCCCCCTGCTTGGTTAAATGGTATGCTGTCACCATCTTGAAATTCTTAATTTTTGCACAAAGGGCTCTCTGTTTTTATTTTGTACTGGGCCTCACAGATTATGTAGTCTGTCTTAAATTTATGGTCTACCTTGGGGGAAACTATAGATGAAGAGACCCCAGCAGTGGGACAAGGGGGTGGTGGCCCTCTAAAGCCCCCAGGTACTTCATAGGGAAACAGTAGGCCTTAAATATTCACCACATTCAGTTGGTA
This sequence comes from Nasua narica, assembly GCA_028533885.1. Lineage (NCBI taxonomy): Eukaryota > Metazoa > Chordata > Mammalia > Carnivora > Procyonidae > Nasua > Nasua narica. The sequence continues at coordinate 64,665,811 of CM052806.1, read as the reverse complement.
AGGCTAGTCTTCCAACTGAACCAGTTGGGTAGAATCGCCCTGCCTCCCCCTCACCTCCAGGCCCTTCTAACCCAGAGAGAATGGAAACCACTTAGAAAGAGGGGGAGAAGATTTGTGTAAAGGAAGAGGTGTTTTCATAAACCCTCCTTTCCCAGATGGTACGTAATACCCTGCCACGGATCTTTGCTGGGGAAGGGAAGCTGTCTTACACTCAAATTGGATATTCTAATCAAATTGGGATGGGTTTATGTCTTAAAATGACTATAGGACTTGTATTTAGAGAAAAGTAAGAGGAAAAAAAATAAGAGAAAAACCGGAGGAGTATCTCAGGTTTTCATTCAGGGGTAGGGGATAAATTACTACATTCAATAAAAATTAAGAGAAAAGTGAAGGAAGGCAAAACGAACTCGCTTTTGAAATTGCATCTTGGAAGTGATACTCAGTGTATTGATCACTTAATTGAATTTGGAGAATCTAGAACTATCAAATGTTTTTTGACTCCTAAATCATGTTGACTTTTAAGTTTAAAATGATCCTCTGAGATGATCCTAGCTTAAATTTAATGGTGAAATTGGGCTTTTTGTGAACTGTATTTCTTAATCTAACTTGGTAATAGGAAAAGAAACGTTAGATTTGCCCATTTGTCATTTGCACTTGTGTTTATCTAGTTGGCTTGCTCACAGCAGTCTAAAAATGGAAAAGTCTAGTTCAATGCAGTTACTTTTAAAGTGAGGAAATTTTGTTATATTTCTTCAGAAAACACATTTAACATTTTGGACAATTAGCTTGATTTATTGTAAAGCAATTTAGTTTTTCCACTGGCAGCAACATAGAATAATTATTTTCTAGTGGCTATTCCACATGACTTGAGTTCGGAAAAGGTTGCTAGTTTCAATATATTTCTACTATTTTCCATTTTATGCAAAGACTGTTGTAGGCTAATTATAGAAAATTGCATTTGGTACCATGCGGATGTGATATTAACTTTGACGCTGAGGGACTGACACTGAGAGTGAAATGAGGTTACATTCTTTCCTGGGACTCTGTGAACTCTATTTGCATGCCCTTCAACAGTGAGCTATGTGCATCTTCTTAAATTGTCTAGAGGTTTTCGGTGATTTAGTCCAGCTTCACAAAATATGAATGTTGTGACTTTTTGACGTAAAAATTCCATCAAGCATTTTATTCTTTAGCAAGTATCCTTATAAATTCTTTGTGACTCTACAAAACTTGTAGGAGGTTTATATTTTGTGACTTATCTTGATGAGTATTATGTGAAAAAGAAGTTCTATCAAGATAGAGATAATTTTATTTTTGAACTTTTGCTAGAAGTTATTTTAATTGTTGGTATTCCTGATTTTGCTTTAAACTAGAAGAGACTGTACCTAAGACCCAGATCGTAGAAGGAGTGAGCATCATGGAAAAAAAACTGTTTCCATCATTTGTAATTTAAAAGACATCCTTGGGGTGCCTGGGTGGCTCAGTGGGTTGGAGCCCCTGCCTTCGGCTCAGGTCATGTCTCAGGGTTCTGGGATCGAGCCCCGCATCGGGCTCTCTGCTCAGCAGGGAGCCTGTTCCCCCTCTCTCTCTGCCTGCCTCTCTGCCTACTTGTGATCTCTCTCTGTCAAATAAATAAATAAAATCTTTAAAAAAAATAAAAGACATTCTTTAAGGAAGAAAGTTTGAAAGTAGGCTGAATGGCATGCCAGGCTAGTCAAGGATTGGGGTCACATTCCCTTTGCTTCTCGCTCAGTGCCTGACATCATACATAAGCCATTACTCAAAACAGTTGTGAATACCATTTGGAAAAGTAATCACAAAACCTTCTTATAAATATCTTTCTGTGTATTTTTATTTCTTTCTTCAACACATTCCTCTGATTTTGTTCTAGGCTCGCAGGAAGGAGGTATTTATCCAGGAACGGTATGGGAGATTTAACTTGAATGACCCATTCTTGGCACTGCAGAGAGACTATGAGGCAGGTGCCGGTGATAAAGAGAAGAAGCCGGTTTGTACCAACCCCCTCTCCATCCTTGAAGCAGTCATGGCCCACTGCAGAAAGATGCAAGAAAGAATGTCCACGCAGCTGGCTGCTGCTGAAAGCAGACAAAAGAAGGTATTGAGAGTTTCAGTCATTTTTCCTATAACACTATGTAGGATGAAGAAGCCATTTCCAGGCTTGTTTGTTCTTAAATGGGATAAATGTCTCAAAGGCAAAATGCTGACAGATTCTGGTGGCCCTTTTCAAATATAATTCAAAAATAACACTAAGCTATAAAGCAAGTATAACAGAATTTATGTTTCCTATAAAGGTTACTTTGATGCTTCTTTAAAATAAGCTTTTGGGTGGGGGCTTCCCTTTTCTAGTGCTGTAAGACACGCTTAACTGCTAGGTCTCTGATCCAGGATTGCAACCAAGATGCTGATCAGATGGTGGCATCCCCAACTTACTTATCCAGCTCCTGTCTCAAGTATTGCTTTGCAACTAGAAATTACTTCTTTAAATTATGCCTTTGCAAAATGAAATTAGCATGAAGAGAATAGAATAAAATTTGTGTGGTATATGCAATCTCACAACGTGTCATCTTGAAGTCCTGGTTAGTCTCAAACTCGCTTCTGGGGTCTGAGGGCTGTGTGTGCTGCAGACCTGCAGGCTCCTGCTCACATGTGTTTCATTTAAACCGACCTCCTCGCCCCTTCTCACCTCCCCCACCAGCACACACACACATATTTATTATTGTACTTGAGCACATGCTTCCAAGAGTCCTAAGTGATAAAAACTGACTTACTGCCATCAGCTATAAGGAAATAGAAGTTCAAATTTTGCCCTTCTGATAGGCCGCCCAGACTACTGATTGCATTTATTAGAAGAGAATGAGGAAGTCAGAGAAGCTAATAATGTCTAATAGAATTAGACTTAAAAGTAATCTGTTCTTCCAACCATTATTAAAGCATACATTTCAGTGTTTCTTCCATTTGTCCTTTTCAGAGAACTTGTTAGATTTCACATGTAACACCTGGTTGACAGTAAAGCTGAATGCAATATTACTGTAAATATTTATGATACTGTCATTTAATGTGTGTGTTTTTGCCCCTGTAATTATATACTTGCATTGACATATGTGTGCCCATGTTCCTGTGTAGGTGTTGAATGAAAGCAAACCTCTTCTTCAGTATGTTACCTGGTAGAAAACTAAAGCACTGGGTAATTTGCACAAAATTCTAGAAGGCCTTCCATGGGTGTGAGGCAAAATCCAACAGTTTTACTCTGTACTTTGCAAACCCTTTACAAAGCCCTGCAGAGCAACCACTGATGTCCCTGGAGATTTTCAGAAATCCCCAGGAACCGCATAAGCAAGAGCCGCCAGTATGTTTCAGCTGATGTCACTGAAGCTCATTTGTATTTCTTGGATGAGACACATTTCAATTATGTTCTTAACATGTCTAATCCACTATTTTATTATAAAGTATCGCCACTGGGTTTTATGCTGCGTTATCAAAAGTCAAGAAAATATTTTGTTTTCATTGGAATTGCATTTAATGTATAAAAATGCACACTTTCCTAAATTTTACCTCAATTTTGCATTTTATATATCATTTCTCTTGTAGGAGAAAAAGGAAGGAACTCATTTCAAGTTGAATCAAAGATTTTATTATCTCGCTGATTTTTTTTTTAATCAACTTACATCCTGTTTGTTTCTGAATGACTGGGTCATTTCCAACCTGGCTGGGAGTGAAAGGAAATTGTTTTCTGTCCTATGGGTCCTGAGAGGCTAATACGAAATGAGCCAGTGATCTGTCTCCCATGTATAACGGGGATACAGGAGTCCTTTATGACCAAATGCATTGGCCTGTGTAGCTTCAGTGAAAGGTTGCTCTGATAGGCAGTGCTGCTTTTTGTCCATAAAGAATATTCTCTTCTGGTAGATGGTAGCATGTGAGAAGTTAGATTTTGTACTCTTACCCTGAACCTTTCCTTATAAAGAAAATATCACATCAGCTGATAAGAGCAAAAACACCAAAGTCATCTTTTCAGTGACAAAATTACCTGTCACCTTGAGTCCTGAAAGTAAATATTTTAAACAAACTTCTTCACTTCTCTTGCATATAGAATAGATTGAAGCTCAAGAAATCCAAAATCAGAAAGACAAAAAAAATCCATTATCTTAAATGAGTCCAGTTCGTTAAAGTACTGCCAGAGCAGAAGTCGGGGAAAGCAAAGGTCCCATTATCTACAACTCATGTATTTATTATCTGACATTGGACATAGCTCTTTGGTAATTCTAAGACATTTGGCCTGAGCCCTGCTCTGGTTGGCCTTTCAAGGCGGGAGAAGAGGCTCCCCTGCTCATTCATGCATTGATTCCTGCTGAGACTACTAATAGGAGGGTTAACTGTTTGGTAATTTGTGTGCCAGGAAAATTTGGGCAAGAGTCAATTTGGCAAATGGACTAAGCCTGTAAAGCCACTTTGAATAAGCTAATGAGTAATCATCATGGGGAACTTTGCCTCCAGTAATCTACTTTCTGTTTAGAGCCAGTAACCTAGGGTGGAATGATATTTGGGTTTTTATTTATCACGTGCCTCATATGTTAATGGAGTTTCTATTCTAATTTATTTTCAGTCATTTATTCATACTTATAAAGTATCATTTCCAACCCTGAAATGGGAAAGACCTTCTAATTTGAACAGAGCCTTTAAAAGTCAGAAGCCAAAATAATAACTGGGACATTCGGATGGGAGCAATTTTTTTTTTGAACCAGTGAAAAAACTAATAGTCTTTCTGTGTATGAGCTATAGCTTCTAGGTGGCAGCTTAGTAAATGAGCGTCGGTTGAAAGGCACTGGGTGTGCCAGGCAGGATTCTTCGTTGTGAGCTGGTGAAGCCAGTATTCATGGAGTCAAGCAGGAAAGTGTTTGGGTTGGCTTACAGCATGGTAGAGCATGGCCGGAAAAGCTAGGGGAGCAGGCCTTAATCAGCCAGCATCACTGCCAAATGATCCCTGTTGATCTAGTCTGCAGTGGGTAAGGCTTCTGCCGATGAGAGGTGAGTCCTGTAGCTTGCCAATGTCAGACAGCACGGTTACTGTCGTGCTCTGGGTCTTACGTGGTGCCTCCCCTGGCCCTGCTTTTTCATCACTAATTTCCAAGGTAAAGCCCAAGAGCAGGTGCGTTTGGTTGGCCAAGCTTAGGCCCCACATCCTCTGTCTGGTTACGGGGAAGATCAGGAAGGCAGCTATGGGGCATAGTTAGGTTCTACAGGGGAGAGTCATATGATGGAGAAATCTAACATAGGAGTTTCAGGTGCTAGACAACTGAAGAAATGACAAATGGGTCAGAAAAGAACAATCAAATTATTTGTTTTCATTTATTTCACATGCTTTTTCTTCCTATGAGGAGTAATGGTACTTGGTTCTGCCATTTGTATTCAACACTCTCTATTTCATTATATAATATCATTATATCAATATATATCATTATATATGCTTTATAACATAGAAATGCAATTTAATTTTAAGTTGCTTTCCAGACTTTCAAGAATAACATGACAGAGAATCATCTAAAATAGTATTTTTTAGAAAGGATATTTAGGACACCTTGTACAAGAGTGGTTGTGTTTTAGCTCATTCATGAATCTTTTTTGTATGATTCATTTTGACTCCTCAGGAGCATTGTTAAGGAGGGAACTGGAGACTGAGGTCTGTGCTGTGCAGAGATTTAGAAGAGAGGGTAGTCAATTTGGTCCCTGTCTTGCCCTCCCTCTCTTGAAACTCTAGATGCAGAGGAGAGGTCAGATGAGAACTGCAAAGCATCACTGAGAGCTATGGCCCCTATAAAGAAAAAGATATTTTAATGCATCTCATTGTCAGATATTTGTTGACCAGGATTGGACAGACAGGTAGAGGTAACCAGGTGGAGAAGGGAAGAGGATGCACTGAGTATTGAATGATTTGGGGGAGCAATGAGGAATATAGTTAAACGTCGTAGAAGTATTTTGTGGTTGTGACAAACATAGCGTCTGCCTTTTCATTTTGCAATTGACCATAATTGCTTTCCTTTCCGCTTTCCACTTTGAATTAGAACTAATTGCCTTTACATTCCTGCTCTGCTCCCACCTACAGAGTTTTCCCTTTCATTCTGTAAAAACAGTTGTTTGGTGCTTCTTCATTCATGGCTTCTAGGCTGGGTGCTATTCTTGGAGCAACCACCCACTTTCTCACTACCAATGAAGCTGTCTTAGTTCTCCTAAGCTCTTCCATACGATCCACTGCTTTTTGCAAAAGAGTTTGGTGATGCTGCTCATGCAGAATTCCCCAAAAATTCAGCCACTACTTGAAAATGGTTGTGAGTAGATACAAATTAGACAATAACAAAGTCAACTGGAACTCCATAATCTATGTGTATGGGAGACGATGATTCCTTTACAATTATAGTGATATGTGGTTGAGTTGTTGGGCGGGGGGTCTGTCCCTACCTGACTCATTAGGTCCACAGCTCCTAGATCACTGCTCAAAACTGTCCCAGATTGAGCCAGTGAGAGCCCTTTTAAGCTGACTCCTTTTGATATGTTTCCACCATTCTTCGAGTACTTTCTTATTTTCTTGCAGCAAGCTATTCCAGGCTCATCTTGTATTTTTCCTATCCCAGCCTCTGGAATTAGCTATTACTCCCAAGACCATTAGTTTCCTTTTTAATGGAAAATGGTGTTTAGAAACAAATCTAGAGCTAAGAAATTATGTATATTTCCCATAATCATATATATTTTTATAAAAACACATATATTTTATTTATGTCTCTCTATTATCAACCGTGAATTCATACTGATATTGACACCTCTGATTCTAATCCAAAGTCACAGAGTATGTTCTTGTTTTTTCTCTATTTAAAACTAACTTCTCCAATAGTGAGAAACATGTCTCCCATTTTCTTCAATTTATTTACTCATCTACTCAAGCCTAGAACACACAGAGTAGTTTTAGAATTGCTAATGCATAGCATGATTAAAAGCAAATATACAAACCTGGAATTCACCATTGTTTACAGCTCTTTAAGGATACATTTACATGAAGTGAAATTTCTGTAACTTAAGTATACAAATTGATGAGCTTAAAAAATGCATATACCTGTGGAATCTGTTCCGCTTATAAGATAAAAAATATTTCCATCACAAGAGACGATTTCTCAGAATACTTTCCCTCTAAGTTTCTTCCCCAGTCCGAGCAATCACTGAAGAGTCTTCGGAGTTTTTTCATCATGAATTGATCTTATCTGTATATCTGAACTACAGGTAAATGATGACTGAAGTTAAATATTAAGCCTTAAATGCAGGAACTGTAAGTCTTAATTTTTTCTTTTTAAAAAAAATTTTTAACATTGAAGTATAGTTGACATACAATGTTATATATTAGTTTCAAGTGTACAGTGTAGTGATTGGACAGTTCTATACATTATACAGTGTTCACCATGGTTAAGTGTAGCTAAGGTCACCATACACTATTATTACAGTATTATTGACTGTGTTCCCTCTGCTGTACTTCTCATTTCTGTGACCTATTTAACTGGAAGTTTCTATCTCTTAATCCCCTTCACCTATTTCACCCATCCTTTCACCACTCCCACCTCAGGCAACCATCAGTTTGTTCTTTGTATTTATGTGTTTGTTTCTGTTTTTTATTTCTTTGTGTTTTTTTTGATCCCATATGTAAATGAAATCAAATGATATACATGGAAGGATCTAGAGGGTATTATACTAGGTGAAGTAAGTCAGGTGGAGAAAGATCAACTTTACTTTTCTTTATTAAAATTGTTTTGCCTATTTTCATACAAATTTGATATCAGTTTGTTGGTTTTTCCAGAAGTTTGCAATGATTGAATTTTTTTTTAAGACTTTATTTATTTATTTGACAGAGAGAAAGAGATCATAAGTAGGCAGAGAGGCAGGCAGAGAGAGAGGGGGAAGCAGGCTCCATGCCGAGCAAAGAGCCTGACTGGGGCTCAATCCCAGGACCCTGAGATCATGACCTGAGCTGAAGGCAGAGGCTTTAACCCACTAAGCCACCCAGGCACCCCTGCAGTGATTGAAATTTTATGGAATCTGTACACTAATTTGTTGAGAATGGACATGAATGAGATTGAGTCTTCCAACTCATTATCATAGTATATTTGTCCGTTAATTTTTTTTCTTTTTCTTTTTTTTAATTTTTTATTAACATATAATGTATTATTTACCCCAGGGTACAGGTCTGTGAATCATCAGGCTTACACATTTCACAGCATTTGCCATAGCACATACCCTCCCCAATGTCCATATCCCTACCCCCGCCCCCACCTCTCAGCAACCCTTAGTTTGTTTCGTGAGTCTCTTATGGTTTGTCTCCTTCCCCATCCCATCTTGTTTCATTTCTCTTCCCCACCCCCCCATAGCCCCCTGCCCTGCCTCTCAAATTCTTCATATCAGAGCGATCATGTGATAATTGTCTTTCTCTGATTGACTTATTTCGCTTAGCATGATACCCTCTAGTTCCATACACGTCATTACAAATGGCAAGATTTCGTTTCTCTTGATGGCTGCATAGTATTCCATTGAATATATATACCACTTCTTCTTTATCCATTCATCTGTGGATGGACATCTAGGTTCTTTCCATAGTTTGGCTATTGTGGACATTGCTGCTATAAACATTCGGGTG
>CM052806.1:64602804-64657022 GCA_028533885.1 Nasua narica | reverse complement strand
CTCTATTTTCAACATTTTGAGGAACCTCCATACAATTTTCCAGAGTGGCTGTACCAGCTTGCATTCCCACCAACAGTGTAGGAGGGTTCCCCTTTCTCCGCATCCTCGCCAACATCTGTTGTTCCCTGACTTGCTAATTTTAGCCATTCCGACTGGTGTGAGGTGGTATCTCACTGTGGTTTTGATTTGTATTTCTCTGACGCCCAGTGATGTTGAGCATTTTTTCATGTGTCTGTTGGCCATTTTGTCCATTAATTTTTGATAATTTCTTTTAACAATGTTTTATTGTATCCAGTGTACTGTCTTAAATGTCTTTTATTGGGTCTACTCCTAAGTATTTTATGTTTTCGATGCTAGTGTAAATCACACTGTTTAAAAACTTTTTTCCATGGGGCACCTGGGTGGCTCAGTTGGTTAAGCGGCTGCCTTCAGCTCGGGCCCTGATCCCAGAGTCCTGGGATCAAGCCCCACATTGGGCTCCCTGCTCAGCGGAGAGTCTGCTTCTCCCTCTATCTCTGCCTGCTGCTCTGCCTACTTGTACTCTCTAGCTCTGTGTCAAATAGATGAAAACCTTTGAAAAAAAAACCTTTTTTCCAAATATTTATTGCTAGTATTCAGGTATTAAAATTGTATTTGTATGTTGACATAGTATCTTGTTATCTTGCTAAACCTGCTTATTAATTTTAGCAGTTTTGTATATTACATAAGATTTTATAGGTAAACAAACACATCATCTGTGAATAGAACTCATCTTACCACTTCCTTTCTAAGTTGTCCGCCTATCTGCCTTGTTTCCCCAATATCCCTCATCATTGCACTGACTAGAACCTCCAGTGGTATATTGTTGAATAGAAGTAGTGAGAGAAGATGTCAGTGTTTTCTCCTTCTCTCAGGGAAGAAAGAGTGTGTTTCATCATCAAGTATGATCTTAGCTGTGCTTCTTTATAGATGTTCTTTATGTCACTGAGATTTTATTCTATATTGAGAGGTGGTTATTACGAATGGGTTTTGCATTTTGTAAAATGGTTTATCTGCATCTATTGGTGTGGTCATGGTTTTTCTCTCAAGTCCTTTAAGGTGATGAATTACACTTATTTTCAAATACTGAAACAACTTGCATTCCTGAGGTAAACTTCAGAGGGTTACCTTTTACTAATCTTTTAAATATATTGTTGGATTGAGTTTGCCTGTATTTTGCTAGAAAGTTTGCATCTATATTCATGAGTGATCATTTTTCTGTAAATTAAGAAAAATACTTGAATGGTTTTGATTTGAAGGTAATTCTGATCATAAAGTGAATTGGAACATTTTCTTCTCTATTTTCTGAAAGGGTGTGTATACGTTTGGCACTATTTCTTTCTTTAATATTTGGTAGACGTCACAGGTAAAGCCATATGAGCTAGAAATTTTCTTTGGGGGAACGTTTTTATTTGTGGATTCAATTTCCTTAAAATATATAAGGCCATTTCAGTTTTTCTTTTCTTTTTTTAAGATTTTATATATTTATTTGTCAGAGACAGAGAGACTACAAGCAAGAAGAGTGGGAGAAGGAAAGCGCAAAGCAGGCTCCCCGCTGAGCAGGGAGCCCGATGCCAAGGGGTCAATCCCAGGACCCTGGGATCATGTCCTGAGCTGAAGGCTTAACCTACTGAGTCACCCAAGCGCCCCTATTCCAATTTTCTATGCCAGTTTATATTAATCCTGAAAGTTGTGTATTTCAAAGGAATTTGATTTGTTGAATTTATTGACACAAAGTTATAAATTATTCTTTAATATTCCTTCTGCAGTAATATTCCCTTTTATTTATTTATTTTTTATTATATTTTAAAGATTTTACTTATTTGACAGAGATCACAAGTAGGCAGAGAGGCAGGCAGAGAGGGGGAAGCAGGCTCCCCACTGAGCAGAGAGCCTGATGCAGGACTCAATCCCGGGATCCTGAGATCATGACCTAAGCCAAAGGCAGAGGCTTTCACCCACTAAGTCACCCAGGTGTCCCAGTATTCCCTCTTTTAGTCCTATTATTTATGATTTGTGTTTTCTTTGTTGCTCAGTCTGTTTTTTTCTAAATGTTTAACAGTATTATTGATCTTTGAGATGAAAAAGCTTGGCTTTGTTAATTTCTATAGTATTTGTCTCCTATTTCATTGATTTATTACCTTTGTTATTTCTTTCCTTTTACTTTATATTTAATTTGCTTAACTTTTTTGAACTTAAGGTGTAACTTAGATGACTGATTTGAGACAACTCTTCTGATATATGCAATGAAAGATAAAATTTCTCCCTATCCTCTGCTTTACATGTTTTAAATTCTCTTCTTGCACTGCATCTCACAGATTTTCATATGTTGTGTTTTTATTTTCATTCAGCACAAAATATATTATAAATTCCTTTGTGATTTCTTCTTAGTAAGAAGTATGTTATTTTATTTTTGAATTTGGGGCTGTTCTTAATATACTGTGATTTATGTATAATTCTGTTAGAGAAGATATTCTGTAAGATTTTAGTCATCTCTAATTGTTGGTGGTTTTCAGTAGCTCAACAAGTACATCTAAAAAACTGTATCTTCTATAGTCTTGGAATATTCTGTTTAAATAGAGATAATAATTCAATCATAATTTATATTATAGTTTCTGTGTTTATAATGTGTCTTTTTTTCCTTTGGCTGCTTTCAAGATTATTTCTTATCCTTGTTTTCAGCAGTTTTAGTATGATGTACTTAGGTATGATTTTTTTGTGATATATATATTCTGCTTTAGGATTGCTGAGCTTTCTAGATTTGTGGGTTTTTTTTTACCAGTTCTGTGAATTTTTTGGTTATTTTATCTCTTAATATATTTTTCTTCCTCATTCTCTCTCCATTTTGGACTCTAGTTATGTAGGCTTCAGACCTCTAACTGTCCTACATGTCTGTGAGGTGCTATTCACTTTTTTTTATCATTTTTTTTATATTCCTTAAATTGGATACTTCTGTTCTCTTTTCAAATTCATTGTCCTTTCTATTCTACTCTCTATAATCTGCTATTAAGCCTATTCAGTGAGGTTTTGTTTTGTTTGTTTGTTTCCATCCCCAGTCTGCTAATTACAGTGTGGATCATCTTGGCCCCAGTTTCTTGAGACTATTTCTCTTGACAGTGAATCACTGTAAAAAAAAAAAAATTACTTCGCATGTCTGCTAATTTTTTAAATACATATCAGACATCATGAATAATATGCAGACATTCAGGATTCTGTTATCTTCTCAAGAGTGTATTTTGTTCTAGTAAGCACTTAACCTGCTTATATTCAGACTCCAAACTGTCTCCTTGCAGCTGGCAACAGCTGAAATATTTCTCGGTTCTCTCAGCCATTCAGCACCCACCTCTGTCATACAAAGTGGTGTCTCCCCCATGAATGTGTAAGTCAACCAAGGATTCTGGGGGGGGTGGGGAGGTGTTAATTGTGGCAGCCCTAATTCCGTTTTTGACTCCTCAAGCCAGTGTAGGGAGTACTTTATGCTTGAGCTCCTGCTGCAGATGCTGCCAGGACAGGGAATTGCCCTCACTTGAAAAGCTATACAAGGGCAAATTTCATCCAATTCTGTTGGCTCTCTAAACGGAGGGTGTATTCCCCTCCTATTTTACCATTTACTACACTCCAATGCCTTCAAATAGTTATTTTTTTAAATATTTTTTCAAAAAAAATACTAAAGTATTTTTTTCTAAGAGTTCGTAATTATTATCTGCAGAAGAGTCTAATAAAAGTTATTTCACCATTATTGGTAGTGAAACTTAATCTAATGTACTTTGTAATTGAATTATAACTCATTAAAAAAAAACCCATCTATATATTTAATTTGGTCACTTCTATAGATCATTGTTTGCCTATAAATGTGTTTTCAGAAGAAAAACACTGTGCAAAAGTGACGTAATTTTTTTTAAAGATTTTTTATTTATTTTATTTTAACAGAGAGAGAACACAAGCAGGCAGAGAGGCAGGCAGAGGCAGAGAGAGGAGCAGGCTCCCTGCCGAGCAAGGAGCCCGATGTGGGACTCGATCCCAGGACGCTGGGACCATGACCTGAGCTGAAGGCAGCTGCTTAACCAACTGAGCCACCCAGGCGTCCCAAAAGTGACATAATTTTAAGTAACACAAATAGTTATTATATTATGAATCAAAAACATAACATTTTTTTAATGCTAGGCACGATGATACATGCATTGCCTCATTTAATCTTATAAAGTGATAAGTATTATTGCTTTATTGTGCAGATAAGGGAATCAAATAGAACCAAATTTTAGAAAGAATTTACCAAGGTCACACAGCTAAGAAGTTTGAGATCAGACCTTGGTAATACATCTCTCACTCTTGCAAGCACAAAGACTTTGTCTGTGGGCCAGAATGGCCATGGAATTTTTTTTAATATAAAAAAATTTTTCTTAGGTATGGACTATGTTTATAAACCAGTTGGAAGGAGCTGGTACAGAGGGGGATGTTTATTATTTATAAAAAGCATAACTGATGGAGCAAGTCTCAAGTGACAGGAGAGAATGAAGTTAATTGTTGAAGAAAGCCTGATCTTGAACAGATAGAAATCTTCCTCTCTTTGAGTGAAGGAAGGGAAATAGAGATTGGTGTGGTTGTTTAAACAAAACAAAACAAAACAAAACAAAAAACTTAGGGGAGGAGACAGGATGTAGAGGGAGTGAATTTTCTTGATAAAAGAATTTATTAGGGTAGGCTGAGAGTTAGTTGAGTGGTAATTGGGTGATGTTTTGGGAAGAGTGGCAGAAGTTTAAATATTCCCTGAAGTGTAAATGGTAGAGGAGGCTAAACAAAGGGAGAGTGATTAATGACTGGGGCTCAGAACTCACTGGAGTCTGGAGCCCTGTGTTTGTTTGTAGGTTATGTGGCTTCCTTTGTGTTCCACTATCTATGGTAAGATTTAAAAATGTGTTCATCTGAGATAGGACTTACAAGGTCCGAGTGATGGAAGAACAAAGATGCAAAACAATAATGGGTGCTTTTACCGTACTATAGTTTTCTGTATAAATATGTGAGATTTGTTGAGTTGATCTCTTGTTAGAAGTCTTTCTTCATTTTGATTCTCAAGTATGACATGTAAGTTATCATGTAAGTTATTTCAAAAATAAAGCGTGATGACCTCTTAGTGAATAAATAGCGTGGGCAGGATGTATGATGTGATAAAAGCTTGAGACAAGTGGAACTTGGAGTTCCATGATGCTGACACTGATTCACTAGATGACATCAGAGAGATCACTCACTTGGCCTCTAGTTACTTGTGTAAAATGAAGATAGCCCTTAAAGTTCTACAAAACATTTTTTTGTCCGGCTTCCAAGGTAAAATTATGGAACTCATATTTTTAAAATAAGCTGAAAATTGACCTGGTTTGGTTTTTCCAACATTGCTATAAGAATTTGGGACAGTGGTGAATACAAAATTTAAAATTTTCTTAATAGTTCTAACTTTGTGTATGCCTTTTACAAAAACTTAGTATTTGATGCATTTAGAAGAGTTAAATGTGTCTTGACTATTTAGAAGTCAAATTTTCTGTGAGGCATATAGATGACTAAAATATGCATATAATTGTATGATAGCAATATTTTTCCCCACATCTTACCTAATTATGAAGTCACCCCTAAAATTGCATATAGTAGAATAGAGTGTGTATGTGCAAACAGTTGTCACTAATTATTCTTGGGGAATTATCTGTATTCCTGATCACTTATTTATAGGACCTGTGCAATGCTATTCAACTTTTTCAAGGCAGAAGCATCCTAGAGTAAATACTATCTCTGACTCTAATGAACCATTCTCTCTTGGTTTCGTGACTGATTGTGAGGAACAGGAACACATTCTCACAAATGATGGATCATGTGAGCATCTCCTTCCTCTGTCACTGATGACTAAAAACTGACTTAAATCATTACTAGATCTCGTGAGAGTATATTTATATTTAACATCTGGGGTGGTGGTCAGTCGGGGGAGTCCTTTCTGTGTCTTTATCAGGTTGATCTACTTTAACCTTTATGAATCATAAGGCCCTTTGGTAGACTACCTGTGGAATGCTTCTCTAGTTAGGAATGTGAGGCATGTGGACCTCCCAGATTTGTCCTTCATGAGCACCTCATGGCAGTAGGTGCTCCTCTGGAAAGAAGTGAGAAACCTGTATAAACATGTGACAGTAGAACATCTCGGAGGCTGTAAAGCCCGGGTACCCAGAAAGGCCATCAGTGTGCAGAAGTTTGTTGATTCTATGAACTGCGTTAATTTCATTCCTCCAGTCAACAATAAAACAGCACTGTGTGCCAGATGCTATTCCGGGTCTTGGGAACAGCAGCAAAGAAGATCTAGTCCCTGCCCTCATGGAGTCACATTCCAGTGGGGGCATATAAGAGCTAAGTAAAGGGTTGCAGGGCTGGGAGGGACCACTGTTTTCCACAGGACAGTGAGAAGGGGGCCTCGGTGAAGGTAGCTGAGCTGAGCAGAGTCCTGGAGGAAAAGAAGTTAGACTTCTGTGCTTTGGTTCCTTTCTGCATATTCGAAAACTCCACCTGGAGATACAGAGGTTTTTCTTTTTTTAAAAGCTCCTCTACATTGATCAACTAGAAAAATGTTTGTTTGGAAAGTGTAAATCTTAACGGTCTGTGGCTCGGTGAGCAGACAGGGTCTTTTTGTGAAGGGAAAGGTGCCCTTCTTTCCAGGCAGATGCAGCCCCATGCCTGGGCAGACATTGGGTGAGTAGACAGGGTTGGATTTGGGCTCCCACTCACCTCTCTTCCTTGTGCAGTGCACGAGCTGCTTAGCCCAAGAGCCCTGCATGAAGGTGTGTGGTGGAACTCTGGGCAGAGAGAACGGGAAAGTCAAAGACCCTGAGGCGGGACACTGTACAGGAACCAGGGAGGCCAATGTCGTGAGAGCCTAGCAAGCAAGTAGGATTGGAAGTGATGGGGTTGGACTTTTGGGTTCACTGATCAGTATCAGTGAAGATCATAGTTCTAGTAAAATGTTTCCTTAGTTCTTACAGTTTTCAAAGAACAATCAGATACGATTTTGTATGATCTCTACAGCAACCTGTCATAAGAAGCTTGAAGTTAAAAAAAAAGTTAACACAGCAAATATAGAAGCTTAGAATTTAACTGAAGTCCTCTGTTTTCAGCACTTTTCTTTATACTGTACCTCAAAGATTCATTAATAACCTTAAGGCATTAAATAAAAAAAAAATCGTTTCCCTTACAGAGTTCTATTTTTACAAAAACAGAGCTTTCTGAACTCTGTATTGTGTTCTGAAGTATCAGATTCCTATTCATTTTCTATGGTTTAATAGATTTTTAAAAATTCTCTACTGCTGTGACTTAGATGGTTTTTGTTAAACCATTTACACCTATTTTCTCATTTAATGAGTATCTAAAATATTATCTTTCCTATCACAACACGTTTTAGAAATGTGGCCCTTCTGCTAACCCAAATCACATAGCTATTACACAATTAATAAAAATCTTGCAAGAAGCACTTCTTTGGCGCAAAGGATTCTCCGCATGTTACTCAGGGCTGTCCTGTGAATTTCTTTCAGCTGGAGATGGAGAAGCTTCAGCTGCAAGGCCTTGAGCAAGAGCACAAGCAGCTGGCGGCCCGCCTGGAGGAGGAGCGCGGCAAGAACAAGCACGTGGTGCTGATGCTGGTCAAGGAGTGCAAACAGCTCTCGGGCAAAGTCCTAGAGGAGGCCCAGAAGCTAGAAGACGTGATGGCCAGACTGGAAGAGGAAAAGAAAAAGACGAGCGCATTAGAAGAGGAACTCTCCGCAGAGAAGCGAAGGAGCACGGAAATGGAAGCTCAGATGGAAAAACAGCTCTCTGAGTTTGACACGGAACGGGAGCAGCTTCGTGCGAAACTGCACCGAGAAGAAGCGCACACCACTGACCTCAAAGAGGAGATCGACAAGATGAAGAAAATGATTGAGCAGCTGAAAAGGGGAAATGACAGCAAACCCAGCCTCTCTCTCCCCCGAAAGACGAAAGATAGGCGTTTGGTCTCTGTATCTGTGGGAACAGAAGGACCAGCGACAAGGTCTGTGGCTTGCCAGACAGACCTAGCGATAGAAAGCACTGACCACGTGAAGAAGCTGCCTTTGACGGTGCCTGTGAAGCCTCCCGCAGGGAGCCCCCTGGTTTCCGCCAACGCAAAAGGAAATGTGTGCCCCAGTGCTGCGCTGGGCAGACCAGGTATCGACAGGCAGGCTTCCCACGGTGACTTGATTGGCTCCTCTCTGCCTACTGCCCCATCTCCAAGCGCAAGCAGAATTGAGGAGAACGGACCAAGCGCTGGCTCGCCAAGTAGCACCCCCCCACTTCCCAATAGCACTGCCCCTCCCACCGTGCAGACGCCGGGCACAGCTCCCCAGAGCTACTCACAAGCAGCACCTGTGCACAGTTTACACTCACCGTGTGCCAATGCAGCTTTGCATCCAGGTCTAAACCCACGAATCCAAGCAGCTAGATTTCGATTTCAGGGCAATGCTAATGACCCAGACCAAAATGGAAATACCACCCAAAGTCCTCCATCCAGAGATGTGTCTCCGACGAGTCGTGACAGCCTAGTGGCCAAACAACTAGCTCGGAATACTGTGACGCAAGCGCTGTCAAGATTCACGAGCCCTCAAGCAGGAGCGCCCCCAAGGCCTGGAGCGCCCCCTACGGGGGACGCTGGCACCTGCCCTCCAGGTGGTCGGACCAGTTTAAAGACTCCTGGCGTAGCCCGAGTTGACAGAGGAAACCCTCCTCCTATTCCTCCAAAAAAGCCAGGGCTCTCCCAGACTCCTTCACCACCACACCCCCAACTCAAGGTTATTATGGATAGCAGCAGGGCCTCCAGCGCGGGGGCCAAAGTTGATAACAAAACTATGGCTTCGCCTCCTTCCAGTTTGCCACAGGGGAACAGGGTAATAAATGAGGAGAATCTCCCTAAGTCATCTTCCCCTCAGCTGCCACCAAAACCATCCATAGATTTAACTGTGGCACCGGCAGGCTGTGCCGTTTCAGCCCTGGCCACGTCTCAGGTGGGTGCCTGGCCTGCTGAAACCCCTGGACTGAGACAACCTGCATGTTCAGAAAGTTCCCTTGTCATTCCCACCACCATTGCCTTTTGCTCTTCCATAAACCCTGTTAGTGCCTCATCCTGTAGAACAGGTGCCTCAGACAGCCTCCTGGTAACAGCATCAGGTAAAGGGATTGAAATATTATACCCTTTTTTTTTTTTTTTAAGAATGTGGCCTGTCCTCTCACTTGCCTTAATTTCCTTCACATTGCCTTGAAACTTTTTTTTTTTATTTAATACTTTTTTTTTCTATTTGTTTCCCCTCTCTCTCTCTCTCTCTCTTTTTTGTATTTTTCTTCAATGGCTCCAGGGTATGGTGATTCATCTTGCTACATGAATTGTGGTTTCTTGATGCTAAGTGCTTTCTTCTTTTACAATAACCTGGAAGTAGTGGTTTGGAGCACATGGAGACCATTAATTTAGAGACACTAAAACATTTCCATGGGAAGAAAGACTGTTCCTTCTTGTTAAATATTTATCCCATGAGGCTTCAGTATTAGGGGGTCGTCACCAGACTGTGCTCAGTTCTATCCCTTCAGAGAGAACGTTAAAAAATCCTTTTAAGTGGTGACGAACGCTACAACCTGACTCGAATTATCAAATTGATCAGATTTGCTCCGTAATTAGTATGTTCTAAGTTTTAATAGTGGTTTGGTATTCTTTTTAACCTCAAAAATAGGGTACGTATATTTTAAGTCTCTAAGTTTATTTTAAAAGCTGTTTATTCTGTCCCGAGCTGTTGTCTTCCAACACTTGAGCACAGATAGATAACATCGCATGTGGGCTACAGTGGAGAAGGTTTTCATTGCAGCGGTGGCTTCTGAAGGAGTTGATAAACTCTTAAACAAAGGAGTTGATGAAGAACTGGATTTTTCCCTTTTGTTACACAGTGCTAGAGAAAGCATTGCTTTTTATTGACATGACTGGGTCAGTTCTTCACTGAGCAAATGTGGCTGTAAAATAATGTTAGTGTGTCAAAGATCTGTTGAAACTTGGCAGCAGTCTCTCCTACCAAGGGATCTTAGTGGCTACCAGAGACCATTGGTTCTAATGAGAGGGAACTTTAAGATTTAGGTGAAGGTTTGAGTAGGGTTATATTTAAAGCTCAGAGTGTGGGGAGTGGGAATGAGAAAAATAGGTAGCACTGTTCTTGCTAATTGTCAGGTAATGAGAGCAATATGCCAGCACTTACTTATCTAATTATAAGCTGTCTCCTTGAAATTATGCTCATTGAAAGGCTGCTCTTTGTATTTTGGTGCAAAATTGGGAATTGGAAACAGCATGGCCTTTGCTGTCAGTGAGATCTGCGCTGGAATCTAGGCCCTGCAATTTATGGCTGTGTGTTTTGGTGATTGTCTTGGACTGAGCAAGTTTTCTCATTCTTAATATGGAGTTTATGCTACTCATATGGGGTAGGGTGGCTATTAGGATTAACTACCCTACCGTGCAAAGAGCTTGGTATGGCACTTAGAGAAGCATGAGTAATGAATAAATGGAAGGGATACTCTTGCTTCATTGATACTGTTGCTTAAAACATTTTTGAAAATTTGCTTTAGAATTGACCTCGCTATTAGTACTTGATGTCGCTATAGCATTCAGCATTCCATATTTTTAATTCAAAATGGTAGCACTGAGCCGAATAGCCCTTCCCACGGCCTAAAAATGATGGTAGCTGTTTCCCGGAGCTAAATCCACGCTCAAGGGAGGAATTTTTGCTACCATTCAGGAGACTCAGAGAATGTACTCTAAGGTCTGAGGGCGGTCTCAAAGCACCGGTTCCACAACTATTGGGAGCCGTGGCAGTGCTGTTGACGGAAATATGCAACCTGTAAAACGGAAAACCCTTGCTGGGATATATAAATTTTGTCAGCTTTTAAAAACTGTAAAACCATGTTTGCTTTGGACCGGGATGCTTTGCCAATTATTGCCTCAGTCGTGACTGGGCTCCAAGGTCCAGCTTCAGTGTCTTGGTTTCAGTGGAAAAGCTTTAAAATCAGTGTCCATAACTGAGGAGCATTTTGTCAGCAGGATCTTAAACTTGGTAGACAAGATCATTCCTAGTCTATTATATATTCGCCAGAATGACCTAGCTAGGATAGAGTGGAATTTTGGATAAAGGCACTATAATCCCTCTGAAAAATGCCCTTTGCTTGTGTCTAGAGAGCAAAAAGAGGATAAATAATGGAACCAGAGTAGCAGCAGCCACTGAAGATAGGTGAAACTGGTTCCTCATTTTCTGTTCTCTGATTTTGCAGTTTGGCCAAAATCATCTCAGAATTCCAGGATTACCCAGTGGGATGATAAATTTCTCAGTTACTTGGTTATAGGGAGAGGTAGGCATTCAGCAAACTTTTCCTGAGCATCTAGTCTGGGGAATAAAAAAGTTCGGACAGTAACACAGGAAGGGTGATTAAATCAACCGTGGTTGTAGGTCAGCCTAACTTTTCCAAATGAGATACAGGATTTCAGCTGCTTTTCATTTGGATTGCCCCTATGTTTGCCATGGTGCCCCTTGCAGCCAGGAAGCACCAGAGCTCTCTCCATCTTGCTTCTTAACCTATCTGTGCCTGGGTGAACTTGTGCCTCTCCAGATCATAAGCCCATTGAAGGTGATTAATCTTCCAAATAGCCACTAATGCCATTGTGGTTGGTACGAGCAGGGCATGAGGACAGAGCACATCTGCTAAATCCTTGGTAGATACATGTCTGTTCCAAATTCAATGAGGAGAAGAGCTCTGGACTGAGCCTAAGAAGACAGGGTTAGTCCACTTCTGCCTCTTTCTAGTATCACCTAAAGAGCCTATTTGCTCTGAGCAGTTAGCTTTTTCATCTAAAGATGAAATCATTGACCCCCCCAAATAATAGTTTCAGACCAGAAAGATTTATTAAACTCGCCTGTTGAATTTTTCAGACAGCAGTACACTACCTCTCCCTTCTTGGAGAATCACTAGATCCCATATCTTTAAAACTCTAAACTTCAGAGTTTCTATACCCGCTTATATCTATGACAAAAAATTATGATTAAGCTAAAGCACTCCTGAGGAGAATTGCAATGGCAGAAGATACCATTTTAATGAATTATGTTGTAAATTTCTCTATTAGCAGTTTTTATGGCCAAATGTTAAATTTTTAAATAGCATTTTAAATTCTAAATGAATTAAAATTTCTTGTTCCTCCTGAACTTGTCCAATGAATGCATTTTAACTGTTAGATGAACAGAAGTCTAAACCAGAAATCACCCCAGGTAGCTAGCTGAGTTTTCATACCCTTGGAAATTTGTTTCTGGTTTGTTTTTGGTTTTCGGGTTTTTGTTTTTTTGGGGGGAGGGGGTTTGGTGGGGTTGATGGTTTGGTACATTTTATTTAATTTGGTTCAGACATTTTTTCCTTCAACATGTATTTAAAAAAAAAATGATCCTCCATGTAAGATTGGCTTAAAGTCTAAATCTGGAAATGAGATTGATTTGAGCTATGACATTAACCTTCTCCACACTCTGAAGCTGATGCCAGAAGCTGTTCTCAACTTCTGTTCCCTCTTGCATTGCATGTTCTGTTCCCTTTGTCACCCACCGCATGTTCTGCAAGATGCTCACCTTTACTAATGTTTGCATATGATGCTGCCAAGCTGAATGACCTTTTTCTAACCTCATTAAAGTAGCTGTATGATGCAGGTCTGTTCTATCATTACCTAACCAGTCAATAAACATTACCATTTTCATCATTGTTGGGGATTTCAAATGAACAGTAAAGTCCCAGGGTAAAGTTTTATTTTATTTTTCCCATATTAATAGAAGGATTCATTCAAATAACTTAAGCTATTGGAAATGATAGTGGGGATAAATTTTTTTTAAGCTTTAGGAATACTTGGTATTTATAAAGCATTTTTCTTTTGTAAAAGATTTTAAAAATATATTCCACACCTCTTAGAAAATTTAAAAAAAAATTCAGGTATAGTCCTCTATTGTATGACAGAAAACTGACTCTTGAGTGGTCTAAAGATTGAGAAAATTTTTGAATTAATATTTTCTCTTTCAGAGAGCTTAACATTAACAATAGAGTTTCCCAGAATACTATATCCCACGTTTCCATAGAAGACATTTAAAAATATATCTATATTTAAATTGTCGCCCAAAGCCTAGAATTGCATTGGAAAAAAAAAATGAAGACAAAATCCAAAAGAAGAGCAAACCATTTGATATATAAGTGTTGATATTCTTTACAGAATTCTTTACAGAATATCAATAACCAAGACTGTTTGGATGAGCTAGAGGAGATGGGAGTAGCAGGAAGGACAGTGAGAGGAGAGAGAGGGAGGGAGGGAGAAGGGTGAGGAGAGAAACTCACTGAGTTGTGAGCCACACCCCCTTCTGTTCTACAGAGGACCACCTTGCAATGCCTTCATGTTACTTCTGTGTTTGCTTTGCAGTCAAGGTGTCATACCTTGGTGTTTATAATTTCTCTGTTTATCATCCATTTCTAAAAAGTACTGATTTAATTTTTGTGGGCTTGTTTTTTTGTTTGTTTTTAAGAAAATACAAAAGGTAAAATGTACCAGAGAGGAGCCTTCTTGTAAGTATGAAGTAAAAATACTACTTTTGTAAGAAGAACTAATGAATATCAATGGGGAAATACCATAAAGTTTAGATAAATACTGAATTTTATGAGCATTTGATTTTTGTATGTCATTGCAGTCTAACAGGGTAAAAGCAATAAATTATTCATGGACCCAAATAATTATGAAGATGTAATATCCAGCTTTTAATAAATAGTCTAGTTTTATTTGTATAAACTGCTTTTTTTCCAAAAATTTTTAAAATACCAAGAAATCTTTTAATTTTAATATTTATTAAAATAATTCAGGTCTTAATTATACAGATTTATTACTTGTTGATGTAATACCCATATATGTAGAATATTATCCTGATACCAAGGTGCAGGAAACATAAAAGATCCATCTACAGAGAATGTTACTGGGTTTATGCAGAAAGCGTACCCTGAGGAGTGAGTATGTGCACATAGGCCCCTCCATGTTCACCGACATTACTTTGAGGTATTTGGGGCTTCAAAAGGAAAAAAGTACAGTGACTTATTTTGAAAGTTAATTGTATCTAAAACATAAAATACCTATATATCACATTAAATAAACATTTTTACTTTACTGTTTTTACAGCCTTTTGACCAAGGAAGAATTCAGAAAATTTTCCATGCTATATGCAGCCGACTTCACACACTTAACAGATTCTCCTCTAAAGCTGCTAAATACTGATGAGAAATATCTAACTATGATAACTCTTAAGATTCTTGTTAAAACTATATGGTAGAGTACCCTGTTTTGTTGGCTGGTTAAAAGTTTCTGGTACACGAGTTGTAAAGATGGCCAGAAGACACAGTCTTCCAAATCATGTCTTGCATATTTGTGCTGGTATACAGTATTCTAGATTCAAGTATATATGTTGTGCTTCTATTAGCTCTTGATACTGACTAGCACTTGGCTCCCTCCATTATTTTTTTTCCCCCAAATAAGGGAATTCAAGGAATGTAAATAGATTTCTTGGCAATATTTGGTCCATCTTAGTGGTCTGTATAAATTTTTAGTTAAGTACCTTGGAAACATGGTTGAAAAAAGAAAATCTCTATTTCTTACAATTATACCTAAAGATGTCAGTTCACGTTTCAGATTGATATTGACATTGAGGAAATATGTACATAATTTTAAAATTCAAATTGTTTTGAAACCTTGTTGCGGAATTTGAACTTTTAAAATGAGACAGCCATCTTAGTTTCCTAAAACCAATCACTACTTTAACATTTATATGTGTAAGACTGACAACTAAAAATATTATGTCACTGTGTATGTTAATCTAATTAGCAGATACAAGACTGAAATAACAGTACAGATTTGTGCTAATATTAACAGATTGATAACGTTAGAAACCACATAATCCTCTAAGAATACGTATTTGTGTGGTGTGTGTGAGTGTGTGTGTGTGTGTGTGTGTGTAATTTAGAAACAAGTGGGTAATATCTGTCTCTTGTCCTTGCTCCTACTCTCTAACTAGGGTCACTTTAACCTACAGGCTGGTCACCCTCCCTAACCCCTTTGCTAATGAGTGGTGGTCCTGCCCCCCTGGCTGGCAGGCCCACCCTTCTTCAGCAAGCTGCTGCCCAGGGAAATGTCACTTTATTATCAATGCTGCTTAATGAAGAAGGACTGGACATTAATTACTCCTGTGAAGATGGCCATTCTGCCTTGTATTCTGCTGCTAAGAATGGACATACAGGTAAAGATGGCGAGGTCTTACTTCTTGCAAAAGGATGGAGAGTCAGAAGCACTGGTAACCATTGCTATGAGTAAAAGGTGCTTTTGGGTTTGATTTTCTCTTACAGGTAGTAATGGATAAATTTTTTTTGCGTGATTTAACGATTTTATAAATATTGTAAAAAAAAAAATCCCAACTGTAGTTTTGTAAAAATGTAAGATTTTAGGGGCACCTGGGTGGCTCAGTCAGTTGAGCAACTGATTCTTGATTTCAGCTCAGGTCATGATCTCAGGGTCGTGAGATTGATCCCTAATTGGGCTCTATGCTCAATGCAGAGTCTGCTCGAGATATTCTCTCTCTCTCTTTCCTCTTTCCCTATGCCCCTCCCCCCATGCTCACTCTCTCTCAAATAGATAAAAATCTTTTTTTTTTTTAACTTTTTTTTTTTAAAGATTTTATTTATTTATTTATTAGGAAAGAGAGAGAGTGAGAGAGAGAAGGTCAGAGTGAGAAGCAGACTCCCCATGGAGCTGGGAGCCCGATGTGGGACTCGATCCCGGGACTCCGGGATCATGACAGCCGAAGGCAGTCGCTCAACCAACTGCGCCACCCAGGGGCCCAAAAATCTTTTTTTTTTAAGTAAGATTTGATCTTAACAAAATGATCTTTGTTTTATGCACAATGAAATGTATTGTGTATGTCAAACTTTGGGGTCTTGTACTATGAAGCACAGTTTAGAATAAAGCCTTCCACCTGTGATCACTTTATTTTTTTAATTTATTTTTTCTCCCCAAATATGTTTAATTTTTCAGTGTTACAAGACTGATTGTTCATGCACCACACCCAGTGCTCCATGCAATACGTGCCCTTCTCAATACCCACCACCAGGCTCGCCCACTCCCGCACCCCCTCCCCTCTAAAACCCTGTTTGTTGCTCAGAGTCCACAGTCTCTCCTGGTTCATCACCCCCTCTGATTTCCCCCCATTCACCCTTCCCTTCCTTCTCACAATGCCCTCCATGATTTTCTTTATACTCCACACTCCTGTGATCACTTTAGTCAGGACAAAATAGCTCTAATTTGTCCGTTAGAATACCTGTGTGTGAAAGTCAAAGTGACGGGGCATAACACATGCTACAATGAGGGCAAGTTTTAGCAGTTAGAGAAGGTCATGGATCTGAAACCGTTCTGTCCTTGGAACAATGTATAGTTATTTGGGTTTTTTAAGAGAACTAAGGAGTTGTACAGCTATAAACCACATATTGATGAAGCCTGGGAATTATTCTTGTTTCTTAAAATGCAAGTCTTGTGGTCAAATTTACTAAAACATATGGTTGTGCAGAAAAAGATAATTTGACTGCAGATCCAAAATCAAATAGCATTGCTCATAAAAGCTGCATGATTGTTGAGTAATTCAGAGAAGTTTTCAGAGCTTCGCTGTGTTCAAGTGGACTAGTTGGAAGAATCTAGCGAGCTAAGAAGATAGTTCATGATTTTAAAAGTACTTTCAGATTCTTTTTTACTTCAGAAGACCTGTGAGCATTTTCTTTAATGTAGAGAAATTAAATCTAGTAAATACCATGAGGAACATGAGTCCTCGATATTTATGCCAGAGTCAGGTGACTTTATGTGGGTTTACCTCACCCATGGAGTTACACGTAGGATGACCATCACATGGAAGTCTTTTAAAGGTTAATTATCACAAAGTAAGAATTTAACTATTTAAATACAAAGTACGGTATTTCGATTTGGCAAGTAGATTTAGTTCTTTATCCAGGAACATTATTTCCTAGGATAGACTGGTGGAAAAATCTGGTAAAATATTTTCGGATATATAACAATCCTTTCTCTCATCAGCAACTCTCCCCAAAGTAACACACACACACACACACATCACATCTTACCTCGTTGGTGAGTCTGGGGCATTAGTATCTTCTGGAGAAGAGGCTACTTTCTCTGTAAATAGCCTTTGGGGTCTTGTATACACCATGCTAGAATAGTCAGGTGGACTGTGCACGGGAGAGGTCCTTTGGGTTTAGCATCTATGTAGAGCTTGTTGAGAATTTGGCTCACCATAACTCTAAATGGGGAATTTAAATGGCTTTCTATTAAAATCCATAGACTGTGTGAGATTGCTGCTGAATGCAGAAGCCCAAGTCAATGCTGCTGATAAAAATGGCTTCACACCCTTGTGTGCTGCAGCTGCTCAGGGACATTTCAAGTAAGTGATGCTCTGAATTCTTCTTCCCCCAATGAAAAGAGTCTCTCTATAATTTGCACACATATTTCAGTTCTGGCTGAATGTGTAAACTAGTGCTTAAAATCCACTGGCAAATAAATTCCACCAAATATATTTGAAGATTTAAATGCAAAGTAGGATCTTGAATTTGCTCTTCTTCTTTAAAGGTAAATAGTTGTGTATGAGGGAAGTAAAGAGAAAGGTGCTGTGTGTCAACCTCACATGAATGAACTTGCTTCTGAAGAAAATCAATTTATCGTCTGTCACCATATATGCGGTGATACATACACTGTTAAAGACTGTCATTCACTGTTTACCACCCCCCAACACAAAAGAGCTTTTTTACTTGTGATGGCTTTAAAAATAAATCCTAGAATTACATTAATTATAATCTTAACTTCCGAGTGGCAGTTTATTCAGTATTAAATCCCAATATATTCACCTTGTTTTATCATTTTAAAAAATTGAAGCAGAAACTTTTCATACTGAAAGTAGTTACAGCACAAACCCAAAAGAACCTACCAACTGAAATATGTGTAAGTTTAGCAGTGATTTCTTCAGTAGCCTACCCAGTCTGTTGAATATAGATGTGACTTTTTAAAATTAAGAGTCATGGTTTAATAAAATAGAATGTCACTAGGCTGCTTTCTCTTCCTGTGCTGAAATGTCCTGTAGCAAATGCAAGCTGTTTTCAACATTTTATCTAACTATCCTGATAGAAGTGTTCTTTTTTTTTTAAGTTTTTTAAAATTTAAATTCAATTAATTAACATAGAGTGTATTATTAGTTTCAGAGGTAGAGTTCAGTGATTCATCCGTCTTATGTAACACCCGGTGCTCATTACATCACATGCCCTCCTTAATGCCCATCACCCAGTTACCCCATCCCCTCATCCCCCTCCCCTCCAGCAGCCCTCAGTTGGTTTCCTATGATTAAGAGTTTCATAGTTTGTCTCCTTCTCTGATTTTGTCTTGTTTTATTTTTTCCTTTCTTCCCCTATGTTCCTCCATTTTATTTCTTAAATTTCACATATGAGTGAGATCATATGATAATTGTCTTTCTCTGGTTGACTTATTTCGCTTAGTGTAATACCCTCTGGTTCCATCCACATCATTGCAAATGGCAAGATTTCATTTTTCTGATGGCTGAGTAGTGTTCCATTGTATACACATACTACATCTTCTTTATCCGTTCATCTGTTGATGGACAGCTGGGCTCTTTCCACAGTTTGGCTATTGTGTACATTGCTGCTATAAACATTGGGGAGCAGGTCCCCCTTCAGATCACTACATTTGTGTCTTTGGGGTAAATCCCTAGTGCAGTTGCTGGGTCATAGGGTAGCTCTATTTACAGCTTTTTGAGGAACCTACATACTGTTTTCCAGAGTGGCTGCACCAGCTTGCATTTCCACCAGTGCTGTAAGAGGGTGCCCCTTTCTCGGCATCCTTGCCAACATCTATTGTTTCCTGACTTGTTAATATTAGCTCTCTGATAAAAATGTTCTTTAACATATTTCATAATTCCTATAATATGGGTTTTAAGGTTCACACTAATTTTATTAATTCTAATTGTTAAGTTTTATATATTCAAAATGCATCTTTAATGTGTATGTTATTTTTTTCTGCATGTCTGATGCACACTTAATGAGTTTATTGTTGAGGACCATAGATACTGGTTTTGCTCTTACTTTGTGCATATGTCCTGAATCCTCCAGAAGGGATATCTTCTTCAGGCCCATGCTTTTACATTTATTGTCACCCAGCAATCAGTAGTGCACTTACAAGGAAAGTCAAAGAGTGCCAGGAATGCAGGCATGACTTCCTTTGCCAAAAGGAAGAACCCTGGGGGTTGATTAGTTTAAATGTACATGAGATACAAACACATATCATATGTAACTTACTTTTTAAATAGATATAAACCAAATGTTTTCAAGAAAAGCCCAGGGGGGAAAAAAAGCATACATCTGAAGTGAAAAAATTTTGTAAATTGCTTCTTAATTTTGATTATGATTTAGCCCACTTTTCTCCATTCATTTGCATCTCATTTTACACTTTGCACAAATGCCAGAAAGTCTTGAATTTACCTCGTTTCTTTCCTCCTTGATTCTCAGAGCCATGAGTTTCTGCTTAACTGTCTTTTTCCTTGTAAATAGCCCCCCTTCAGGAGACAGGATAGCCTCTGCTGTCTCTTCTCCCCAAGGCAGCCCTTTGCTCTGCCTCCCTGCTGCCTTTTATAGTGGAGGCACATGGTGCCCTACTGTCTGAGCTATTTATAATTATTTTCTTAAGTGAAAATCTCAAAATGACTCAGCAGTCTGACTTTTTTCAAGGTTGAAGCTATTTTGAACCACAAATAATATATATATGTCAACCACAGTTCAGCCATTCATCCCAATTAGTTAAATACATTGCAAAAACTCCATGTTTACAAGTTGGTTACAGAAAAGTGTCAAAACCAAATTTTAGCACTTGATCGGCAGATCAACGCTGCTGTTTTGAATTTTCATGGGCCTAATCAAATTTGTGACTAAAATAGATCTTCTAGCTTTGCTACAAAACTCTATCCACAAAATAAGACCCCCAGTAATTGATACATAAATAACTAAAAACAACTGCTGTATAAAGATACAGAATTGTTTTAGCATTATTTCCTATACTTAATATCTGGGTCAGGTACGTCTGAAAACAAACTAGTTTTTGTCTGATTAATCATAACCTTGCGTTTAGGTGTGTAGAATTATTAATTGCATATGATGCCAACATTAATCATGCTGCTGATGAAGGACAGACACCTCTATACCTGGCCTGTAAAAATGGAAATAAGGAGTGTATCAAACACTTACTGGAAGCCGGAACAGACCGAAGTGTAAAAACCAGAGTGAGTACCAGTTTGGGGGGGGGGGGTTGTCCTATAATTGACCTTGTCTGCCAACTCTGTAGCCAGAAAAACAAAATATATTAAAATAGAGGTTGCTTTGTTTGGCTTTGCTTTTAGGCTATCAAATACGGACAGTGTCTGACCTCCGACTTCTGTTGGAGTGTCTGCTGTGAAAAGCCTTGTCTGTTAGCCTAACCAGTCCTTAATCCTCTGAATCTCAGATTATTCATCTGTAACACAGAAAAATGAGTACCTGTGTCCTGGTTATTTTCTGCATCAGGGGAGAGCATGGAAGCGTGAGTTTTTAATCATTCGACAAGTATTACCTGAGCACTGGGTGTCCTCGGGACAGGAGAGACAGCAGCAAATCAAGCAGTTCTGTCCTCATGGATCCTATCCTCATGGGATGGGAGGGGTGACCATAGACAAGGAAGTAAACAGATAGTAGCTGGATGTTTGGAAGATCCAGAGTGCCTGGGGTGGGGGAGTTCCTTCAGTTGGTGGGGAAAGTCTTCATTGAAAATGTGGCATTTGGGCCAAGACCTGAAAGAAGCAAGGGTGTGGGCCACGAAGGGACATAGGGAGCAGTATGTCAGGCCGGGGGTGGGAGAGCGGTGGTACCCTCAGTGCACCTCAGGCAGGCCACTGTGACCAGAAGCCAGCCACAGAAGGCCTCATGGACCATGGCGAGCACTTGGAATAAGGCCTTTGGATGTATGGTTTTTGAAGAGAGCAAGGACATAAACTGACTCATTTTTCTAAGAGCCACTTTGGCTGCAGGTTTGAGAATAAAAAGTAGGTGGAGCAGAGCAACTGCAAGGGAGACCCATAGGAATCTGTTGTTTTAGTCCAGGGAAGAAGTAATAGTGGTTTGGACCAAAGTTGAGGGGTAGAAATGGTGGTAAATGGTCCGATTCTGGATATATTTTCAAAATGTGTATTTTATAAAAGAGCTGTAGGAGTATCCCCTGTTGTAGGAGTGCCAGTAACAATGATCTAAAATTACAGCATAATGGCTGCGAGATCAGGCTCTGAAATCAAACCTTTGAGGCTCAAACCATCCCTTCACAAAGCTGTGTGAGCGTAGGCAAATTATGTGACTTCTCTGTGCCTTGGTTGACCCCTCTACAAAAATGAGTCTAATAATAGTAGCCATAGTTAGGGGTATTAAAGTGAAATGAGGTTATCTATATAACACAGTTGATATAGTGCCTGGGAACCGTAAGCAGTAAACAGATGGCCAATGTTTGTGACAAGGTAGTGCGCATTGCTAGGACTCAGAGGAGGGTTATCTGTGCTCGCCCTTCCCCCTGTGACTGATGTTTGTTGTTGCTAAGATTGTGTAGCACCTCACAGAGTTAGGGTCATTGTCTAATTTGCCTCAGAACTGGAAGCACTATATGCAGAAACCCGGTATGGATCCCAACTCGCTGTTGATTCCATCCCACACAGCTCTGATGTCTCCTGTACAAGGTGTACAGATAGTCAGTGATTTAGAAACTGAAGGACAATTAGAGTCTGATGCGTGGAAGAGATCTTGGATAACACTTCTGGGTCAAGCCACACAGAAATGCATTTGATACAAAACTTTTCATTTAGCCCTCCCAAATTTGTCTTTATCAACCTGTTGTGAAACACTGGAAGACCAAGGAATCAGCCCTGTGCATAGTGACATGCATTTCTCTGAGGGTGCCCTCTCGGGGCTGGAGGAGTTAAGGAGCTTCCATCACCTTTAATACTCTGGGAAGCCGCAAAAAACAATAAGGTAACTCCTGAGCTCAATGAACAGTGGATCATTTTATGGAAGCTCATGCTTCCATCATAGGAAACGTCCTTAAAATTTCCCAGGATAAAAAGGTGCATTTTCTATTTTGTAGGTCACCATTAGATACTGGATTATTTATGTTTTATTTTTTGTTTGTTTTTTTATGACAAGTGCACTTCTTAGTCCCCATTGACTATTTAATCCATCTCCCCCCACCTCCCACCTGTGGTAACCATCAATTTGTTCTCTATAATTAAGACTCTTGTTTCTTGATTTCTCTCTAATTTTTTTCCCTCTGCTTGTTTGTTTCATAAATTCCACATATGAGTGAAATCATAAAATTTTTGTCTTTCTCTAACTGACTTCACTAAGCTCCGTCCATGTTGTTGCAAGTGGCAACATCTCTTTCTTTTTTATGGCTGAATAATATTCTATATATAATATATATCTCACATCATCTTTATCCATTCATCAATCAATGGACACTTGGGCTACTTCCATATCTTGGTAATTATAAACAATGCTGCCATAAATATAGGGGTGTATGTATCGCTTTGACTTAGTGTTCTTGTATTCTTTGGGAAAATATCCAGTAGCGTGATTGCTGGGTCCTAGGTTAGTTCTATTTTTAACTTTTTGAGGAACCTCCATGCTGTTTTCCATAGTGCCTGCACTAGATCCTGGGTTTTCTTAAATAATTTACCAAAAGAGAACCAACAATTAACACTCTAACCAGGGATATAAGCCAAGTATAAACATTTTCCATTGAGTCCTACTCCTAGAGCTTTAAAAAATATATATTTTTTGAAAATCTGAAAAAATAGTCCAGTGTTATATTTATTCATTTATTTTATATAGTTTAAGAAATCTGTGGTATTACACTTAATATAAAAATTTACCCTGTATATGAAAAGTGAATGAATTTCACATTACCAAACTGAATGAAAAATAAGTGGTGTAGCATAAAAATAAGAATGTCACATACTGTAAGTTAGAGAACACAGAAGTCCATGCTCTCAGGATACTTGTTGATGAACTGAACAAAATGATTAGAACTATAGAGTCTCCAAAGTACAGAGGAAAACATATTTGATAGAGGAACTTAAGAGAATAATTATTTCTTATGATTTTTCATAAGAAATCAAAGGGGGAATGGAAAATTAAGTTTTTCAGAAATGATTACTTAGCCTTTCTAATATAAAAATTAGGAAAAAGTCAAGAGATTTGACTAGGGAAGGTCAGGAGCACTTATACTCTGGTGCCTAATTCAGGCTTACCCAAGTAAAGTATAAGCCCAACAAAGTATAAACCGTGAAATGCTTTCCCTAGCTGGAGTATGCCTGTGGACTCTAAGGTATTCCATTAACTGCCTAGCCATGGTCTTGTCTTAGCCAGGTCGACTTCACTGGTATGAAGTACAGAACCAGAGAAAAATCTACTTCATCAAGAGACGGCTTTAGCAAATGATCAGATACCTCACTCTAAATGTACACTGTTACCACTTACTGTCTTTCCTTGCCTTCTACCCCATTATTTTTTTTAAAAAGTGTGCTTTAGCTCACTGAGAGATACTTAATATAGCAATATGAAATACCCCATGAAAAAAAATTGGCCAAAATGAAAATAAAGATAGGAAAATAAAGTAAAAAATACAGATCAACAAAATATTTCTGTTCTTTTATGAAAGTCTTAAAAATGTGACGAAGACTGGCACCTGAGTGGAAGGAAGACCCTTGAGAGATGGAAAGGTTTTCGCTGGAGAAGTGCTTGTCAAACTTCTGTATATCCGAATCCCCCAGAGGGCTAGTGGAGGCACAGGTTGCTGGGCCTCCTCCCCTCCAGAGTTTCTCATCCGGTTGGTCTGGGTGAAGGCTCAACAACTCTCGTTTCTAACAAGTTCCCAGGTGATGCTGCTGCTGCTGGTCTGGTGACCACCCTTGAGAACCACTGCCCTAGAAAAGAGGTCTGAATTTACTCTAGCAACAAGCTAAGTGGATATTGAAGACCTCACAGTAATATATTCTAGAGAATGGGCCCAATAATTGGAACATTTTCTGAGCTTGCATTTATCAGTTTCCAGTTGTAATCACAGAGCTCTCAACAAAGGTCCATAGACATTTTATGAAGTTATTTGGCCTTGCTTTTCCTGTATGTCCACCTTTTCCCTATTATCTAGATTTTTTCCTTCAAGAATCATTGGCATAAAATTTTAAGATCGCCAGTCATGACTCTGCCTTATAAGTAAAACTGGCTTATAGCTGCATTCATTTAGTACATTACTAATAATACTGGGAAATAAATATTGAAAAATCTTTATGCTAAAGTTTATTCTCTTTTGTATTATTAAACTCCATATGGCTGTTAAATGGAAATTCTTACAAAAGAGCAAACATGAGTCATAGCAATGGGAAATACGGTAATTGACAGAGGTCTGACTCAGCTCATCAGTGACATTCAGGATTGGAATGCCTGCTTTCCCCTCCTCACTGGTTCATGCCCAAGAACAGTTAGAGGTGAACTTTAAATAATACTGTTTTCAACATTAATGTTATAATCAACCCTTTTCCTCCTGGTCATTTTCTCTTCAGGATGGCTGGACACCCGTTCACGCAGCTGTGGACGCTGGTAATGTGGACAGCCTCAAGCTTCTTATGTACCATAGAGCACCAGCTCGAGGAAACTCTTTGCATGAGGAGGAACCCGAGTCCGATGTTTTTGACTTGGATCAAGGAGAAGAGAGTCCTGAAGGCACATCCAACCCTGTTGTTCCTGCAGACCTCATTAACCACGCTGACAGAGAAGGCTGGACCGCTGCCCATATTGCTGCTTCAAAAGGTTTTAAGGTGTGTCTGGTAGTGACTGGCGTCATTACCCGGTCATAATTTGATGAGTGACACAGTCGTCTGCTATGGACTGAGTGTATTTCAATGGAATGATTGGAGACTGAATGATATCATTGCAGGAGACAGTCAACTACCAATATGAACTGACCTTTTTCCTGACCAGTGGTATTTATAGTCAACTGCGTAGGAGACTTCTTTTTTATGTATAAGATTTTATTTATTTATTTGCAAGGAAAGAGAGTCAGAGAACGTGCACGAGCAGGGGAAAGGGCAGTAGGAGAGTGTCCTCTCCTGTGGGGCTCAGTCACAGGCCCCTGAGATCATGGTCCCAGCTGAAGTCAGATGCTTGACTGACTGAGCCACCCAGGACCCTGAGGCTTCTATAAAAATCATACTTGGAATTTGTTAGCAAATGTGGGAATAATTTCAGACATATTTTTCTAATCCATATAAAATTAGGAGAAGGAGTTTGGTGTTGATTTTGTTGACTGGGTTGTTTGATTCATGGGCCAAAGCCACGCTGCTGGTTAGAGAGAGGGCCAGGATTCAAGTGCTTGCTCTCCACTCTGAACTGCCTCACTTACACTCTTCCTGGGCTGTTTTACCGGTAGGTAAGAGGGCTTAAGATTTCACTTGTCAGTTAGAATAGAAAATGATTCTGATTATTAAGGAAATAGTAAGCCATTCACTCATGCTTTTTTCTGTTTTGATCAGTTTAGCAATGATGTACTTTAGCAATAAAAGGCTATCAGGAAGCCCCCGAGTGCAAGGCACTGCGTAAGCTGACATCTGGAGGGATCATTTACACCAGCCACTAACTTCCGGTTCAGTGGCAAGAGAACAGGATATAAGACAAGAGTAGATAAGAGAACACAACAAAATAAAATAAGGGTAATGAACATGAAGTTGGAACAGTATAAAAACACAAATTTTATTTTATTTTTTGAAAAAAGAGAATGCACCTGTTTCAGAAAGCAGAGTCACAGGGATCTGAAGCTCAGAAATGGCCCTTCCAGGAGGCAATGGAAGTGATTTTGACCTTGCAGGGTGGGTTCAATTTGCCATTCATCACTGGGGTTGGAGAGTAGGTGAGATTGGGCCCCAGAAGGAACAGAGCCTGGAAGGAGGGAGGTGGGTAACAGTACCGGCCAAGCTGATGGGGGGTAGTGAGAAGTAAGATGGGACTCGGGGTTTCATAGTACTGCGTGGGCTTCGGGGACATTTTAAGGAGTTGGGACTTTATTTACCGGTCAGAGTAAAGCCACCAAAATGTGTTGTGCAAAGAAGCAAAATAATCAGTTCTATAGGTCGAATGATAAGTTAGCAATAACATATAGAAGATTGGGGGTTATGAAAAAATTGATGGCAGGAAGATAGGGTAGGTGAGCAATGAAGAGAGTGGCAGAAGTATTGAGAGACATTACAGACCAGAAGTGTCTTCGGGTTGCAGACAGATTAGATGCCGGAGAGACGACGAGAAGGGGTGCAGTGACGTTCCCAGAGAGAGAAAAGAAGAGGCGTCATTGTGATCAAGAAGACGGAACGTGGGTTTAGACATGCTGGATTTAAATGCTGAGGTGTTCTTCCAGATGGAGATATCTGGGAATAGCTAGAAATTGCATTTGGAGCTCCTGGTTGGGTAACTTCCTGTTATTATGACCTAGAACAGAAGCTGTTCATTTTGAACTTTTTTTTTAATGAGAAAAAGGCATGATTTAATTCAAGACGGAGGTATTGCTTGTTAGCAGTTTGCTCCCATTTTCCCCTTTAACAAAAAAGTAAACAAATTTTGTGAACTTGATAGGCATGTCTTGATTTGAATGGGATGCAATATGTATGACATAAAAATCGTTAGGAGACAAAGAGGAGAGCTGTGAAAAGTTTACATTGGAAAATACACGGTTAATCTAAGACTGTGAATCTCATTTGGTGGTAGAAGGGTACATTGAAGGGTTGTTTTCAACCTATTCTACCCCTCAAGAAAATCTCTGAGTATAAGGCAAGATGTTACTGATAGGAGTGGGTTGTGTACCCTCAACCTGGAAAAAAAAACAGAAAACCAAAAAAAAAAAAACAAAAAAACAAAAGAAACTGAGCATCAGTGATCTAGAGTGTTCAGCTGCTCAACCTCTCCTGCTAAGCAGAGAGAGAAAGCACTCCCAGGGTGAGTTACCCTGCAGTGCAGGGCACGTGTGTTCAGCTCTTTAATTATGAACTCCTCCAGTCCTGTGCCTTTTTGTAATCAAGGGTGGTATCTTCATGGATCCTCAGGCCCCGGGCCCACATAGATGCTCTGTCATTGTTGAGTAAAGAGAAATGTGGCCACTTTCTCTCATAGAAAATGACTCTCCCTGTGTTTTCTTTAAAAGGCCTAAGATAAATTTTGAACAAGAAAAGAGAGATTTTTAAAAGTGATCACGACTGACAACTTTGGCACACTACTGAGTAGAATCATAGATTAAGATAATAGTTTTTTTTTTTTTAGCCCCAGATTGGATACTTTATCTTCCAGTCTAGCCTCTTCATTTTATGATTAGGACATTTAAACCCTGGAGGGAGTAATAGAGACAAGTTGGGAATGAAGCCCAGATTGCCTGATTTCATTATCTTCACCCTGTACCATGCTGCCTTCCTTCCTAGTCAAGGGTATTGGAAAGTTCTTCTGCATCATTTGCCTAATACGGAGTTCATATCCTGGCTGAGATAGTTCTCCAGAGAGGGAATCCGTTTACAAGTAAGTTCCTAAGACTAATTTTCTGAAGAAAAGAATTATAATTCTGAGTTAATCATCGTGTGGGTAAAAAATTCTACCCTGACCAAAAGCCGAGCTTAAAAAAAAAAAATTGAATGTTTCTTC
The DNA here is from genome assembly GCA_028533885.1 of Nasua narica. Classification (NCBI taxonomy): domain Eukaryota; kingdom Metazoa; phylum Chordata; class Mammalia; order Carnivora; family Procyonidae; genus Nasua; species Nasua narica. Next base: position 64,629,089 of record CM052806.1, on the reverse strand, counting down.
TCTGCCCAGCAGCATATATGTGTCCAACCTACGTAAGATCGCAGTGCATCATTACTTGCTTCCACGTGTTTTTCAATAAAAAATTGTGGGATTTCAGAGCTCAAAGGTATATAGTTTATCAAGACCAATCTCCTCATTTTGTAGATGAAAAAAGTCAAGTCTCAGGGAATAGTGTAACAAATTGTCCAAGGTCAGTTCGTGGAAGATCAGATTCCCAAGTCCGTGCTTTTCCCACTTTAGTCTTGGTCTTCCTCCCCGTGGTTAAGCGATTTACCCAAATGACCATTTAGTGTTTGGTAAAAGGAGTGCCTCTCTTTAAAGCTGGCCTGTGACTTATCAAGCATTAACCTTTGTTTTTATCACAGTGTGAATAGAAAGAAGAGTTTCTTAGTGAAACTCTGTTGTGCCATGAGACCTCTGACATGTCAGGTTTGTGCAGTAGAAACATTAGGGAGATTTTCTGCATTTGATATCTCTGTCGTTGAAACTCTCATACAAAGAGATTCTTTATTTTGGAGGACTGTATGTGTTTTGGCTATAGGACTAGATTATAATTCTGGTTTATGTGTTATGACCAGAGCTGGTGGCTTCCTCTCACTCAGGCTCCTACACAGTCTCTCTGGGTTATCATGTTGACTATTTCGTGCAGACTCCCTCCTCTGCTTTCAGACCCTGCCTTATCCTCACTTCCTCTCCTATTTCAAGGACCAGGCTTTCTCTTTGTTTTTCTGGCTTTTCTCTTTTGTTTAATCATAAGCAACTCCCACGCTCCATTTATAATTGGCTGTCCTGTTTTTTAAGAGTTTATCCAGTCTTTCAGCTTTAACTGGGGTTTCTGCAGTAATGGATTCCCAAACCCAAATCTCCACACCTGGCTTTTTTTTATTTTTTAAGATTTTATTTATTTGACACAGAGAGAGAGAGATCACAAGTAGGCAGAGAGGCAGGCAGAGAGAGAGAGGGGGAAGCAGGCTCCCCGCCGAGCAGAGAGCCCAATGCAGGGCTCGATCCCAGGACCCTGAGATCATGACCTGAGCCTAAGGCAGAGGCTTTAACCCACTGAGCCACTCAGGCGCCCCCACACCTGGCTTTTTTACCTGTCTTCCAGATGTTTATTTCCAGCATCCTGGCGATCATCTCTGGGCAGGCCTCTTGCCCCCGATCGGGCAGTGGCTCTCTTGTTACCATCTTTAGGCCATTCTTGCATTGTGTTAGGACTGTGGTCTGCCTGATGCATTATTATCTTGGAGCCAGGGACTGGCAGGCTCTTCCTCTGACACAAGTCGCCCCCACCCTGACTGGGTGGTCTGGATGAGGGTATGCATGTCAAGTGGAGGCCCACAGGGGGCCCCAAGATTCAGATTTCCTTTCCCTGAATCATGAATGCAGAAAATAAGATTATGGGAGTCACTCAGTTTCTTCCTTGCAACGCGGAATTGGGTAACTGGCTGGGAGAGGAGAAAGATAAGATACCTATGGAGTTGGACCAACTCTTTGCCAACTAGATGTTGATCGCGGTGAATAGAAATCTGTTCTTGGGGATCTGTTTGTGTTTTAGATTCTCCACGATTATTTCTTTTCTTTCCCCTTAACTTTTATAAAACTATTTCTGAAAAGGCCAGACTGATTCAGCTGTTAGTAAACAAAGGGAAGGCTCTAATTCCAGAATATTCAGTGCAGAGCATTGCATCCTTTGCTTGATTTGAGCAGCAGTGATTAACTGAGAGGATCCTAAAGGATTCCGATCTAAACTTAGCCAACCAGAGTCCTGTTGCACTCCTCACCCAAGACACGGACTCTTCTTGTTTTCCACCAACACCTTTCATGGATCTGGGTTTTGATCTTTTTCCTTCTTGTGCTCTGTACTTTTTCCCTTGTGTGATCTTACTGATCCCCAGTTTACAACCTAGAGAGATTCCCAAATGTTGTCTCCAGCTTTATTTAGCCATTTCCTGACTCTACCCAAGAAGGTCCTCTTCAGGAGGGGCACAGTTTACAGGGCATCTCCTTAAAAACTAGAGCTGCAAAATTCCTTCACCAAGTAGAGCCATTCTTTATGCCTGTCATCCCAGTGTAATTACTAACAGTACCACCCATTTTACTCTTAAAGGTGGGACATTTGGGGAATCATATGGTAACCCCACTGATCGTATTCACTTTGGCTGCCGTCAGAGAGCTCCACCTGGCTGCATCCTCGGGGTCCCTAGCTGGTCTGCCACAACTCTTGTTCCTTCTGAATCCAGTACCGTCACCTGGCATTTGTGGTACCTTGCTCCGTCTTCCTGACTTAACGAATTCAAATGATTGGGACAACTCCAGATTTTATTCCTTCGCATATGGATTTTGACTGTTTTGCCTCCTCCATATCGTAGGGGCACTGCCCCCAGGGAGCCCTCCTCGTCTGCTGTCTGGACTCCTGCAGGTTCTGCCCGGTTCTTCGTCTGCGGTCTCTCCGCCCCCTCAGCCCGCCATGAGAGGGGCCTTTCAGACCGGGGAACTTGGTCATGTCATTTCCCTGCTTAGCATCTTTCCAGGGGTCTGTCACTTCTAGGATAAGTGCCAGACACGTCCTTTCTTGGTCTGGACTCAGTTTACCTCCATAGGCCCACTTCCTGTCTCCTCCCCTAATGCCTCCTGTGCTCCAAGCAGGCACTGCTGGCTGCTGCGCCAACACCCTGTGCTCTGTCCTCTCCCCGTCTTTGTGACTGCTGTTCCCATTACCTCAAATGGCCTCTTCTCTCCTGACCCTTCCCTGCCTGGAAAACATCTCAGCTTAAGTCTTGGCTTCCAGAAGTGAGGTGTTCCCAGGGCACCTCTCCACACTTCACTTAGAGGGCTTCTACTTTAATCGTTGGCATGCCTGTCTCTCTCTCCATCTCCTCCCCCCAAAAAATCACTTTTCCATTTTTGTATGTACCGTGTCCAGCAGAGGCTCCGGCCTGTGAGTGCTGTTTGCTGAATTGATGAGTGAGTGGACTGTTACTGCACTTCTTTCTAACTGAGCTCCTTCCTTTCGCCTTCCTTCCAGTACGCCTTCCAAATGTACCAGTTGCTTTTCAGAAGCAAGCTTATCATGGCACTTTGATACCTGAATATATTCTCATGCCTCGAGAAAACCTATCTCCACGCCAACCTTAGAACTCAGCCCTTCACAGCTAACTCCAGCTATCTCCGTCTTTGACCATTCACCCTAAATCTGCCTTGCTGCTTGTGCCATTATTTCTCGTCTTAACAGCCTCCGTCTCCGTGTGCTGCAAGACACTGGGCGCACCCACACCCCCGGGTGCCCACCGTGTGCATTTGAGGACCGCTTTCACTCTCCCTTCCTCTGCCCCGTGTCAGACTCTCCGCTCCCTGACCTGATGTTAATCTTACAGCCAGCTCTTTGGACTTGGGATTTCTACTTAGTCTCCCTGGCACTTCTGCCTTGCTTCTCAGCTCTCCTTAAAGGCCCATGGCCGTTGTGGGTCACTGACCTTCAACATCTCTTCCCCCTTTCCTCTGTAATAAGGGATTCTGCAGATTTCTGGGCCCATGACCACCCAAAATATAGATCACATTCTCTAGACTCCTTGGCAAGTAATAAGGTCACCTACCTAAGTTCTGGTGAGTGGGATGTGAGTGGAAATGAAAGCTTAAGCTTAAACCTCCACTTTTTAAGTCTCTGTTGTAGCAGATGTTATCTCTAGCATAGTGAATAGGACTTTGGTTTAAACCAATTTGTCCAGATCTCTTGCTCTCTGTGGCTTGGGTAGGATACCCTGGCCGGACACCCCCTCTTGGGAATCCATTTCCAGAAGCAGTGACTGGCATCACAGCATTTATCCTCTTCACAGACCCCACCTGTCGAGGAGAGAGCTTAGATTCCTTTCTCCACCTTTCCTTTTCCACTTAGTACAACCTTGGATATCACTTCAGTGCATTTTGCCCTTGGCTCTACCTCCCTTTGCATTCTTCCCTGAGAAGCAGGGCTGTGACCTCACTCATCATCACAACCTTCAGTTCTAACAGGGGATCTGGCAGAGTGCTTTGTATCTCTTTCTTAAAGTTGCGGGGATTAATGAACACTGAATATTTGCAAAGTGTTAGAACTGTGCCCGGCACTTAGTAGGCATTCAAATAGCTGTAGCCATACTTGTTAAATGTCAATTGAGTGGAGGTTTTCACCTTCTTTCTCTTCCCCCGTGGAGCTCAGCATGGTGTGGAATTCACACTTGTAGCAGGTTTGGATATGCATCACCCTGCTCTCCTCCTGGGGACCTATGTTGCTTGCTTCCTTATAGGGAAAATCATTGCTTATATTATTGCCTACTGCCCTACCTGAGAATAATAAAAATTATACACAACCCACTTCGAACATCAGAGGTAAAAGAATCATGCAGATTTTGGTTGCATCTTTTATCATTTCTGTTTGTAATTTGAAGTAACATCACCTAGAATTATTTTGAGATTATTGACATTGATTGATGTGCTATAATTCCTCCCCACTTAATTGACTATTTGGGCTATTTTCTAATTGGTGATTATGTTGATTGTAATAATAACAGCTAATAAATATTGAGAGCTTAGTACATGCTGAGAATGTGAACTTTCTCTTTTGAGTGTGAACTTTTTATGCATCTTTTCATTTAAGTCACATAACAACCTTGTAAGTACAGATATTTAAACAAAGATAAGGAAACTGAAACAAAAATGTTAAATGATTTACCAAAAGTCATAGATTGAATCATTTACATTTGGCAGAATTACGATTCAGGACTGTTTTGGCTTTTATCTGCTTTTGCTGCAATTATTAACTTGCATGATAAAGGTATTATTTTTATCTCTTCTCTGGGAATTCACAAAATTTAGTGTTCGATTGCATTCTAGTTAATTTCCCATTAAAGTTTATTTCTAAATCAGCATTTCCGAAGTTCTCATTTACTACCTAAGGCCTTTATTGATATTATACCAATTAGTCATAATAGTTGGATAAGAACTGTTATTTATATATTTGACTTTGTTTTCAGTTCATTTCTTGGCTTAGGGAGTTTTTGAATTTGAACCCCTGACCTATCTACAAAAAAAAAACCAGACTTTGATTACAACTGTTAGAGGAGATCCCTCCAACCTGAGCAGGAGCAGTGAGAAACCAATATTCTTTCGAGTCACTTCCCTTTGCCAGCAAACCTCTGGTTCAGCTCCTCCATTTTGGGGCTCCGAAGACCTAGTCTCCCATCTCCCCAGCATCTGAAAAGATTCCCTACATCTGCTTGGCCCTCACACAAGCAGTGGTGCGAAATCCTGTTCAGATTTCATTTAATTGATGGTTTTAGCTTTCTTTCTTTCTTTTTGACCCTTAGGGATTTCCTGTACTTCCTTATGAACTCACATATTGAAGTCTGTTTTGGGGGGCAAGATGAAGCAACTGGAACTCACATATACTCCTGGTGGGAGTAGAAATTGGGAAAGCTACTTCTAGAAAGCTCTTGGCGGTATATACTGACATAGAACAATATACGCCTAGCCGTGACCCAGGAGGTCATCTCTGAACGTAACACCCAACGAAAATGTGTACATATGTCCATCAAAGGAATGTCCATAGTAGATCCCGATGTCCATTAACAAGAGAATAGATAAGTAAGGTATGATGTATTCACATGTACCACACATGAAATACCACACAGTGCCTTTTTAAAAAAAGAATAAACTATAATTAGTCCTAATGTGTAGATGAATTTTATAGACATTATGTTGAGGGAAAAGAAGCCAAATATAAAAGTGAAATTGCAATATGATTCCACTTAAGTTGGTAAACAGGTTCAGCCAATCACTGGAATAGAAATCATCACAGTAGTTTACCTGTGGGGGAAAGGGGCGGGGCTAGTGATTGAGATGGAACATACAGGAGGCTTCCAGAGTATGCCTTACATAGTTATGTTCACTCTGTGATGCTTCAAGCTTATTTGTCAACTTTTCTATGAGGATAGTATATGTCAATAAAAATACGTAAATAAAAAGCGGGAAAAATTGTATTTCTGTGTTTTACAAAACAAAAAGATGTTTTACAGCAAGATTTTCAGACTACCTGGTTTATTATTGTTAAAAGTGAAAAAATGAAATCTGTCCAAAGCTCTGTGTGTGTGTGTGTGCACGTGCATGCACACGCAATGGAAAGGATGATGTTTATTTGGTTGTTCCTTTCTATGGTTTCTGGTCTATTCAGTTCTATGCTTATTCTGGTTGGAAACCAGTAAATGAGTCATCAAGTACTAAAAATTGATATAGCAGAGGTCCTTAGCCGTTATCCTAATGTTCTATCCTGTCATGCAATTTCTTACTTGAAAATGTTTACACGTATATTGTCTTATTTCTACTTCGTTATGAAAAATTTTGGAGAACTTGGAGTTTCCAGTTCATAGGTTACTGACACTTTTTTTGGTGGGGATTTCCTGAAGCAACATAGAAGAAGGTAGAACTGCAAAAGAGAGGAGGCATATCTTCAATATCTATTGGGGAAATTTTTCTAGAAACTCAGTCAACATAGTGTTCATATTTTTCAAATGAAAATAGGACAGCGTAAGATCAAAAATAAAAATGTGCTTGCGGGCTCTCAGATAGAATTGTTAAAATTGGAACCCTGCACTTAACATGACCAGGAAAACAGTTCATCGTCTAGAAAAATAGTCCAGAGCACCAGTTGTAGCAAAAGCCTTTTTGCTCTATATTGCCAAATTACCATAAAAGGATACTGTCTGCCAAAGTCAATTTCTTTCTTAATTTCACTCCACAACATGAGTGATTAGTAAGCTTTTTTTCTCTCGAAACCCAAGAGGCTGTTCTGTGGAGCGATGTTGTGGTCCTGTGATTCACATTTGAGTGAAGCCCTCTTTGCTTTCCGTTTTGAGCCAGCGTTTAGATGAACGTGTGTATTTGGGTTGCTGGAATTAAAATATGATTTCTAGCTGAGACTTTCTGATGTGCTCGTTCCAGGCGAATGACTGTTCCCTTGAATTTTGCATTTGAGTTTATTCATTTGGACGCGAGGTAATAGAGCCTTTGCCTTTACAGAACTGCCTGGAAATCTTGTGTAAGCATGGAGGGCTTGAGCCAGAGAGGAGAGATAAGTGCCACCGGACGGTGCACGATGTCGCCACCGACGACTGCAAGCACCTGCTGGAGAATCTGAGTGAGTGCCGTTTGCAGCTTTGTTCACTCTTCCTCCCCCTGCCGGGCACCGGCACAACAGGAAGGTACTCATGCAGCTAGGTTTGCTCATTCGCTTCTTAGCTGTCTTTGAGCCCTAGCAACTACAAAAACATTTTATTGATTATCAGTGTGGTGATTATTTTTTTCCGTGCAGAATGGCTTTTTAGAGAGTTAGTTGCTATTCAAATAATGCCAGATCTTCTTTGTACTTTAATGACCTCGGATAGTATTGAAATAATTATTGCTCTTTTCTTCTGGACCTAGATTGTCTCTCTCTAAAATATGAGACAAATAGGGCATAAAGAATCATGGCTGGGTACGTGGCCATTAACTGATCATATAAATGTAGGAAAGTTACCTCTCCATGCCTGCTTGCCAACCTGCCTGTGAGGATAATTGATGAACTTTTGGGTCTCTTCCAGCTCTAAGAATATATGCTCCTCCCCACGTGTTCTAAAAGGTTCACTTGTGGGTTTATGGAATATGGAGTTTTAGATCATACAAGATATTACAACTTCTCAAATCAAGATTATCACTCAATCCACCCCATCAGTCAGTTGTATCAATATTTCAACTTTAACTTATATTCTCACACTGAGACAGAAAGTGAACAATAACCATAAGAAAGAATTTATTACGTGGTATGTGAGACAGTAATTTGTGCTATGGAAAGGACTCGGGAGGATTGGGAGTGTAAGGAGGGGTTTCGGTTTTTAAGGTGATGGTCGCGGTAGCCTCATGGTAAGACATTGAAGCAACCGTCGAAAGAGGTGAGCGGAGCAGCTGTGTAGACCTCTCAGGTAGGAGCTGTCCAGGCAGAACATCATCCAGTGGGCAGAAGCCTCGGGTAGGAGTCTACCTGTCATGTCTGAGGAGCTGTAAAGAGGGCAGAGAAGTTACAAGATGGGATGAGGAGGCAGCCTGATGTGGTTGGAATCTGTAGGCCGTTGTAAGATAACCCTTTCAATGTCTGAGCTTCAGAGTGAAAGGCTCTGCTGTACCTTTTCATAGTTTCTGTGGCCGCTTTGTTGAGAATAATTGTAGGAAGTCCCAGGACTGAAGTCAGGGAGACTCGTTAGGCCCTTGATGTGTCCCAGCAAGAGACAGTAGTGACAGCTCAATCCATGACTGTCAGGGATGAGGTGGTGAGAAGTGGTTGGGTTCTGGATACAGCGGAAGGCAGAGCCAGCAGATCTTCTCGAGGGGCGGGGGGATTCATGTGTCACCCCCAGTGACTCAGCCTCAACGATGGCAGGCCGGAGCGGCCATCACCTGTCAACGGGAAGGCTGTGGGTGGAGCAGATTTCGCTAGTGAAGTTCAGGAGTTCCGTTTTAGAAGAATGAGTTTGAGATGTCTGTTAGGGGATCTTTGTGGAGATGCCAAGTCAGCAGGAATCCGGAGACGAGTATGAGCTGGATACATAAATCTGAGAGTCTGCGGTTTATAGATGATATTTAAAGTCATGGGACTGGATGAGATCACTAAGGAAGTGAACACACACAGAAAAAGTACGAGGAAGGAGCCTTGCAACACTCTATGGTTAAGAAGTCTGGAAAATGTGGAGGGACCAGCAGAGACTCATTACAGAGCGACCAGTGAGGCACGAGAGAATCCTGTGGGAGTGGATCAGAGAACAGAGAGAGGTGACTTGTGTCAGAAGCTGTTGATAGGTGAGAACTGAGAATTAGTGATAATTGGAAAAATAATCTAGTAGTTGGTTAAGAGAAAAAGCCAGTTTAAGAAGGTAAAATAAAAGTAGACTTTTTAAACATTTTCTTTTCATTGTAATCATACAAATATTTCTTTCATCAACTTTCAGGTGAAGGTCTTTAGTATGGTTTTGCTGACTAAAGTTCTACATATTCTTATTTGAATACCACACCTCTTGTGCCTCATCTATGATCTCCGGTGTTTGAGGACTTAAACATATTTATAAAGCAAACTAAAGGCAGTATCTATCTAAAGATTTTTTTTCTAATTTTATATAGTTGTCTCTATCCCCCATTAGATGACTTTTTAAAATACCTCCTCTGTTTGGTGATCTCTAAAGTGTCCAACTTCATTTTTATAGGACTCGAAAGTCATTTCATCAGTTTGTGGAATATTTAATTTACCAATTATAGTAATAAGTTCAATAGACATAAAAGATTAGAGAAAAAACGGAAGTGACTCTTGGTGAGTGCATAATTTAGTTCTTGAGAACGGAAGTGCATCGGTCCCTGCCCTCCTCAGTGGAGCCTCAGTCAGCTGGCATCACAGAGATTGGAAAGATCATTTAAAATCTACTGCACTGCTTACTATTTATTAAATACTCACTAATATTTGCCATGTAATTGCCAGTGTGTTAAATTCATTTCAAACACAAGTTCCTCTACTCTTTATAACAATTTAATTGCACATTCCTAACATTTTGTAGAAGGAATTGGGATAGAGAGAGATCAAGGTAATTTACCAAGTACACGTGGCTGGTAGAAGGCTGGTCCTGAGGCTCAGACCAAGGTCTGCAAGAGTCCGAAGCCACTATCACTGACCTCAACAACAGTGACCTACCTTATTCATGATGTTATTGATGAAGGTGAGGAGAAGGGGCAATATAGAGAACTCAGGGTCAAGAGAACACTCTCATTTTCCTAGATTCTTTTTCTTTTTTTTAAAGAACTTGAGAGTCTTGCCAATGAACTACAAAACCCAAAGATACGAGGAAAGATAAACAATTCAAGTACCATGGTTCCAAAGAAACTGTGAAGTTTGGGAGACTGAAGTTTACTGCAGTAGAAGAACACTCAGTTAATAGCATCTAAAGAAATATGATAGCTAACCTTTGCTTTGTTTTTAAAATGTTTGTATCTGCCTATTTTATATAAGAGTTTGACTGGTTTTTCCTATCAAGATTTTTTTTTCCTAATTCTTCTATTCTTTCAACAGACGCTCTTAAAATACCTTTAAGGATTTTAGTGGGTGAGAGTCCACCAGGCAACTATGGTTCAGATGACTTTGAATGTGAAAACACAATATGCGCTTTAAATATCCGCAAACAGACATCATGGGAAGATTTTTCAAAAGCAGTGAGTCAAGCTCTGACAAATCATTTCCAAGCAATCTCATCTGATGGATGGCGGAGTCCGGAAGATGTGACATTTAATAACACCACCGACTCTAGCATTGGCCTCAGTACCAGCAGTGTGCGATCCATCATGCTAGGTATCAGCATTCCTGTGATGAAGAGAAAGTTAAATTTCTGCATTTATTTGTGTTTATGGGCTCCATAACCTGATACTTAGTTCATTGATTAAATACATTCAGAGCTCACTTGTGACAGCTGCTGGTGCTGAAAAACTTGGGTATTCACAATACAGCCATTACATAATGTTGCCTGTGAGTATAAAAAATGTTTTTATGCCTCAGATAATACTTAGAGAGTAAAGAACAAGAAAGGCCTTGATGAGGCTTTGTGATTGCACTTGCTGTTCTGAGAAATGCAAGAAACTAACCACATTGCAGCTGCTTATTGATGGACAAGTTCTGAATGCAGCTCCAGATTCGTGCTTGGGCTGTGCTGGCGATGCTTATAGTATATGAACACCTCACGTCCACGCAGGAGCCCTAAGGATGCACTCTTCATTGAAGATATAATGAAAGCGCCCACATGGGATGAGTCAGGGTGATAACTGGTTATTTCTGGTTGATAGGCACTACGAAGCCGACTCCAAAGAATTTTATTAAAAGATAAGATTTTGGGGGCTCCTGGGCGGCTCAGTTGGTTAAGCGACTGACTCTTGGTTTCCGCTCAGGTCATGATCTCAGGGTTGTGAGATTGAGCCCCACATAGGGCTCTGCACTCAGCATGGAGTCTGCTTCGGTTTCTTTCCCCCTCCCTCTGCCTTCCCCCCTGCTTCTCCCCCTGCTCCCTTGTTCTCTCTCTCTCTCTCCCTTTCTCTAAAATAAATAGAATCTTTACAGAAAAAAAAAAGGTAAGATATACTTTCTGGTGAGCATAGGAAGTGCTCTCTAAATGTCCCTAGTTAGTTTGTTTCCTCTGGAGCCAGCAAAACTAGCATCTTTGAGGAACCTGCTATTATTTCAGAACTGTGTTGGGAGCTTTATACACAGCATGTCAACAAGTCCTTAAAACAGGCTCATTTTACAAATAACTAGTTACGAGATGACACGCCTGAGATCACAGAGCAAAGAAGTAAAACATGCAGGATTCAAATCCCAGTCTGTCTAGTAGGAAAGCCTGCATATTTTCAGCAGCAGTATGTTGCAAAAGAATAGTCAAGGTTGAGGAAAAGGGTGAGTTTCACCATGCTTTTAATATATCAGCTTATTAGATGAGAAAGTGTTGTATTTTGTTAACTTATATGTGCTAAGTCACTTTAAAAATATATATATTTTACTAGTTTTTAAGACAGATTATTCATGGCAACTTAATTTTATGAGTCTTTGGCAAGATCATTAAAATAATTATTACAGAAGAATTATTATACAGTTAAGCAATTGCATTAGGACAGTATGTCCTAAATGATTCTCAGTAGCACATTTTGCCCACACAATGAACTGCTATTCAAGATGTGGTTATGCCCAGAAGCCTAATAAATGAAGTCATCACACCCTTGTTTTGAAGAAAATGGCCTTTCATCATCAGCCCTCATCCAGCTAATCTGGAAACAAGCGTAAGCAGATGGATATTTACCACCATCAGAGAGATTTACCTCTGTGAGCAGCGGATCATAAGGCCTCATGGTTCCAGTGTTCATGCTTGTCACTGACGTGTGGGGGGTACCCTGGTCGTTTCAGATCTAAAGATGATGGAGTTCTGTGGGTGAAGGACTTAGTGTAACGTCTGGCTGTAGCTGCCTGAAAAATAGCAACTACGATAGAGTTAATAACGTATGTATATGAGTGACTATACTCTATCGAAACCTAAGTAGATTAAAGGGACCCCAGCCACCAGATAACCAGGGAGTCATATAGGTGGGCATGCATATGTGGAAGGAATATTTAAGGATTTAAGAGCCACGGAAGGGAAGGAATGGATCAGTACCGACTACTCATCCCTCCCTGGAGCAGGCCCCTGTGACGTGGAACCCTTTCTGAGTGAGAGTGAGTGAGGGGCCCGGACTGAGGTGGCTTGCTGTATTCTCAGCTCCTGAAGTTACTGGTTTTTTCTGGAATCTAAAAATGTGTCGGGAAGGGAGCAGATCATAAAGGACCTGTTACCTCATCCAGAGTGCTTGGACCTGGTGAAGCAGGTACTGCAAGGGCCGTGAAAAGATATCATCAGCTTTGTTCCTGAACACGTAACCGTTGAAGTATTTAGTAGTACTTTTGCTCCCCATATTTCTCTCTTACTCTGGAAAACAGCCCTGGAGAAGCCTGTGGGTGGAAGGCCTTCCTTTGGACCATTGATAGACGTTGTGTTTGGGAGTTCACCCCGTGACCCTTGACACATTCTGTGCGTGGCTTTGACAGTTTAAGCTCTGGATTCCTTAGGGTTCTCACATAGCAGATTGCGCATTGCCCCTTATAAGAAAAATTATTCTTAAGCTTCTTTGACATTTTATTTCATTTTTTTGAACTAGGAAATGTGCCATGGTCAGCAGGTCAGAGCTTCTCCCAGTCCCCGTGGGACTTCATGAAGAAAAACAAAGCAGAGCAAGTCACTGTGCTTTTATCAGGTAAGGATAGTCCAAACTGAGGGAATGTTGTCACGGTATTCGGCTTCATGATTGTCTCGCGGTGCTAGTTCTTAAATCTGCATGTTTCTGCCCCGCATTCTCTAGCAATGCATGTGTGATTCCCTCTACTAAGTCATTAGATGTTTTTTGAAACATTTGATTAAGGAGAAGAAAGAAAGCCATGTTTCTGACACCTGTGGTGATATCCATCCTGATCACTGATTGCTGCGATTCTTTTTTTTTTTTTTAAGATTTTACTTATTTATTTATTTGAGAAAGAGTGGAGCAGGAGGGGGCAGGAGGGACAGAGGGAGAGGGGGGACAAGCATACTCCCCGCTGAGCAGGGGAACCTGCCATGGGACTGGATCTTAGGACCCCAACCCTGAGATCATGACCTTGGCCGAAATCAAGAGTTGGATGGTTAACCAACTGAACCACCCAGGCGCCCCACTGAGATTCTGCTCCCTCTCTCCTTAGGAGCAAACCAGAGGTTAAACCTAAGGTGCTGAGAGAGTGACAGAGACCGTGTTAAAGAGAAATGCCTTCTGTTACTGTCAAGGCCAGTGTATGATTAATATGATTATTATAATAGTACAAAGTAATGTTTACTGAGCACCTGTTACGTGCTAGGCCCTGTCATTTACCGCACGTTACAAGTATAAATTCATTTTGTTTTTATAACAACCCAAGGAGATACGTATTTCTGTTTACCCTCATTTTATATACAAAGAAATCAAGGCTCAGAAAGATTAATTTTCTTGTCTAAAGTCATATAGTTAGTGTTACAAGAATCCTCAATTTCTCAGCCCTTAACTCTAAAAGGGATTTCATCATATATTTCCCATAGTGGAGAATGGAGGCTTTAAAAGTTCAGCTAACAAAGTTTCAGCTAATAAAGTTGTATTCTGTTGTTTGAATGCTTTACTGAAGTGAGGGGAAAAATAAAAAGTGTGAGACTATACCGGAAAATTCCATCCGGCTCAAGGACTATATTGAGAGAGTACCAGAACTTGGGAGGGAAGTGAGGGATTTAGTTTGGGAAAGAACATAAAGGATAACCCCCAGAACTGCATTAATGCTGTCCCAGCCTAGAACTTTCAGAGGGTTGGAACTGCCTCTGATAACACTTGCTTGTACATAGTAAAATATTGAAACCCATGATCAGAGTGGTTTACTAGCCATAGTATTTGAGCTGGACCTTAGGCCTTGGCTGTGATTGACAGGAAGTGGGTGGGCTTCCCTGGGAAAGGCAGCTGGGGAGCTCTGAGGAGGCCAGGACCTGGGGCCATTTACCAGCCAGTTCAACATGTGACAGTGTTTTCACCGTGGTGAAGAGACAGAGGTACCTCTTGGCCAGATGTCAGCTCTGCCTACATAAGTCAACAAACATAATTGTAATTTGATCATTTATATTTAATAAGGAAGAACTGGAGTGCCTGGGTGGCTCAGTCGGTTCAGCGTCTGGCTCTTGATTTTGGCTCTGGTCGTGATCTCGGGGTTGTGGGATTGAGCCCTGTGTTGGGCTCATGCTGGGCACGGAGCCTGTTTGAGATTTTTTCTCTCTCTCTCTACCTCTCCAAGAAAAAAAAGAACCAATTTTCCTTCAATGTATTGTTTTCTTATAGGTCCTCAGGAAGGCTGCCTCAGTAGTGTGACTTATGCATCAATGATCCCTCTTCAGATGCTGCGGAACTACCTCAGGCTGGTAGGTGGATGCTGCCGAGTAGAGTCTTAAACTCCCGTCTCTGATGCTGGAATATATTGGTTGGCCCATTTTTATGTTTGAAAGAGCGTGAGCCCCCACTCACCCTGTGCCCTAACCCTGTGACCTTCCACAGCAGCTCCTTCCCTGTAAGGCCACTGGTGACTTAATTCTGGATTTCTGTCACGGTCGTGCATGTGTTCACTGCCTGGACCCAGGGACGACCCATTACCTGTGAAATGTTGTAATTGGAGCAGGAGCACCTTGTCTTTCCCCAACATGGACTTGACATCAACTAATTGGTCATCAATATGAAAAGAATGGCTATAGATGCTTTGCCATAAACTTTTATGATTTAAAACTAAGTTAAATATGCTGGCATTAATTAAAGTATTGATTTGGCCACTTCAACAGAAACCAAACAGTTATAGCTTAGTGTAAAAGTTTATTTTTTCAAATGGAGAAATCCCAGCGGGTGAAAGAGCCAGCCAGGGCATATGGGGCAGGATGACCCCGGCAGGGCGTCAGCACCTTCTCTCTCACTGGGCCTCTCTGACCTGGGGGATTGCGTGTGTGGGTTTGGCCAAAGACAGCCACACGGTTCTAGCCTGAGGGAGGAGAGCCTGGAGGGCAGGCTTCTTCCTTTCTGGGGAGTTGCACACATCATTTCTACCCACAACCCACGGACCAGAATTAAGACACAGGTTCACACCTAGTTATGTGGTCTTTTGCTGGGCAGCTGTGCACCTGGCTAAAACCAGTTCTTATTAAAGGGAAGAAGAGTATGATTATCGAGAGTGTAGAAAATTCTAGCCAGTGAATAACTGTAATGCTTTGCATTTGTCCAATACTTCCTACATGCCAACAGTATCCCAAATGCTCATACATGTCTTATTTATTCCTCACAACCTACCTATGAGGTAGATAGCATCATCCATTTTATTTTTTTATTTTTTAAAATATTTTATCTATTTGACAGAGAGAGATCACAAGTAGGCAGAGAGGCAGGCAGAGAGAGAGGGGGAAGCAGGCTCCCCACTGAGGAGAGAGCCCAATGCGGGGCTCGATCCCAGGACCCTGAGATCATGACCTGAGCCGAAGGCAGAGGTTTTAACCCACTGAGTCACCCAGGTGCCCCAGCATCATCCATTTTATGGATGAGGAAATTGAAGCAGAGGTCACATAATGTGCTCAAGGCCACGAAGCTAGTGAGTGATTCAGCTAGGACTGCCCAGTCCCTGCAACATGCAGGGGTCTCTGTGATACCTAAAACTAATATTGAAAGTGTAAAACTTAAGCAAACATTCATTTTCTTGTTGCCTTAATTTGGAAAGCTTTTTTAAATAAATGGATTTGCCTACAGCCCTTTACAAAATTTCTTCCATTAACTATCAGTTGGTATCTCTGTTCCCCATGAAAAGTATTCAAAACCATTCTGTTGATGTTCTAGCTAAACTAAGAGTTGAGACTGACCTTTGTAGAAGTAGCCACACTTTACAATTCAGAAGAGGTGGTGTCTTGTAAATCTGAGACTTTCACTTGTTTTCTTTGTCATGTGTTCCTCTCTCCCTACAGCTCCAAAGTAAGCCTGAGGCTTACTCTAGATGGGAAGGGGGGCTGTCTTCTTGTGCTTTAGTGAAAGTTGAAGTTGTGTGACCAGTTGGTTTTCGGGAATGTGAGGCTAGGCTCCCAGTAGAATGAGCTCTTAGAAGCACTTTCTTCTCTCCCTTCTCCCTTCTCAGCTTCTCTGTACCAGGCAAGGTCTGGCTCAGGGGTTTCCATTCACTCAGATGATAAAATAAACAAAAAGGTGATGAAACAAATTACAGCTACATATTAAGCTTGAGTGAGCAGGTCTGTCAAATGAAATGCCCATTAGTACATTATATCCAGAATATTCCAAGTACATTTATATGTGTGCCTCCAAATACATAAGACATGGTGACTACCAATGACCAACAAACCAGAGTCTTAATTGTTTGTTCTATTCTCGGTTTAATGAGTGTACACAAAGGGCTTTTTAAAATTCAGCAATTAATCCCTGAATGAAGAGAGTAAATATTTATCATGCATTTTAACAATCACTTCAAAATTTAAAGTGACTCGGGCAATAATATAATACTGTGGTTGTGAATGTTTCATCTTCCATATGAGATTATAACCCCCCTAATGAGACAGATAATGTGTTAACACGTTTTTGTACCCTGTTTGACTATTTAATTCAGTTGTTTGACAAGTATTTTTTGAGAGCCTTCTAAATGCAGACAGTGTTTTAGAAACTTAGGATATACCAGTGTGTAAGATGCATTCCCTGACCTCATGGAGCTTCCATTCTAGTGGGGGAAGACAAATAAGAGATGAATAAATGCGTCTGTAATGACATGGCCAGTCAGTGTACAAGTACACAGGAAAGCATGCAAGTATAAATGAAGACAAAGCACATAAGGAGATAAAGAGCTAGTGGGAGGGGTGGCCGAAAGAACTTTTGGATGGTGTTGTTAGCAAAGACCTTTCTGTAGAGACATATAGACAGAAAACTAAATGAGGTGAAGAGGGCAGCTTCGTGAGGGGTGTTGGAAGCAGATGGAACAACAGGAACTTAAGCGTCTATGCTGGCAGTGAGGTCTGAGAGACGACCAGAAGCTAGATCATTTGGGATCATGGCAAGGAGTTTGAGGTATATTCCAGGTGTGCTAGAAAGCCACTGGTAGGGTTTGATCTGGAGAGCGACCTATCCACCCAGTGCCACAGTAACGATAAGCACATTGGTAGGTCTTTGAATTATTGAAAATCCGTACAACATGCAAACCTAGTAATATCTGACTTTATTGAGTATTTATTATGTGCCAAGCTCTGTTGTAAGATCTATAGATGTTTCATTTAATCATTCCATGAAGGTAGGTAGTTCTATCAGTTACCCCCATTTTACAGGTGAATAAACCAAGACTGAAAGTAATTTGTCCAAGGTTCTCAGCAAGTGGTAGAACCTAAGGAGTTGCACCTAGTCTGTCTTTCATTCTCACGCACGTAATAATAGTTTATTCTAGTTATTAACCTGGTTAAGAGGAATCACAGTAACCAGTTTAACTGTACATGTAAATGTATTACATAGAATGCATATATTAAAGCCCTTATACAGAAAGCCACATGGTTGAAGACTTTAAATCAGATTTGTCTCTTTTTTTTTTAAATGGTGTTATTTTTCAATACTTTCATTGTATAATTAATTTAATACAAATCTTAAATGTCCATACAGTTAATAAGGAAACATTTAACTTGATTGAGTTTTGAATTGCTAATAATTTATTATAATAGCTGAACTTTGTGCATTAACTCGTACTTTTCTTAGCCAGTTGCAGTTATTAGCTTATTTGCGACCTTCTTTTGTAATAGTTCAGTTGACTATGAGTAATTATTATATTAAAAAATACTAATAGATCATCCTCATCTGAACACTACTTGAAAATGTAGGACTCGGAATCCCCCAGGACATAATCCTTGAGATGCCCCTGCCTGATAGCCATCCATTCACCCCAGTATGGGCCACCCTAACCATCAAGAATCACGGCTAGGAAATTCCACCTCCTCTTCATAGAGTCCCAGAATAAATTTGCCATGTTCCCATAAATGATGGTGGTCAGGTATCTAAGGCCACAAATCTCTATCAACTCCATTTGCAGATGGCTGGCCGGTTCTAGCCTGATCTCTATTGAGCCTGGAGGGGTAAATGTGGGTAAAGTCCTAGCAGAAGGAAGAAGCCAGTTCCCTGGCATGACGAAGAGTGGCTCCAACACCAGTGAGTCTTTTGGCTTCCATAGAGATAGTGGAAGAAGATTCTGGGCAGCAGCAGGGCAAGTGTCAGCCCAAAGGAGGTCTGGAGCAGGAAGAGTTCATGAGTGGTAGAGGCTGGTGGACAAGGGAACGGTTAGAGCCAAAGTTACATATCTTATGGTTGTTTGCTTTTTTTTTTTTTTTTTTTTTAATTAGAACATCAAATTCTTATGTCTGTGTTACTAAATGAGGGCCTGGCTTTATGTGAAGTTAGTAACCAAGTCCAAGCTTGGCTTTTTAAAGTTTCAGTAAGCTAATTTTTTAAAAACCTGTGTCTCTCTTTATGAACTGTAATTTCTCTTAAATTCTCATTATTCTTTTATACCTGTTCTATAAAGAGGAAGCTCAGCATATGGCTGAACTTCTATCATGACAGACTCTAGCGTTTTTGTCACCCCGATGCTGGATGTGCCTGTATTGTTTGGGGGGATTATATGTGAATCAATTGGCAGGAACTGTGTGGTTTGTGCCTGTAAAGTCCTACAGAAATTCTTTAAAATCAGTGTCAGAAGAGGTCAGAATGAAGGCCCTAGCTCTAAAGCTGTGGCACTTAAAGCCACAGTCATCTCAGCTTTATCGGCTCAGTAAAAAACCTTATTATTTATTCTTTTTTGAGTTCAGCATCTTAGCAGGACCCAGCCTAAAACCATCTCTGGACGGTAGAAGCGCTCCCTCCAGACTCTGACAAGTAAAATTCACATAATTTATGTGAACGTGAAATTCACATAAAGACATAAAGAAATTCCGAACAGAAGTTGAAGTTTATTGCTTTAAAACAACGCCACAAGTCTGAAAACAGAGTGCAGGTGGCCCGATGACCATGGGGGACAGGAGCAGCCCCTCTGGGGCACTCAAGTCTGCCAAAAACACTGGCGGGGAAAACAATCAAGGAATGGATGGGCCTTTGTGGAGGTCATTGTTTTGTTTAATCCAGAATTCATTGGCGTCACAAAGCGCTAATTGACATGTGATAAGAACTTCCTGAATGGGCTGCGAAGGCGCCGGAATAAAAGGGATTGGTACGATTGTGATCAGAAGGCCAGTGTCCCTTCAGTAATAAGAAAAAGGTTCCACTATAAACACGCACTTAGGAGTAATTGTGGTGACTCTAATTCACCTTTCGGAAGGTGAGTTTTGATTTTCTTACCGAGCGGATCTCCTTTCAAAACAATTAAAATATTTACTTTCGGCCCCCCTAGAAATCTTGTCAGCCTGCCTATCTTCCTACCTGTGGAGCCCTCTGCTGGCAGCATGATGCGTGTGTATTTGTAATACCTCAGATCTTGCTGTTTGGAGAAATGTAATTTTTACCTAGAGCAGATAAATGTGTTTTCTTCGCCAAGCTTTGCGTGTTTGCACCAGTCTCCGTGGAGCAACGGGCTCCTGGTAATTATTTCGTTGTTGTTCAGATCTTAAATGGTAACCAACACAACTACACCATTAGATGAGATAGAACAAAATTTTGTTAAATTTTTTTAACAAAAAATTGATAATATCTGAAATGAGGAAAAACCTAATGAAATGCATGTGTATTAGAATGTATGAATGATCTGGAAGTCTGTGTATTTGTTTTTCCATTTATTTCCTTATTTATATTTTACCTTATTACAGAAAGGATATTAGACTATGTGAAGACAAAATGCTTACTGCTTGTGAATGGCCTTTTCAAGGAAATTTCAAATGGAATGTCTCCTGCCTGTACTTTGTAAGAACCTACAATCTAAGAACAAATGAGGTGTTGAAATTGAGGACAGCTTATCTGTGAAATCGGGTCTCTTGCTATTGCGTGATTTCAAAATCAATCTTAAGACAGTGTAGGCAGTTTGAGAGGAAGGCTGTAATGAATAGAGCACTCTTGTTTTCAGAAGTGAGACAAGATTAAATAGCAATCCTAGTTGAAAATCTCAGGGGTAGAATATTCAGTAAATCTTGAAAATCTGTATCCTGTTTCACTGGTACGAAACAATCCATTCCTTGTGAGAGCATTTCTACCCAATAAGTCATGGCGGTTTGGGATTAATTTGGAGAGTACAAACTTCTGGTTAAAAAATGCACTTGGCCTGCGGATATCCAGCAAAATTTACCGCTCGAGTGCTTTTGAAAAGTAACAGTAATAGGAAAATAGAACTGAGGTCTTCCTTTTGCAAGAATCTGGAAAAATTTTCCAGCACCTTGAGGTGTAAGAGAGTGTTAAACCCACTTATTTGAGGCCTCCCTAAAATTAGGTGGGAAAGCACTTTTATTATTTTTCTCCTACCATCTTACTAATGATTCAAAAAAGCAAGGTTGATAGCAATTAGAAAATTGGGGGCATCTCCCTACTGCATAGTTTCTGCTTTTGACAGCTCCGTGAATGTCTCCTCCATCTCCTGTCAAGATAGTCCTTCTACATTCATTCAGAGACTAAAGCTAGAACTACCTGAGCAGGAGGTTGGTGGGCGGGCGCTGGTGACGCTCCTCTGTCTGGGGAGTGCCTTACGGAGGCACCTCTAGCAGGATGGATGCCGGAGAGCCCTGCTTCCTGGGACCGCAGCGTATCTCACACATTCGTCTGCCATGGCAGACCACCCACGGTCAGCCCACAGCAGCCATGACCAGGTCCTGGGGTGTAACTCACAAGTACAGACCAGCCCCCCAGCCAGCTGTGACCTAAGGCGGGGTTCAGCTGAAAAATCAGCAGAGTGTGAGTGAAGTCAGTGACCGTCCACACATCTTGCTATACTGCAGGTTCTGTGGTTTCACAGAACATAAATACTAATAACAAGGTAACAGCGTTATACCTATGGAAGAACACTGCAGCGTAAAATGGAGTGATCGTTCTGAGTTTTCATAACACCTTAAAATTATGACATAAAGAATTTAGAAAATTATGTCCTTTCTCTAGAGCATGCAAGATCAACTGTGAAAGCAGGGCAAGAAACCCCTGGTAGAGAGAGGCTAAGATTAAAGCAGAAGTGTTGGCAAGGAGGTGGGTGAGGTAAGGAAACTAAGAACTGAAAATGCAATGACATCATTGAACTTGTACTTGAGACAGTAAAGAGCGGAAGGGAGACGATGATGATTCTATTCAGTGCTGTGAAAGACTAACTTAAGGAGCTCTCCCCCAAGTGGAAGCAAAGGACAGAATAATGATGAGACAGAAACACTCTCTGAGGACATAGAGGGAACTTAAGCATTATTGGTCTTCCTCCAAAATAAAGAGAATTAGAAGAGGAGAAATTACCAGAACCATAACGGAAGAAAAAATTTCTAAGCCAGAAAAAGGTCTGACTGTGGATTGAAAGAATTTACCCTGTTCCATTTAAGATTGGGAGAAAGAGGTCACAACCAGACAAGTCTGGGTAACTTTTTAAAATTATAAGTACAGTCCCTGTCCCCGTCTTGGTCCTTGCTGGCACTTGGTCCATTGCTTGTCTCACAGACGCCCAAAACCACAGCAGACGGCCCAGGCGAGCTACTGCTGAGTTCATCCTGGGGCTTCGGGATGCTGATGTTCCTTGGGCAGCTGTGGCCACTGTCCTGTTTCTTTCAGATACATCATTCTCCCTGATGCTGCTCTAGCCCCAGGGGGAATCCAGCTGCAGTGAAGGCTTAGCAGTCGTGGACTAATGCTTGTACTGCGAGAAAATCACTGGTGGCTAGCAGGCATGTTGTCTTTGAGAGCCTAAAACCCAGTCCCAAGTCTGACATTAGTAGTCCCCTTCAAGGACCACTTCCCTTTTTAGCTCATGGTCTGACACCCAGCGAGCAGTCAAGCCTGGTTTTTCTCCATTGTCCAGGAGTTAACTCTAAGCATGTCTTGGTCTCTTTGGAGGCCAAAGCTCCAGCGCTAAAGGCCCCCAGGTGGGGTAGGAGTTCCCTCTTCCTTCCATGTTAACCGCTTTCCCTCAGGCCTTCCTTCCTGATCCCAGAATTGGCCTCTTTCCTGTAATGATGGACCAGTGGCCTATTCTTCACTAGGTCTACCCCAGTGCCCCTCAGGATGTGGCCTTCCCCTGGGATTTCAGAGGGACAAGCACATCAGAGCACAGAGTCTCTACCCAGGTTTCTTTGAAACACTGAATTCCAGAATGGAACAATGTAGATAGTTGACCCAGTAGTCTTACAGCCATGAAGATGTCTTTTATGTAAGAAGTCAAAGATATTCTCTGATATGCAACAACTGTAAAATGATTACACTCCTATAGCCCGCTAAAAAAAAAATACATAAATATACATATACATACACATATCCACTATACAAAGAAAAAAGCTAAAGAAAGCATAAAATAGCTTTCTCTTTTTTCTTCTTCCAAGATTTTATTTAAATTCATGGTAGTTAACATATAGTGTAGTATTGGTTTCAGGATTAGAATTTAGTGATTCATCACTTACATAGAATACCCAGTGCTCATCATCATGCGTGCCCTTTGCTCATTTCACCCTTCTCACCATCCACCTCCCCTCCAGCAAACTCCAGTTTGTTCTCTAGAGTTAAGAGAATCTTACAGTTTGCCTCCTTCTCTGTTTTTATTGTATTTTTCTTTTCCCTTCCCCAATGTTCATCTGTTTTGTTTCTTAAATTCCACATATGAGTGAAAACATGTGGTATTTTGTCTTCCTCTGACTGACTTATTTCACTCAGCATAATACCCTCTGGTTCCATCCACGTCATTGCAAATGCAAGATTTTGTTCTTTTTGATGGCTGAGTAATATTCCACAGTGTATATCTCCCACATCTTTTTTATCCATTCATCAGTCAATGGACATTTGGGCTCTTTCCATGTGCCCTTCAAATCAGTATTTTTGTATCCTTTGGTCAAATACCCAGGAGTACAATTGCTGGATCATAGGGTAGCTTTAGTTATAACTTTTTGAGGAGGCTGCATACTGTTTTCCAGAGTGGCTGCACCAGTTTGCATTCCCACCAATCGTGTCAGAGGATTCCCCTTTCTCCAAATCCTTGCCAACATCTGTTGTTTCTTGAGTTGTTAATTTTAGCCATTCTGACAGGTGTGAGATGGTATCTCATCATGGTTTGGATTTGTAGTTCCCTGATAATGAGTGATGTTGAACATTTTTTCATGCATCTGTTAACCATTTATATGTCTTTCAAGAAATGTCTCATCATGTCTTTTGCCCATTTCTTAACTGGATTATTTATTTTGGGGGTGTTGATTTTGATAAGTTCTTTATAGATTTTGAATACCAGTCCTTTATCTGATATGTTGTTTGCAAATATCTTCTCCCAATTCATAGGTTGCCTTTTAATTTTGTTGATTGTTTCCTTTGCTGTGCAGAAGGTTTTATCTTGAAGAAGTCCTAGTAGTTCATTTTTGCTTTTGTTTTCCTTGCCTCCAAAAGCATGTCTAGTAAGAAGTTGCTATGGCCTGGGTCAGAGGTTGCTGCCTGTGTTCTCCTCTAGGATTTTGATGGTTTCCTGTCTCACATTCAGGTCTTTCATCCATTTTGGATCTATTTTTGTGTCCGGTGTAAGAAAGTGGTCCACTTTCATTATTCTGCACGTGGCTGTCCAATTTTCTCAACACCATTTGTTGAAGAGACAGTCCTTTTTCCATTGGATATTCTTTCCTGCTTTGTCGAAGATTGGTTGACCATGTAGTTGAAGGTCCGTTTCTGGGTTCTCTATTCTGTTCCATCAATCCGTGTCTGTTTTTATGCCAGTACCATACTGTCTTGATAACTATAGCTTTGTAATAGAGCTTGAAGTCTGGAATTGTGATGCCTCCAGCTTTGTTTTTCCTTTTCAACATTACTTTGGCTATTTGGGGTCTTTTCTGGTTCCATCAAAATTTGAGAATTGTTTGTTCTAGCTCTGTGAAAAATGCTGGTGTTATTTTGATAAGCATTGCATTGAATGTGTAGATTGTTTTGGGTAGTATAGACATTTTAACAATATTTGTTCTTCCAATCCATGAGCATGGAATATTTATCTATTTCTTTGGGTCATCTTCTGTTTCTTTCATAAGTGTTCTCTAGTTTTCAGAGTCCAAATCTTTTACCCCTTTGGTTAGGTTTAGGTACCTTAACGGTTTTTGGTGTAATTGTACATGGGATTGATTCCTTGATTTCTCTTTCTGCTGCTTCGCTACTGGTGTATAGAGATGCCACAGGTTAATGTACATTGATTTTATGTCCTGTGACTTTGCAGAATTCATGTATCAATTCTAGCAATTTTTTGGTGAGTCTTTCAGGTTTTCTATATAGAGCGATGTCATCTGTGAAAAGTGAAAATTTGATTTCTTCCCTGCCGATTTGGATACCTTTTCTTTTTGTTGTCTGATTGCTGAGCCTATGGAGGGAAACATAAACATTTTTACAATGGTTGCTTCTCGGTGCTGACACTATGAGTGGTTTATATTCTACTTTTTATGTTTTGTTGTATTTTCCAGAATACATTGAAATGAATGTAATTTGTTGCTATTTTAAATATCACTCAAAGGCAAAATAAACATTGGGGAAATTCAAAGTAGCATCTGCAAGAGGTAATAAAGGAAAACATTTGGAAGGGACAAAATACACTAGGAACCACGTTCCCAGCCTGCATACTGAACCTCGGTGTGGAAGACACAGGGAAGAAAGAGTATGCTTCTTAATCCAGTGTCAGCTCTTCCTATAAATAAATACTACATAAAATACTACATAAGTATATAAATACTATATTTTCCAGTATTTCATATCAAAATGAAAGACTTCAAGTGTCCAGTGGATAAAGTTAACACTGAAAATATTATTTTTAATGTTTTCAAAGGCTGAGGACAATCAGAAAGGGAAATTCCTACTTGGGTACCACTCTTTTTTTTTTCTCTTCTTCACATTTCCTCTTGGTTTATTCATAGGTCGAGCAATACCATAATGTCATTTTCCATGGCCCAGAAGGAAGCTTGCAAGACTACATAGCACATCAGCTTGCACTCTGCATGAAGGTACCCACTACCTGTGTGCCGTCTCCTTTTCTCAGAGAATTTGAAAGCATGTAGAACTAATCCCTGATTTCTTATCACAGCACAGACAAATGGCTGCAGGATTCACCTGTGAAATAGTGAGAGCCGAAGTGGATGCTGGTTTCTCCAAGGAGCAGCTAGTAGACCTGTTCATCAGTAGTGGTAAGACCATCCCGGCAAACCGAATTGCCGTAGCTGAAGGGCATGATCTTCAGTGGTGCCGCTGAGAGGGAATAAGCTTTTTTTCTGAGGGGTAAATTTAAGGTGACTTTTCAATTATTCAACAGCCTAGGGATGAAAACGGGAAGTTAGATGAACACTTACAAAAAAAAATAGTTTCATTTATCTGTCATTGCATTTAATGCTTATCCTATGTTTTCGTCTCCCTCCTCCCCCATCTTCTGTTTGTAACTCAGTATCTGTTGTGAGCATCCTATATAACTGGCACCAGAGGTATACTAAGGGAGGAGATGTTGGAAGCTGCCATCTGCCCTAGCAGGACTAAGTATTCTGTTACTGATGCTGTTTAGAATTGCAGGATGATAATAAAGATTAGATATGATTTTCAGTAGATTATTTATAAATTCTCTACAATCAAAGCACCCCTTCTTGAAGCACCTGGGATAAACTTCCTCCACCTAACCCTTGGCCCATCATTGGCGATTTGCTAAATACATTGCACACATTAATGAACCCCTTTAATCTCCCCTACAGCCCTATCAGGTAGGTGTCATGTCTGTTTCCAACATGGGGAAGCTGGCACAGTATCTTGCCACAACTACAGAGTGGCAGAATCAGGATTAAATATGTTTATTAATATAGCTTTTTTTCCCCCAAATATGTTTATTTTAATTTTTCAGTGTTACAAGATTGATTGTTCATGCACCACACCCAGTGCTCCATGCAATATGTGCCCTTCTCGATACCCACCACCAGGCT
>CM052806.1:64533823-64602304 GCA_028533885.1 Nasua narica | reverse complement strand
TTTTAAGCTGTGCTCTTTTCTCCACTGCTTGAGCATGGGAACGTGGGGTGTGGGGTGTGCTATGAAGAAAAGGAAGAGGGGAAGGGGGATAATGCTTTCTGCTCACCGAGAGTCACTCCAAGTAAGTTAGTGACACAAATTCCTTGGATACACGTGCCATGGGAATGAATGACTCCTGCAAAACCTCAGAAATCTAATAACTGCAGGGCAGAACCAAATCTTTGGGGGGCACTTAGACATACGCTGGCCCTCGATCACAATTTCTTTTCTCCAGTTCCTGAAAGGAATATAAGAGGCCTTTCAGGACAATACCAGGCATCCTACTAGTAGTTAATGATAATTGTAATTTTAGTAATAAGTAAATAGCTATCATTAATTGTAGCACATAATCTCATTCTTGCTGGAAGAATATCAGAGAAAAGTAATTGTTCCTCTTTTGAAGAGACAGGAAATTATCAGAGCTCCGAAAGCCTCATGTAACACGGTAATATCTTTCACCGTAGCTGCTGGGATCGCTGAACCACGTTTTCATTTTGAGTTGGCCAAATTACATCCCTTCAAGTAGGACATACCTATATTCATAAACTACCCCCAGTCTTAATATCATAATTACTTGGTAAAACCAAGACTTATAGGAATCCCTTTCTTGTAAAACACTGAATTAAGCTGTATCTGACTTCTAAGTAATTGAAGAGTATTTCTCCTAATCCTAAAGAAATCTTTGTCCTTTTGTGAGCCCTCTATACTACAGAAAAGGGACTTGGTTTTGTAGAAATTAATTCTAAAAAGAATTGCTACCATCAAACAATGTGTATTACATACTAGTATTTAAAATTGGCATGTTTAAAAACTTGAAAACAAATTTCATTATGCCAGCTGAGTTGTGTACATTTTGATGAAGTTATTAGCATCTTAGCTGAGACCTTCCTTCTAGGGAAATTAATACGGGGCGAACCCGCCACAGATCTAGATGGACCATCCTGTCACTTAACCAAATATTGAAATATTTAAGGTCATTTCTTGTTTCATGAAATCAAAATCCTTTTTTAGCACCTACTGTGTGCAAGGCCCTGATCTGTATGCATGTGGATGATAATGTCTACCAGAACTGGTAGTTAAGAATTTGCGTAAGGTTTCTTAGCCTTCTTACCGCGCTTTTGTGTCTGAGCGCTTTCCTTTCCCGTGACCAGCCGCCGACCGGTACCCCACGGAACACACCTCGTCGCATAATCGTGGGTATTAGCTGTCGCTCCGTCAGCCCCCTCAGGTGGCTCAGGTGCAGCTGCGGTTTGGTTTTACAGTTTTAAGTGTGTCTGTTTTTCATTTTTGAGCTGTTGACAAAACAGAAGGAAAAGCAGCGCTGTTGTGAGCCAAGCCCCACCACGCGCGGCCTCTCTGTCTCTGCAGCTCCGAGGCCAGGTGCCCTCGCCCTGTGATCCCGTGTGCAAGACCGTCGACTGGGCCCTGGCCGTGTGGCGCCAGCTCAACTCCTGCCTGGCCCGCCTGGGCACACCGGAAGCACTTCTCGGGCCACAGTATTTCCTGTCCTGTCCTCTAGTCCCGGGACATGCCCAAGCGACAGTGAAGTAAGTGGCATTTCTCCTGGCTTACCCGCGTCAAGTAGAGCCCTGGCCAGTTTGAGATGTGTAAGGGCGAGGAGCTCTGTGCCTCCTGGCAGGGGAGGACCGGGACTCGTCGGTTGCTAAGTAGGTCTTGAGGGAACTTTTTTCCTGAGAACGAGGAAGTAGCAGTTTCCATCTGTTGCAAAGTGTCCTCGAAATCCTGTTCGACGTGCCGTGCAGGGTCTCCTGGGAAAGCTCAGGTGAGAAAGTCTTTGAGGATCCTATAACCCAAAACAAAAGCTTACCTTCTATGGATGAATTAAAAAGCTTCCTCCTTGGGGTGCCGGGGTGGCTCTGTTGGTTAAGCGTCCGACTCTTGATTTTGGCTTAGTTCAGGTCTCAGGTTCATGAACTCAAGCCCCGTGTGCTGGGCATGGAGCCTGCTTAAGATTCTCTCTCTCCCTCTGCCCGTCCCCCCTTCTTGCTCTCTCCCTCTCTCAAAAAAAAAAAAAAAAAAAAAAGAAAAACTTCCTCCCTTATTAATGAGATTTAAATTACTTCCTTTTTTCCTTTTTAACAGCTTATGAGAATAGACATATTAGCAATAAAGTTAATGAAATAGAAAATCAAGAGGAAAAAAATGTGTCACAATCCAGCTTAGTAAGGTTCTGTGATTAACTGTTAGCATTGATTCTGTACTTTCTGGCGTCCTGGGCAAAAATCCATTTTGGAAAGCAGGGCGTATAAATAATCTATCTTCTCTATTGTAACAAACGGTCAATTTCATAACAGCTAATTGGGAGAAAGGAAGAATTACAATATTATATACATATAATATATACAGCATTTTCTTGCTAAAGAGCAGAAATACATTTATGCATGTAATCACTTCTCTTTTCATCAGTATTACGATTAAATTTAAGGCTTTTTCACATCCAGCGTCTCAAGAATCTTAGGAGCTATTTTGGGACTTTCCTATCTGGAGCACAGTCATTGCCAACAACTACAGAGACTCTGCTCTGAGATGTGTACCCTACTTGAAAGCTAACAAGGTAGGTTGCCCAAGTCCGTGACACCGGGTCGGAGGCCCAGGACTTCATCATGCAGAGCCCCAGCCTGTGTTCCACATGTGCAGTGGTTCTCCTGGATCTCGGGCCCTGGGGCGGGGTGAGGGGGGTGACAGACAGTGGCCCACGGATGCTGGCTTTGCATCCCAGCTGCCGAACTCAGAGCTTGAGAATCCCCCAGGCTCCAAAAGCGGGGTGCTAGCAGATCTGCCCACCCTTTGCCCTGGAAGGAAAGATCGTTTTCATTATCCTAGTACGAAAACAAATCTGCCTTCTGCTCCAGAAGGAGACACTGCCTCTCTCTTCCAAGGCTGTTTGCCATACTAACCAACATCCCCGAATAGAGAGCCGAGAACCGAAGTGAACACTCGATATGCAGACATGCATATTGTCTCCCCAACAGCCATGTTCAGGAAGCGCTATCTTTTTTTTAAAACCAAAGCTTACCATCTGTACCGCTTTAGTACCTTTAGGAGTTCCTGTGCAGGTCTGATGCCTGATTTTGTCTATATTCCCCTTATAGTTTTTATTTTTTTATCTTGAATTACATATCATTAGACATTAAAAGAGAAGCTTACGATATAGAGATGCTTGGTACCTGGGTAAAAGTTGTAAAAGTCTTGAAAGGCTTACACCAGTATCTGATAGCTTTGAAAACTTCATTATACCAGGAGGTGTGGTTTAGCTTCTACAGCCTGGAAACTAGTGTTTTTTTAAATGTTGCAACAAAGGAATTTTAATTGCTAGTGGACGCCCCAAACTTGGGTAAAGTCCCACTAGCTACAGCTGTTACTACAAAGAGTCCATCTGGGGAGACAGCCGGTGACCCCATCCCCGCACTGCAGAGCTACGCACACCCACGTGCAGACAGAGCCTTTGCCTTGGGGTGGAGAGATTTCATTCATCACTGAGTACAAGATCTGCCCCGGTTTCTGAAATATTAAAATAAATGCATCTTAATAAGGACATACAGCAAAGAAATTTAAGCTACTTAGACATCGATTTCCGGGAAATCTTTTTTCTAGACTTCTGCCTATAAAATTACTTTCCCTTCCATGTATTTTATTTATACATTCATTCAACACACAGGTAAGCACTGATTCCTGCTCTCGATGATCTTAGAAGGGAAAAGGAAAAAGACCTGTAAACACTTTCTTGTGCACAACATCGTATTTTTGAGGCCAAGTCAAACATTTTTGATAAAGGATGATTTCACTTAAAAAAAAAAAAAATTTTTATTTGTTAGAGTGCAAGCAGGGGGAGAGGAAAGGGAGAAGCAAACTCCCAGCTCAGCAAGGAGCCCGATGCGGGGCTTGGTCTCAAGACTCTGGGATCATGACTGAGCCGAAAGCAGCCATCCAACTTTGCCACCCAGGCACCCCAATTTCACTTACTTCAAAACTACCTAGGAAAGTTAGTGTATCTGTAGAAACAATGTGTTTTCCCCGTCCTTCGCACCCGTCCTTCGTGGTGTGGTGTGTGATATGTGACCGGGCCTCACTACCAACCGCCCCTCTCTTGCAAGGTGGATGGCTAAGCTGTGGAACGCTGTCATTGCACCCAGAGTTCAAGCGGCAGTATTGTCAAGAGCCTCTGTGAGAAGACAGCCGGGCCTGGGGCCGACGACGGCCAGAAGCCACCCTAGCCAGGGGCAGCAGGCTGTGGTTAAAGCTGCTCTCAGCATCTTGCTCAATAAAGCCGTGCTGCATGGCTGTCCCCTCCAGAGAGCAGGTATGCGGGCTGGGGCGGCAGGGGATGGGAGGAAAGTCACTCTTACATAGTACTTGTTTGAATTCATTCCAAGCGCTGCTTTCTCTCTTGGTAAGTAATTATCTCGACCTTAATGTACATTGGACACCATTGTCCCAGAATTTAAATTTTTTTCTTGCCTCCTAAAAATTGGTTTTAAATTCAATTAACATAGAATGTAGTATTGGTTTCAGAGGTCGAGGTCCGTGATTCACCAGTCTTGTAATAACACCCAGTGCTCATTGCATCACGTGCCCTCCTTAATGCCCATCACCCCCCCCCCCCCGGTTACCCCGTCCCCCCGCCTCCCCTCCAGCAACTTTCAGGGGTTTTTTCTTATGATTAAGAGCCTCTTATGGTTTGTCTCC
This sequence comes from Nasua narica, assembly GCA_028533885.1. Lineage (NCBI taxonomy): Eukaryota > Metazoa > Chordata > Mammalia > Carnivora > Procyonidae > Nasua > Nasua narica. The sequence continues at coordinate 64,597,558 of CM052806.1, read as the reverse complement.
CTCTCTGGTTTCAGCTTTTATTTTTTCTCGTCCCTTAGGATCCTGTTTTGTTTCTTAAATTCCACATACAAGTGAGACCAAGGAGAGCTCGCTTTTTATATTAAGGGCTTGTAATTCCAGATCTCCAAGTACAGTTGGCTAGGTCACCACATCCCTGCTCGGGTATCAAGCACAGCCATGATTTTGAAGAGTATTCCTTGGAGAATTGCAATAGTTCTATTTTACTTGACTGTGAAACCGCATGACGACTGCCTTCTTTTTGGCAAAACACAATTTGTGTTGTTTCAGAGCTGGACCAGCACGCAGCTGATTTCAAAGGAGGTGGTTTCCCTTTATCTATAGTCTCAAGTTACAACAGCGGTAGCAGAAAGAGAGGAGAGAGTGGTGCCTGGAGAAAAGTGAGCACCAGTCCTCGCAAGAAGTCTGGCTGCTTCTCTCCACCGACCTGGAGTAAGCCCGGCCCAAGCGAGGAAGGTAAGAGAGGCGGCCGTGCTGCCTGGCCGAACACGGGCACTCGTGTTCTGCTTTCGGAGGGCAAGTGTGCTTTCACTTTTCTCACTGTGCATTCCACAAAGTTGAGCTTTTCAATGCATATTTTCATGGAATGAACAGGGGGTAGTAGGTACATTTCCAAAAATATTAGGGAGCCCCGTACCTGGGAAATAATCATGGGTTTGTGGCACCCACCATCAAATCTATATAATACAACAATTGTACTTTGGCACAGTTCTCTCCTTTTCTGTGTCCTCTCTGAGCCAACCTTAAATTTTTTAAAGTATGTAGAGAGAGACCTCTGATACCAGTGTAAGGCCTTTGTGAGTGAAGCAGTTTTACACATTTCTTTCTCATGTAAAGACAGCAAACACAAAAATCCCTGCCATCTTAGAGTTTACATTCTCCTAAATTCTTAAACCGATTCAATATAATGGAACATCCTTTAGAAGTTTTCATTCGAACAAGATAAAAAACATTTATCTCTGGTGTTAGACCTATTCCTTTTGGCTTTGATAATAGGGTAATGAGTAATTATATGAATTATTTCCCCTAAAGGAAATCCATATTGAGTAAAAATGAAGATGTTCCAACCTCATATGCGTTGTACATTTATTTCTCCTAGATGTAATTTTGGGTCTTTGGGAGGCTCTCCCACCCCCAACCTATTATGTATAATTTCATGCCAACTCTATAGCAATAGAGTTGCTAAAAGAGAATATGCCTAAAATCTTGAAACATGAAAAACTGCTTCTGTTCATTAATGTGTCTTCATACCTAAAAATCCATAAAATACAAGTTTAATACATGCTGTAGTTTTATAATTACCCCATGCATGTGTCTGTGAACTATGACTTTTTTTTTAAATGACTGAATGGAAAGTCACTGAATGAGAGTTTACTTATAAATACATAGCAATCACCTTAAAAAAGTGTAATGGGTTATATTCTAAGAGCTTGTCATGACTTCCCAGAGTTAGAATGTTGGATCTAGGGACTAAAGTCACTAGATGTCAGCCCCCTTCTATGGCCTAGAGACTCTCGAGGTGACCTCTGCAGCGAGGATCCTGCCTTCCACTTGTCTATCCCTCTATGTCATGCAAAAGAGCTCTCAGATGAGGATTATCTTCTCCATTTCCAGGTAACAAAACTAACATTCAGAAACTGTGGGCTCTCTATCCCTGTTACCTCTCCTGGCACCACGGGGATCCACAATCCATGTTTTTGTTTCTTGCCAATCCAAGGCTGTTTTCCTCCATCCATGCCACGGTACTTGGAATAATCCATAAGCACTCAGATACAGGACACCCACCCAGACTCTTCACTGTCATTTCCAAGTTTATTACAGTTGTCTGTAGGGTTTAAGACCAGCCTCTGGCTTGACCCAAATAGTTATCTAAACAATAAGCATAGTCAGTGTATACTGTACAGTTGACAAAATCAATAAATATGAACTTAAAACAATATTAAGTCTAATTCAGAAAACTTATGTAAAATATTAAATGTAAATATAAAATCATTTATAATTTTAGAACTATTTGATATATCAAATATACTCTTAGAAATATGAAACTACGTTCAAAAGATTAATTAAAATTGTATGTAACAGGGATATTTCATTTTTTATAATGGTAAATTTTTATCCCAATAATTATATTTGATATTACAGTGTTTGAATTGATACTGGTTTGATGCTCTTATCAAAATAGGAACTACTTTGCATTCTACACAGGTAACTATGGGTTATCAGAAAGTTCAGTGAAGACAAAGCCTCTTTTTCTCCTGACTTAAAACAGAAAAGCTATGAGGATGTCAGGTCACAGGCTTCAGGAGACAAGGACCAAGGCCAGGCACCTGTATGGTCACCAGGGAAATCTGCCAGCTGCCCTTTCTGACAACAACAACAACAGTGTGGGCAAAGAAAGAAACTAGTATAGAGATGGTCCCTGGTGAGCTCAGCATGATATATTAAATTAAACTTTTCAAAATCATTCTTTAGAGATAATTTGTGCTAGCAACATTCATACAATTTTAGAAGGGGGGTGGGCATTCATTTATAAAAGCAATGCCAATGCAGGGAGCTCCATCCAGTGCCACTGCCCTAAGGAGAAACACAAGAGATGGAGTTAGTCCATGAGCGGTATCATACAGAGTTCAAGATACATAGGGACAATGATTGATTCTAATGAAAATGATGACATTTTTCTTTACACAGGTATCAAAATTAAAGTTCTATCTCAGCTGAATTATAACAGGAATGCTTCTCTGTCAAAACAAAAGTAAGTTTCCCTTTAACTTATAACAAACAATACATGTTGTATTTGTACATCTATGCTATTAATATATTTTTAAAAAATAGAGGTCATTCAAATGCTAGTATTAAGCTGAAATCTAATGAGTGAATGTGTAATGGTAGGAAAGGTTTCCCTTGTAGGTTCTCTAATAATCAAATTGACATAGGACAGCTTCCCAGGAGAAAAAGGAATTTAAGTTCCTGGGTCTGGGAGCCCCAAAGATAGGAGACTCAAGGGCCAGTCAGGCAATTGAGGCTTATGTTGCCATCCCGAGCTGAGGAATGGTATAGTGGCCTGGGGCTTCAGGGGGGAAAGGACGGTAAAAGCAGATGCTTGGGTATTTCAGATTAAAAAAAAAAAAAACTTAGCTCTGGTAGTAGCTCTTCCTAAATTCTCTTAGGTACTTAAGGGAGAGGTTAGTTTTCCCTGAGTCAGCTGGGTCTTTGATTGACTTCAGGCCAAAGAGACACATTTTGGGATAGCAGATTTTCCCCTTCACATGAAATCTAAAGAACAACATAAAGCTTTTTTTGCTTTTAGTTTGTTGAAAAGGTTGGAAATATTAATGACTTCATTTTTTTTAATCAAACGATCATTAATGCATTTGACAAAGATACGATAAAATCCTGCATTTGAGAGCTTCTATAAACAGGCTTTAGATGACTGATATTTTAAAATGAAACTTGGTTGTAGGTGCTAATGTTTAAAGTGATCATTTTGTTAGGTTTCTCCTAGGGAATTATTTCAGCTTACAAATTTCAAGGTACAAAGGATGATTGGGCAATGTGTAAATAGCTCTCGATTGTAACCCAATAAAGTGTGTGCCTCTCACTGGACAAGGTACCATTAAGAACCGAGTTCACAGACTTACAGAAGGGAGAAGCATAAAGAGAGAAGATGGATAAAGGAAACCGTAACACATGCTTCTTCCGGCCAGGTGCACGGCTGAATCCATTCTAGAGAGCAGCCCATTTAATTTCCCCAGTAATTCTATCATAGAGATAACTCAGAAACTGAAGTGTTGTAGGAAGCAAAGAAGAAAATATGACCCATGGCCACGTTGCTAGTAAGTGGTAGAGCCAAGTTTGTTCTAGGGTCTCACACTGTCCCCCGCTTCCCCAGTGTTTCATGTCTTAGCTTCATCTCGGCTTGGGGAAAGGGAAGAAAAGGAGACTGAAATGTTCTAAACCAAGTAGATTCCTCTGTGAATAAAATTTTGAGTAGGAGTTGCCAAAATCCTATGAGTGAATTGTGCCATCAAATGACAGATTCTTTTATCTGATATTTAAAAACTCTTTTCTGAACTTCGTATTAGGTCTTTAGAGAACGATCTATCATTGCCATTGAATTTGGAACAGAGACTGTCTCTGGGTTCAGACGATGAAGCAGACCTTGTCCAGGAACTGCAGAGTATGTGCTCCAGCAAATCCGAATCTGATATAAGCAAGGTAAGCAGGACAAAGGGTGGGGGAGAGGACACAGGTTGGCTCCCTCACCTGGAAAGAGATTCCTTAGAGCCACATCCTAACACACATACCCAGAGAGAAATTCCTGATTGAATAGTAGGGCTAGTGCTTCAAATCAAACACTCCTTGCCTTGCTTAGGAAAGCCCTTTTTTCCAAAATATCTTTTATATAATTAATAAAGGAGTGCTATTAAGTACAGCCTGCTTTCCATAACTCCTCTGAAAGACCAGAGGTTAAAATTGCACGTTGATTGCATTAGCTCAAATCACACTTTCCCTAGGCTTTTCTTCCTTTGTTTTCTCTAAGGTGGGTGTATCCAAGTCACCTCTCCATAAGAGCGCATCACAGCAGACTCGTGTTATAGCCAGAGAAACAGCCACAACCTTCCTTACAAGAAAATTTGGCCTGTGTAATACATATAGTCATAGCCTCTAACCTGTGAAAATTGAGATCCAAATACAGGAATCAGTGACCCCAAATCTCAAAGGTGGTGTCCACAGCTTCAAGTTAACTTGTTTTGGCACTCTGTTAGCTGTAGGAAATTGAACCAGACTTCCTTGATAAGTGCCTTTTACTTGAAAGGGAGGCTAAGAAGGTAGCTATAATGTGCAGGTTCCACTGAAAGACTCTTAACTCTTACATCCTAATCTCTGGGACATAGTTGAATTGACAGTCTAATTTAACCTTGCTGGAAATGAGCTAAAATACTTAGCCACTGGAAAAATAAGGTAATGATTAAAATCTTACAATTTTGCCAGGACAGATTTTTTTTCTGTAGGGCTCATCTTCTTTTGACTTAGAGATGATTTTTCATGCATTTTCTTATAGTTTCATTTAAAGCCTTGGAGTCTTTGTTGTGAAATGTACAGGCCTTGAGGGTGTGTTCATAGAGCTCCTGAGGGTTAGAGAAAAAGGTAACACTTGCACAGATTTTCTGTAGTGACTTTAAGTTGTGCCTTGAGTGTGTACCTGTTGACTCGATAAATGGTTTGTTTTCCAGATTGCTGATTCCAGGGATGATTTAAGGAGGTTTGATAGTTCAGGGAACAATCCTGCCTTTTCAGCAACTGTTAATCCAAGAATGCCAGTGTCATCGAAGGTAAGTGCCCATTTTCCTGAAAAATTAGACAAAAAAGGATTGCTGTGGAATGGACTTGCCAAATATTTTGGTGTGAATCACAGAATTATTTTTCAACCGCAGCTGTGAAAAGAGAAGTAAAGGTTAGTGTATTCAGTAGTTAATCAAGGCTAGAAAGAGCACCGTTTAGATAATAGCTTGAAAGAATGATGTAGAAAAGTGTAATGTGTGTCAAAAGTAGATATGACTTCTGTCCCGGTTCTATTTTACAATGTGTTCATTTGAGAACCTTTAAAATTTCCCGCATTTTAGAATTCTAACAGGCTAAGTAATATAAAGATCTATCACACCTGAGACAAAAGTCCTTTTAGGGGTGCTTGGGCAGGGGAGTCAGTTAAGCATTTGCCTTCACCTCAGGACCTGATCCCAGGGTGCTTGGATCAAGCCCCATGTTGGGCTCCCTCCCCCTGCTTGTACTCTGTCCATTAAATAAGTAAACATCTTTTTTTAAGAAGTCCTTAAAAAAGTTCACTTTCTGAACTTGCCATAGCATACATTGGTTTCCATGAGATACTTTCCTTTAAAAACAAGTCAGAATGGCAAGTGGCAGGATTTCAGTAGACTTCATGAACTTCTCAAAATAACATCTATGGTTGGTTAATCAAACCCAAGAGATGGCCTAGCGGGTAGTCCGTGGTGCACAAAAACAGTATAACTACTTCTGACCCAGTAGTTACTTTGTGAGAATGCAGATTTCATTGAGGCATTCAGTAAGAGGTGGTTTGTTCACGTGGTTCTCATCCTCTCCCGCCGCCGCGGCCTAGGAAGACCTGGGACGGGGAGTGGTGGCAGAGAGAAGGGTTATGAAGTGAGTGTGGTGAGACTATTAAATTATTCATCAGCTGCTCCCCACAGCCCCTGCCCTCTCACTGCTTCTGAGGTTCCAGTCCCAATTAGCTACATGCAAGCGGTAGGGTTTGGGGAAAGAAGGTGGGAAGCACTGGCAAGGCTGAGATCCCAAGTAAAAAGTACATAACCTGATGCTCTGTGAAGACCATGACCTTTCTGGTTCACATATCATCATGTCTGCCTACCCGATTGGGAACTGTTGTTTGTAAGGAACAATGAGGATGGGGAGTCCCCATTGTGAATTCTGGCTGGAAAACCTTTCGGTCAAGAGCTGTCCCTCGTGAACACATTGCTTGGGCCTCCAGGACCCCTGTTGAGGGTTCTTGTGGTCAGTCCATGAAGGTCTGGAAAGAACGATGACCCACTCTCCCTCCACAGGGCCCAGTGACTTTCCTACATAAAAATGGTGACTGGAAGTGACCAGCTGCCATTGTTTAAATGTCTAATGGAGACAAGCTTTTGTCCCCCTGTTTTTCTGTCACAGGACCTTAGTGGTCGCCACAAGAAGGTACTGTCCACAAAAAATAGTACTGAAAGTGGGAGGTGCTCAGGGCAACTCAGGACAGCTTTGTTTTAAAAAGAGACCTTTAAAAACATGTGTCCTTTCATATCATCTGGGCTCGTATCAAAGACTCGTGGGATTGAGTCTTGGGACTTAGGCCTCTGCTCCTTCTGCGCACACTGAACACCTGGTGGAGGGGCTCCCCTGCAAGGGCAAGGAGGTGTTTTTCTCAGGACCTGCCGGCAGAGGGCAAAGGAACACATCTGCCAGCCTTCTGAAAGCTTGGCAGGCTCCTTCCTTTTCTAACCTTCGGATAAACTCAGCTAGCATTTCTGGGTTAGCTGCCCGGTTTCTTCTGTTATCAGGAAGTAATTCTTTTTAAAGTAAGAGCTCACTCACTTTGGACAGTCACCATTTGTCACCACAGACCTTCTTACTGCTCCAGCCGTGAGGCGTATGAATCTGGGGGCCCGGTTAGCCTTCAAATTAAAAACAAAGGCCCCTATTTAAATCACGAGTACAACAGACGCTGATAGGTTTTCTTCTCATGAAAACCAAATGACTCCCCCGAAAGCAAAAGTTCTCGTCTTTGCATCATGAAATCCACTTGGCCATTTTGTTTTTAAACCCCAGTGCTCAGATCCAGTGCGCTAAGACAGCTTTGAGGGGGCCCTCCGTTCTGTCCCGCCTCTTTGTTTCTAAATGTGTCTTTAGAGGGGTTGATAGACTTTTTATGTAACTTATTTTTACATGTAATCCACTATTTCTACACCGTCCCATCTTCACCCTTTCTCCCTTGTTCACCTGTCACAGCCAGACTCTACTCCTCAAAGCTCCATCTCACTGCCATTTTCTCTACAGTGTTTTCCTTTACTTCTTCTCACCCCCCAAACTGGCCCCAACTTCTCCATCTAGAGAGCAGAGATTATAGTATCCGCCTGGCTTCCAGCACTGTGTCAATACTAAATGAATGAATTGCTCTAATTTAATAGTACTTTAAAACTTAATTTAGGTGCAGCACCTTCCTATACACACTAGTAGTTGTCTTTGAGCTTCATATGTACAACGTTGATAAGTAACATCCTATGTTTAATAGAACTTGGGTTGTAGCCCAGAAAGCATTCACACCGCGAGGGCTCCTAGTCCCAGGCTCTGGGACGGCTCAGCCTTAGGGAAGACACCGCAACACCTGTGTGTGCCGCTCAAGGGCAGGAGCCACCCTGTGTTTCAGTCACAGGCCCTGTTCTTACACTCCCAGCCTTACCGGTCGTGTGCGGGCCTCAGGAAGGCAGAGCAGCTCTCAACACCCCCCAGCCTGTGTTAGCTGCAAGGGAGGCTTCTTGTTTACCTCAGGTCAGCATTTCCTGCCTCAGACCATAAAGATACACCACGTATCGGCTTTTCTCTCTGGGCCCTGAGAGAGATTTCCCTGCCCTTGCTCATAGATTCTATAGACCACCTCGCTGCTGTCTCTCCTACACTATGCCACTTTTTCTAAACATGATGTCTGTGTTGTGTTTCCTGGTATTTTAGACCAAATTACAAGCGGGGCTTGCTTTTACTAGGCCCAGGGCTAAGAAGTCCCATTTTCCAGATTTAAGAAGATACCCAGGAGAATTCAGCTGCCAGGGGAGTGCACACAGTTACTTTCCTTTAAAAGCCACGTTAACGATTTTGCTGGTTCAATTCTACATCGTAAATCTTTTAATGGTTACATTACTATAGTTGCATTAAAGGAGAGAAAGTCAGTATGACCTAATTGCTTGAGAGGCAGGAGGAGCCGCTCACCGAGGAGGCCTTCCTTCAGGTGGGTTGGCTGGGGGAATTCTAGACACTCTGAAGGGCAGACACCGTGAATGGAAGTGGGGAGCCTTGATGCCCTAGTGGGAAGCGCCACTGCCAGAGCAGGACTCCTGTCCTGCAACACAACTGGGAGCACTTATTTTTTAGGCATTTACCGTGTAGTGTCGAGGAAAGTAGAAAAGTTAGGTGACTCACCCATGGTGATAGAGGTGAATGTTGTGCAGCTCCTTACAGAGACAGCAGCTTTGCCCAGTCCCATTCGGCGATGTCGTCGGGGCCAGGACCTCAGGAAGCTCGTAGACTCTGCCATTCCATTCACGGAGTCGTGAGGCCACGAAGGGCCTAAATGATAATCAGGCCCTTGTTCACCTGTCACAGCCGGACTAACTCCTCAAAGCTCTATCTCACTGCCATTTTCTCTACACTGCTTCCCTTTACTTCTTTACATTTACAGTGTAGTGTTGAAGAAAGTAGAAAAGTTAGGTGACTCACCCACGGTGATAGAGGTGAATGTCGTGCAGCTCCGTAGGTTAGCCTCTCCTCGCTGTAGACTGCTGCTTGGTTTTGCAGGAGAACCACATTTAGGGAGAAAGTCCTCCGTGCTGGTGCAGAGACCCAGAGCCGGAGGAGAGGACGGCTGCTAGCCGTTGGCAACCAGGTCAGATGTGACAGGCTTGTTCTGTTCTCTTCCCTCCAGGAGGTCAGTCCTTTCAGCAGCCATCAACCTACCGAATGCAGCAACAGTCAATCAAAGATTGAGTTGGGTGTTTCAAGAGTTAAATCTTTTCTTCCTGTTCCTAGAAGTAAAGTCACCCAGTGTTCCCAGAACACCAAAAGAAGCAGCAGCAGCAGTAATACAAGGCAAATAGAAATCAACAACAACACAAAAGGAGAGATCTGAAACTTCCACAAAAACGAACAAGTAGAAAAACCAAACAAATAGGCCTGCCTACAATAGTCTCACTCTTAACTTCTGTATATTTCACACAGAAACCAAGGACAAGATGTAAATACCTTTAAATGAAGGCAATGTTTTCACTGTAATATAAAGTATGAGTGCGGGACCACTATTCAATTTCTTTTGTAAAGAATGTATTTATAACCAACATTTTGTTGCCTTTTTTTTTTTCCTTTCTAATTCTGTAGGATTGAACTTCAATACCAGGAGGTGATGCCAACTTTTCAAGTAGTTTTATAATAGAAATATTGTAATAGTTTTAATCAACATGTTCAGGGGTATTAGAACTCTCAGTGTACTGTATATCTATATATATGTATATATGTATATTTAACAAAGGCCAGGAACCATATTGCATACATGTTATAAAATGTACATTGTCTTTTAAATAGAGATCATAACTTTATGTTCACTTGAATGACTAGAATGGGGCAATAACAAATCATTTCTAAACAGTTACTTTCCATTAAAAGCCATATCAAGTATTTTGCCTGTTAAATTCTAGTTTTACATCCTAAATCTTTTAATGGTTACCTTGCTGATTGGTTGCATTATGTATATTTATGCTTATGAGTTTGCATTATGACTTCTATAAAATATGAAATTATATAATGCAATAAAAGTGTTATCTTTCTTACAAAAGTTTTGTACCTAAGTGATTATAACTGCAGATGCTTCAATAAACTAATTTAGAGTTATCTCCCTCTTTGATTGAATTCTAGTAGCACAACTGATACAAGTTGATAATATTTTCTGGAAGTGTTTCTTCAAAAATTACTAATGAAATGACATATACGACTCAAAGTTAAAATGCTTTGACATCAATAAAATATTGAATTAGTGAAATAATTTTGCTGTAGTTTCTATCTATAGCTTTCAGTAGTTTATCCATGCAACAGAGATTTGTGTTCAGTTATAAAATGCGTTCTCCCTGTTGGTATTTCACTAGCTGTTTACAGAAAGGCCCACCCCTGTTAGAAAGTATTAAATAAAACATTTAGGTGGAGCTCTAAGATTTAGGTGTTCAGTGAACAAAACATCTTTTTCTCTCGAATATCCCCCAAAAGGTATGATTTTATACCGAGAATTATTTACTTGTCTAAAAGTATTGTAAGCCCTCTCTTGACCAGAATGGTTATTTACATTGAAGTACACACATGGACACTGATACTTTACAAAAAGATCTGCAAGTGTCTTAGTGGGTGGTTAAGATTATGCCACAAGGGATGAATCAGAAGATCTTTCTAGCAGAGAAGAACTCAATTCCAACACATGTCGGCCTTCTGCCTGGGCTTCTAAAGAAGGCGAATAATCCCAGGGGTGTTCAGCTCTGACCTCTGCACAGGGAAGGGTGCGGGGTGGCGGGTTGGGACTGGAGCAAGGGACAGAGGGTGGGTAGAGGAAAGAGGCCGGGGAAACTAGTCTTAGGCTTCAACACAGTAACTCCTTTGAACTGGACTCAAATTCTTAGTGCCCTGGTGGCATTTGATTGATAGCTACTCTCATGTGTTTTCACCCAGACACTGAAGAATGCTCCCAAAATTCAGGGACTAGTATACCCGGATGGAGGTGGTCTGATGAGTGTTGCCTCCGGCTTACATACAGCTGCTCAGACTACATCCATTCTGTACTCCTAAGCATTGTGTGCTTCCCTGAAACTAAAGATCCCATTAGAGTACTTGGGCACCAGAGGAAACCAAATTCGAAACACATGATGAAGATAGCCGATAGCGACTGATCCATACAGCTTTGATCTGTCGGTGACATTCAGCACGCACGCTTTTTTCAAACTGGACGGCAGACTGCAAGGTGTCTAAAGAAGGCATTTAGATCAGGGCCTTTCGAAATACAGGTAGAGATCTAATGGATCATTGTATCAATTTAGAGAGTCACAACTAGCAGTTTTTAAAAGTAGAATGGAAAAATGTCAGTACATCACAGTGTCCGTCTATCCAAGTAAAAATGATTCATGACGTTTTTGTTTCCATGGTGTACATGTAAACGTGAATGTGCTGGGCTGAGATGTGAGGCATAGCTTCCTCTGGGTCATGGCCAAAAATCTTTCAAAGTCAATACAAAATAAGGGAGCCTACCGGTGGGGGGTGGGTGTGGGATAAGGTCTTTGATGATCAGCGGCCCTGGGGCTGAATTAAGCACTGCCTGCAGGGTCTTGGCTGTCTGGTCTAACACAAGTTACTTAATTTCTTAATGCAGTTTTCTCAGTAGGAGAGTAGGGAGGGAGGGTCATGATGACCCAGCAAATTGTTCGTGAGCCTTAACCGAGGTAACAAGCAAGCGTTCCTACTCTCCTTCCTCTTCATAAAATAAGGGATCTTACAACTCCTGGTGGCATTCCAACATCTTTTCAAAGTATCATCAATTCACAAATAGTGAGGGTTTCAAATCTCATGCTCATAATAGAGCTGCAAGTGGATGAAACAAGTGAGAGATATGTAATCGGAAATTATTAACTATCAAATACACTGGCAATTTCCATTCTCCTTTTATGTGAACTTGAAGGTGTCTCCAAAATAGACTGCCTTATTTTGCAGTTGCTTACGTAAAAGAGCAAACAAGGAGAGACTTCACAAAAGCTGATTAAGAAAGGTAGCCAGTTTTAAGAGAGAAAACGTTGCATTTGCAAAATTGCAATCTTTTTCTTTGCAGTTAATACCTAATAACTGAAAATCACGTTCAGTGGGTTAGCCCTAGCCATCACCTGACTTAGTCACCTGTTAGGAACATTATGACCCATTATAGCAAAGTCAATCTCTGAAGTTATGGGATACTTTGTGAATTCTATGCCCTCCCTTTTGCAAGATCATTTTTCTCAGAGACCATCCCACAGATAATAAAAGAATAAATCAGTAAACCGATATGTTTGTCTGCAACTAAACATACTTATTTATAGTCAAAACCAAACAAAAGATATCTTGTTGAGTGTTAGAGGGGACTGTGGAAATACACTGAGAAGAGATACACAGTTATACATTATTCTGCTTTAATAGTGAAGATAACACTGGAATATCAGGAGCCATGACCTCAAATTCTGGCAACAAAGCTAAAATGACACTTTTTATCTCTAGGCTTCAGTATCCTCAGTGGGAAAAATATTAGAGCTTTTTCTTATTCCCCAGACGAAAAGCACAACAGAAAATCAGAAACCCTGCTAGTTGTTCCCATACATTCTGATACCTTAAAATAGTATTAGGTAACCATACCCTACACATGGCTTGGCTTATATTTAAAAAAATAAAGAAAGAATATATTTCTCCTTAGCTAATTCATAAGTTTGTTCAGAGTGGCTTCAGAATATCTTCATTCATTGAAGTAATACTACGTGCTTAGGACTAGGGCTAGTGTTAGGATGAGCCGGAAGCCACTCAGCTTGGAGTTTACAGCCTATTAGGGTGAGACAGTGAGTAAATACACAAAACAAAATAACTTCATATTCCATCTGTTCCGTAAAGGAAACCAGTAGAACGATCTGACGGCACACTTGGGAAAGGTCACGGAGGAAGGATTACTTTAGGGCAGACTAGTTCAAGGAAAGGTCTTCAAGGACCTAACCTTTATTCTGACACCTGAAGGATGAAAGGGATCTAGGGAGGTAGGAGCCAGGGGTTACAGAATTGCCAACTGCCCTAAGGAAGTAACAGGAAGGAGCCTGAGGCTTGAGTCACATTCGGCCAAGGGAAGAACTAAAAGCGATGAAGGTGGATAGTGTGGCAGAGGTTGGATTCTGGTGTAGGCTCTGGTAAGAATCTGTAGCACAATGAGAAGTCACTAGAGAGTTTAAACTAATGTCAGGTATTGATGCATATTTTTAAAAGGCTGTTTAGAGAGATCGGTGCTACCTCCCCCCAAGATATAATATTAACCAAACATGTGAACCACATATTTTTAAGCTTTCTAGTAGCCACAATTTAAAAGGTGACATAACAATGTTTATTTAACCTCTACATCCAAAACATTATTTTAAAAAGTAATCAATATAAAAAGTATTGAGAGATCTTACATTATTTTTTCAATCTTTGACATACAGTAAATTTTATAGCAAAAGTGAAGACAAAGTATTTTTAGATAAAAAAAAAAAAAAAAAGCTTGCTGTCGTCAGCTCTCCACTCCAAGAAGTACCGAAGGAAGTTTTTCAATTGATTGATTCCTGATCAAAATGTGTAACTTACCCCCCAAAATGAGCAATGCTAGAAATGATACACATGTGGGAAATAAAATTATTTTTAAATTATCTAAAAAATCATTGCTCAAAAGGGAAAAAAGTAGCTATTACTGAATGGGAGTTTATAACACAAATAGAAGTTAATATATGACAAAGCGCAAGGGATGGGAGAGGAGAGAAATGGAAGTAACTGTGCTAAGGTTCTTAGATTATCCCTGAAATATTATACTATTATTTGAAGGTACAAGGTGATAAGTTAAATTTGCACATTGTCAACTAGAAAAAGTGAAATTAAAAATTTTTTAACTAAATTAAAACTAAAATTTAAATAAAAACTAAAAAGATTCTGTGGTTTGTGGACTGGAAGAATTATTGTTGCAATGTCTATTTTATCCAAAGCCATCTATAGATACAGTACAATCCCTAACAAATTCCAATGGCATGCTTTACAGAAATTAAAAAAAAAATTCTAAAATTTTCATGGTACCACGGAAGACCCTGAATAGCAATCCTGAGAAAGAAAAAAGCTGAGATAAAGTTGATAAAAAAAAAAGTTGAGATAAACTTGAGATAGCTATATTTATATCAGGCAAAATACTTTTAAACAAAGACTAACAATAAAGAAGGGCATCACATATTGATAAAGGGGTTAACACAACAAGAGGATACATTTGTAGATAATTATGCATCCAACATAGGAATGCCTAAATATATAAAGCAAATATTAGCAGACCTAAAGGGAGAAATAGAAGAGGAATGCAATAATAGGAGACCTTATTATACTACTCACATTCCTAGATAGATCATCCAGACAGAAAATAAGGAAACACTGGCTTTAAGCAACACTTTAAACCAGATGAACTTAACAAATACATGAAAAACATTCTACCTGAAAGCACCAGAACACATATTCTTTTTTTTTTTTAGATTATTAATTTATTTATTCTCTGAGAGAAAGAGCATGAGGGAGGAAAGCTCAGAGGGAGAAGCAGACTCTCCACTGAGCAGGGAACCCAACGCAGGACTCAATCCTGAGACTCCAGGATCATAACCTGAGCCGAAGGCAGTCGCTTGACCAACTGAGCCACTAATTGGCACCCCAAGACCACACATTCTTCTAAAGTGCACATGGACAGTCTCCAGGGTAGATCATGTATTAGGTCACAAAACAAGACTTAACAAATTTAAGAAGACTGAAATCATATCGAGCATCTTTTCTGACCACAAGGATATGAAACTAGAAATCAATTACTAGAACACTGAAAAAACTCACAAATAAGTAGAGAGTAAACAACATGGGTTGTTCAGACTAAACATGGGTCAATGAAGAAATCAAAAGCAAAATTAAAAAAAATACCTTACGGCAAATGAGAAGAAAAATACAGCACACAAGAATGTATGGGATGCAGCAAAAGCAGTTCTAAGAGGGAAGTTCATAGGAATAAATGCCTACCTTGAGAAACTAGAAAAGAAAAAAGCCCAAAATTTGTGGGAGGAAGGAAATAAAGACAAGAGCAGATGTAAATACAAGAAAGACTAAAAAGACAATAGAAAACTATAAGAGCTGCTTCTTTGAGAAGATAAACAAAATTGACAAAACTTCAGCTAGACTCACACTAAGGAAAAAAAAAAAAAAGAAGGCTCGAATAAAATTAGAACTCAAAGAGCAGACATTACAGCTAATACTACAGAAATACAATGGATAAGAGATTACTATGAACAATTATATGCCAACAAATTGAAAAAGAAATTATTCAATTCCTAGAATTACCCTTTTAAGACTGAATCATAAAGAAAATAGAAAATCTGAACAGATCGATTACTGCTAAAGAGATTGAATCAATAATTTTTAAAACTCACTACTTAGAAAAGTCTAGAACCACAGAGCCTCCCTAGTAAATTCTACCAAACATTTAAAAAAGAATTAATACCAATCCTTCTCGAATTTTTCCAAAAAATAGAAAAGCAACAAACACTTCCAAACTCATTTTACATAGTCAGCATTACTCTGATACCACAACCAGACAAGGATACCGCAAGGAAAGAGAGGACAGGCCACTATCTCTGATGGACATAGATGCAACAATCCTCAACAAAATATCAGCAAATCAAATTGAATACATAAAAATACCACATACCATGATCGTGTGGAATTTATTCCAGAGATGCAAGGAGGGTTCAACATCTGCAAATCAATAAATGTGATAAACCACATTGACAAAATCCAGGACAAAAATCATATAATCATCTCAACAGGTACAGAAAACACATTTGACAAAATTCAAAATCCATTTATGATAAAAACTCTCGATAATCTGGGTATAGAGGGAACATACCTCAACATAATAAAGGCCATCAATGGCAAGTCCAGAGCCAATGTCACCCTCAATGGTAAAAAAAAAAAAAACTTTTCCTCTAAGATCAGAAAAAAAACAAAGATGCCTACTTTCTCCACTTTTATTCAACATACTATCAGAAGTCGTAGCCAGAGCAATCATACAATAAAAAGAAATATAAAAAGTATCCAAACTGGAAAACAAATAAAACTCACTATTTAGATGATGGTACTATAAAAAAAGACCATGAAGACTCTACCAAAAACCTATTAGAACTAATCAGCAAATTCTGTAAAGTTGAGGGATACAAAATAAATATATAAAAATCAGTTCTGTTTCTATACACGGATAGCAAACTCTCTGAAAAAGCAATTATGAAACCCATCTAATTTATAATTGAATCAAAAAGAATAAAACCCCTATGAATAAATTTAATCAAGGAGGTGAAAAACCTGTACATGGAGTTATGGTTACATATAGTTGCATATAGTTATCAGAGAGTGATGAAAGAAATGACACAGATGAGTGGAAAGACATTCTATGCTCATGGATTAGAGGAACTGATATTGTTAAAATGCCCATACTATCCAAAGCAATCCAGATTCAGTGTAATCCTTTCAAGATTCATGTGGCATTTTTTATAGAAATAGAACAAACAACCCTGTTTGTATGGAACCACAGAAGGCATTGAAGAGCCAAAGCAATCTTGAGAAAGAAGAACAAAACTGGAGGCATCATGTTCACTGATTTCAAACTGTATTATAAAGCTACAGTAATCTAAATCGTATGGTATTGTCATGGAAACAGACACATAGAACAATGGATCAGAACAGAGCCCAGAAATTAACAAAGGAGCCAAGACATACAATGGGAAAAAGATAGACTTCAATAAATGGTGTGGGAAAAATGGACAGCCACATGCAAAAGAATGAAATTGGGCCACTATCTTATACCATATAAAAAAATTAACCCAAATGGATTAAGCACTTATATGTAAGACATGAAACTATAAAATTCATAAAAGAAAAAATGCAGTAACCTTTTTGGCATTGGTCTTGATGATTTTTTGGATTTGGCACCAAAAGCAACATAGGCAAAAATAAACAGTAGAGGACATGTGGGTGGCTCAGTTAGTTGGGTGTCCAACTCTTGATTTTGGCTGGTCATGACCTCAGGGTCATGAGGTCAAGACCTACATCAGTCTCTGTGTTCAGTGGGGGAGCCTGCTTCTCTCTCTCCCTCTCCCTCTGCTCCCTGCCCTGCTTGTGCAGGAACGTACAGGCTCTTTCTAAAATACGTAAATCTTTAAACAAACAGGTGGGACTAAATCAAAATCAAACTAAAAAGCTTCTGCACAGCAAAGGTAATCAACAAAAGGAAAAGGCAACCTGTTGAATGCGAAAATTATTTTTCCATGGAAAAACACAAAATGTTGAATGGGAAACCTGTTCAAACCATTCAGCCTGTTGAATGGGAAAAAATATTTACAAAATATATATCTGATTAGGGGATTAAGATAAAAAATATATAAAGGAGTCATAGAGCTTACTAAAACAAACAAACTGATTAAAAGATAGGCAGAAAATCTCAATAGACATTTCTCTAAAGAAGGCATAGAGATGGCCAACAGGTACCTGAAAAGGTACTCAACATTACTAATCACCAAGGAAATGAAAATTAAAACCACAGTGAGGTATCATCTTAGACCAGTTAGAATGGCTATTATCAAAAAGACAAGAAATAACAAGCATTGGCAAATGTAGAGAAAGGAGAACCCTTGTGTACTATGGTTGAAAATGTAAACTGGTCCAGCCACTAGAGAAAACGGTATGGAGGTTCCTTAAAAAAATTCAAAATAGAATAACCATACAACCCAGCAATGCCACTTCTGGTGATTTAGCCAAAGAAAATAAAACACTAACTCAAAAAGGTATCCGTATCTCCATGTTCGTTGCAGCATTATTTACAATAACTAAGATATGGATCCATCACCTCCACCGTCTCCCCCCTACTGGCCGTGGGCACCAGGGTCCTACATTCCATCCTTGGGAGGCTCCTGCAGTGCCAAGAGGCTGCAACATCAGGCCCCAGTGGGGACTTGGGGACGCCAGGGGAGGCAGACAAGGAAGGAGAGGATGTCAGCTGCCAGGAAGCAGAATATGCTGCCATCGATTCCAGATTGAACCAGATCAACCCCTGTCTAGGCCACCTGGAGAACAACCACAACCACACACACCTCTGGGATCTACTTGAGTACGACCAGTAGACACATCCTGTGTTCTAGCAGCAGCTCAGGGAGGCCCCTAGTGATGCCAATCCCTAGACTCTGAAAGCCCCAACCAGCCCCAACCCTGCTCCCTGGGCCAGGCTCTGGCCTGAGTACTCACCACCTGGCTTAGCTCCCTTCTCAAGGGCTGGCCAACAGGTCAGCTGGTGGGTCTGCCTGCCTGGGCCACCTTTCTGGTACTCCCCTTGGCTTGCCTGGGGCAGCTCCATCCACCTGGCCTCTCCTCCTGGGGTCAGGTGTGGGCCTGTGACCCACCTACCTTGCCTGACTGCCCAGTTGTGGAGTACTTCCCACTCTACCCACGCCTGGAGCATCCACATTAAATGGGGCTCCAACAATAAAAACAACAAAACAAACAAACAATAACTAAGATATGGAAACAGCTTGTATTCATCAATGCAAGAATGGATAAAGAAATTGTGGTATATATGTAAAATGGACTTAAGTTATAAAAAAGAAAGAAATACTGCTATCTGTGATAAGGTGGATGAAGCTTGAGGGCATTATGCTAAGTGAATAAGTCAGATAGGGAGAAAAATTACTATGTAATCTCATGCATATGTGGAATCTAAAAAGAAAAAAAAAAATCAAACTCAACAGAACAGATTTTTGGTTGCCAGAAGCAGGAGTTGGAGTCTGGGGGAAATGGGTGAAGGTGGTTAAAAGATACAAACTTCCAGTAAGATACGTAAGTTCTGGAGATGTAATGCATAGCATGGGGAGTACAGTAACAATACTATTTGTATACTTCCAAGTTGCTGAGACTAGATATTAAAAGTTCTATTCACACACACAAAAATTGTAACGCTATGAGGTGATGGATGTGTTAATTAAACTCACTCTGGTAATCATTTGTGATACATGTATACTAAATCATCGTGTTGTATGCCTTAAACTTATAGTATATGTCAATTACATCTCAATAAAGCTGGGGGAAAAAATCAATACATTTACCACATATAGAAGGAAATCATAGGATCATCTCAACGGATGCAGAAAAGGTAGTGATAAAATGCAATACCCATTGTGACAACTACTCCCAGCAAACAAGGACTAGAGCGGGACTACCTTACCCTGATAAAGGACCTCTAGGAAAAATCTATAAGCAACATCATATTTAACGGGGAAAGACCTATGCATTCACCTAAAATCAGGAGAAGTCAAGGACATATACTCTCACCATTTTTTTTTTAAATAGGCCTACACAAAAAAATAAATGTTTTCCACTGGGATAGAAAAAGTTAATATTTGCAGGTGAAAGATCATATACAGAGAAAATCCTAAGGAATCTATAAATGAGTTACTACAACTAATAAGTGAATTTAGTAAAGTCCAAGACACAAGATCGGTATACAAAAATCAATTGCATTTTTTTCCCCAAATACGTTTATTTTAATTTTTCAGTGTTACAAGATTGTTCATGCACCACACC
This sequence comes from Nasua narica, assembly GCA_028533885.1. Lineage (NCBI taxonomy): Eukaryota > Metazoa > Chordata > Mammalia > Carnivora > Procyonidae > Nasua > Nasua narica. Next base: position 64,577,821 of record CM052806.1, on the reverse strand, counting down.
CAGTGCTCCATGCAATACGTGCCTTCTCAATACCCACCAATTGCATTTTTATATTCTACCACTAAGAAATTGGAAAACAATGTCATTTGCCATAGCATCAAATATATGAAATATTCAGGAATAAATGTAACAAGTGTAATATCTGAATAATACAACATATTGCTGATAAATCAAACAAGACCTACATAAATGTAGAGATACTGCATGTTAGTGACAGGAAGATTTCATATTGACTACCAAGTCAATTTTTGCTAAATCTACAGATTTAAAGCAACTCTAACAAAAATCCTAGCAAGATTTTTTGTTTGGTTGGTTTTTGTTTTAGGAAACTGGCCTACTCTTTTAGCCACATGGCTTCCCTTTTAATCCTGTAAGTTTCAGTGCATCTGCTTGGCTCTGAACAGGAAATTGTCCATAGATAGTCAAGTGACTCTTGATTACAGCTGAATTTTCTATATGATGACCACCCAGTGATTTGGGACATTTTTTTTTTTCTCTTTAGGAGGAGAAAACAGACTGATCAAATTCACTCTTGATTTCTGGGCCCCTGTATCTTCAAGGGACCTAAACAATCAATGTTCTACTTCCTTCCTGACAAATCCTTCGAGAGGTATTTAAGTCCAAATATAATAATATTTTCACTAAAATATTTTCTTAAAGCAAAAGCAGCACAAGTTGGTTTGGTCAAACCAGTTTGTTGTTCACACATTTCTGACAATTTACCCTGGAATTCTCAAGACTGTCCCTGTTAGTAATGAAATAGGAACTAGTGAAATACATTGCACCTGTGCGGGGTAATTTGATAGGGAGACAGGATGTTCCTGCCCATTTCTTCCTTGTTTCTGAACCGTCTTTTAAGTATGATATATTGTGCTAGTTTGTGCTACGGTACATAGAGCACAGAAACTGTTATCAATCTCCCTGTTCTGCCCTTGAGTGATCTGTGTCATTGGCCTTATGACACTTAACTTTTCTAGGACTAGATTTCTTATTTGGAATTAAAGTACCTTTTAACTTCAGAAATCTTTCCTTCTGTAATCATCAGTCACCTCAAATTGTCTCAGAATAGTTTTTGTTATTACTATTTTCACCTAAACACTGAGGATGGAATCAGAATCCCTACATTTAACTAGAAGGAAGTCATCAGATAGGATAAAGAAAATAGGGTCCTTAACATCAATTGATGCCCCAGGTAGGGGCATCAATTGATGTTAGGTAGGGAGTAGCAACAACCACTGGAACAGGAAGTGAGTAAGGAGTAACAAAGCTGAGGAAAAGGAAGCAAAAGACAGAAAACTGGATAAGACAACTTAGAAACACAGGCGGAAGAGACATTTCATCTAGCTAATCCTAGCTGAGTCCAGAACTTTGAGGAGGAAAGAAAAAAAACACTATGTTGTTCCAAATATTTAAAATCAAAGTACTATCAGCTACCTGAAAGCAAAGGCCATTCATACTTTACTAATTTCTTTTTACCTCCAATATCTAATAGTCAGGAACAACTACTAAAGGGATGCCTGGGTGGCTTAGTTGGTTAAGCGTCTCCTTCGGCTCAGGTCATGATCTCAGGGACCTGGGATCAAGTCCTGCACTGGGCTCCCTGCTCAGCCAGGAGCCTGCTTCTCCCTCTGCCTGCCATTCCCCCTGCTTGTGCACATGCATGCTTTCTTTCTCTCTCTCACTCTGACAAATAAATAAAATCTTTAAAAAAAATAATAACATACTACTACAATGGCCTTGTAGTAGCTGTTAAAATCAAGGACCAAGACCAGTCTTGAAGGTTTCTTGAGCAGACTGAACTAGTTTAGTCATGTAGGCAAAGCTTAATTTAGCTTATTTTGTAAGACTTGCTTGACCTGGATAATTTCTTGCTTATGTCTCTGGAAATGCTAAGCAAAACTTGAACTGTTTCTCAAGGTTGATAGGAGATAAGCACTGAACATTCTAATATTGTAACCAAACACTGTGAAGAATGAACAGTCACCGCTTTCTCTCTATATAAGCTGATTTATAACAATATACCACTAAGCCTCATTCTATGTTCTGGTCTGAAATACTCCTGACTTGCAAGTGTCTTTTTGGTGTGTACATAATACATTTCTACTAATCATTACTCATTGATTCCTTGGTTTTACTTTAGTTATTTTGAACCTTTGACATAGCACATAGTAGATATATAGAGGTTTGGCAAGAACTTGACGAAAATATGATGATGACGTCCTCACTTAACCAGAAACCCAAATTCAGTTCAAGTTCCTCCCAAGAAGAGCTTTAGAAAGTTCCCATGTTCACCACCACACCACCACCACCACAGTAAGTATCTACATTTTTTTCAATTAGAATTTTAGAATTCCTGGAGTCATTGAATGGAATGAATTGATAATATCAGTAAAAAATAAAAATTAAAAAAAAAAGCCAAGGATAAAGAATTGGCACTGTGGAAAGTGTATCCAATCAGCTTGCACACACTCTGTCCATCCAGGTTCCTGAACACCCAAATAAGGCCTCTTGCAATGGTCTTTCTCTGGCTCCTGACCCTAAGCACCCACATGACGTTTTCTCTCTTTAAACCATGTTCCCTAAAGGTCCCCTAGTTTTTTGAACTGTGGGGTTCCCCAAGCCCTTCTTTGGTCTTTCTTTCCTACTTCCATCATTTCCTGCCCATCAAAGTCCTTTTTCCTTGTAGAAGAGAAGATTTTAGTTTATTTCACAGGAATTTCTTGGCCAATTAAAATTTCAAAAGCTTAAAGTATCCATCAAACCGGAGGAAAAAAAGAGAAAAAGATTTGTTATCTCCTAAATTAGACACTGTTTATCAAAATATTTTTATGCTAGGTCCTGTGTTAAGTGTTATCTCATGAATTACCCCCTGAATATATCAACAAACAATATCATATAGTGTTAAGAGCATGGACAATGAATCTTGGAACACTGAAAAATAAAATAAAAATTACAATAAATAAATATTTATCAGGTTAAAAAAAAGAATTTGGGTTCTATAAACAGACTTGGGTTTGAGTAATGGCTACTCCATTCACTAGCTGAGAATGACCTTGGGAAAATTACTTCAGTCTCTGACTCCAAGTTCCTTATCTGAATAACAGCAATAATATTAGTACCTACACTTCATAGGGTTGTTACAAAGATCAAATAAATTAATGAAATATAAGTACCACTGAGAACCTATTATATGGTCAACACATGAGAATGTGCAGTCTCTAAAATCTAGACAAATGCAGATGAGCCAACCAAAGCCTGTGGTCAAACAGACACAATTTTAGTCAAATGAATAAAATTTTAAGTTATTAAACTTTAAAGCTCAATAAAGAGAACAAGGGATTCATGAGAACCTGTGAGAGTTTTAATGGAAGACCTCGATTAATCCTTTGAACAATTAATCAAGTCTCTAGGAAAGGTCCTGAAAAATTGAAAGGCTATCCTAGATGATTTTGAAGTCTTCTTTCAATCTGGATCTACCTGACTCTGTGACTCCAGGTTGTGACTTAAGTTTTTTGGTGTCCTTGAGGATGGATATGGAGGACAGGGAAAAATAGGCTGTTGTCATAACTTCATACTTTTTAATCTTATTTTTCTACTTACACATTGAGTACATTTTCATAAACATTTTTACAAGGACCTTTAAACTAATTTAAGGGTCTATTATAAATTGGCCACGCACAACTCTTAGGTTCTTTTGGTAAATAATGATAGCCATCAATGATTAGAGGTGGGTGAAGGATAACTACTTTCCCTCAACCTCACCCAATGGGTTATTTTAAAAGCAAGAATCTTAGATCCGATTTTGTCTCACATTCAAATTTGTTTTAAAAGGCATTCATTAGAAAGCAGACACCAAGTAGTTCATATAATTGTTTTGTGAATTTGATGAAGTCTCAGCTTTCTATCTTATTAGATGATGTAGCAACATCTTTCACAAAAAGTTCACTTGAGGCAGACATCATGATATTCTAAACATACATCATTTGCCTTATCATCAGAATTAGTCAACCAGAAATCTTTCTAACACTGGGTTAGAGGCCACTTAAGAGATCAAGTGCCATCCTTGAGGTGCTTGGTCTCTTCAAGATATTTATATTTTATTATCCATCAAAAATGTCTCCAAGGGGTACCTGGGTGGCTCAGTCAGTTAAGTGTCCAATTCTTGATTTCAGTCCTGGTCATGACCTTAGGGTAGTGGGATCCAATCCCACATCAGGCTCCATGCTCTGTGGGGAGTCTACTTGAGGATTCTCTCTCTTCCTCCCCACCCCACCCTCTCCTCACCCATGTTCTCTCTCAAAAAAAGCTTTTTAAAAAGTCTCCAAAATATTTTAGCCAGATAATACAATTTAAATACTTACTAAACCAAAAATACCATATTTCTAATATTCACTAAGCCAATTAACGAGTCACTAAATTCACCCAAGAAAATTCATTTCTGATATCTATTACACTAATTAACCAAGACTCCAGTGATGATCAATGATAAAACTAGACAAATGTTTATAGTAGCTGCCTCTATTGGTTGATCTTCCTCTTTAGAACTCAAGCTGACCATCCCTTGGGCATGGATTTCAGATTAGGTTAACTACCTGAACTAGAAAGTACTAAGTGATAAGAAGAAAATCTTAAAGCACCCAGAGAAAAAGACACATCTCAAAGATAAGGACTTCACATAACTTACCAGAAAGGATATAACCCAGAAAAAAGATCAAAGTACATTTCTAAAATGGTGAAGGAAAAAACACTGTCCATCCTAATTTCTGTATCTGGTGAAAAATATATTCTAAAAATAACAACAAAAAAAAAGCCCAGAAAAAATAACCATATAATCATTCAATACAGACAGGAATATATTAGGCAAGATTCAACATCCATTCATGATAAAAACTGAGTTGATCAGGAAAAGAATAGATTTAACTCAGGAAAGGACATCTACAAAAACAAAAACAAAACACAAAAACACAGAGGAGGTCTTCAAAGATGGTGACAGAAGAGACTCTTGAACTTTCCTTCTCCCATTACACGTGGAATGAACAGCTAAACAAGGAGAAAGTTCCTTTGAAAGAAAACCAGAAACTATCTGAGCAACTCCTACACATCCAGTGACTAAGAGAAAAAAAAAGGACCCACACTGAAACAGACAGGGAAGTTTGAAACACTACTCCAACAGAGTGCCATATAATCAGAAGGGCCCCTAACTCCCAGCTTCTCTCGAGCAACAAAGGGTTTGGACCCCACATCTAGCACTCCCAAGTTTTAAGACTCTCCCTGAGGGATGGGCTACCAAAAAACCTCCCTCTGAAGCCCAACAGGGCTTGGGTCCATGATACCCACAGGAGTATGGCAAAAAAAGGAGCAGTTATTAATGGACATGAGCATGTACACTCACTGCAGCTATCATCCCAGGGCTTAGCTCAGAGGAAGCAGGCAAAAAAGGCCCATCTCTCAACCTTTCCCTAAAAGTAATCTATTGGTACACTTAAAAAGCTGTTGTCTGAGGGTCAAGTTTCTAATTTAGCACACATGTAAGGGCTGACTTCAATGTGGACACTTCCTCACCATCTCCCTCCTGCCTGCCCCAAATGATCAGTATCTCCCTGGAAAGAGCTTATACACATGACTGCACATTAGCTTCTATGGATGCTGTCCATACAACAGATCCCCTGACTCTGACAGCCAATGGGGCTTTCATTCAAGAGTCCCACAGGATTATAGGAAACAAGGAATAAGTTTTCTGGCTCAGGAGCACCCCATACCCACTCCTGGCTATACATCTGGGCCCACTACAGAGGAAGCAGGCAAAAACAGTCACCTCCCAGTTTCTCCCTGGAAACAGTCTAATTATATACTTTCCAAAACACTGCCTGAAGGTCTGGCTTCCAACCAGCCTGCATTTAGATACTGACTACAATTTTTCCCTTTGGGACTCTGATGTGTCTTGACACACCCTCAAATATGAGAAGCCACTAAAGAACAAATAAGTCAACTTGAATGATCACAAAAGTTGGAGAAACAACCAGGAACATAGGCCAGGATGGTTGACAAGGTTTCTCTCCCATAAGACCACTCTCTCAAGACTAAGGAGAAAGGACTATAAACATATCACCACAGAAAATTATCAGATCACAAAGGAAAGGAGCAAAATAAGAAAAGAACAAAGGATTTACACAAAGCAAATGCCAGTAAGTCCATACCTATCAATAATTATTTTAAATGTAAATGGACTAAATTCTCCAATCAAAAGACATAGAGTGACAGGATGAATAAAAAAAAAAAAGACTCAACTATATGCTGCCTATATGAGACTTACTTCAGCTTTGAGGACACACACAGACTGAAAGTCAGGCAATAGAAGGGATGCCTGGGTGGCTCAGTCAGTTAAGTGTCTGCCTTCAACTCAGGTCACAATCCCAGGGTCCTGGGATCAAACCCTTCATCATGCTCCCTGCTCATTGGGAAGCCTGAATCTCCCTCTCCCACTCCCCCTGCTTATGTTTCCTCTCTTACTGTGTCTCTCTCTGTCAATATATAAAATCTTAAAAAAAAATGGTAAAAGATATTCCATGCAAATGGAAATTAAGATAAAGTGGTGACTATGTTCATATCAAGCAAATAGACTTTAAGGCAAAGACTATAATAAAGGTCACTGTATAATGATAAAGTGATCAATCCAACAAGATATACCATTTGTTATAATAATGTCCCCAAAATAGGAGTATCTAAGTATACAAAGGAAATACTAATAGATTTAAAGGGAGAAGCAGCAAAACAAAAATAGTAGACTTTAATATACCACTATCATCAATGGATATATCCAGACAGGAAATCAATAAGGAAACATTGGACTTAAGTGACACAGTAGACCAGATGGACTTAACAAACATTTACAGAACATTTTATCCAAACACAGGAGAATGCACAATCTTTGCAAGCACACATGGAACTTTCTCCAGGACAGATCATGTATTTATGATATACAAAGTCTTATTAAATTTAAGCAGTCTTAATAACTGTAAGACTTAACAAAAAACAAGACAATAAATTTGAAAAGACTGAAATCCTATCAAGCATCTTTTTCTGGCTAAAACGGTATGAAAGTAGAAATCAAATACAAGAAAATCCACAAATATGTTAAAATTAAACAACATAGGACTGAAAAGCAATGGGTTAAAGAAAATGACAAAAGAGAAGCTAAAAAGATCTTGAGACAAATGAAAATGGAAATACAACACACCAAAATGTATGGGATGCAGCAAAAGCAGTTCTAAGAGGGCAGGTCACAGCATTAAATGCCTACATTAAGAAACAAGAACAATTGCAAATAAACCATCTTCTCTTTTTTTAATTCTTTTTTTATTTATTTTTATTTTTTTAATACTTTTTTTTAAATTTTATTTATTTGACACAGTGAGAGAGATCACAAGGAAGCAGAGAGGCAGGCAAAGCGAGAGGGGGAAGCAGGCTCCCCGCTGAGCAGAGAGCCCGATGCGGGGCTTGATCCCAGGACCTCGAGATCACGACCTGAGCCAAAGGCAGAGGCTTTAACCCACTGAGCCACCCAGGCGCCCCTAATTCTTTTTTTATTAACATATAATGTATTATTTGTTTCAGGGGTACAGGTCTGTGAATCATCAGTCTCACACAATTGACAGCACTCTACTTTTATACCTCAAGGAACAAGAAAAAGAGCAAAGCTCAAAAACAGAAGGAAAATAGGGAGGGAGTAGCAAGATGGCAGAGGAGTAGGAGACCTAAATATCATCAGGTCCCAGGAGTTCAACTAGATAGTTATCAAACAATTCTGAACACCTACAAATGCAACAGGAAATTGAAGAGAAGAAGAGCAGCAATTCTAGGAACAGAAAATCGACCACTTTCTGGAAGGTAGGACATGAGGAGAAGTGAATCAGAGGCGACATATGGGAAGAGAGACTGTGGGGGGAAAGGCCAGCTCTCGGCAAGTGAGAAAGCAGCAGAGCACAAAATAGGAACTTTTAGAAGTCTGCTCCTCTGAGGGACATCACTCCAGAGCCTAAGCAGGGGGTGGAGCCCTAGTGGGTACAGTGTGGTCTCAGGACCCATGGGACCACAAAAAGAGCAGGGGTATCTGAGTGCAGCAGAGCTCCCAGGTATCAGAATGAGGAAGCCAGCTGCAGAGACAGAGCCAAGCAGTGGGCTCTCAGCTTGAGGTTACCTTAAACCATGATCTGAGGCACAGTCGGGACACTGCTCTTCAAGCAGTGACCCCCACAAGTGGCAAATATGGGGAGACCCCCTCCTTCCTCCTCTGGGAGGAGCAGCATGGGAGCATGCTGCAGGAGTCTGCTGGGTTTGGAGACTCCAAGTGGGGCTGTGCACCAGAGATAGAAATGCACGGTCACAGCAAGGGTGAGCACGGAGTGCCCTGGAGACCAGGGGGACAGGAGTGATTGACCGCTTTTCTCTGAGGGAGCATTGAGGAGTGGGGCCCTGAGCTCTCAGTTCCTATTGGGCTGGAGATTGAGAGGCTGCCATTTTCATTCTCCTCCAAAGCTTTATGGAAAGTGTTCAGGGAACAAAAGCTACCAAGAGCAAAACTGAGCAGATTGCTTACCCTGGCCCCTGGCAAGAGCAGTGCAATTCTGCTTTGAGCAAAGACATTTGAGAATCACTGCAACAGGCCCCTCCCACAGAAGATCAGCAAGAACATCCAGCCAAGACCAAGTTCACTGATCAATGAGGACTGTGGAACTCCAGAACTAGAGGAAAGCAGCACTTAGAATTCATGGTTTTTTCCCCATAATTCTTCAGTCTTTTAAAGTTAAAGTTTCTAAAATTTTTTTTTTCTTATTGGATTTTTTAAATTTTTCCTCTTTCCTATTTTAAAGAAGGTTTTTTTTTTAACTATTTTATCTTATCAATACCTTTTTAAAAATCTTTTAAAATTTTCATTGTCAGAGTCATATTCTATCCCTTCATGGTATTTAACCTTATTTTTTGTATACATATAGGTTTTTCTTTCTTTAAAATTTTGGGATACAGTTTCTTCTAATAGATCAAAATATACCCTAAATCTAGCACGTGGCTTTGTTCTAGTCTCCAGCCTGATCATATTCTTTCTTTCTTTTTTTAATTCAAACAACTCCTTATCTTAGTAATTCCTTTTTTAGAATCTTTCTTAATTTTCATCTTTATATAGTCATATTCTAGCCCTTCATCGTATTTACCTTTATTTTTATATATGTGTAAGTTTTTCTTTCAAATTTTGGAAGGTTGTTTCTTATAACAGATCAAAACATGCCCAAAATCAACTGTGTGGCTCTGTTCTAATCACCATTCATTCATAAATAATGAATAAATAATAAATTATAAACAATAGATAATAAAGTGAATAAATAAATAAAACAAATAATAATGATGAATAATAAATTATATATATATTTATACATATACACACATTTTTTTTTCTCTTTTTCCTTTCTTCTCCCCCCAGTTTTGGGTCTCCTCTGATTTGGTTAGTGTATATCTTTTTGAGGTTGTTGCTATCCTTTTAGTGTTTTGTTCTCTCATTCATCTATTCTTATCTGGATAAAATGACAAGGCAGAAAAACTCACCACAAAAAAAAAAGAACAAGAGGCTGTACCAATGGCTAGGGACCTAATCAATACAGACATTAGTAAGCTATCAGAACGAGAGTTCAGAATGATGATTATCAAGGTGCTAGCTGGGCTTGAAAAAAGCATGGAAGATACTAGAGAATCCCTTTCTGGAGAAATAAAATCCCTTTCTGGAGAAATAAAAAAACTAAAATCTAACCAAGTCAAAATAAAAAAAAGCTATTAATGAGGTACAATTAAAAAAAATGGAGACTCTTACTAAGATAAATGAGGCAGAGGAGAGTATTAGTGATACAAAAGACCAAATGATGGAGAATAAAGAAGCTGAGCAAAAGAGAGACAAACAACTACTGGATCACAAGGGGAGAATTCAAGAGATAAGTGATACCATAAGATGAAACAATATTAGAATAATTGGAATCCCAGAAAAAGAAGGAAGAGGGAGAGGGGCAGAAGGTATACTGGAGCAAACTGTAGCAGGGACATTCTGTAATTTGGCAAAGGGAACAAGCATCAAAATCCAGGAGGCACATAGAACCCCCTCAAAATCAATAAAAACAGGTCCACACTCCATCATTTGATAGTAAAACTTAAAAGTCTCAGTAAAAAAGAGAAAATACTAAAAGCAGCTCAGGACAAGAAGTTTGTAATATACCTGGGCAGAAATATTAGATTGGCAGCAGGCCTATCCACAGAGACCTGGCAGGCCAGAAAGGACCAGCATGATATATTCAGAGCACTAAATGAGAAAAATATACAACCAAGAATACTATACCCAGCTAGGCCCTCATAGGAGAGATAAAACGCTTCCAGGACAAACAAAAACTAAGAGAATTTGTGAACATCAAACCAGGCCTACAGGAAATATCAAAAGGGGTCCTCTAAGCAAAGAGACAGCCTAAAAGTAACAGACCAGAAAGGAACAGAGACAATATACAGTAACAGTCACCTCACAGGCAATACATTGGTACTAAATTCATATCTGTCAATAGTTACCCTGAATGTAAATGGGCTAAATGCCCCAATCAAAAGACACAGGGTATCAGAATGGATAAAAAAAAACAACCCCCCTTATATGCTATCTGCAAGAAACTCATTTTTGACCCAAAGACACCTCCAGATTTAAAGTGAGGTTGTGGAAAACCATTTACCATGATAATTGACATCAAAAGAAAGCTGGGGAGGCAATCCTTCTATCAGATAAATTAGATTTTAAGCCAAAGACTACAATAAGAGATGAGGAAGGACTCTATATCATACTTAAAGGGTCTGTCGAACAAGAAGATCTAACAATTGTAAATATCTATGCCCCGAACGTGGGAGCAGCCAATTATATAAACCAATTAATAACAAAGTCAAAGAAACACATCAACAATAATACAGTAATAATAGGGGACTTTAACACCCCCCTCACTGAAATGGACAGATCATCTAAGCAAAAGATCGACAAGGAAATAAAGGCTTTAAATGACACACTGGACCAGATGGACATCACAGATATATTTAGAACATTCCATCCCAAAGCAAGAGAATACACATTCTTTTCTAGTGCACCTGGAACATTCTCCAGAATAAATCACATCCTGGGTCACAAATCAGGTCTCAACCAGTAGCAAAAGACTGGGATAATTCCCTGCCTATTTTCAGACGACAATGCTTTGAAACTAGAACTCAACCACAAGATGAAAGTTGGAAAGAACTCAAATACATGGAGGCTAAAGAGCATCCTCCTAAAGAATGAATGGGTCAACTGGGAAATTAAAAGAATTTAAAAAATTCATGGAAACAAATGAAAATTTTGAACACCGCTGTTCAAAATCTTTGGGACACAGCAAAAGTGGTCCTGAGAGGAAGGTATATAGCAATACAAGCCTTTCTCAAGAAACAAGAAAGGTCTCAAGTATATAACCTAACCCTACACTGAAAGGAGCTGGATAAAGAACAGCAAAAAAAAAAAAAAACCCTAAATGCAGCAGAAGAGAAATAATAAAGATCAGAGCAGAAATCAATGAAATAGAAACCAAAAGAACAGTGGAACAAATCAACGAAACTGGGAGCTGGTTCTTTGGAAGAATTATTGAGATCGATAAACCTCTGGCCAGTCTTATCAAAAAGAAAAAATAAAGGATCCAAATTAATAAAATCATGAACGAAAGAGGAGAGCTCACAACCAACACCAAAGAAATACAATTATAAGAACATATTATGAGCAACTATATACCAGCAAATTTGACAATCTGGAAGAAACGGGTGCATTCCTAGAGACATATAAACTACCAAACAGAACCAGGAAGAAACAAGAAACCTGAACAGACCCATAACCAGTAAGGAGATTGAAGCACCCATCAAAAATCTCCTCACATACAAGAGCCCATGGCCAGACAGCTTTCCAGAGGAATTCTACCAAACACTTAAATAAGAATTAATACCTATTCTGAAACTATTCCAAAAAATAGAAATGGAAGGAAAACTTCCAAACTCCTTTTATGTGGCCAGCATTACCTTGATCCCAAAACCAGACATAGACCCCATCAAAAAGGAGAATTACAGACCAATATCCCTGATGCAAAAATTCCCACCAATTACTAGCTAATAGGCTCCAACAGTATATTAAAAGGACTATTCACCACGACCAAGTGGGATTTATTCCTGGGCTCAAGGTCGGTTCAACGTCTGCAAATCAATCAATGTGATACATTAATAAAAGAAAGAACAAGAACCATATGATTCTCTCAATAGATTCTGAAAAAGCATTTGACAATGTACAGCATCCTTTCTTGATCAAAACTCTTCACAGTGTAGGGATAGAGGGTACATACCTCAATATCATAAAAGCCATTTGTGAAAAACCCACAGCGAATATCATTCTCAATGGGGAAAAACTGAGAGCTTTTCTCCTAAGGTCAGGAACATGGCAGAGATGTCCACTATCACTGCTGCTATTCAACATAGTACTACAAGTCCTCGCTGCAGCAATCAGACAACAAAAAGAAGTAAAAGGCATCCAAATTGGCAAAAAAGAAGTCAAACTCTCACTCGTGGCAGATGATATGATACTTTATGTGGAAACCCAAAAGACTCCACTCCAAAACTGCTAGAAGTCATACAGGAATTCAGTAAAGTGTCAGGATATTAAATCAATGCACAGAAATCAGTTGCACTTCTATACACCAACAGCAAGACAGAAGAAAGAGAAATTAAGTAGATCCCATTCACAATTGCACCTAGGTATCATAAGATACCTAGGAATAAACCTAACCAAAGAGGCAAAGAATCTGTACTCAGAAGATAATAAAGTGCTCATGAAAAAAAATTTAGGAAGACACAAAGAAATGGAAAAACGTTCCATGCTCATGGATTGGAAGAACAAATATTGTGAAAATGTCTATCCTACTTAAAGCAATCTACACATTTAATGCAATCCCAATCAAAATAACATCAATTTATTTAAAAGAAATGGAACAAATAATCGTAAAATTTTATGGAACCAGAAAAGACCCCAAATAGCCAGAGCACTGTTGAAAATGAAAACCAAAGTTTGCAGCATCACAATTCCAAACTTCAAGCTCTATTCAAAACTGTAATCACCAAGACAGTATGGTACTGGCACAAAAACAGACACATAGATCAATGGAACAGAATAGAGAGCCCAGAAATGGATCCTCAACTCTATGGTCAACTAATCTTTGACAAAGCAGGAAATAATGTCCAGTGGAAAGAAGACAGTCTCTTCAACAAATGGTGTCGGAAAATTGGACAGCCACATGCAGAAGAATGAAACTGGACCATTTCCTTACACCACACACAAAAGTAGATTTCAAATGGATGAAAGACCCCAATGTGTAACAGGAATCCATCAAAATCCTTGAGGAGAACACAGGCAGCAACCTCTTTGACCTCAGCCACAGCAACTTCTGCCTAGAAACATCAAAGTCAAGGGAGCAAGGGCAAAATGAACTATTGGGACCTCGTCAAGATAAAAATCTTTTGCACAGCCAAGGAAACAGTCAACAAAATGAAAAGGCAACTGACAGAATGGGAGAAGATATTCGCAAATGCCATATCAGATAAAAGGCTAGTATCCAAAATCTAAAGAACTTCTCAAATTCAACACCCAAAGGACAAATAATCCAATCAAGAAATGGGCAGAAGATGTAAACAGACATTTCTGCAAAGAGGATATCCAAATGGCCACAGACACATGAAAAAGTGCTCAATATCACTTGGCATCAGGGAAATACGAATCAGAGCCACAGCGAGATACCACCTCACACCAGTCAGAATGGCTAAAATTAGCAAGTCAGGAAATGACGGATGTTGGCAAGGATGCGGAGAAAGGGGAACCCTCCTACACTGTTGGTGGGAATGCAAGATGGTACAGCCATTCTGGGAAACAGTATGAAGGTTCCTCAAAAAGTTGAAAATACAGCTACCCTGCAACCCAGCACTCACACTACTGGGTATTTACCCCAATGATACAAATGTATTGATCTGAAGGGGCAGGTGCACCCAAATGTTTATAGCAGCAATGTCCACAGTAGCCAAACTATGGAAAGAACCTAGATGTCCATCAACAGATGAAGGATAAAGATGTGAGATTATACACACACACACACACACACACACACACACACACACACACACACACATATAAACATATACAGTGGAATACTATGCAGCCATCAAAACCCCCAAAATCTTGCCATTTGCAATGACGTGGATGGAACTTATGCTAAGTGAAATAAGTCAATCAGGGAAAGACAATTATCATATGATCTCTCTGATATGAGGAATTTGAGAGGCATGGCAGGGGTTCATGGGGGATAGGAGGGAAAAAATGAAACAAGATGGGATCAGGAGGGCAACAAACCATAAGAGACTCTTAACCTCAGGAAACAAACTGAGGGTTGCTAGGGGGTGTGGGTTCTTATGGACATTGGGAAGGGTATGTGCTATGGTGAATGTTGTGAATTCTGTAAGCCTGATGATTCACAGATCTGTATCCCTGAAGCAAATAATGCATTATATGTTAATAAAAACAAAACAAAAATAAAAATAAAACTGCATTAACAAGTACTGATGAGGATGTGGAGAAATAGAAACTCTTACGCATTCCTGGTAGGAATGCAAAATGATATTGCTGCTTTGGGAAACAGTACGACAGTTCTTTAGTATGTTAAACATAGAGTTATCATATGATCTGTCAATTCTATTCACAGATATATATCTAAGAGAAATGAAAACATATATGTTTCACAAAAGCTGGTATGTGAATATTTCTAGCAGCATTATTCATAGTAGCCAAAAAGTGGAATCAACTCAAATGTCTATCAGCTGAATGGGTAGATAAAATGTGCTTTATCCATACAATGAAATACTACTGTGCAATAAAAAGGGATCAACAGTTGAAACATGCTAAATGGAGGATTCTTGAAATCAGTGAGAAAAGCCAATCAGAAAAGTCTGCATATTATACAGTTTCATTTATATAAAATGTCCATAACATATGTCCATATCTATAGATGGAAAATAATTAGTAGGAGTTGGGTAGACCTGGGATAAGAGCGGTGGGATAAGGAATGATTGCTAATAGGTATGGAGTTTCTTTGGGGGGTAATGAAGATATTCCTAAATTGGACTGTGGTGACAATTACACAATCCTGTGGATATAATAAAAACCATTGAATTAGCATAGTTAACATGTATGAGTTTTATGGTATGTAAATTATATCTCAATACAGCTGTTTTTAAAAAAAGCATATAACAAACTGAGATGCTGTACAGTTTTACATTCCCACTAGCTATGTATGAAAGATCCATTTACTCTGCATCCATTCCACCGTGAGTGTGGTCAGAATCTTTTACGTAAGCCAAAATAACAGACTATATAGTGTAATAGTGGAGTGACACTTCTCCATGGCTATAATTTGCATTTGATTAATAACTTGTGATGCTGGGGAGTGCTTGGGTGGCTCAGTCTGTTAAGGGTCTGTCTTCAGCTCAGTTCTCGATGTCAGGGTCCTGAGATTGGCTCTGCACTCAGCAGGGAGTTTGCTTCTCCCTCACACTCTGCCCCTCCCCCTACTTGTGCCTCTCGGGGTCTCTCTCTCTCTCTCTAATAACTAAATAAAATCTTAAAAAAGGATAGAAGGAAAATAGCAAAGATCAGAGAGGAAATAAAATAGACTAAAAAGACAATAGAAAAGATCAATAAAACTAAGAGCTGGTTTTTCGAAAAGATAAACAAAACAGACAAATTTTTAGCTAGACTCATCAAAAAGAGCAGAGGACTCTAATAAATACAATCAGAAACGAAAAAGGAGACATTACAACTGGTATCACAAAAATATAAGAAATCATGATATTACTATGAACAATTACGCACTAATGAATAAGAAAATCTAGAAGAAATAAATTTTAGAAACATTAACTGAGACCAAATCATTCAAGAGAAGAAAAATCTAAAAAGATTAATTACTAGTAAGGAAATGGAATCAGTAACTAAAAACCTCCCAACACCAAGTCCATGACCAGACAGCTTCATTGGTGAATTCTATCACATTTTTATGGAATACCAATTCTTCCCAAATGCTTCCAAAAAATAGAAAAGGAAGGAATACCTCTAAGTTCATTTTATAAGGCCAGCATGACTCTAATACCAAAAACAGACAAGGACACTACAAGAAAAGTATAGTCCAATATTCCTCATACACATAGATGCAAAATCCTCAACAAAATATTAGCAAATCAAATTCAATAATGCATTAAAAGGATCACATACCATGATCAAGTGGGATTTATTCCAGGGATGCCAGGATGGCTCAAAATGTGCTAAATTGATGTAATACGCTACATTAACAAAGTAAAGGAAAAAGGTATAATCTTCTAGTCATGAGATAAATAAGTAGTAGGGATGTAATGTAGAACATATTAAGTATAGCAGGCCTTGCTCTATGGTATATAAGAAAGGTTTCAAGAGAATAAGTCTGGGCGTGCCTAGGTGGCTCAGTTGGTTAAGCAACTGCCTTTGGCCCAGGTCATCCTGGAGTTCCGGGATTGAGTCCCCTGTCAGCCTCCCCTGTCTCATGCTCTCTCTCATTCTCGCTCTTTCAAATAAATAAATAAAATCTTTAAAAAAGAGAGAGAGAGAGAAAGTCTGGAAGGTTCTCATCACAAAAAGAAAAAATTTCCCCTTTTTTCTTTCTGTTCTATTTATTGTACCTACATAAGAAAAGAGAGGAGCGGAACCTATAGTAATCATTTCACAATACACATAAATCAAACCATCAGGCTGCGTGCCTTAAACTTGTACAGTGATGTACATCAATTATTTCTCAATAAAACTGGAAAAATCCTATGATGATCTTAGTACATCAGAAAAAGCATTTGATAAAAGCTAACATTCATTCATGTAAAAAAAAAAAAAACAAAACACCTTACAACAATCACATAGAGGGAACATACCTCAACATTGATAAAGCCATAAATGACAAGTCCACAACCAATGAAAGCTTTTCATCTAAAATCAAATTCACTGCAAGGATGCCCACTTTCTCCACTTTTATTCAACATAGTATCAGAAGTCCTAGCCAGGCCAATTAGGCAAGAAAAAGAAATAAAAAGCATCCAAATTGGAAAGGAAGAAGTAAAACTGTCACTAGTTACATGACATACTATATAAAAAACCCATAAGGGCTCCACCAAAAAATTGTTAGAACAACAAATTCAGTAAAGTTGAAGGATACAAATATACAAAAATCAGGTGTGTTTCTATACACAAATAACTATCGGAAAGAGCAATTAAGAAACCAATCTCATTTATAATTGCATTAAAAAGAATAAAATACCTAGGAATAAATTTAACCAAGGAGGTGAAGGCCTTGGTATACTTGGTACACTGAAAACTGTAAGACACTGATGAAAGAAATTAAAGATGACAAAAATAAATGGAAAGATAATGTGTGCTCATTGTGGTCATGGATTGGAAGAACTTATACTGTTATAAATGTCCCTATTACTCAGAGTAATATAGATTCAGTGCAATCCTTATCACATTTCTAGTGGCATTTTTTTGTTTTACAGAAATAGAATAAAAAAAAAAAAAAAACCTCTAATGTTTGCATGAAACCAAAAAAGGCCCCAAATAGCCAGAAATCTTGAAGACAAAAAACAAATGAACAAACAAAACTGCACAAAGCTGGAGGCATCATTATCCCTGATTTCAAACTATATTACAAAGTCATACTAATAAAAAAAGTATGGTATTGACATAGAAACAAACCCATATATCAATAGAACAAAATAGTGCCCAGAAATAAACCTGTACATAGATGGTCAATTAATTTATGACAAAGAGTCAAGAAGGTTCAATGGGGAAAGGATGGAGTCTTCAATAGACAATGCTGGGAAAACTGAACAGTCATATGCAAAAGAATGAAATGGGACTACTATCCATACCACTCACCAAAATTAACTCCAATACATTAAAGACCTAAAGGTAAGATCTGAAACCACAAAACTCCTAGGAGAAAACATAGGGGGAAAGTTTCTCGATATAGGACTTGGCAGTGACTTTTTCTGATTTGACACCAAAGGCAACAAAAGTAAAACAAACAAGTGGGACTATATCAAACTAAAAAGCTTCAAGACTTACTACAAAGCTACAGTAATTGAGAATAAGTAGTACTGGTATAAGATTGGATATACAGATCCTGGAAGTAGTGAATTCAGAATAGACCTATCCACAGTGGGGGAATGGGGAAGGGAATCTTTACAACAAATGGCATGAAACAATCATATACTCAGATGTACAAGAATAAAAAATAAAAACTTCAACTTTTACATTATATGTAAAAATTAACTCTAACTAAAGACCTAGATTAAGAGCTAAAAGTGTATCATTACTAAAAGAAATCATGGAGTAGTGGGGAATTTACCTTAGATTAGGTATTGTTTTCCTGTGATATAAAAAGTACTAATCATTGAAATTGACTACTGGCAGCTTCTGATCTGCATAACTTCCCTTTCCCCTTATTCATATCTGGACAAGCTATTAAGAAACCTTGGATGCTCTCTCTTTTTTCATTGCTGAGAAGTTTCAGTCACACAAGCCCCATATACACAAAGGAACCCTTACCCCAGCCCTACTACCTAACCACCAAATCCTCCATACTTCCAATTCACTTTTGGGTTTGCTTTGGTGTCTGGCTTGCTTTCCCCAGAAAACCTTATTATAGGAGTAAGAAGCTTTTTCATACCTTCTTGGGTGTGTGTGTGTGTGTCCATGTAAGATCATCAGTTCTGATATCTGAACCAAATTTTGGGTGAAGGGTTAGAATTTCTTCTATGGAGTGATAACAACATCATCTTTTTCTTCTTTTGAGGTGCTAAATATGAACTTATGCCTCACTTAATTTTGTAAACACTTATACATTAAGTACTTTTACCTTTAAACCTACTATTTACCCCAATGTACTTAAAGAGGACCACCATAGCAACTAACATTTTATACAGTGTCCACAACTGGGCAGTTATGTCAGTCATGGAAGTCTTGTTTCTATGTATATATGTATTTCAGTTTAAGCCTATACCCTGTTAAGTTCACATCTTTCTTATTCATTAGAACATTTGCATTACCAAGATGGATTATTATTTTGTTCTTGCTCATGCCTTCCTTTATAGATCTATTTCATAACTACTTCAGACTTTTCAAAGATGAGGTTCAGATTCATGGAAGCATATGGTACTTTGTGGTAGACCGGAGACCGAATGCCTGCTTTTTTATTTCAAATCAAGCCACATTCCCCCTTGCGAAGGCAACCTCTATATTGTAGAGTCTAACCAGTACAGTGTCTTTAAAGAGATACAGACTTGTGCTTCAGATGACACTACATTTAATTTCATGTGAATGGTATCTTTGGATTCTGAAAAATGTCCACCTGCCATAGTACCTGCCATTCTTGTCTAAGCTGATAAACAACCTACAGTAAATTACAAAGGTATTGCTTTGAAATTTCAGATGAGTGATTCATCTATACCAAAATCAGAAGTCAATATGTACATTGCCAATATCACAGACCGATGAAGCATACAAGTTTTGATGGAACTTCTAAAACAGTCCTATTTTTTTCAGTCTTGATTTTTAAGTCTCAGTAATCTGTGGGCCACTCACATATTTGCATTTAGATTGAAAACTTATGAGAATAAAAGGTTTTAACACCCAAAGGAAGAATCTCTATTTGAGAAAGTTCATGTGCCATACTCACACATAAAGAATTCTTCCCGGGGCCCCTGGGTGGCGCAGTTGGTTGAGCGACTGCCTTCGGCTCGGGTCATGATCCCGGAGTCCCGGGATCGAGTCCCCACATCGGGCTCCCAGCTCCACGGGGAGTCCGCTTCTCACTCTGACCTACTCTCTCTCTTTCCTAATAAATAAATAAATAAATTCTTTAAAAAAAAAAAAAAAAAAAGAATTCTTCCCTTGCCCACTGAGATCTTTCCCAGCTTCTCTTAATCACACCATGAGCTATGCACGCTACACTGCGTGCTAGTCATGGCACCAATCAAATATCTTAAGACTTTTCTTTAGGGTTCACTCTTTTCTCTAGCTCAATTCTGTAATTCTTACCTTATGTTGATAACCCTTTCCCACTTTATTAAGTAGCATATTAAAAGGGTCGATTATACTCACAACCTGATTCTAATTTTTTTCTAATTGATCTCTAATACTTCAAGACTTCATTGGTCCTCTAAATAACACCCCAAAAGTAGATATAGAAGTAAGGAAGAGATGGAAGCAACTTAATATCCAGCATGGCTGCTTCTAAAAAATAACAGTTTGACCTTCTCTAAACAGACTGGAGAGTTAAAAAATTAGCTAGAAACCTGGCACACTTCTAGTTAACACTCAGTTTCAAAGACAGCACACAACTTGATGACTCTAGAACTACATTCACTATAATATACATTGCTATACAACCTCACACCAGTCAGAATGGCTAAATAACAAGTCAGGAAATAACAAATGTTGGTGCAGATGCAGAGAAAGGGGAACCCTCTTACACTGTTGGCGTGAATCCAGGCTAGAGGACTTGGATGGCCACAGACACATAAAAAAGTGCTCAAATCACTTGGCATCAGAGAAATACAAATCAAAACCACAGTGAGATACCACCTCCCACCAGTCAGAATGGCTGAAGTTAGCAAGTCAGGAAATGACAGATGTTGGCGAGGATGCAGAGAAAGGGGAACCCTCCTACACTGTTGGTGGGAATGCAAGCTGGTACAGCCACTCTGGAAAACAGTATGGAGGTTCCTCAAAAAGTTGAAAATAGAGCTACCCTATGACCCAGAAACTGCCCACTACTAGGTATGTACCACAAAGATACAAATGTAATGATCAGAAGGGGCAAATGCACCCCAATGTTTATAGCAGCAATGTTCACAAGAGTCAAACTGTAAAAAGAGCTGAGATGTCCATCAACAGATGAATGGATAAAGGAAATGTGGTTCATGTATACAATGGAGTATTACTTAGCCATCAGAAAGAATGAATACTTACCATTTACATTGACATGGATAGAACTGGAGGGTATTATGCTGAACAATATAACTCAAGCAAAGAAAGGCAATTATGTTGTTTTATTTGTATGTGGAATATAAGAAACAGTGGAGAGGATCATAGGGGAAGGGCAGGAAAACTGAATGGGAAAAAATCAGAGAGGGAGACAAACCACGAGAAACTCTCAACCATAGAAAAAAACTGAGGGTTGCTGGAGGGAAGGTGGCTGGGGAATGAGCTAACTGGGTGATGGGCATTAAGGAGGGCACATGAGATGATGAGCACTGGGTGTTATATGCAACTGATGAATTACTGAACTCTACATCTGAGACTAATGAGGTACTATATGTTGGCTGATTGAATTTAAATTAAAAAAATATATTGCTATCCCATGAAAGTCATTGCATTGATTTTATCAAAGAAAATTAGGTTTAGTCATATTTTTAATACCAAAATATCTAGCAAATTCATCAATGCATAGGAACTTTACATTAACAGAGAACTTTGGGGACTTTTAATGCAAGTCTGTAATTTTACAGAGCTGGGAACCAAGGCCTACAGAGATAAATGACTGTTTCGGGTAATAAAAGTACTTAGTAGCCAATTAGACTACAGCTCAGATTTTATGACTCATGCTGCAGCACTCTTTACTCAAGATCCTTTATTTTTACCTGTCCCAAATCCATCACCAAATTCATCACTTCTTCTGGTAACCCTGATTTTTCTTGGGAAACAATTCCTTTTCTTCTCAGACACTAGACCAGGCAGAGCTGACTCCCTCCCCAGTTTCAAGGGCTGGCCTGTGATTTAGTTCAGGCCAATCAGGGCCAGACGTACTCAATTCTAGGACTATGTTTCAGGTTCCAATAGTCACTCATTCCACTACCAAGGCTGTTGAGAGAATAGATTATAAGCCTGGAGCTGCTGCAGCTAGCTCACTATGTGAAGGAGCAAGCCTGCCTTAGAATGGAGTCAACCTGAAGAAAAGCAGAGAGAGCAAGACTAAGCCTTGATGATAAGGTTTGAGCACTTAGATTTGATGGTACCTAAGGAACGCTGAGCTCACATGAGTAAATTAATTCCCCTTTTGGCTTAAACCAGAGTGAGTCAAATTTCTCTCATGATTGGAAATCCTGACAAGTAACACTTTCTACTATACAGTGCCATGAATGACCAAATTTTGTAAAAAGGGAAGAAAGCCCATCTAAAACCTGCAGACATTCTCTAATATGTTATCTACTACATTATTTTTTCCTTTCCCACTGTATGTTTTGATATATTGATATAAAGTCTTAGAAAATTATACTTTCTTAATTCTGAAGGAATTGATGTGATTAGTTATGGGTACTAGGCCAATTTGAGTGCAGAGAACAGGACCCAGTGTCTGTTTATCCACACCAAGAAATTGAAACAGGAGGAAATCTGAGCCAGAGAATATTTTAAGAAATCTTCACAAATCTCTCCACAGACATTATAGTTTCTAAGAAAGCTAACAAAAAGCTGCAATCTAAGGATTATACCATCTTTCATAGATTGCACATAATTATTTTCCTTTTTATGTTACAATGATATTATGAAATTTTTATAGAAAAAATAGACAATTCATTCTTGATTCTAACAGAGTCACTCAAAATTTATTCTAATTATTGACAGTATAGACAAGAATCTTTTTTAGCCCTATTGGTAATGCTATGGTGCTATTTCTGACTGTGGGCAGGATGGACCTGATAGCCATGTGGGCTAAGTCATAACAGTCTGGATTGGAGAGCAAAGCAGTGATTCATTCAGGTTCTTCTCCCTGGGTCAAAAGAGAGGATTTGATGCTGACTGAAGTGTACAGGATCAAATTCTAGAGGCAAAGAGGTAGGACTGGTCTGGGACCATCAAGGTTTCAAATGAAATGCCCTGTATTTCTAACATGCTTGGCTACAATCTCATCCTGTAACCTCTAACGATGTCTGGAGGCTTGGAAAACGTTGGTATATATGATGGTCCATGAACTGAAACTTCATTAGTTTTATGTGATTTCCTCTGGCAGATTCCTAAGCCTATGCTTGAGAACTGGCCCTTTAAATTCTGAGAGTCTCTATGAGTGAGTCATAAAGGAAAGGGAGAGGAAGATTATGAGGAAGTTAAAGGCTGAACATGGACATGAGGCAGCCAATATAATTCAGTGGTCTACACACAAGTCATTTTGAGACACTTAACAAGTAATTCTATCACATTTCATAGGTGAGAACAAGAAATCCTGAAGTAGGCTGCCAGCCCAATGTCACAAGTGACCAAGCAGTCAAAAAAGCAAACTTGAGAGGTGTTGAATATTATGCAAACTTACAACAACCATGGGTCAATGAATTCTTCATGTCTTAGATGTTCCTTGCCAAGGTAGCATGGAAAGTGTTTGGCCATGTTTATCCACCTGGCACTTACTTAATGAAAATGATGGTTGTAAGCACTGTGTGGAAAACAGATTTTGAGAAGGGTTGCCAAATTCTGGTTCTAGAGGATTATTGGATCAGAGATGCAATCACTTCTTGAAATGGAGCTCTGAATGGCCTCTGTGTGCAGACCAGTGAGTTTTATGTGAAAAATGTGAGAACCTTAACTCAAAGGAGAGGCAGCTTACCTCCCCAACCCTCTGAGAATAAAATAAAGTGCAAACTAAAAGCTTCAAGTTAGATACATGGATAATTAAAAAAGGATTTTCATATGGGTTAGAGAATTATCTCACATGGAAGTTTCTACCACACCTGAGAGAGAAGAATAAACCTCCCTCATTCACCGGAGAGCCCATTCATTATCTGCCCTGAGGTACTAACCATTTACATCTTCCTTTTCTTTGTGATATTAAGTTTCCAGCCTTTTCTCTGACTGCTAACACAACAACACCAACCCACAACCCCCCCTCCTTTTTTTCCCAAGGGGCAACAACCCAACTTGCTGTCTGGGAGGAAGAACATAACTCAATAATCCTAAAAGCAAATACTGCTGATACAAAAGGATTATTAAATAAAATCCACTCTGTGTTCTGTTGACCTTGACAAAATTTCCTAAAAGAGTTGTTTTCTTCTAAAGAAAAGGAACTTTGATAGGCCAATGATAGCAATATAACAGGCAGAAATTGGAGCTGAAATCTTTGTTCTTGGTGTTTACCTCTAAATGGAAAATAAAATGTCAACCTTCAGAAAGTATGTAAAATCCCTAATTATGAAACATCAAAGCACTGGTTATGTGAGTAAACATCTGAAAATCTCTTGGAGGGGCTTACTATGTTGGACAAAGGTTCTGTGATTTCTATTCATTCACTACTATTTATTGATACCTCTGAGTGAAGGATCTTAAAGGAGTTCTCTTGACTGGAGTGCACTGTGTAGCATTAACAATGAAAATAATGAGTCTAGTTATGGCTAGTTGACAGACTGTATTAAGCTTCACCTGAAGAACTTAGTGATAGTACTGAATAACCTCTGAAACTGTACAGTAAGTACATTTCCCAGAAAGAGTGGCCATTTTTATTTCATAAGATGGAGGCCCTAGTACACGATGTTCCACTTACTGTATTTCTAGTACTTCTTACTCCAAGTTGTTTATAAGGCAAAAGAGGAAATCATAATAGGTTTATCACAGAAAGGTGAAAACTTCATTCAGATAATTCCATATATTATGAACAGTGGGAATCTCAACCTATTGGAAATCGTTAAAAGGATCTGAGTGAAGAAGTGCCATAGAATGAATGTTTGTATGTCCCTAAAATTCATATGTTGAAACATAATTATCACTACAATGACGTTAAGGAGGGAGATGATTAGGTCAGGTGGGTAAAGCCCTCATGAATGGGCTTAGTGTCCTTATAAGAGACCCCAGAGTACTCCTTTGCCCCTTCTGCCATGGGAGGATACAGGGAAAGATAGTTGTCAATGAACCAGGAAGCAGGCACCACCAGACACTGACCTTGCAGATGCCTTGATCCTGAACTTCCCAGCTTCCAGAACTCTGAGAAATACATTTCTGTTGTTTATAAACCACCCAGACTACAGTATTTTGGTTATAGCATCCTGAACTAAGACAAGAATCAACATTGAGGATTACCTTGTTTACTGGTTAAGGTAAACTACATAACATAACAGGACTACCTTCCTCCAAAGCCAGACCTTAACTATGATTTACAGACTCATTGGCAGGTGAGAAAACTAAGACCCTATACCAACACTACTAGGTACCAAGCATGTGTCATTTCCTGCCCACAGGTTATCACAGTCTTGTAGAGGGACACACTCTAGTGCAGTAAGACGCTGTGCAAATGTGCAAAACTTGCAAACGTACAAAAAGGGCAAAATGCAGTAGCATCAGTTATACCTGAGAAATAGGAGCGAGGTCCCCCAAAACTTCTGGAGTATATGAACAACATAATTTATCCATTTGTGTTTCAAACTGAGCATGTGAGACAGTAGATTTAAAAAGGAACTCTGTAGCTCGTTAGTAACCTAAGCATGAGGTGGTCACCATCCAGCCCAGATCAAGGCCCTAAGCAGGAAGACTAAGGATGAGGTAGAAAAAGGGTTGGTGCCCAGTGCTGTATTAGACACTTGTCACGGTTATACCCACTCCATAAGTCCCAACCTAAAGACACTTATACAAAACCATCTCTACCCTCCTACCCTATCACCCACTCAGGTGCTCTGTACCTCTTCTGAAGTCCCACAGACTTTATTTGTGCCTCTCTTATAATACTGCTTATTATCATCTGCCTTGTGTCCCAGGTATTGCTGTTATTAAGTTACACACTCCTTGAGAGCAGAAACCCATTTTATATCTCCTTCTGTACTCTATACATAGCTCAGTAAATCCATATATATTTTGCATTTAATTAAATAAGGAATAACTTTTTAATAATTTAAGAATTACAAAACTGAGGCAGCCTTGGAAGCAGGGGTGCCTGTAAGAAGAAAGGGAACAATTGTACAATCTACTGTCTTTATTTTTACTATAACCCTCTGGAGAAAAACACATAACCTTGCCTTGGTAGTGCTGCTACATATCACAGTCCAGTCCAGTGTCTAGGCTCAATGAGACCTCAAGGGGCACAAAATCTTTTTATTTCCTTTCATTTTCTGTTCTTCAAAAACTTCATCATGCAAGTACCTTCCCCAATATTGTTATCTCCTTTTTTCTCTTTCTAGCCATTATGCTTCCTACTCCAAAGATAAATGAGGCCACCATGGGAATGCAAGTTGGTGCAGCCACTCTGGAAAACAGTATGGAAGTTCCTCAAAAAGTTGAAAATAGAGCTACCCTAGGACCCAGCAATTGTGTTACTTTTATTTACCCCAAAGATACAAATGTAGTGATCCGAAGGGGCACCTGTTCCCCAATGTTTATAGCAGCAATGTCCACAATAGCCCAACTATGGAAGGAGCCCAATGTCCATCAACAAATGAATGGATAAAGAAGACATGGTGTACACACACACACAGGAATATTATGCAGTCATCAAAAAAGGAAACCTTGCCATTTGCAATGACATGGATGGAACTAGAGGGTATTTTGCTAAGCGACATAAATCAATCACAGAAAGATAATTATCATATGATCTCACTGATATGAGGAATTGAGAGGCAGGGTGGAGGGTCATGGGGGAAGGGAGGAAGAAATGAAATAAGACAAAACTAGAGAGGGAGACAAAACATAAGTGACTCAATCTCAGGAAACAAACTGAAAGTTGCTGGAGTGGAGGGGGATGGGAGGGATGAGGTGGCTGGGTGATGGACACTGGGGAGGATATGTGCTATGGTGACACTGTGAATTGTACATGACTGATGAGTCACAGACCTGTACCCCTGAAACAAATAATACATTATATGTTAATAAAAATAGATAAGCAAATAAATAAAAAATAAAAGAGGCCATGAGCTGGGAATTCCCTTATCTTCCTATTCTTATTTCCTGATATCCAAATATCCAAAGCATTATAGCAATGCCTTCCCATGAAAAGGCACCATCCAGATTTCCTGATGCGCAGGCATATGTACTGATGACTCCAGATGCTGCCCCTCTGGGTCTCCTACTCCATTTGTTTCGAGGCTAGGCTCCCCTCATAATACCCCTAGCATGACTGAACATAGAAGGGATGCTGATAGGCCCAGCCCGACACATGGGACTTCTTCAGTTGTAGACCTTGGCATTCCATGCCTACTCCAGCCTAGCCAGAACTTCCTTGGGACTGAGTTATAGTTGAGATGCTTCCCACGTAATCCTCCCGGTGCCTCTTTCCTTCATAGTTGTAGACTTCCACTGAGATGTGAAGAGTCTCCCTACTTTCTCTTGCTCCCTCTTCCTCATCTTTCCCCAATAAATGTCTTACACATCTAAACACATTTTGGTGTCTTCTTCCTAGAGAACCCAAACTAAGATACCTCTATCATGAATGAGGTTTTCTCTCTCACCTGTATGATTATTCCAGGACCTAGCTCCTTCAAAGACTTACCTTTTATCTTCCCTCACTGTAGTTCTTTCCCTGAAGCCTACATATAAGCTCAAAAAGCCCCTATTAAAAAAATAAAAAGGATCACCTTCTAGCAAATGACATCTCTTTCCATGTCTTCTCATCCAGCCTTTTCTTTTCCTCATTTATTCTTTAATCAACTGAAATGTTCTCAGTTAGTGAAACTGCTATTCCTTAAATCACCAGTGACTTTCTAATTCCCAGAACCAACAGACAGTTTTTAAGCTTGAAATTAATATTTCTATGTTGTATGTGTCACCATTGACCATGCTTTCCTCACCCCTCCTTCACCATGAAGCCTTTCTCCTTCCATGGCCCCCAGGTCATCAAGTTTAGTTTTCTTTCTACTCCCTGCTGGCAGCCTCTCAGCCTCCTTCACTGACCCCTCTATCTGTTCACCTCCAAAGTCCGAGCACCATCAGCCTTTGCACTTGTTCTTCTGCTCAGTGCATTTTTCCTCAGAGATCTCAATCACTTCTACTATTTTAACAACATATATGCTGAGGTTTACCAAAAAGACGTATCTGTATGGCGGGTGGGACATACCTAGGCCTAGTTGACTGAAATGGAGGTCAGATAATTGCCTCCAATTTCACATGTTAACATCACAATCTATCCCTTTTCCTTTCCCTTCAGGAGCTCATATCCTTAGTTCCTTATCTCGGTTGTCAGAAACAAAGACAAAATCTGCCCATCACTCTTATTTCTTCTCTCCAGGTAGAAACTACATGAATGGTGGTTTCTACCATAAAACGCAGAGCTTAGGTTTCCTGCAGCTCAATTTTGGGAGATAGTCTGGAGTGTCTTTGATAGACAGGAAAACGAGAAAGAAGAGGACAAAAGACAAGCAGAAAAATAAAATAGGGCATAATAAGACTTAAAAATAGAAGGGGCTATCTGTTTACTTCTCTGCCTTTAGAGAGATATGGAAATAGTGTTCTTATCCCCAATTTATGGATGGATAGCTTCGACCTGGTCTGATTAACTCAAGGTCAGCTAGCAAGTCTGCTGCAAAAGGGAAACTAAGACCCAGGATTCTGGTTCATTAGTGCAGAGCACCTTATGCTACATGATGATGGGCAACGGTTACAGAGTAAATATAAGGGAGGCAAGGTCTTTCAGCAAAGGTTGCCCCACCATAATGGGACACAGAGGCATCTTTTAGAGAAAGCTCCCTCTTCTCACTCCATGTGTCTCTGAGCACAGGGCTTAATCTCAAATACCATCTGGCAGACAGTGCAGTGTTTGTACAAGGAGATGAGAGGGCAATTTACTCTCCTCTGCTCATCACCTGAAGTGAATAAATCCTTCCTGGATGACAAGCTACCCTACTACCACCAAGTCTGAGAAGACATTGGGGGAAGTCATTCTCCTAAAATCCACGAACATCTGTGGACATCACTTCATCAGAGCAATATCATTGGCTGCAATGAAATCCTGGTACTGGGAGGGAGCTCTGAGTATCCTAAACCTGACACAACAAATCTCAGAGACTTACAGGCTATCTGACCAAACATGATAATGATTTCACTGAGCTATTGGAGAGCACGCTGAAGTTATCATAAATTCAGTTTTTAAAAATCTACCAAATCACACTGTAGAGGAGGCTCTTAGCGGAATGGAGAATTAGGACTTTTTCAAGAACAACATTTCGGTCAGCCATGAAGAAAACACTAAATTCACTGATCCTTAGCAAAAGAACTTTCCAACCTTTTCTTTTTTTCTTTTTTAAAGATTTCATTTTTGAGAGAGAATGAGAGAATAAGGGGGCACTCAGGGGGAGGCCCAATCCCAGGACCCCAGGATCATGACCTGAGCCAAAGCCAGATGCTTAACTGACTAAGCCACCCAGGTGCCCCCCACTTTTTCTTTATACAGTGGATAATATTATGTTCTGACCTTCTATAACATCAAAGGCCCTGTGAACATTTCATCTGACTTAATAAACACCATAATCCTAGTGGGTACATCAGGGGAAATCAATACATTAAGCTCCTGATTATACCCTAAAACTTGTATACTTCATAAATAAAAGGTTTTTTTTTTCTTTTCACTCATTCTCACGTTACTTGTTTTGTTTTGTTTTTTAATTTTTTTGTAAACTACTTAACAACTGGAGGGTTAATACAACAATACACCCAGGAAGACCTGAAATAACCTTCCTCACCCGCATCGAGGATCTATAACTACCCTCCTATCTTATCCTTGTGTATCTGTGTATTTGCTTTTGTTCTCGTACTATATAAATGTAATTCTTGGGGTTCATTCTGACTAGGTTATTTTATTTCCTGTCATTTAATTTTGTCGGTCTTTATGTTTGTGTTTGTTTAAATACCTTATAAACCTTATTTTTGGGGTCCATTCTGTCTGGGATTTCTTTCTCTCTCTCTCTTTCTTTTTATCTTTATTCTTTCTTTTTGGTGGTGAATTCCAATTGCTCCAAAGCCTCCCAGGGTGCACCTTGCCTAGATGGTGGGTGATATGTTGAGCTACACATCTTCTCATCCACTTCTCATCAAAATGACTAGGAGGGGGAACACCCAACAGAGGAAAAACCCAGAGACTGCGCCCTCTCCCTCAGAATTATTGTATATGGACATACACAGTATGTCGGAAAGGGAATTCAGGGTAACAATTATCCAGGCAATGGCTAGAATGGAGAAAAATATTAACGATAACATAGAATCCCTAAGGGCAGAACTGAGAATCAGTATGGCAGATGTTAAAAACGCTATCAGTGAGATCCCATCTAATCTAAATAGTCCAACAACTAGCGTTATGGAGACAGAGGATAGAATTAGTGACTTAGAGGACAAGATGGTTGAGAAGAAAGGTTAGGAGGAGGGATGGAACAAACTGCTTAGGAATCATAAGAACAGACTTAAGGAAATAAATGATGCCATGAAATGTTCCAACGTCAAAATTATTGGAATCTCAGAGGGTAGAGAAAAAAGACTAAAGATTTAGCTGAAGAAATTCTGTATGAAAATTTCCCCAATTGGGGGAATGGAATAAGTGTTCATGTCCTAGAGGCAGAAAGGACACCCCACAAGATAAACAAGTCTAGAAAACCATACAGACACATCATTGTGAAATGTGCAAATTATAATCTTAGACAAGAGGTCCCAAGGGCAGCTAGGGGAAAGAGATTCCTTATGTACAGAGGAAAACCCATCAGAATAACATCAGACCTGTCCACAGAAACTTGGCAAGCCAGAAAGGGCTGGCAAGACATATTCAGGGCACTAAAGGAGAAGAACATTCAGCCAAGAATATTTTATCCACCAAGGCTAACATTCAAAATGGATGGAGAGATAAAGAGCTTCCAAGACCAGCAAGGATTAAAAGAGTATGTGACCACCAAGCCGGCACTACGAGAAATATTAAAGGGGGTTCTATAAAAGAAGAAAGAACCCATGAGTGACATAGATCAGGAATTTACAATCTATAGAAACAAGGACTTCACAGGCAACATGATGTCAATAAAAACTTATCTTTCAATAATCACTCTCAATGTGAACAGCCTAAATGCTCCCATAAAATGGCACAGGGTTGTAGACTGGATAAAACAACAGGACCTGTCCATATGCTGTCTACAAGAGACATATTTGGAACCTAAAGATACATCCAGACTGAAAGTGAAGGGATGAAGAACCATCTTACATGCCAGTGGGCCTCAAAAGAAAGCTGGGGTAGCGATTCTCATATCAGATAAATCAGATTTTAAGCTAAAGACTATAGTCAGAGATACAGAAAGACACTACATCATTTTTTTTTAAGATTTTATTTATTTATTTGACACAGAGAGAGATCACAAGTAGGCAGAGGGGCAGGAAGAGGAGGGGGGAAGCAGACTCTCTGCTGAGCAGTGAGCCTGATGCAGGGCTCCATCCCAGGATCCTGAGATCATGACCTGAGCCGAAGGCAGAGGCTTTAACCCACTAGATCATTCATACAATGACACTACATCCTTCTTAAAGGGTCTATCCTCCAAGAAGATCTAACAATTGCAAACGTTTAGGCCCCCAATATAGGAGCAGCCAACTACATAAGCCAACTGTTAATCAAAAGTCATATTGATATGAATACACTAATTGTAGGAGATCTTAACATGCCACTCTTAGTAACAGATCATCTAAACAGAAAATCAATAAAGAAACAAGAGCTTTGAATGACACATTTGACCAAATGGACCTCATAGATAGATACAGAAGATTCCACCCTAAAACAACAGAATACTCATTCTTCTCAAGTGCACATGGAACTTTCTCTAGAATAGACCACATATTGGGTCACAAATCAGGGCTCAACCAATACCAAAAGACTGAGATGATTCCCTGCATATTCTCAGACCACAATGCTTTGAAACTGGAACTCAACCATAAGAAAAAGTTTGAAAGGAATTCAAACACTTGGAGGCTAAAGACAAATCTGCTCAAGAATGTTTGAATCAACCAGGAAATCAAAGAAGAACTTAAACAATTCATGGAAACCAATGAGAATGAAGACACATCAGTCCAAAACCTATGCGACACAGCAAAGGCGGTCCTAAGGGGGAAATACATAGCCATCCAAGCCTCACTCAAAAAACCTGAAAAATCCCAAATACACCAGTTCTTTACACCTTAAAGAAATGGAAAATCAACAGCAAATTAAACCAACCCCATGCACAAGAAGGGAAATAATCAAGATTAGAGCAGAGATCAATGGGTTAGAAACTAAAGAAATAGTAGAATGCATTAACAAGCCCAGAAGTTGGTTTTTTGAAAGAATCAATAAGATTGATAAGCCCTGGCCAAACTAATCCAAAAGAAAAGAGAGAGGACCCAAATTAACAAAATTATGAATGAAAGGGGAGCAATCACGACTAACCCAAAGGAAATAGAAACAATCATCAGAAATTATTATCAACAACAACAAAAAAGAAATTATTATCAATAGCTATATGCCGATAAGTTAAACACCCTAGAAGAAATGGATGCATTCCTGGAAATCCATAATCTTCCAAGTCTGAAATAGGAAGAAACTGACAACCTGAATAGACGAATATCTAGTAACAAGATTGAATGCAGTGATCAAAAACCTCCCAAGAAACAAGAGTCCAGGACCTGACGGATTCCCTGGGGAATTCTACCAAACATCCAAGGAAGAAATAATACCTATTCTCCTGAAACCGTTTCAAAAAATAGAAACAGAAGGAAAACTTCCAGACCCTTTCTATGAAGCCAGCATTACCTTGATCCCCAAATCAGGCAAAGACCCCATCAAAAAGGAGAATTTCATACCAATATACCTGATGAATATGGATGCCAAGAATCTCAACAAGATCCTAGCTAATAGAATCCAACAGCACATGAAAGAGATTATTCACCATGACCAGGTGGGATTTATCCCTGGGATGCAAGGGTGGTTCAACATATGCAAATCAATCAATGTGATAGAACAAATCAATAAGAGAAGAGAGAAGAGCCACATGGTCCTCTCAATTGATGCAGAAAAAGCATTTGACAAAATTCAGCATCGGTTCTTGGTTAAAACTCTTCAAAGTATAGGGATGGAAGGAACATTCCTCACCTTCATAAAATCTGTCTATGACAAGCCCACAGCAAATATCATTCTCAATGGGAAAAAGATGACAGCCTTCCCTTTGAGATCAGGAACACGACAAGGATGCCCACTCTCACCACTCTTGTTCAACATAGTACTAGAAGTCCTAGTGACAGCAATCAGACAACAAAAAGAAATACAAGGTATGCAAATCGGCAAAGAAGTCAAACTCTCTCTCTTCACCAATGACATGATACTTTATATGGAAAACCCAAAAAACTCCACCCCCAAGCTACTAGAACTCATACACAATTCAGTAATGTGGCAGGATACAAAATCAATGCACAGAAATCAGTTGCTTTCTTATACACTAACAATGAAAATATGGAAAAGAAAATTAGAGAATCGATTCCATTTACTATAGAACCGAGAACCATAAGATACCTGGGAATAAATCTAACCAAAGACGTAAAGGATCTGTACTCGAGGAACTACAGAACACTCATGAAAGAAATTGAAGAAGACACAAAAAGGTGGAAAGCATTTCATGCGCATGGATCAGAAGAATAAACATTGTTAAAATATCTGTACTGCCTAGAGCAATGTATACTTTCAGTGCCATCCGGATCAAAATTCCACCAGCATTTTTCAAAGTGCTGGAATAAACAATCTCAAAATTTGTATGGAACCAGAAAAGACCCCCAAAAGAATCCAAATTGCTAGGGAAATGCTGAAAAACAAAAACAAAGCTGAGGGCATCACATTGTCCAATTTCAAGCTTTACTACAAAGCTGTGATCACCAAGACAGCTTGGTACTAGCACAAAAACAGACACATAGACCAGTGGAACAGAATCGAGACCCCAGTTATGGACCTGCAACTCTATGGTCAAATAATCTTTGACAAAGCAGGAAAAAATATCCAGTAGAAAAAAGACAGTCTCTTCAATGAATGGTGCTGGAAAAATTGGACAGCTATATATAGAAGAATGAAACTTGACCATTCTCTTACACCATATACAAAGATAAACTTGAAATGGATAAAAGATCTCAATGTGAGGCAGGAATCTATCAAAATCCTAGAGGAGAACATAGGCAGTAACCTCTTTGACATCGGCCACAGCAACTTCTTTCAAGACATGTCTCCAAAGGCAAAGGAAACAAAAGTGAAAACTTTTGGGACTTCATCAAGATAAAAATCTTCTGCACAGCAAGGGAAACAGTCAACAAAACAAATAGGCAACCCACGGAATGGGAGAAGATATTCGCAAATGACACTACAGACAAAGGTCTGCTATCTAAGATCTATAAAGAACTCCCCAAACTCAACACTCACAAAACAGATAATCACGTCTGAAAATGAGCAGAAGACATAAACAGACACTTCTCCAAAGAAGACATACAAATGGCTAACAGACACATGAAAAAATGTTCATCATCATTAGCCATCAGGGAGATTTAAATCAAAACCACATTGAGATACCACCTTACACCAGTTAGAATGGCCCAAATCAATTAGACAGTAAACAACAAATGTTGGAGAGGATGTGGAGAAAGGGCAATCTTCTTATACTGTTGGTGGGAATGCAAGTTGGTGTAGCTACTTTGGAAAAGAGAGTGGAGACTCCTCAATAAATTAAAAATAGAGCTACCCTATGACCTTGCAATTGCACTACTGGGTATTTACCCCAAAGATGCAGATGCAGTACAAAGAAGGGCCACATGTACTCCAATGTTCATAGCAGCAATGGCCACAATCGCCAACCTGTGGAAAGAGCCAAGATGCCCTTCAACAGATGAATGCATAAAGAAGATATGGTCCATATATATAATGGAATATTATGCCTCCATCAGAAAGGATGAATACCCAACTTTTGTATCAACATGGACGGGACTGGAGGAGATTATGCTGAGTGAAATAAGTCACGCAGAGGGAGTCAATTATCACATGGTTTCACTTACGTGTGGAGCATAAGGAAAAATATGGAGGACATTGGGAGAATGAAAGGAAGAGTGAATTGGGGTAAATCAGAGGGGGAGATGAACCATGAGAGACTGTGGACTCTGAGCAACAAATTGAAGGTTTTGGAGGGGAAGGTGGGGGGGTGCTGGGTGAGCCTGGTGGTGGGTATTAAGGAGGGCACATATTTCATGAAGCACTGAGTGTGGTACATAAACAATGAATCTTGGAACACTGAAAAAATAAAATTAAAAATAAATAAATAATTTTTTAAAAATGCTGTTAACCAAAATTGACACAATGGTGTCAAAATTGTAAATGTGATGAAGAATTCAAAAGTGATCTCTGAAATTTTGTCCATTTTAAATACTAGAGATTCTATAAGCAAGAAGATTGTTTAAGGGGAGAACTAATCATGATCTGGCCTGGCCTATTAAACATTTGCTCAAAGAAATTAGAAGTCCTATTCCCATACCAGAGAATAAGTGCTCAGCTTAACAGAATGTGAGGTGAACAAGCGTACACAGCTATTACCTTTACTGACAGAAAGCCAAGAACATAGAATTAGTTGATTCATATGAATATATCCTGAGATAGCCTCTAGGAAACCCAAAATTAACATATGCATAACATGTAACACACCTAGACAGGTAAAACACTCTTTAAACCACAGCATTAGGTAAGGAATGGTACTTATTTGGCCTATACTTTTTGGGTAACACAATCCTAACTGAAATGATCAGTTGAGGTTGTGTGTGTATACATACACACACACACACATTATATACATATAATAATGTGTATATATATATTACTGACAATACCTAAAGGAGTTCCTTAACCCAAGAAATTTGGAAATAACAAGAATTGAGGATAACTAAACCTACCCCTTATAGAAAAATAATTTTATACGTGAAGAGAAAAACACTCCCACCTCTACCCACATCCTCCTCCTGTCCCAGTAAACATGTGAGGCTTAATCATTTGGGATGGAGAACGCTGGGTCTCAGGAAAGAGCAGCCATAATGTTGAGGTCTCATGGGACACTCCAAGATATCTTGTGATACTGAAGAAGGATGAAAGGAAAGGAAACAATGTGGTTTCTAGAGGCAGAGCAAGTGGCCTTACTGAGGATTTCTCCTTGAGCATGAGAGGGAGGAAAAAATAAAATAGGCCACACACAATCTACCTTATGGAAGGAGCTGCTGATCCTATTGTGTTTCATGATATGAAATTACTCATTTTGTTAGGCATAAGTGGTCAATATCAGCAATTTCATAAGGTTCAACTTCATGCATTCTGCCTGGACTTTTTAAGGAGAGGACTTTCTTCTTTACTCCTTTTAGTGAGAGGAGTAACATTCACGTTGAGTCCAAAGTGAGGATTTTTCCAATGTCTATATTATTAAATAAATCCCCCAATGCAGTGTGTGGGGGTTTAATCTTTTACCATTCCATGCCAAATTAGCAAAGCTCAATGATCCTTAATTTTAGAAATGAAAATGTTTAAATTAAATCTAACTTAGAATTGCACCAAAAAGAATAAAATACCTAGGAATAAACTTGACCAAGGAGGCGAAAGACCTGTACCCTGAAAACTACAATACACTGATGAAAAACTGAAGATGACACAAATGAAAAGTTATTCCATGCACATGGGTCAGAATAATATTGTTAAAATTTCTATACAATCAACACATTCAAAAACAATCAACACATTCAATACAATCCAATCCCTATCAAAATGCCAATAGAATTTTTCACAGAACTACAACAAATATACTAAAATTTCTGTGGAACCACAAAAGACTCTGAATAGCCAAAGTATCTTGAGAAAAAAGAACAAAGCTCAAGATATCAGATCCCAGATTTCAAGATCTACTGTAAAGCTGTAGTAATCAAAACAGTACAGTCCTGCCACAAAAACAGACACATTGATCAATAGAAGTAACAGCCCAGAAACAAACCCATGCTTATTTGGTGAATTAGATTAATTTGGTCA
Organism: Nasua narica; assembly: GCA_028533885.1. Classification (NCBI taxonomy): domain Eukaryota; kingdom Metazoa; phylum Chordata; class Mammalia; order Carnivora; family Procyonidae; genus Nasua; species Nasua narica. The sequence goes on along the minus strand of CM052806.1, from coordinate 64,540,652 downwards.
ATTAACCTCCAACAAAGGAAGCAAGAATATACATGAGGAAAGACAGCCTCTTCATAAATAGTGCTGGAAACACTAGAAAGCTACATGCAAAAGAATGAAACTGCACCACTTTCCTAAAATATACACAAAAATAAACTCAAAATGAATTAAGTACCTAAATGGGAGACCTGAAACCATAAAAATCTTAGAAGAAAAGAAAAGCAGTAATTTCTTTGACATTAGCCTTAGCAACATATTTCTGGGTCTGTCTCCTCAGGCAAAGGAAACAAAAGCAAAATTAAACTACCGAGACTACACCAAAATGAAAAACTTTTGTTCAATGAACAAAACCATTAACAAAACAAAAAGCCAATCCACTAAGTGGGAAAAATATTTGAAAATGATCTGATAAGGGGTTAATATCTAAAATATATAAAAAATTAATACAACATGAGACCAACAAAAGAATCCAATTTAAAATGGGCAGAGCACCTGAATAGACGTTTCTCTGTATAAGACAAAGAGATGACCAAGGGAAATTTGAAATGATGCTCAACATCACTAATGATCATGGAAATGTAAATCAAAACTACAATGAGATATCACCTCACAGCTGTCAGATCGGCTAGAATCTGAATGACAAAAAATAACAAGTGTTGATAAAGATATGGAGAAAAAGGAATCTTTGTGTGCTGTTGATGGGAATATAAACTGGTACAGTCAGTGTAGAAAACAGTATGGAGGTTCCACAAAAAATTAAAAACAGAAATAGCATATGATCTAGTAATCCCACCACTTGGTATTTCCCCAAGGAAAACAAAAACACTAAATTCAAAAGATAATTGCTCCCCTGTATTTATTGCAGCATTGTTTACAGTAGTCAAGATATAGAGAAAAGAGGCAACCAAGTCTCTATTGATAAACAAAAAAATACGTGGTGTATATATATATGTATACACAGTATATGTGTACATATGTACGAATAACCACTTAAATACATATGTGTATGTGTGTGTGTGTGTGTGTGTGTGTGTTAGGTTTCTGCAAAACCTAAGCCTGACATACGCCCATGACTCATCGCTACAGAGAGGTCTCCACTGTGCTAGCAGATAAGACCCACCAAGTTCCTGGGCCCTAACACTAACCCCAGATTTGTTTTTGGCACTACCAAAGCTCTAAGCACTGGTCTGAAAACCAAGGGATTTTGGACACCTGAACAACAGCAGAAGACTCAAGAAGCAACAGAGAAGGAAATCTTGCCATTTGGAAGACGAGAATGGGGTTAGTGCAGCAGGAATCTGAATGAAAACCTATGCCAACATACATATTCAGCACTTCCTGAACACAAACCTTAAAAGCCTAATCTTCACCCTAACCCTAGTCTTCAAATCAGACCTCCTTGGAGGTCTCTATATTGTCAGCAGATAGGACCCTCCAAACTCCTGGGCCCTAACCCTAGAATTGGTTCTGGCACTACCACGGCCCAAATGTCTGTCTAAAAACCAAGGGATTTCAGACACTTAACAACATCAGAAGATGCAGCCAGCAACACTGCAGGAAACTGAGCCATTTTGAAAACCAGAAAGGACCTAGAACAGGAGGAATCTGAATGAAAAAATAAGCCTATTTATATATTGAGCACCTATCTGAGCACAAACCCTAAGCCTGACCCTCACCCTAAACTTCACCCTCAACTCAGCCTATAGGGGAGGTCTCCATACTGCTGGCAGATTAATATCCTCCAAGCTCCTGAGCCTTACCACTAACCCTAGACTTGGTTCTGCCACCATCAAGGCCAAATACTCGATCTAGAAACCAAGGGATCTGGGGCATGACCAACACCAAAAGACTCATCCAGTAACACAGAAAGAAATCATGCCATTTAGAAGACCTGAATCAGGCTAGTACAGGAGAAATCTGAATGAAAACCTAAGCCAAGCCACATATTCAGAGTTCCCTGAACACAATCCCTAAGCCGAACCATAGCCTATCCCTCACCCTGCACTCAGACCTACTGTGAGGTCTCCAAACTGCTGGCAGATGGGACACTCCAAAATCCAGGATGGTCGTTCTAAGCCTAATCATAGCTCTAGCACCACCCAGGTCTAAAGCCTAGTTCTGAAAAACAAGGGATTTGGGAAACCTGACCAACATCAGAAAATACAACTAGCAACAAAGAAGGAAATTGTGTCATTTGGATATGGGAAGCAATCGGAATGAAAACCTAAACCAACCTACACATTTAGTGCCTCCCTAAACACAAACCCTAAGCTGAACTGCACACTAACCCTCGTCCTCAACTGAGCCCTGAAAGAAGGTCTCACACTGGGGGCAGGTAAGACCCTCCAGCCCCTGGGCCCTAACACTAACCCTAATCTTGGCTCTGGCATTACCCCACCCTAAAGCCTGTGTTCAAAAAACCCTGAAGCGCATTTGGGACACCTGAAAAGGACTATTTTTCGACCATAAAAAAGAATGTCATTCTGTCATTTGAGACAACATGGATGTGCCTATAGGTAATTAAGCTAAGTGAAGTATGTCAGAGAAAAACAAATACCATATGACTTCACTAATATGTGGAATCTGAAACAAAACCAATGAACGAACTGAAAGGAGAAATAGACCCGTAAACACAGAGAACTAAGGGTTGCTAGAGGGGAAGGACCAGGCACAATGGGTGGAGGGAGTGGTAGATACAGGCTTTCAATTGTGGAATGAATAAGTCATGGGTATAAAACGTACAGCTCAGAGAATATAGCCAATGGTATTGTACTAGCAACATGGTAAGCAAAGCATTGTGTGTGGAGTTGTTGAAACACTATATTGTACCCCTGAATCTAATGTAACAATTATTACATTATAGTGAGTCAACTATACTTCAATTAAAAATAAGCAAAAAAATAAATTACTCAAACCTAGATGATATTTTTTTATATTTTTAAAATCTAACTTGCATATCACTTTGTTTTAAATCGAAAATGTCTGCTTACTGTATTGATTAAAATGACCCTTTGGTTTTAAAAGCACAAGATTATTTTCTTTCATATCTTTTCCAACCTAAGGCAAGCCTGAAGAGGTCTCGCTGCCCACAGAGGCTGCATTCCAAAGATAGCAGCCTGCCTAGGGAGGGCGGATCGTCTCAGACCTGCTGTCAGCCATGCTAACCTACAGCAGTCCCATGGACCATAACTATTCATGAAGGGAGAGAAACTGGTCACCAAAAAAGATACAGTTGGCATAGTTGCTTTCATTATATTTGTCTTCATAGAGAAAATCCTGAAATCAGTAACTAATTTGTTTTTGAGGGAAAAAGGAGGCAACTTTCTGGACTTTGGGAGACTATACTCAATAGATGGAAATCATCCAAGAAATACTTACAGGAGAGTTGTTTATTTCACATTTATTAATAACACTCGCCCAACCCCTCAGCTTGGTATCAGTCAGTGCCTGAGTCTCCACTGCTTTCCATGGCTCATCTCAATAATGAAAATCCCTTCCATTAGGAGAGATTTTATGCAGGCCGACCTACCTTCTCTCCGCCACTGTTCCACGGGCAAAGATCTCACCGGATCCGGAGCAATGTTTCCAGAAGATCCAACACACATTCCTTTGGGGCCTCTTGTGTTTGCCATGGGTTTTTATAACCTAGACAGCAAGAGCCATGAAAAGAAAGTTTGGTGGGAGCTGACAAGATAATTTAATAGAACTTCTTCCAACAAACAGGATGTCTGTTGAAATGAAATGAAAAGAACTAAGCCCTCTGAAAACCAAATGAACCACAGTGTAAAAGGCAAGGTTAGAAGATAGCCAAAAACATTTTTAAAAAATGCTAAGATAAACAAAACACCAGCCAGTTGTGTTGATCTGTCTTCTTTCATAAGGGTATTGTCTCTACTTGTTCCAATTTAAATATTGTTCCAGCCCCTTCTGATTCTAAAGAGCAAAGTAAAATGTACCCAGCATGCTTTATATGCCTCTCCTGGAGGCTATTACATATTTATATAGGAACAGTATTCAAGATTTGAATAGAGAATGTTACTGAAATACTGGCCTTTTTTCACCCTAAAGGATAGACTATTGTAATAAAAGACTTGGTAATTATAAACAATCCTCCAAAACAAATGCAGAAAATACAAAGGAAAGCCTTAAATGCCCTTTTGATTAAAATGAGTTCTCATTCCCTTTTTAAAAAGAGTTTAGCTTTCCCAAAGGATAAATGTATTTCTTATAAATTACATTGATCTTCATATGAGAAAGGTTCTACTAAAATTAGAAATATCCCTTGATGCCAATGGAACAGAATAGTGATGTCTGTTCTCAACAGAGTTGTTTCTGAAAATTATAAGATGCTTATGATATATTCATATTATCATGTCTCTAAACCATTTCACTGCCAGTGAACTGAAAACTCTTTTGAAATAAATTTTGTTTCCTAGCTTTGGTTAGCTTTGGTAGGTGGCTACTGGTTAAGTCACCTACAGAGTTAATTGTATCAAGTTGAATTTCAACCACATGTCGCTTTGCTCCAAAGCCAAAGAGCATTCAAAGGTCCTTTCCATTTACTCTAATTCTTCACTCTGAAGCCCAGGCAGACTCACAATCATGAAAGTGATTGATTACATTAAGCGGGAAGTGAATTTGACTTAGAATGACTAAAAAAAACAAAACACACAAGTTCCTGTCACGCATTCCACCTTTGTAATTGAAGGACCCCATTTAGACTTTCTTCTTATACTTGCTGTTTTTTTGTTCATTTTTAATGCTATTATTGATTGGGTCTGAGTCAACACTAGTAATGTTGAAAACCCTGTTGGAGGTAGTTAAAAATTTACCTCTGCACAAAGGCATGAGCCAGAAAAACCTTTGGGGTTGCCTGGAATTCTTTTGTATATGCAGTTGTAGAATCTTTGCTACTAGAGTATGGGAGACTGATGTTTAAACTGTCTACATTCTAAGAAGTAGAAATCCTGGAATACCTTTCACTTACTCAACTTCAATCACTTAGGAGATAAACAGAACCAGGCGGAACTCTGGAGCCCAGCGTTAAGGTCATAAAACAGAGTCTACTCGAATAGCTTGAACGGAATTGATTTAACCTTAGAACCACACAGGAAAAACTTTCTGCGTTCTGTCTCTAGGTCATGAGCACATGATGGGGAAATTTCTGTGACTCATAGAAGTACCAGAAGGAGGTATCAGAAATCAGTTTGAGAAACTGAGAAAACTGCCTCACACAATTTATTAGTATGTGACCAGCTACAGAGGAATCTCTGAAACCTCCAGTTACTGCCAAGAAAGGACCCCACTTTGAGGGTAGCAATTTGAACAAACTCATTCCTGCCTACTCTGTCATGGGCCCTGAGTAACATCCAAATCTGTTATACTGGTCCCAGTTAATTGAAGGATTAAGGCCCCTTTAGAAATGGAATCGAATCCTCTTCTAAGAAAATGTACATATGGACAGACCCACATTCAGGCATATAATTCCAGGGGTTGAGGAGGTTCATGGATCTCCAATGTCACCGATTAAAAATCTCTGATGCTAGAGAAGCTGACCACCAAAGAAATGAATTATTGGGACCCATTTCTAGTTGGGTAGCCCCATAGTCAGAAGCCAAAAGCTGATTTAATCACTCTGTTAAGTGAAGCAAACAAAGAGAAAACACATTACTTTCCTGCCCTTTGATTATAGGTAAGAAGTAGGTTGTGCATCATCACCTCAGCTCAGCTCACCTCAAGAGGAATTATAAAGCTGTTGAGAAATTTCCCTTCCTATCCCACATTCTCACATATATCGACAATAAAATCCCATCACTAAGGTGATGTGTATAGAACTTCTTGTGACCTTCAAAAGCCAAACTAATACAACTGCCAAGATATGAGATGGGATGTCCCTTTGGGTTTACTCAACTGCCTGCTAGAAAGCTGGCCTCTCTCCTCCCCTCTTCCCTGTAAGATCATAACAAAGATGGAACCACCCCACATGCCAGCCCTTTTCCTAGCTACTGATTGACTTTACTGCAGACATCTGTTGTTTGCCTCTTATTGTGGGCATGGTAGTAGGTAGTTTCTGGATACTTGAACTCTGAAATGAGTAATCTGGTAACTTGGAAAACAAGTGCTCATAAAGGTTGCCTAATAAAAGGCTATGAGGGTGGGGAATTGAATCTCAATTAGAACTTGGACAGATTCCTAGAATTTTCTAACTGTCCTTCAGTACACAGTGTTTTTGAAAAGAATTATAGCCAAAATGAGTCACAACCCAAGTTCCACAGGCCACAGGAAATAGAAGCACCACAGAGATTTCATAAAGATCTGGTCTAAAGAGCACTCAGGATGGCACCACTTCCACGCCAACAACACACACATGCTCATATATACCCTACTTCTAGAGCAAAGGCTCATATCTGGATATGTAAGATTAAGATGGAACCAGATTTACTTAAGATTTAGATCAATGTTCAAATCAAAGAGGAGTCAAAGAGAAAGTCTTGAAGAAAATGGATAATCACTTCTCTAGAATGAATTATTTGAAGGTAGGGGATTGGACAAGATTCTCTTGCTCATTTTTCATTACTGGAACTGATAATCTTGAGGAAAATTTCAAGAAAGTGTTAAGGAAAGGCAAAGCAATTTTCTCAGCTAGATTATGAAAAATACTTTCTATCTTTTTAAATAGTTTCTCTAAAAAGTGATGTTAGATAATGTATAGCTGCACAGGGAGAAAACTGAACTATCTGGAATTATTGTTCACCAGTAGCCATAAAAGCAGCAGTAACAGTAGCAAGAAACCCACCACTTCATCACCTGAGCTCTCATCCCCTGGGACTCCACATACCACCCCTCCTCC
>CM052806.1:64361585-64533723 GCA_028533885.1 Nasua narica | reverse complement strand
CCCCCCCCCCCCCCCCCCCGGGCCCGTTCAAGTGGAATGTTTTCTTTCCTACTCATCTTTTACCACCAGATCTGGAGGTAGAGGATGATGTCCTCTTTGACCATCTTTGTCCCATCCACACATTGTACCCCCCTCCTCCACAAATGCCCTTCACTGGAGTTCTGACAACTGACTTTACCACATTACACCAGCTCTTTCTACGATACTTATTTCTTTAGGGTTACTTTCCCTCATTTGTTGAAGGTTTTATCTCCAGGCTTACTATTACCCTCATCTGGTATCATTTTTGGTGATTTTAATATTAAGGTAAATTATTCCTGATATCCTGACATCTCTCTTTGGCAACCTCTTCCTCCACCTTACTTCAACTACATACTCCTATGCAGTACCTTGGCTTTATCATTACTGATCTCTACATCTCACCGTATTTCAAGCATTCTATTCTCCAACCAACTCCTTCTCTGTGGTATCTCAACTACAGAGATGTTGAGACCCCATAAAATTCACAGTCCTTTGAACCATCTACCCTTTCAATATACATCGTCCATTCTGTGTCCTAATTTCTCTCCTCACTTAGCTTACATTACGTGATTCCAAAATGTCCTTTTCCCTTTGTATTCTTCTCAACTCCCTCACCCTTTCTCTCTTCTCAATGTACTGCTTGGCATAATCCCAAACCTAGTTAAATCTAGATCTCTACCTATTGCATGACTACATATGTGTAGCTGAAAATGGTTAAAAAAACACACAATCATCATTACCAGTCTCCCTTAAAATTCATTAACTCCACTGTAAATACAGGATCCTTTTATGATACCTGGCTATCTTTTTTCTATCTTTTTTCTTTTCTCTTATCCATTCATTCCCACATCTTACTCCAAAGCCACATACCAAACAGAACCAGGATATTGGAAGGTACTAACTTCTTTAGCCATCTGGGCATCTAGGCAGGACCTGTGGCAACCAGAACCTCTGAGCCAGTGGCCCAAAAAACTTGTCCAGGTCTCCAAATGCCCTTCTAATTACCCAAGTGTTGCATCCAAATATTTTATTATTTGTTTTAATGTGTGCCTTGACTTTCAAATATTGGAAAAGATGTCTTAGACAAAGTTCACACTTCCTTCTCCTTAAATCCACAATATTTGCTTTTCTATCTTCATGCTCAGCATCTGACTTTATTCTGTTTAACTGATAAAAATTGAGTCAATCAAAAGAAAACTTTCATAATTTCTAACTGCCACATCTATCAAGCTACTTCTCTGTTCCCATGAATGACATTCATAATCTCCACTAAAAGGGACCCTTCCTCTTGTGCCCCAGGTCCCTTTCTTGTCACCTACTCAAGGTAATCTGGGACAACTCTCAACTCTCCCCAGCTCTACCAATTGCTCCTCCCCTTAAATAAAATGTTATTTTTCTCATCTTAAAAACAAAGAAAAAAGGGGCGCCTGGGTGGCTCAGTTGGTTAAGCGACTGCCTTCGGCTCAGGTCATGATCCCGGAGTCCCGGGATCGAGTCCCATATCGGACTCCCGGCTCTGCGGGAGGTCTGCTTCTCCCTCTGACCTTCTCCCCTCTCATTCTCAGTCTCTCTAATAAATAAATAAAAAATCTTTAAAAAAAACAAAAAACAAAGAAAAAAATTTGACCTCACTTCTCCATCTTCTTACCACCCATTTCTCTCCTTTCCTCCAAGCAAAACTCATAAAAATCTATACTCACAGTCTCTAATTTCTCTCTTCCCAGTCTCTGGCATCTCACTGAAATGCTTTTGTAGAAGTTACTAATGGCATTTAAATGCTAAATCCGGTGGCCAGTTCTCATTCTTCATCTTAATTGACCTGCAACATCTGACTAAGGTGATCACTCTCTCCTTCTTAAACTCATTCTGAACTTGGATTTGAACACTTTTCTTTCTGGATCCTCCCCCATCTTATCTCAGTCTCCATCTTTTTTCCATGGCCCCCAAAGTTAGTCTCAGGTTCTCGTCCTCTTTTCTATATTCATTCAGACATTAGGTCATCTAATCTGAGAGCATCCTCAAACTTTATTTTTTTTTTTATTTTTTCAGTGTTCTAAGATTCATTGTTCATGCACCATACCCAGTGCTCCATGCAATATGTGCCCTCCTCAATACCCACCACCAGGCTCACCCAAACCCCCACCCTCTTCCCCTCCAAAACCTTCAGTTTGTTTCTCAGAGTCCACAGTCTCTCATGGTTCATCTCTCCCTCTGATTTCCCCCAATTCCCTCTTCCTTTCCTTCTCCCAATGTCTTCATGTTTTTCCTTATGCTCCACATGTAAGTGAAACCATATGATAACTGTTATCATATGGTTTCCTCAAACTTTAAAGTGCCTACAGATCACCTGGGGATTATGACAAAGTGCCAACAGTTCTATAGGCCTGGGGCAGGATCTAAGAATCTGCATTTCTAACAAGATCTTAGATGATGTCAGTACTACAAGTAGCAACAATCTAGTTCATTCTCAAGGTGTGAAACACAACTCATATGGTATAGATTTACATTTCTGTCTCTACTCTGGACCACTCTCCTGAACTTTAGACTCATATATTCAACTGCTCATTTGATATTCCACTTGGATGTCTCAAATTTAACATGTTTAAAACATGTCCTGGATCCTGCCCCATCCCTCAACCAGCTTCTCCTTCAGTCTGCTTAAAGTCAGTAAATAACAATTTCATCCTTAACGCTTCTCAGACCAAAAACCTTAGCATGATCCTTGAGTCTTCTCATCCTGTATCTCGTTTATCATCCAATTTTGTTGCTTCTATCTCAAGATACACATGTGCAGAATCCAAACACCTCTCAGCTACACCATGGTTTCCACGTTGGTCTGAGTGACTGGTCTCTCACTAGGACTATTGTAAGATATTCCTAACTGGTCTCTGCATTTACCCTCTATGTCTTTCAGCCTAGTCTCAACATAGCCGCAGAGTGACCCTATAAAATATAACTCCAATCACTTCATTTCTCACTCAAAACATTCCAATGGTTTCACTTATCACTTGGAGTAAAAGCCAGTGTTCCTATAGAAGCCCATATCATCTGCCTCCAACCCTCCACCTTTATCTCTATGATTCTGTTTTCCTCTTTAATCTTTACACAGTGCCTCTGTCCTGTACCTCCAATGTACTGACCATAAATCTGCCTTTGCTTTTGTTCTTCCATTTGTAGCAAATACTCTTCTTCAGCATACCCACATAACTTACTTCTTCACTTCTTTCAGGTCTCTGCTTAACTGTCACCTTACTGGGGCACCTAGGTGGCTCAGCCATTAAGTGTCTGCCTTTGTCTCAGGTCATGATCCCAGGATCCTGGGATCCAGGCCCTCATCGGGCTCCCTGCTCAGCGGGGAACCTGCTTCTCCCTCTTTCTCTGCTTTCTCTCTGTCAAATAAATAAATAATCTTTAAAAAAATTGTTACCTTACTGATGAGGTCTTTTCTGACTATGGAATATAAAATTATCCCTCTAAATTTCTTATTTTTCTCCTTAATTACCATCTGCTATATTACAAAGTTTAACCACGTATTTTCTGTGTCTGCCCACTGGAATGTAAGCTCCATGAGACTGAAAACTTTGCCTTTTGGTTTGCTGCTGTATCCCTAGCACCTAGAACACATAAGACAGCACTTAAACTATTGAGTATCTGGTTAAGAATTTTCACTGGATGACACCATCAATTTTTTAATAAATGCCTCTAACGTACCCTCAGTTGGGGTTCATGGGTGGTTCAGTCAGTTAAGAATCTGACTCTTGCTTTTGGCTCAGATCATGATCTCAGGATCATGAGAACGAGCCCCACATTGGGTTTCGTGCTAGACATAGAGCCTGCTCAAGAGAGAATTTCCCTCTGTCCTCCCCACCCCCGCCTTTCTCTCCCTCAAAAAGCCAATTTTTTTTAAAAAGTACCCTCAGGTGCGAGGCACCAGTCTACTCTACTTATCCTTGGTTGACAAGCCAGACAAGCCTCAGTCTCTCTGGTCAAACTGCTGCTGGGCTCCACATTACAATTGTTTTTTTTAAAGATTTTTATTTATTTATTTGACAGAATCAGGACCTGAGCCGAAGGCAGAGATTTTAATCCACTGATCCACCCAGGTGCCCCGAGCATCACAATCCTTTCAGCCACTTTGAAAGCCCAATCTACATAGTCAATGTAGATTCTTAGCTGGCTACAATTAGAATTACCTGGAGAGCATTTGAAGCTATCAACAACCTAACCTCAGGCTCCTAAGATTCACCTTTGATTGGTTTGACCTGGGGCCTTGTCTCCGTGCCTTCTCAAGTTCTCGGAGTTTTCACAAGCACTGCTCTGGTAATTATCTCTATCTTAGTTCAGGCTGCATAACAAAATAGCACTGACTGGGAGGCCTAAACAACTGAATTATTTCTCACCTTTCTGGAGTTTGGAAGTCTACGGTCAAGATGCCGGCAAATCTGGCGTCTGGCGAGAGCTGGTTTCCTGCTTCCCATCAACCTCCATCTTGGTGCACCCTCAAGGAGAAAGGGCCAGGGAGCATTCTGGGATCGCTTATAAGGGCACTAATTTCATTGCGAAGGCTCCACCCTCATTACCTAATTTCCTCTTAAAGGCTCCATCTCCTGATAGCATCACCTTAGTATTAGGGCTTTCACATATGAATTTAGGGCCGGGGAAACACAAATGTTCAGTCTATAGGAATCACTTTGCCTTCAAAAGGATAGTCTAGATCAGTGGCTTTTTACAACTTGAATGTGAATAGTAATCACCTAGAGGGTTTGTTGAAACAGTTTCCTGGGCAAATCCGAATGATTCTAATTCAGTAGGTTGGGGGAAGGAGGCATGAGTTTCTAAGCTTATAGTGAATGTTAAGATGCTGCAGGCCCCAGAATCACCTTCTCGGAACCACTAGTCTAGTTCTTTTAAGTTGATTAATATTTCTGTGGAGTAACTTCAGTATCTTTCCAGGGACTGAGTTTAGGAATTTTTTTTTTTTTTAACTTAAGGATGAACTCCTCCCGAGGTTTTACATTTCTTTTTTTTTTTCTTAATTTTTATTTATTTATTTGACAGAGAGAGATCACAAGTAGGCAGAGAGCCAGGCAGAGAGAGAGGGGGAAGCAGGCTCCCTGCTGAGCAGAGAGCCTGATGCAGGACTCGATCCCAGGACCCTGGGATCATGACCTGAGCTGAAGGCAGAGGCTTTAACCCACTGAGCCACCCAGGTGCCCCTGAGTTTAGGAATTCTTAATGGGACAGCATTTCTTGCACCTGCTCCTAGAGGTCCCACAGCTGAGGCTCTTTCACTCTCCCTTTCCTCAAAATAAGTCTCTTCTCCAGTAGTGAGGACACAGCAAATTTTCCGTTTTGGGAAAGCCTGACCCTGAATTGTGTTGGTTTAGTATTTATTTAAAGTATTTATACAAGTATTTACTAAACTCCTATGATGCACAAGGCACCACGCTGGGCACTGGAGAATACAAGAGTGTTGCCATAGCAAAATTAACCACCTGTCCCAAGGTGTTTTTCTGAATTCCTTCCAAGGATTGGCAGTTAGCCTACAGGATTATTCCAGAGTTCTCCAGGTGGGAATGCAGATTAGGCTTCTGTGGGAGACTAGGTGTGCCCTCACAGACCCTAGCAGCTACTAGCAGTTTGTCTAAGAGCTCTACCTTTAAGAAACAAAAAGCAGGTACTATCTTCCCTAAAGGGACCCTGAAGGAGAACAGATGGAAACATTGTTGCTATGCAATTATTTTCCAGCCAGTGGTAAGGATTTCTCATGTCCTTTCCTTGCTGAATAAATGTTCTAGGCCACCCTTCCCCAAAACACAGGGTGTAAGTGGCACATAGAAAAATGGTTGCATACTCAAACATCCTAGGAAACATTGCATATGATATTCCACTCTTACAAAGTAAAAAATGAACCTTTGTATATTATAGGCTCTGAGATTACTACAACTAGCAATCTAAAACATCCCACTAAACAGACTGAGAAACTACTGATACAGGTTAATTCAAACCCTTTGTTATTACAACTTCATAGACTTTGGTATATGTTTAAAGGAAGCACTCAGACATTAATTAGCAAAGACTATTAAAAATAGATGACAGAGCTATAATGTTGAATCTTGGTAGTGCTGGAAAACATGAGCTTGATCCTGCTGTGAGCCTTCTGTTTCTCTGAGATTTTCTGCAGTTTAAGACTGTGGGAGGGTGGGGCGCCTGGATGGCTCAGTGGGTTAAAGCCTCTGCCTTCGGCTCAGGTCATGATCTCGGGGTCCTGGGATTAAGCCCCACATCAGGCTCTCTGCTCAGCGGGAAGCCTGCTTCCCCCCCACTCTCTCTCTGCCTGCCTCTCTGCCTACTTGTGATCTCTCTCTGTCAAATAAACAAATAAAATCTTTAAATAATAATAAAAAAAAAGACTGTGTGAGGGTAGAGAAGAGCTGGTAGGCTCTCTAAAGATGTAAAGCATAACTAGGAAATGATTCTCTGACTCTTTGTGTAGCAAACCCAGATGACTTTCCTCTGATTAGAAATGAGCCTAAATTTTCCAGTGGCTCAAAATTCAGGAGTGAGATGTGATTTCTGGAAAGACCTGCAACCTCTCTGAGCCTCAGAATGAAAGAACCTCCTTAGATTATGTAAGAAACAAAATGAGAATTATATATAAAGTGCAACTGGCACATAGTTTTTTTTATTGTTTGTTTAAAGTGCTGATTCAAGGGGTTACCCAGGAGGTGAAAGATGAGAAAAAATTGAAAACCACAGGGATTAGTACTAAGCTGGAGGACAACTTCCAGAACACCACAGTGAGGAGATCTGTGGACATGCTCCCCAATGAAAAAAACCCATTACTGGTAAAAATTATCAAACAACCATTTAAACTCTCTGGAAATTGTCGTAATGGCACACAGCAAATGAAGAAACACTTATGTAAGAAAATACGTAACTGTCAGCAGAACAACAGAAGTCTATGGCACTTTAGCTACAATTTACTCCCTGTTCCCTCCCCTAGCTGCGACAGAAGCTCTACTCCAGCTGTTGTGGCCAAGAAGGTGGGGGTCCCTCTCCCCAAAGGTCACAGTCGGATCATAGTGTCTCCCTAGGGGTGCAGGCCAACATTCTCATTCCCACAGCTCTGTGTTGCAAAGGCTAACTCCAGGTGAGTGCAACGGGAAGCTCATGGGCTCCCTTCCTCCACCAAGTCCCCACTGTAGGACAGAGGATCATCCCAGATATGGCAGACAAAAATACTGCCATCCCTCCAGCTCATTCATAGCATGGAATTTATCTGGGACAGAGTGTGGGAAGCTCAAGCCTGAAGACACTCTTGGAAACAATGGAAATTTAGGTGATAAGCAATTGAGAGTAGGCTGGTAACAACATCAGAACAACAAACACAAGCTAAACCATTGGGTCAGTTAATTTATCAGAGAGAATGGGGGGGGGGGGGAAGAGCTAAGAAAAAAAAACCAAAACAAATAAATCCAAATATGTCTCTAGTTGTAGCATAATCACACAGGGAGGGATTCTTCCAAATGATTTTAAAGCATAGTAATATCCTTGCATCTCTCTGGTGGAATATACCCTAAAGATGAAAACAACTTGAGGGAAAATAAGAAAAAGGAAATTAAATATTCTTCAGTAATCGTATTGTTGGTGTTGTGTTATACTGTTATTTTGAAACTGGAATGGTGTAGGACAAGTGAAAAATTATATGATATCCTAATTCTTATCATTGTGGGTGTTGTTGAGACCCAAGATTCTTGGCATGGAAGAAAGAAAATACATATAGATGACAGACGAGGGTAAACAAAAACCCTAAAGTACAGAATTTGAATTGGAAGTAATAGTATAAATTCATGACATATTTTCAGGATAGTAAATATAAAAATAAGATATAAAAATGAAAATAGAAATATATACAGATATATTTCTTGGCTCACTTCAAATCTGTTATATTTTTTATTTCTTAGGTCAATCCATTGGAAAGACTAATTGAAGGACTAATCCAATTTAGCAACTCTAGTGACCAAATTTTGGTCTTCAAAGACCATTTCCCACTGAAAGGAACAACAGCTCTTTGAAGGAATGGTTAATTCCATGTTTTCAAGTAAGCTTAGAATATATGAGTCAGCTTAAAATATCTTCTCATACCAAAATGCAAGGAAACTATCAAAACCTATTAGGGTATACCAAAAAATATTCAGAAACCAGAAGAAGCTTCTGGATCTAGCTGCCAATTTATAAGAAATGTAGAAGATAGTAATTTGTTAAACAAGACTATGGAGATGAAAATAGCAAACTCCAGACTGGAAAATTGCGAAGGATAAACAATCCCATTCTTCAACCAGTAAGTTGCACGGAAAAAAAAAAGAGAGAGAGAAGAAAATGTAGGGACACTCTATAAAGGGCTTAAGAGATATATGAACCAATCACAATATGTAAACCTTACCTGGATCTTGATCCAAACAAACTATAGGCAGACTATGTTTTGTACTGTTGGTTCAAATTTCAGTTACCACAGTATTATCAACAGTGAATTACCACATAAAGTGTAAACGTCACTACTAACTTTTCAGTCCACAAATCGCTACCTAAATAACAGATCTGCACCATGCTGAGTGACCAATCATATCATTTTTTTTCACAGTCTGTGGGTGATCGGTCACTGTGCAACTGTTACTCAGCACACAAACAACAAAGTGTACAGCATGTGGGGTCATGTGGCCTCCTTGTCTCACAGTGATAAACCTACATGATACTTTACAAAAATGGAGAATCAAAAGACAACTGGCCAACAAAGATGAAAATGCATCAGAGGTAAAAAGCAATAATGCCTGAAATGAGATTCAATCAAGTTACAAAAGGAAGAGCAGGCCGAGGACATGCAGATACTGCAGCCATTCAGGAGACTGCAGATACGTAGCCGGAAGAACTTAGTGAAGGCACACTTAGGGACAGAAACGAGGGAAGCGGTTGTGACAAAAAGACAAAGATGTCCCAAAAAGACATCTTGGAGATATTTCATAACGTTGGAGGCACAAAGGATAAAATGTTGGAAGGCAATCCAAACTTAGGAAGGAGTTGCCAAGACATAGAAAAGATGCTGTCTTCATATTTTAAGTCTCTCGACCGGAAGAAAACAAGTACTGCTCAAACTCTTCTTGGTAAGTATTTTACCAAGAAATAAAACACCTTAATTCTCAATGTTCCTAACGTTTTAAATTACAGTGTAGTAAATAAATATTAGTTATACCAGATTTTTCATTTTCTTACATATATATAACCAATAGTAAGGGAGTTTTAAATGTTTAATTGTTTAATATTTTTAAAGGTCATGGAACAATTATAATTTTTCTCTTATTTGTTTTATCTTTGCATGGTCACTTTTATAGTTCTATACTATTGTGCAAAACAAAGACCATCTATATTTGAAAAAAAATGAGACAATGACATTTGTATATTGAGTGGATATTTGAGGATATTAAGGATTTTTTTAGTTGTAATAATTGCACTGTGGATATGTTACAAAAAGGGAGGATAGGATAAGAGAGAAAGTCCTTGTCTTTTAAAGATACATGCAGCTGAAGTTATATAATGTCTGGGATTATATACCAGCCCCTGGTAACCACCATTCTGCTCTGTGTATTGATCTTTCTTTCTTTTTTTTTTTTTAAAGATTTTATTTATTTATTTGACAGAGAGAGAGAGAGAGAGAGAGATCACAAGTAGGCAGAGAGGCAGGCAGAGAGAGAGGGGGAAGCAGGCTCCCTGCCGA
Organism: Nasua narica; assembly: GCA_028533885.1. Lineage (NCBI taxonomy): Eukaryota > Metazoa > Chordata > Mammalia > Carnivora > Procyonidae > Nasua > Nasua narica. The sequence continues at coordinate 64,523,930 of CM052806.1, read as the reverse complement.
GCAGAGAGCCCGATGCGGGGCTCAATCCCAGGACCCTGAGATCATGACCTGAGCCGAAGGCAGAGGCTTAAACCCACTGAGCCACCCAGGTGCCCCTGATCTTTCTTTTTTAAAGAAAACAGGAAAACTTATTTCTTTATATTAAAATTTTTGGTTCATTTCATAGGAGTTCATTGCAAGGTACATTTCTGTATTTTTTAAGCATTTGTGACAATACTTGCCAATCAAAATACAATTTAGTTTTAGTTTCATTTATCAGCATATCTGTCATTCCTGATAATTAGAGATCATTGCTATTATTGCATCAAAGTCCAGGTGAATGGGAGAGACTATAGCTAAAGAGTTGTTTATATACTAAAACTTTTAACTTAATTTCTAACATTCACAATGGTTTAAGGAGAAAAGGTCTTGGAGGTTCATTTAAGTTGGTGTGTTACTCTCTGTGCTCAATTTAGTAGTTGGCATATGTGTTTTTTGGGGAAATCAATTATCCTAAAAATAAAACCAAATATCTACAAGGGGGCAGTTCTTAAAGTCATTCTGTACTTTGATTTTGGCAGTTTTGAAGATTCCAAAAATTTGGAAGATTCCATACTTTGATGAATGGAAGATGTAAATTGTATCTTTTTATCCAAGTTATTATTCAGAGTTATTGCTGCAGTAATTCATTTTGCTACATGAAATTAAAGGCCAGCATTAGCATATTCACTTAAACAAAAATTTTTGACCACCTTTTCCAATACATTGTATCATTTTACAACTAGAGAAAACTGAGTTATTAAAAAAGAAGAATCTTACCATAATGAATTAAGAATAAACCTTAAAATTCTGACAAGAATTCTCCCTTCTCTGAGAAAGTACATAGATGCTAATTCCCCCAATTCCCTTTCAAATGACAAATAATGACTTGGGTCTCTTTGGGTCTACACATTGGAGACAGCGTATAATTCTCAACCTATTGATTTGGAGTTCTTGTGCCTTAATGTATTTGTCTTGAATTCATAAAGGTTTAAAGGGGTTTTTTAATAAGGAATTGATTGGCCACACCTGTTTTAACAGGCCAAACAGGTTTTTATATTGAGCCTTTTAAACCTCATTCTGAATTGTCTTCCACATAGTATTTGAGGTTCTTTATTTAGCAAACTACTAAAATATTTACATTGGGGGTTTTATTAACCTTTCATTCTAATACATAACAATTTCCCAGCTCCAGGAGATCCCTAGTTACTGGAAGGAAATGTATTTAAGTTAGTTTTTTTTTTCTCATAAAGAGGAAGAACAAAGTAAAAGGGCTAAGAAATAAATGAAAAAAGTGTGTGTCAGATGGGATTGGGCATAGACTGAAACATGGAAAACCCAACTCACAACTTGAATATAGAAATAATTATGTAAACATAGGAAGCTGTAACCCAAATAGTTTATTTTTTAAAATGTTAAAGAGAAGGGAAAAATTTTCTGATATAAAGAAGGGCCAACTGTTAGTCTGACCCATGGAGCTTGGGTGACCAACATTGACTTTTCATCTTTTTTCAGTACTTTTTTTCTTAAAGTGGTCTTTCAGAACTAGGGATTCTTTTGTCACATATCATTTGCATTTGACTCCTTTTACCTGTAAAGTTCTATTTTTTTAAAACTCAAAATGAACTACAAAGACTCCTGCTTTCAAATCCGGCATGTATGAAGCTTAGAAATCATGACTCCAATCAACCTGACAACAAGCAAAAAGTTGAGCAAACTGAAAAAACAGTAACTCTTCTTAGATATGTCAGAGAAGTAAGGTCACAGGGAAAACCTCTGACCCTACAGGTAGAGAAACAGACAGGTGGATACAGACACTTATCTGAGTAGAAACCACCAAGCAGAAACCTCTGGAACCAGTACTGGGTTAGGAAAACCTAAACTATAACCAATGAATTGTTAGAAGCTCAGTGTGGAGAGATGAAAATTCTAAGGAGACCCAGTCTTCAGAGGAGAGGGACAAACACTTCCATGTTTCACCTCCAGGACCTCAAAGAGGTACTCACAGTGAAAATGGGTAAAAGTTCCCTCTTGCTCCTACCAGAGTGAGGGTAAAACTAACCATTTGGAAAACACACACACACACACACACACACACACACACACACACAGAGCACTCTGTTTTTCTTACCAAGACCTACCCTCAGGAGAAACTATTTTACCAGAGCCTAACCTACCTAGGTAAAAGAAATATCCAATTCCAGTCTATTCTAACCATCCTACTCCACTTAAAAGAGGGGAAAAAGCTAGGAATCACTACTGAAGTTTATAGTCTAGAGACAGGCTTATCAAAAGACGGGGACCTAATTAGAGGACTGCAGAATGGTTGCCTCCTCCCTGACATTATTACTATACATTTAAAGATCTATTTACCAAAGTTCCTTTTTCCTATGATATCATGTATGACTTTGAAGAAATATTACAAGGCATGCTAAAAGGCAAAAAACACAGTTTGAAGAGATTAAATAAATATCAGGACTAGAGGCAGATATGACAGAAATGTTGAAATTATCAGGCCAGGAATGCATAAAAAACTATGATTAATATCCTAAGGGCTCTAATAAAAAGTAGACAAGATAGAAGAACAGGTAGATAATGTAAGCAGAGAGATGGAAATTCTAACAAAGAATCCAAAAGAAATGCTGAAGATATAAAACACTGTAACAGAAATGATGAATGTCTTTGATGGGCTCAAGAGTAGGTGGAACATGGCTGAATCCCTCAGTTTGAGGACATGACAACAGAAGTCTCCAAACTGAAAGGTATAGAAAAAATAGACTGGAAAAATATAACCTGGAATATCTAAGAACTGTGAATACCTAGAAAAAGTATAATACACCTGTAACTGGAATACAAAAGAAGAGAGAGAGAAAGAAACAAAAGAAATATCTGAGGCAATAATGACTGAGAGCTTCCCCAAATTCCCCTAAACAGGTCCAGGAAGCTCAGTGAACACCAAACAGGGTAAATGCCAAAAAACCACTCCCCAAACCTAGGCATATTCAAAGTGCAGAAAAATCAATTAAAAAAAAAAAAAAACTTGAAAGAAGCCAGAGGAAAAAATATTTTATCTGTGAGGAGAAAAAATAAAAATTACTTGTGATTACCCCTCAGAAACCATGCAGGCAAGAAGAGTGGAGTAAAATATTTAAAGTACTGAGAGTGGGAAAAAACAAAACAAAACAAAACCACCAACCTGAAATTCTGTACTCTGCAAAAATTATCCTACACAAGTAAAGGAGAAATAAAGACGGTCACAAACAAAAATTGGGAGAATTTGTAGCCAGTAAACCTAGGTTGAAAGAAATGTTAAAAGAAGTTCTTCAGGGGTGCCTGGGTGGCTCAGTGGGTTAAAGCCTCTGCGTTGGGCTCAGGTCATGATCTCAGCGTCCTGGGATCGAGCCCCACATCAGACTCTCTGCTCGGCGGGGAGCCTGCTTCCCCCTCTCTCTCTGCCTGCCTCTCTGTCTACTTGTGATCTCTCTCTCTGTGTCAAATAAATAAATAAAACCTTTAAAAAAAAAAGAAGTTCTTCAGAGAGAAGGAAAAATATTTAAGCCAGAAACTCAGATCTACATTAAAAAAGGAAGAACATCAGAGAATGAATAAGTGAAGGTAAAAAAAAAAAACCAAAAACGAAAACAAACCTTTTCCTCTTCTTATTCTTTTTTTTTTTTTTTCCCAAATGAAAGGTCTCACATATTTATTACTGAACCAACCTAACTGGTGCAGAAACAAAGTAACAGAAAAATCATTTTCCTGATAAAACATGTCTATTGTTCAAGTATAGTGATATCTACAGAGTGATATGATACAAGTAAGTGACCTTTGTGCAGCATAAATACTTATACCATCTCATGTATAATTCCTTATAGACCCAGGTTCTTGGTTCTTCTCCAATGTCTCTTGTTGGAGTTGTACCTGATTTTATTACCAGTTTCATCCAAATCCACTGGGGAATGGACAATTCTTGTTTCTTGTTTCTTGCCCAGCAATCACTTAATCCTGAAACTCTTAGAAGAAGACATGGTGAGGAATAGTCAACTGCATACGTCACGATGGCAGAGAAAAGGAGAACTTTTTTTCTTGTTTTTAATTGATCAAAAAATCAAAGCCTGAAGGCACCTGGGTAGCTCAGTCAGTTAAGCATCTGATTTTGTTTCAGCTTGGGTCATGATCTCCTGGTCCTGAGATTGAGCCTCACATCGGGCTCCAGGCTGCTCATGGAGCCTGCTTGGTATTCTTTCTCTTCCTCTCCCTTTGCCCCTCCACCTTGTTTGCACTCTTGCTCTCTCTCAAAAAAAAAAAAAAAAAAAAAAAAAAAAAAAAAAAAAAAATCATAACCTGTTCAATAAGTAGTAACAACTATGTATTTGACTACATATACTATGTATATAAATATGCTTATGTTTAGTATATGTGCTGCCAAAGCGAGCACTAAATATGCTTATGTTTAAATGAAATGTAATTAATGACAGCAATGATACAGAGAACGAGAGAGAGGAATTGGGAATATTTTGTTATTCTGAGCTGCTTGTACTACCAATGCAGTGGTATAGTGTTATTAAAGGGGACTTGGATCAGTTGTAAACATATATTGCAAATTTCACGGTGACCACTAAAAAAAAAAAAAAAAAAAGAATAATTGATATGCTAAGGAGAGAAAAATGGAAACATGTAAAATCCTCAAGCCACAAAGGGGAGAAAAAGTGAGAATGTCAAAAATAGCCAATAGAAAATAGTAAAAAATATAGTAGCTACTAATTGAGCTATATCAATAATCATTATACATTTCAGTGGTCTAGAAACACTGATTAAAAGAAGTTGTCAGAGGGAATCAAAAAATAAGACCCAGTTATATGTTATCTACAAAAAACCCATTTTTAATATAAAGAAACCGAGATTAAAAACAAAAGCATGAAGAAAGTTATAGCAGGGTAACATGATACTCATTGATGCACATATGCCTAATTGCAGCGGCACATAAAAACACATGAAGCAAAACTGATAGAACTTAAGGAGAAACTGAAATAGATGATTCTGCTATTATAGTTGGAGACTTTACTACCCCTCCAAAGTAAATAACAGATTCAGCAGACAGAAAATCAGTATGGACATAGTAGAACTTAATAGTACCATTAATCAACTGGATGCAATTGACATCCATAGACTACTTCATCCAACGACAACAAAATACAAACTCTTCTCAACCTCAAAAGGAACATTCACTAAGCCATATCACATTCTGGGCCATAAAATACCTTAACAAATTTAAAAGGAAAGAAATTACATGTTGTCAGACCACAATGGAATTAAACTAGAAATCAACCAAAAAAAGTTAGAAAACTCAAAAATACTTGGAGATTAAACATTACATTTCTAAATAGCACAGGAGTCAAAAAAGAAATCTCAACATAGATGAAAAATATCTTGAACTACATAAACATAAAAAACATCAAAATTTGTGGCATGAAGCAAAAGTAGTGCTTAGGTGGAAATCTACTGCATTGAATGAATATATTAGAGAAGAAGAAAGACCTAAACTTACTTAGCTAAGCTTCCACTTTAGAAAATTAAAAAAGGAAAGCATATTAAATATAAATTAGGTGGAAGAAAGAAAATAATTAAAATTAAAACAGATTAGTGAAATTGAAAATAGGAGATCAATAAAGTAAATTAACAAAACAAAAACCTGATTCCTTGTAAAGTTCTTTAAAATAGATGAGCCTCTAGCCTGGATAACTAAGAAAATAACAGAGAGGACATAAATCACAATATCAGAAATGAAAGAGGGGAAATCATTATTGACCCCAATGGACATTAAAAGCATAATAAAATAATATTATGGAAAACTCTATGCCCATACATTTGATAACCAAGATGAACTGGACCAATTCCTTGAAAGATATAATCTGCTAAAACACAAAAAGAATAGTCAATCTGAATAAGACTATTAAAGAAATTAAAACATGAAGGAGCAAGATGGCGGAGGAGTAGGAGGCTGAGATGGTATCACATCCCAGAGGTTCAGCTAGATAGTTATCAAATCATTCTAAACACCTACAAACTCAACAGGAGATAGAAGAGAAGAACAGCAATTCTAGGAGCAGAAAACTGACCACTTTACAGAAGGTAGGACATGTGGAAAATTGAATCCAAAGCAATGGGAAGATAGACCACTGGGGGAGGGGCTGGCTCCCAGGAAGCCACAGAGCAGCAGAGCACAAAATTGGAACTTTTAGAAGTCTGCTCCACTGAGGAATGTCACTCCACATGCTAAGCGGGGACAGTGTGGTCTCAGGACACGTGGGGTCACAGAAAGACTGGGGGTGTCTGAGGGTGACAGAGCTCCCAGGTATCAGAGCAGGGAAGCCAGGGGCAGAGACAGAGCCACGTAGTGGGCTATCAGCTTGGGCTGACCTCAGACTGTGATCCAAGGCACAGTCAGGCCACTGCTCTTCGAGCAGGGACCCCACAAAGGGCAGCTCCGGAGAGACTCCCTTCTTCCTTTGGGAGGAGTGGTGCGGGAGCACACTGCAGGAGTTAGCTAGGTTTGGAGACTCCAGACAGAGCTGTGTGCCAGAGACAGAAACGCTCAGTCACAGGCCGGCTGAGCTCAGAGTGCAGCAGGAGACCAGGGAGACAGGAGGGATTGACTGCTTTTCTCTGAGGGCACACTGAGGAGTGGGGCCCTGAGCTCTCAGCTCCTACAGGCCAGAGATTGGGAGGTCGCCATTTTCATTCCCATCCTCCAAAGCTGTACGAAAGCCTTCAAGGAACAAAGGCTCCTGAGAGCGAACCCGAGCAGATTACTCGGCCTGGCCCCTGGCAAGGGCGGTGCAATTCCGCCTCCAGCAAAGACATTTGAGAATCACTGCTACGGGCCCCTCCCCAAGAAGATCAGCAAGAATATCCAGCCAAGACCAAGTTCATTGATCAATGAAAACTGTAGAACTCCTGAGTTACGAAAAAGCAACACATAGAATTCATGGCTTTTTTTCCCCATGATCCTTTAGTCTTTTAGAGTTAAATTTTTTTAATTTTATTTTTTTATTTTTTTTTTCATTTTTTTCCTCTTTCCTATTTTAACATTTTTTAACTAGTATCTTATCAATACCTTTTTAAAAATCTTTTCTTATTTTCACCGTTATATTCATATTTTATCCCCTCATTGTATTTAACCTTAGTTTTTATATACATATAGGGTTTTTTTTCTCTTTAAAATTTTGGGATATAATTTCTTCTAATAGATCAAAATATACCCTAATCTAGCACATGCCTTGGTTCTAGTTTCCAGCCTGATCACATTATTAGCATTACCTTGATCCCAAAACCAGACAAAGACCCCATCAAAAAGGAGAATTACAGACCAGTATCCCTGATGAACATGGATGTACTAGCCAATAGGATCCAACTGTGCATTAAAAGGATTATTCACCACGACCAAGTGAGATTTATTCCTGGGCTGCTAGATTGGTTCAACATCTGCAAATCAATCAATGTGATACAATACATTAATAAAAGAAAGAACAAGAACCAAAGGATACTCTCAATTGATGCTGAAAAAGCATTTGACAAAGTACAACATCTTTCTTGTTTAAAACTCTTCACAGTGTAGGCATAGTGGGTACATTCCTCAACATCATCAAAGCCATCTATAAAAAACCTACAGCGAATATCATTCTCAATGGAGAAAAACTGAGAGCTTTTCCCCTAAGATGAGGAACATGGCAGGGATGTCCCCTATCTCCACTGCTATTCAACATAGTACTAGAAGTCCTAGCCTCAGCAATCAGACAACAAAAAAAATAAAAGGCATCTGAATCAGCAAAGAAGAAGTCAAACTCTCACTCTTGGCAGATGATATGATACTTTATGTGGAAAACCCAAAAGACTCTACTCCGAGACTGCTAGAACTCATACAGGAATTCAGTAAAGTTGTCAGGATATAAAATCAATGCACAGAAATCAGTTTCATTTCTATACACCAACAGCAAGACAGAAGAAAGAGAAATTAAGGAGTAGATTCCATTTACAATTGTACCCAAAACCATAAGATACCTAGGCATAAACCTAACCAAAGAGGCAAAGAATCTGTACTCAGAAAACAATAAAGTGCTCATGAAAAAAAATTTAGGAAGACACAAAGAAATGGAAAAATGTTCCATGCTTATGGATTGGAAAAACAAATATTGTGAAAATGTCTATGCTACCTAAAGTAATCTACACATTTAATGCAATCCCTATCGAAATACCATCAATTTATTTCAAAGAAATGGAGCGAATAATCCTAAAATTTATATGGAAACAGTAAAGACCACAAATAGCCAGAGGAATGTTGAAAAAGAAAACCAAAGTTGGCAGCATCCAGACCTCAAGCTCTATTACAAAGCTGTAATCATCAAGACAGTGTGGTACTGGCACGAAAACAGACACCTAGATCCATGGAACAGAGTAAAGATCCCAGAAATGGACCCCCAGCTCTATGGTCAACTAGTCTTCGACAAGGCAGGAAAGAATATCCAGTGGAAAAAAAGAGTCTCTTCAACAAATGGTGTTGGAAAAATTGGACAGTCACATGCAGAAGAATAAAACCAGACCATTTCCTTATACCACACATAAAAAAGACTCAAAATGGATGAAAGACCTCAATGTGAGACAGGAATCCATCAAAATCCTTGAGGAGAATACAGGCAGCAACCTCTTTGACCTCAGCTGCAACAACTTCTTCCTAGAAACATCACCAAAGGCAAGGGAAGCAAGGGCAAAAATGAACTATTGGGACTTCATTAAGATCAAAAGGTTTAAAAAAAAAAAAAAGGTTTTGCACAGCAAAAAAAACAGTCAACAAAACCAAAAGACAACTGACAGAATGGGAGAAGATATTTGCAAATGACATATCAGATAAAGGGCTAGTACCCAAAATCTATAAAGAACGTCTCAAACTCAACGCCCAAAGAACAAATAATCCAATCAAGAAATGGGCAGAATATATGAACAGACATTTCTGCAAAGAGGACATCCAAATGGCCACAGAAACATGAAAAAGTGCTCAATATTACTTGGCATCAGAGAAATACAAATCAAAACCACAGTGAGATACCACCTCCCACCAGTCAGAATGGCTCAAATTAGCAAGTCAGGAAATGACAGATGTTGGCGAGGATGCAGAGAAAGGGGAACCCTCCTACACTGTTGGTGGGAATGCAAGCTGGTACAGCCACTCTGGAAAACAGTATGGAGGTTCCTCAAAAATTTGAAAATACAGCTACCCTATGACTCAGCAATTGCTCTACTGGGTATTTACCCTAAAGATACAAATGTATTGATCTGAAGGGGCAGGTGCACCCAAATGTTTATAGCAGCAATGTCTACAATAGCCAAATTATGGAAAGAACCTAGATGTCCATCAACAGATGAATGGATAAAGAAGAGGTGATATATATATATAATGGAATACTATGCAGCCATCAAGAGAAACGAAATCTTGCCATTTGCAACAACATGGATGGAACTAGAGGGTCTTATGCTAAGTGAAATAAGTCAATCAGAGGAAGACAATTATCATATAATCTCTCTGATATGAAGAATTTGAGAGACAGGGCATGGGGTCGTTGGGGGGTGGGGGAGGGAAGTGAAACAAGATGGGATCAGGAAGGAGACAAACCATAAGAGACTCCTAAACTCACAAAACAAACTGAGGGTGGCTGGGGGGTAGTAGGGTAGGGATAGGGTGGCTGGGTTATGGACATTGGGGAGGGTATGTGCTATGGTAAGTGCTGTGAAATGTGTAAGCCTGATGATTCACTGACATGTACCCTGGGGCAAATACATTATATGTTTAAAATAAAATAAAAAATAAAAAATAAAATAAATAATTTTTTTAAAAAGCAGTCACTCAATAAAAGTCACTAAATAAAACTCTGCAAGTATAAAAAAATAAATTAAAACAATAATTAATGTTTCTTTTATTAAGATTTATGTATTTATTTATTTTAGAGAGAGAGTGTATGTATGAATGGGGGAGGGGCAGAGGGACAGAGAAAGAATCCTCAAGCAGACTCTGCACTGAATGCAGAGCCTTTCACGGGGCCTGATCCCAGGTCCCTGAGATCATGACCTGAGCTGAAATCAAGAGTCAGATGCCCAGCCAACTGGGCCATCCAGGTGTCCCAATAATTAAGTACTTTCTGAAACAAAAGCACCAGGCCCAGTTGAGTTCACTGATGAATTCTACCAAACATTTAAGGATGGAATTCTAACAATTCTCTACAAATTCTTTCAGGAGACAGAAGCAGAGGTGACACTTTCTAAGTCATTCTTGAAACTAGTGTTACCCTAATACTTAAACGAACAAAAAAAACCCATAGATCAGTATCTCTCATAAACATAGATGCAAAATGCTCAACAAAATATCAGTAAGTCTAATCCAAGAATGTATAAAAAAAATTATACACCATGACCAATTGGGACTTAGGCTATCCTAGGTATGAAAGGCTTGTTCAGCATTTGACTATCAATTCATGTAATCAGGGTGCCTGGGCGGCAAAGTCAGTTAAGCATCCAAATCTTGCTTTCAGGTCAGGTCGTGATCTTGGGGTCATGAGACTGAGCTCCCTGATGGGCTCCATGCTCAGTGAGGAGTCTGCTTGAGACTGTCTCTTCCTTTCCTTCTGCTCCTCCCCACCCCTTGCACTCTTTCTCTAAAATAAATAAATTTTTTATAAAGAAAATAAATTAATGTAATCTACCATAGTTATAGACCAAATAAGAAAAAGCCACATGATTATATCCACAGATGCAGAAAAAACAGTGATAAAATCTGATACCAATTCTTGATTAAAAAACCCTCAGCAATGTTAGAGGGGAATGTCTTAACTTGATAAAGAACATCTACAAAAACTGTACTGCCAGCATACTTACTGGTGAGAAACTTAGGTCTTTCCCTGTAAGATAAGAACAAGTTAAAGATGTCCCCCTCACCATTGCTTTCTGCATCCTACTGGAAGTCCTACCTATGGAACAAGACAAAAAAAGGAAATAAAAGGTATACAGATTGGGACGCCTGAGTGGCTCAGTTGCTTAAGCGCCAACTCTCGATTTCAGCTCAGGTAATGATCTCAGAGTCATGAGATTGAGTTCCAAGTCAGGCTTGACTCACTGGGGAGTCTGCTTGAGATTTTCTCTTTCCTTCTACCCCTCCCCATTCCATGCTGACTCATGTTCTCGCTCAAATACATAAATCTAAAAAAAAAATATTAAAAATTTAAAAAGATATGTAGATTGGAAAGGAAGAAATAAAACTGTCTTTCCTCGCAGATGACATGACCATATATGTAGAAAATTCAAAAGAATTGAAAAAAAGTCTTGAAACTATTAAGTGATTATAGCAAGGACTCAGGATACAAGGTTAATATACAAAACTCAATCACTTTCCTATTTCTAGCAATAAACAAGTGGAATTATAAATTAAAAACACATTGCCAGTTACATTAATAGCCCTCCAAAAATGAAATAGTTACCAATCTACCAAAATATACATAAAATTGAAATATGAATAATACTAAACTTTGATGAAAACTTTAATGAATGAAATCTAAAAAGAACTATAGGGAGAGAGCCATGTTCATGGGTAGAAAGACTCCATATTGTCAAGACGTTGTTCTTCTCAACTTGATTTATAGTTTCAACATAATCCCAATCAAAATCCCAGCAAGTTATTTTGTGGACATCAGCAAACTGATTTTAAAGTTTATACAGAAAAAATAAAGACATAGACTACCTAAATGAAGAAGAATAAAGTCCAAGAACTGACCCTACCCGATTTCAAGATATTCTTTTTTTTTTTTTTTTTTTAAGATTCTATTTATTTATTTGAGAGACAGAGAAAGTGAGAGCATGAGAGGAGAGAAGGTTAGAGGAAGAAGCAGACTCTCCATGGAGCTGGGAGCCCGATGTGGGACTCGATCCCAGAACTCAAGGATCATGACCTGAGCCGAAGGCAGTTGCTCAACCAACTGAGCCACCCAGGCGCCCCTCAAGATATTCTATAAAGCTACAATAATCAAGAGTATAGTATTAGCAAAAGAATACACAAGTAGTTATGTGGAACAGAGGAGCCAGCCCAAAACTAGAACCACATAAATACAATCAACTTACCTGTGACTATGAGGAAAGGCAATAAAATAGGGAAAAGATAAGTTTTTTTCAACAAATAGTGCTGGAACACCTGGACATCTTCATGCTAAAAAAATGAATCTAGACACAGACATTATATTCTTTACAAAAATTAACTCAAAATGGATCACAGGCTTAAATGTAAAATGCAGAACTGTAAGACTTGTAGAAGATAACATAGTAAAAAAAAAACCTAGATGACCTTGGATATGATGATGACTTTTTAGATACAACACCAAAGGTACAATCAGTGAAACAAAAACTGATAAGGTAGACTTCATTTAAATTTAAAACTTCTGCTCTGCAAAAAACAATGTCAAGAGAATAAAAAGACAAGACACAGACTAGGAGAAAATATTTGCAAAAGACATATCTGAAAAAGGACTAGTATCCAAAACAAACAAAGAATTCTTCAAACTCACCAAAAGAAAACAAACAACTCAATTAGAAGACGCAGAGAAGACCTGAACAGACACCGCACTAAAGAAGATAGACAAATGGAAAATTAGCATATGGAAAGACATTTAATAGCATGTATCATCAGGGAAATGCAAATTAAAGCAACAATGAGATACCACTATACACTATCCTAGAATGGTCAAATTCCCAAACACTGACAATGCAAAGTGCCTGGGAGCTTGCAGAGAAACAGGAACTCTCCTTCACTGCTGGTGGAAATGCAAAAAGGACAGCCATTCTAAGTCAGCTTGATGGTTTCTTACAAAACTAAACATACTCCCATCAGATCCCTGGTATTTACCCAAAAACTGCACAAGGATGTTTAGAGGAGCTTCATTCATAACTGCCAAAACTTGGAGGCAACCAAGATGTCCTTCAGTGGGTATATTCAGATAATGGAAGATTATTCTGTATTAAAATGAAATGAGATATCAAGCCATGAAAAGACATGGCTCCATGTCTTAAAGAGGAAATTTAAATGCATATTACTGAGTAAGAACAGCCAATCTGAAAAGTCTACATATTCTATGATTCCAACTATCTGGCATTCTAGAAAAGGCAAAACTATGGAAACAATAAAAAGATTACTTGTCAGAAAAAAAAAGGTTACTTGTCACGTGGGAGTAGGAAGAAGGAGCAGATGAATAAAGGTTCATCAAAGGTGAAACTTCAGGTAAATCATGGAATTTGGGTGATAATGATATGCTGATTATAAAAAATGTACCACTCTGGTGTGGAATGTTGACAGTGGGGGAGGCTATGTGTATGGGGGTGCAAGGAGTTTATTGGGACTCTGTACCTTCTGCTCAATTTTGCTGTGAACCAAAAACTGCCCTAAAATATAAGGTACATTAATTAAAAAAAAAATTAGAATGATTAGAATAGAGCATGCTCTGAGACTGCCCTCTTGGGGTCATGTGTGAAAACAAACCTTTCCGAATAAGGAAAGACAGGGTTGGAGGACTTAGTAGGGGTCTACTTTCTATCTACCACACCATGGCCCCTGCAACTTACATGAAGAAACTCTGCAAGGAAGAAAGGGGGACCAAAGAAAACTCATCAATGAAACACACGGATTTAAACAAAGAAAAACCACTTGGCTTCTGGAATTACTATTTCCCTTGAGACTTGCTCATCGAAAGCTATCAGATAGCTACCACTATTTGAAATGGCTTTTGAATAAATAAATGGACCCTTGCAGAATATACCTCTTTTTTGTTCTATTAGCCTGATCTTTAAAACACAAATAACCTCAAAAGTGTCCTAAGTCATGAAAGCGGGAACACAAAAAGATATTTGTACACCTCTGTTCATAAAAGCATTATTCAACCTAGTCAAAGATGGAAGCAACCTAAGTTGACCAATGAATAAACAGAACGTTGTATGTACATACAATGGCACACTCAGCTTTACAAAGTAAGGAGACTCTGACATATACTGTAAGATAATGAACTGTGAAGACATGACAAGTGAAATAAGCCAGTCATAAAAGAACAAATACTCTATGATTTCACTCACATGAGGTACTTAGACTTGTCACATGAATAGAGACAAAAGGTGGAATGGAGCAAGGCTGCTTGGGACTGGGAGGAGGGACAAATAGGAAATTTTTGTCAAATGGCTTCAGTTTTGCAAGATGGAAAAAGTTCTGTGGAGGGACCGTGATGATGACTACACCATAATAGGAATGTACATAAGACCACTTAATGGTACACTCAAAAATGGTAAATTTTAGGTTATGTATATTTTACCACAATTTTTAAAAAGAAATCATTTTTAAGAGCATCTTAATTTATGTGGGATTCTCAAGAAGCTGCAGTTAAAGAAATGATTCATGTTTTGTGTTCCATGATCCTTAGAGACTGAAGTAAAAGATCAATGAGACAAGATTAATGAACACATCTGAAGACAGCTAAGTTTCACACAAATATAGGGATTTTATTGCCACATGATATTTTCTTACAGTAATAAATAGAATGTAATCTTAACAGTTATTTTGGAGTTGGGAAGGCATGTGTCCTTGATAGGAGTGATCAGGCTTTGTGGTACCATTTTCCAAAAAGGAACCTGTGTGCTGGCAGGGAATCCTACAGAGGTGCAAATCTTTGTGAGCCCCCATGCTTCTCTCTACAGAAGGTAATTCATAACCTCCACTCAGTAGCCCCACAGTTTTTTTTCCTTCAGTTTTAATACATCATAAAAAGAGCTAGTGCCATAAAAAGCCAACATTTCAAATATAAAATTCTTTTAGTACAAATATAATTCATAATAGAATCATCTTAAAATACAGCCATTTATATGAGTTTGAAGTACTAAAATAAATATTTCCTAGAGAAATTTTATTTGCATCACAAACTTACAAAGCAGAAGTATATAAAACGAATTGATTGATTCTTCCCCATGTCTCCCATTATCTGTCCCACTCAGTCTACACTAGGAGGAAATGGTTAGAGCAAGCCTGAAACTGCACAATTTTACCCTATATGTTCCTACATCTTTGGATTTCATGTACATCTACCCATAGCGCCCACAGCCTATCTGCTTACATACTCTCTTCCCAGAGCTTCTGGGTGCAAGAAGGAATTTTGTGCCAATTTGCATTAAAGCATTTTTTTCCTAACTATCCTTCTGTTCAAAAGTCTTATGAGCCTGTTACTTTCTAGAAGCTGGGGAAAGTCATGTCAACTTCTGCATCAAGGGAATTACCCTGTCCCCCACATGGGACTGTACCAGCCCTCTTCCTGGGTAAGGGATGTATTCTAATTGCCTGAATTATTTGGATTTTTGGTAAAGCAGTGAGTGGTATTAACACGGATTTCCCAGATCAGGAAGTT
Organism: Nasua narica; assembly: GCA_028533885.1. NCBI lineage: Eukaryota > Metazoa > Chordata > Mammalia > Carnivora > Procyonidae > Nasua > Nasua narica. The sequence continues at coordinate 64,508,442 of CM052806.1, read as the reverse complement.
CTCACTCCTGATACCTAGATGTTACACAGTGTATATTTTGACGAGCTGACTCAAGGCTTTCGAGGTACTCTAATACTTGCTTCGAAAAAGAGCAGTCCGAATACGTAAGAGACAACAGAGTTGTGTTTTTAAGTATCTGGGGAAGAGCGGAGGCAAAGGGATAGAAACTTCCATAAACCACTAAAGTTTCCAATCATCTTTACTTAATCGTATCTCGAAGTAGTATGATTACAGTTCTCTTCCAATAATATGAGTGAGCAAGTCTCACTAAACAGGAAGCTGAACGATTACACTGGCTGACGTGGACAGCCACCCCTTCCAATTACTACCAAGAGGAAAAAGTTTTCGGGAAGATCTGGGCTGCGGATACAAGTGGTAAATCTTCAAGGCTTTGAAGTACCTTTCACACAATTTGACCACTGCCAGGAAGCCACTTATCCAGACCCATCTGAGCGTCCTTAATTCCTCTTCTCAAAATTTTTCCTTTTCAAAATAAACATTACTCATCCTTGTGGCAGAAAGAAGAGGCAGAAACTGGGTTCTCCTCCAATTTCATGAGCGGCCATCCCGTGCCAGTATCTGGAGTGCTCGCTAAAGCCTTGTTTCTTGCACCTCTTCTTCCGTTTCCTCCTTCAGAGAGGCGATTTGGGAGCGAGACTTGTGTTTGCTCGAGTTCCGGTGCGGGAAGAACCTCAGCCGGTCCGAGGGGCTGATGGCCTGCCGGAAGAGGCTCTTCTCGCTCAGCAGCCTCTGGAGGGAGTCGTACTGCCGCACCTTGTTCTCCTCTATGACCTAGGGAAGTGGCCATTAGTGAGGTCTCGGGCAGAAGGCGGGGTGGACCAGAGCAAGGATAGAAAGTGGCAGAGGCTCAGAGGAAGATAAAAGCCACAAACCAAACAAGATGTCCACAGGCCGGCAGGCTGGGTAGTCAGAGATCTCATTTGCCTGGGAAGTCCTCTTGCTTTCTGGAGCTTCTCCATTTGTGAAATTAGCTATAATTATCTACTTAGCAGCTGGACGAGTTTTGTTTGCTTTTTAACTGGTATAGGACTGAGCAATGAGCTTCTTCAGAGAACTTTAAAGGAACTAACATTGCTTGGTAAGCCAGAATGATCTCTGATAGATCCTCGTTTATGACCTTAAAAATGAATGTAAATCCACAGCGTGAAAAAGAGTTGCGCTTCTTCAACAGGGGGCTTGAAGCTTAGCAATCCCAAATGGATCAGGATGTGCCCGAGTTTAATAGGCCTCCCTGACATGTTCAAGTGGGGGAACCCAAGGCCAGATGATAGAGGGGCTTAACCCAATCTCCTGAACCTGGCCACAGCGAGGCAAGAGGCTGTGGGCAGGCCCCCTGATTTGTCATTTGATGCTTATTGATAATGACAATTCTTCAGTAAGAAAAGCATTTACCTCCAGGAGCCTCAGAAGCCTTAATAGAAAGGACAAGGTATATCATCCTCAGAACTTCCTTGTGACTAAACCCGAGGGAATTTGTAAACATCGCATTAAAGAGTCTGTGACAGTTTTGAAAGCACAGTAAGCAGGTGGATGGGAGAGGCACTTAACCTGAGCTCCAAACAAGGACTAGAAGATGAAATGAGCCTTTCAAACTATTGCATTAAAACCACACATCGGATTGCAAGACAACGCAGGCCTGCCCTGGACCCCATCCAAGGAGACTTAGTTATTAAAAAGCATCGGGACTTAGACTTTATCATAACTTGATCCCCAAATAAAGGATTCAAATGTATAGATGTTTCAATTTATTAGTGTAACTTAATAATATGCTGCTATTTTAGATTTACTGGATTCCAACCTCACCTCAGAGCTCAAATTTGTGCAGCTCTTTTGAGTAAAGCTGGATGGCTACGTGACACTTATTTTAAGGAAGAACTCGTACATTATTGTGTTGTGATTTACAGGAACTCCCATACAAGATGTAGTTAACAAGAATTAAAGGAGAAATGAGATCTTAGGCAAATTATAGGCTTACCAAAAATCGCTGACATTCCAACATAGCTTCTATCCTGTGTTCAGAGAGGATTACTGTGCAATCTGCAAATGCTTGTTTTAGGGTTCTTCGAATGATTTGGTATGTTCTAGAAAAGAAAGAAAATACCACATATAACATCACAGATTGTCAATAATTTGCCCTTACCTTTGATGACATATCTATTTTCCTATCAATTCAGTTCTTTAAAGTACTTCTCTTACTTTAAATACTTCTATTAATATAGTCCTGATACAGAACCAGCCACAATCAGCTTACCAACCATAGGTTAGATTCTAAGTTTCCATAAATAAACAGGACAGATATTTTGAAGAAAATTTCACAAATCAATACATTTTATTATCATGTAGAATCTCAAGTGATTCTTTTGTGCTATAAAACTTTCTTTCCTTTTTTTTAAAGATTTTATTTATTTATTTGAGAGAGAGAGAGAGAGAAAGAGAGAGCATGAGAGGGGAGAAGTCAGAGAGAGAAGCAGACTCCCCATGGAGCTGGGAGCCCGATGCAGGACGTGATCCTGGGACTCCTGGATCATGACCTGAGCCAAAGGCAGTCGCTTAACCAACTGAGCCACCCAGGCACCCTATAAAAATTTCTTATATAAATGGCATAGAAAGGAAAATCATAAGAATCAGATTGTGCCTATGTAACTAAATATTTCCTCATGCGTTGACAATGGAGTGAGTTTGTATGAAATTCCAAAATTATATGCAGAAGAGAACGCAGGGCTCTTATACCAGGAAATAAGCACTTGTGCTCATGTCAAATAGTTACTTTTCCACTGGGCAATAGTTTCATATCCTGGGGGGAGGGGTGGTCTCCACTTGCAGACAGGACCCCCTAATGGGAATTTGTGTCAGTGTGAGGTAGGCATCAAAGATTCTGCTCCCATCATGTTATTAAAGAGCAAGAATTCTGAAACTCACATTGGATCCAAATGAGCACTGGGTTCATCAAGCAGCAAGATCTTTGCCTTACTGAGAACAGATCTGGCCAAGCACATCAACTGCTTGTGACCATGGCTTAGGACGTAACCCCCATCCACCAGGACAAAATCGAGCTTCCCAGGAAACTGCTCTATCACAGATCTGAGTCCAACCTGCAGAAAAGAAAGAGGGAAAACACTGTGCTTAGAAGGGCAATTTAGATTCCACAAGGTTAAAGACACTTGAGAGGTCGAAAGTTTAGATTTCATATCAACCACCCACCACTTCTGCTCTTTGGGTTTGATTGAACCAAAGTCTACATATAATCTTGGCAGCTCTAAAGGATAAGCCTATGACTCGGTTCAGCTCTGTATTTCATTCAGGAAATTTTCAGTGAGTGCTTATTCTGTGCCAGGTGCTCCACGGAGGGATCAAAAAAATGATAAATGGCACATGGCCCCTGCAAGGCTCAGGATTTATAAAGTCGTACACAAATAATTACAATTGAATATGCTAGAAAAGATAATATGTATATAATGCATTATTTGCTATATTACAACAGATTCTTTTATTCTACCTTCCATTCCCTACTCTGTCATAATAGAGCATGAAAGGTAGCAGAAAAGAATCAATTGGGGAGCTTCCTCAATTCAGAAAAACTTTTTTTTTAAAGAAATTGATGAAACTGTGAAGTAAAAAAGAAGTTAAAATAATGGTGTATATAACTAGAAGATTTAACGGTGCTTAGATCTTGAGGTGGAATATGTGAGTTGTGTTAGGCCAACAGTTTATCGTTTTAAGCTAGATAGGAAATAATGTGAAAATGTGAACAAGATACAGAAACAAATTCTTTCAAAATAAGACAAAAATGATTAAAGCCTTGGCTCTTATCACTTATTCAGGTAAGTGTGCATTAATACTTCTTTTTTTTGTCAAATATTCCTGAGTGTTTGAGGGCCAAAGAGATACATGGATGATTGTCCCTACCCTTGAGGAATCTGGGATTTATTATTGGGAAGGAAGATATAATACTAATTGTAATACAGGCAGAATGGGATAATGGCTTTAGAAAAGACTCCTGAGTTCAGTGATGAATTCAGAGATGGCCCCTACCATCATGTTTTATCAGCAAATACTATGTGTCCATGATAGGTATTTCAGGTGCTACTTCTTTCCTTGACCGAGGTTTCATTAAAGCCATCTCACTTTGTGAGAATTCATTAATTTTGAAAAGAGTTTCTGAGATGGTAGGGAATGTAAACATATTAATTAGACAAGGGGGATTACTCTGATGTATCTTGGAAGACTCAAATGTAAAACTACTTTCAGATCCAAGGATCTGAGAACGTGAATAAAGACACTGGGTAGGAGTCAGAGGACCTGTGTTCTTTCTTTCCATCTTCATCTTTTTGCTTTTTCTTGGTTTCAGCCTTGCGAACCTGCTACAGTCTCTCCCATCACTTACCTCTGCGTTGTCCTTTAGCTATCATTCCATATCTACCCTCTTTGTAGAAATCTCAAAAAAATTAGCATGTGTCTGTTGTCTCCACTGCCTCACAACAGAGAACATTTTTTCCTTCTTTGAACATCTATTCCTTGGCTTATGAGAAGCCACATACTCTATGACCACTTATTATCATCTGTGGGCACTTCTCCCTCTTCTTGTCCCTTGAATATTAGTCTTCCCCACCCCTAACACTCCAAACTCTCCTTCTGAGAACACATTCATTCTTAGGGTATCAACAACCACTGATGGGCTAATGATTTTTCAAATCTTTATTTCTAGCCCCAGCCATATTCCAAATACTTCTTAAATCCTTCACCTGGCTAGCCCCATTGCAGCGGCCATCATTATCCCTTAAGCTTCACACTGTAAATCTCAAGTGGTTGATCTGTCAATTGATCACACAAGCACCTCAGGGATCCTTCTAAAATACAGAGTTGACCATCTCATTTCTCTGTTTGAAATCTCTTCCTGACAGAAAAAAAAAACCAAGCTCTCTCACGTGACATAAATGCCATCCAGAATCAAGTCCCCTCCACCCTGGCTTCCAGCAGCACCAAACAGCTTGTGGTTCCCTATACACCGTGACATAACCTTCTAAATATCTCTGATCATCCTCTACGGCAGTCAGGCACGGAGCCATGGTATTATCTGTGTAAGTTTCCCCTGTTAGACTGCTTCCTGAGGGTAAAAATACATGTTCTTTAGATCTATGTCCCTCATGCCAATACTGGGCACATTGTCAGCCTCAACATTTATTTGTTCGACAAGTATGTACTGAGCCCCTAGAATGCTGGCCAAAAAAACCCCAATCATGGTTTTGATGAACACAAAAATGATCCAAACTTAGGAATGACAACTGCTAAGTAAACAAGGGCTGATTTTGTTCTGCCAATATAGAATGCAATCCAAGACAAGCCACTTCCCCTGTCTATGTGTTTTCTTTTTCTCATCTTTAAGACTCTATAAAATCCTTTAAAAATAGAAGTATAAAATTACAAGTTCCTTAACACTGATAAGGATTTTTAAAAAAAATTTTAAATCAAATTAACCGTCAGATAAAGTACAGATTAGATGGATGCTAACAAGGCTTACTGCAGTGATCATTTCACACTGTATACAATTATCAAATCATGATGTTGTACACTTGAAACTAATACAGTGTTATACATCAATTATACTTCAATTAAAAAAACAAGAGTACTGGTTAAAGATTGGAGTTCTGAAGTCCAAAAGAAGTGGCTTCGTCTCTGCCCTTCTCCACTCATTTGCTGATGGTGTCAGATGTGTTACTGTCTCATTTACCTCCCTTGAATAAAATGGGGAAAATAATAGTACGGACTTCAAAGGCCTGTACTGCAGATTAAGTGAGATGATTTCTGGAAAGAGATTGCCACACAGCACTGCACATGGTAAGTACCTAATCCATTCTAACTACTAGTACGACTTGGGAAATCCCAAGGGCAGGGGCCTGGTCCTGAAATACTACCCTGGTATGACAAGATTTGTAAGATTTTGCCTTCACAAGTTGCATAGGGAGGTACATTAGCAGGAAGTACTGCAACATTATTAATTTATATCATACCTCTAATAACGAGATTGAGATATTGGTGAAAATGTGGTTGCATGTACAATGTTCTCCCCCGAGATCCATGCCAATCATACAGTCTTTTCCCAAGCCCTCTTACTATATTTTGTGTGTGTGTTTTCCCAAATGAAGCTATTTCTTAAGCAAATAATTAAGTACTTAAATATTTATCATTGTCACTATTTGAAGAACAAAATTACGAAAATAAATGACAATGAGACAGACCAATCTGGGGTCGATTAGGCAACATTCCTATCTCACTGTTTTACTCACTGTCAAATACAGTAAAAAAATTTTTTTTAATCACATTCACTAGAGAAAGATCAACATGAGTTAGTAGAACCTTAAGTTTTGAAGTAAGTGTACATCTGACAAATTTATCAATTACCTATTTTCCACCAGATATTGTGGTAAGTTTTGGAGAGAAAATGGGAAGCAAGACACTAATAATTGTTTTTGAAATGATACAAAGTTATTGCCAAAACTCTAGGTGTAACCAACTTTATGTGCTGGTAAGAATGTCTTAAATTAGCCTCAAGATTATTTGAACTTAAATGACTTTAATCATGCATTAGTCATGCATTCTTTAATAGGCTCTTAATGAGGGTTTATTAAAGTCTGGGTACTATAGCAGACCCAGGGATTCAAAGATGAATAACACCAGGCCCTTCCTTGAAGAAATTCATGGTCCAGCTGGGGAGAAAAAAATAAGTGAGAAATTACTATTCAAAGTGCTGTGAGACCAAAAAAAAAAAAAAAGAAAAAATTGAAAAGGTAATTGCCAAAGAGATAATCTAATTTTGTAATTTAGTAGAATTCTTTATATGTTAATATATACACATTAATATATCATATATATTCCTGAATGCTATTGATATATATCACAAATTATTTTTCAGAAGATTTAAAATAAATATAAATTTTAGCTAATCTCTAAGTGAAGGTAAATTAAACTTTACTAGAATCCAAACATTTCCAATTAGCTTTATTCTAACTTGGCCCGAAATATAAATAAAAGCACCAACAGTTTGTGGAAATAAAACTTTACAAGAAAATAATTTGCCAGCTTAATGCAGTTGAGCTGATAAATCCTGTATTTACAAGAAAAAAATTTTGTTTTGTGACATATCAAACTAAAAAAATGTACTACGGTCCATAAAGGACCAGACATTTTCTTCAAAATGTTGACTCTGCTATTGCCACACTCTGGAATGTTATTATGGAGCAAGAGTTTGCTCTTGTGACAAGAAAACATGGGGAAAGAAAACAGAAAAGTGAATTGTGGTTGGACTGAATAGTCCATTGGCAGGCAGTTATAAAAATAGACACTCTTTTAACACCTTTAGGCACTCCTTTTGCTGCTCTGCAGGTTTTCCAAGGCAGATTTTCAACTTAAAAGGCCACTGTGTCTCCTATTTAGCTTGCTCTTTAAAATAACTTACCTATCAATGTGTTAGGAAGAGAACTATGTTAAACTTATTGAAAAAGCAAACAATTAGCAAAAAGGCCTTCATTCTAAAACCAACAGATGTGCTGCTCAGACCACGGGCTAAGAAAGCTCACTGCGGTAAGAGCCTGTGAACCCGAAGTCCAAGGAGGCAGAGACAGCTATTCCCACATCCACCAAGCCCCTCGAACTTCTCAAGGCTCAGCATGCTCATTGCTAATGGCAACACCTGCTGTGTACCAATCACAAGGTTATCTTTGTGATATATTGCAGGTGAATCAGTTATAAATAAACAAATGAATCAAATCATTCATTTAAAAAAATGAATTAAGCCATTTATGTATTCGTTCAACCAACCAATATTTACTGAACCTCCAACCACACCCCAACATTATTGCAGGCACTGGAAATACTGCAGCGAATGACAAAGAATCCCTGCCCTTAAGGGACTTACAATCTAATGGGGAACATGGACAAGTTAAGAAGTGAGTCTATCCCATGTGAAGACTGCTACAAAAGGGCTGAGGGTACAGGGCACAGCAAGGAGGAGCTCTTCCTCAGGACTGGAGCGTCAGGGCAGGGTGCCGGCAGAAGGAATACGTAAGAAGAGACTTGAATGATGAGGAGAAGCAGGAAGTGACGGGCTGGCAGGGTTTCCCAGGTACAGAGAACAGCATGAGAAAAAGCAACCGGATATCAGAGAGCACATGGTACTTTAAGGGAATTGGATTATGCTGAGCAGGGGGAGGATAGGGTATGAGTTTAGAGAGGCAAGCAAAGACCAAATCAGGAAGGACCTTGGAAGCCACCTTAGGCAGGGTGGACCTCATTTAAAGGATGACAAAGAACCCTAGGAAGGATCACAAAGGAACAAGTGATCAGATATGGTTAAGAAAGATCCCCAGAGCTACAAAGAATTATAGAAAGCCAATGAGAGGGAAACCAGCTAGGAGCCTATTTCAAACATCCACGTGAGAGTTAGTAGGGGTATCAGATGGGGATGGAAACATTATAGATATTTGCAGGAGATGGCATAAACAGGACTTGATAGGTGGAGAGAGTTGAAGAAATCGGGAGTCAAGAATAAGTTCCAGATCTTGGCTTTGGGCACCTAGGAGGTGCCGATGCCATTTACTGGTTAGGAAGACAGGACAGCTATGTGCATTGGGGCAGAGAAAGTGACTATGGAAACAAGGTGCTTGTCCATGCTGAGATGTAAGGTAGGGAGCCAACCAGCAGATTTGGGAGTCACAGCCTTGTGGTATTAGTTATAGCCAAGAGGTTGCATGAAATGTCCCAGAGAGAAGTAAAATAAGACTTATTATAAGGGCAAACACCAACCTTTAAAAGATGGTCAGGTGAAGATCCGATGAAAATAGAATCAGATAGTCACTTAATACCTGTTATTTGCCAGGCACTGTGCTTGCCTATTGTGTGTATAAGCCTGAAAAGTTACAACGACCCTACCAATTACATTAGGGGTCTATTTTTTTTTTTCCTCTTGGGATTCAGTCTCTTGAAATTCTCTTTGGTCTACACAGCTGATAAAGTCAGTGCTCCTGGGGAGAAGCTATCTGGCTCTGAGTCGTTTTGGGATGGGAAAATTAGACCATCTCGGTCCAAGGTTTCAGACAGAAACCCTCTTGCCCTCCTTTGGACTTGCTTTAAATTCATCCATAGAACATTGAGGTTCAGTGTGCCAAGATGAAGGTGTAGGCCTAGGGCACAAAGGGAAAGGAAGCTATTTTTGCTAGCTTTGCTTCTAAGCCTTCGAACTTGTAACTAGGTATGATCCTCATGGCTTCCCAAAGTCTAGTCCAGATCAGCAAGAGAAAAGCTTCACACTGGAGAATGGAGCCAAATGCAAGGCATTTGGCAAAGTGTTTGGCAAAGTGTTTCTTGGCCTGGCGTTGTCATCATGTGTACTTGTGATTTTCATTTGGTAGAAAGCGGAATTATGAAGGAGGCACTGTTGAGATAAGATTCAGGTGTTTGGCTAACCTGTTGTTACTCCGTTCATTTTCCTGTATTGACACAAGTCACACCAAGGTCACAACGAGGACTAGATGAGACGCCATGTGTTCTGGTTTGCCCCAGACAGTACTGGTTTAGGCCTTTTGTCCCAGTATCCTGTCCAGTTTAGAAACTGACACACCCCAAAATGTTCCTGTTTGGATAAATTATATGATCAACCATGGGCACGTGGACAAAAGCCCAGGACTTGTAACTTTTAAACCAATGATTTTCTGCTTCTCTGCTCCTTTGGACTCTTGCTTATTTGTATGCTGTCTTTGGGCCTCCTCAACAGAAAGTTATTATTACTATTCAAAGCATATGACATGAATGGAAGGACAGCATCATCTTGGTTGATGAGTGCCAAAGTATTTTTTAAAATTAGTAAAAAAGACTTAAATATGAGTTGATCAAATGAAAATCTAGACAGGTAAAATTTACACATGATAGCAATGTTTAAAATTTTAACCATGTCTTCTAAAATTTTAGATGATTTTTATGATCCTGATTCCTGTAAATTTTATTGTGACTTGGCAACGGTTGCAGATTTTATAAAGTCTAATGTCTTCTTCCCCAGTTTCTGTCCCACCACATCGTGTTCCTATAGCCATTCTCTGAAGTCACATCAAAGATCTTCAAAAGGGCCATTTGCAATTTAGTTAATGTTTTCTTTAAAACCCCTGTTTGTTCGGTAATAAGGAAACTTTGATAATGAAAATAGTTAATCTAAGTGTATTTTATGAGGGGCACATTAAGGTTGGGCACTCAGTGGGTAAGTGTTTAACACTCACAAGGCTGTCAAAGCTCTTGGCAAGATCCAGTCCAAAGGGAGGCACGAAAGGGAAGAACATTCGGGATAAACAGAATTGGGCTACAATAAAGACCAAAACTATGGGAAATAGTGAAATAAAGTTGTTCTCTAAGAAGACCTTTGACTCTCAATGTTCTTGGGCTCATAATTACAGTTTGCCACCAACCAGGGTTTTGGATGTAAGCCTCGAATTTAATGAAATAGAACAGTTTATGTTTATAATCACCTATTGGGTAAATACACAGTATTATTTAGGAATTTCGATTCCATTGTAATCCATATATTCCTAATAAGGCCCTACTGACCTCAAGGGATGGTGCACACCACAACTAGGTCATGTGACTTTTTGCCTAGAAAGGCTCACAGCCACAGCCCCTGAAAGCAACTGATGACTTCCAGAAAAGGCTGTGGGCATTTGCAGGTGCTCTAGAAGGATCGTCATTTCTGACCTAATGCTTCCTAGAGAAGTACATCTTGAGGCCAAGTACATGTTAGGCCAAGGCCTCTCCTAGTGCTAGAAATGCTTCAGAACCGGAGGGCGGATGAGAAGATGTGGAGAGACGATCCTTAGAATCACAAATAATCCTGGTGCTCTGTAGGGTGCCTGGGTCTTTCCCAGCCTGTGTCTCACTGACGTACACTGGTAGGGAAGCAGGCCAACGCCATGCTACTTCTGGGTCCTGAGAGTGGGGGACTTACCACAGAGGAAAGGGGAGGCCTAGTGCAAAGTACTAGGGGCTCTAGGTATGTTAGCGTTCTCCACTCGAAAGTTATACACATATCTACAGGCCTAAAGGTAAGCATGTAAAACGATCTCAGCTATGACAACCACTCGTCTGTGTATGAGCTACCTCTTTCAAAATTATTTCAGTAGGCATCCTTACCTCATCTGCAACCTTCCACAGTTCTTGATCATTCCACTGCCCATAAGGATCCAAGTTTTTTCTAAATGTTCCAGAGAATATAAATACTTTCTAGAGCAATAAAGAAAAAAACAGGAAAGTATGAATAACCTAAACATCTTTGTATGCTTCCACTATTTTATTGCAAAATACCTGAAGCAGAAAAAAATACTTTAAAATAACAACAAATGTCCATGTACTTATCATCTAGTTTTCTTAAATTTTATTTTATTTTTAAGATTTATTTACTTGAAAGAGAGAGAGAGCACACAGGGAGGAGGGGCAGAGGAAGAGGGAAAGAGTCCAAAGCAGACTCCATGCTGAGCACAGAGCCCAATATGGGGCTCGATCTCAGGACCCTGAGATCATGACCTGATCCAAAAACAAGATTGGATGCTTAACAGACTGTACCACCTACGCACTCCTGGTTTTCTTAAATTTTAAAATTTTGTCATAGTTGCTTTGCGTTTTCTTTAAAGAAACAAAACACTACAGCTAAATTAGAAGCCCCTAATGAACACTTATCTCATCCCAATGTCCTTATTGGATAAGGATGAGGAAACAGATAATTTTAAGTTGTGGGAAATTAAAATTTTGTTTTATTCTTAGCACTTTCTCTATCAAGAGCAAACATAATAGAAAATTGAACAGTCAAAAAATTATGTTTATGAGTTATAATTAATTTGTTAGAACAATTTACTATCTTGTTCATGTATTTTCCCTGGATTCCTTTGATAAGTCTAGCTTCCTAAAGGATTTTGAAATTGTTTGAATGTACAGACACTTTATTTAAACACACATGTTCATCTGGTCTGTAAACCAAGGCCCACCTTGACCTGTACAACGAGGAGAAAGCGACAACTTAAGAATCAGTGCAAAAATGGAAATCGAATTTTTGTCTAAGTGAGTTCATGAACCAGATGAGGTAGAGCCTGCTGAGCGGACAAAATGACCATCTAATGTCCTGCCAGGAGAAATGCACAATTATCCCCCCGAGCCACTCTCCTTGCCCTATTACTGTCTACTCAGGGCTGCCTGGGGGGGCTAAAGAAAGTGTTTTAAAAGAAAATCACTGTCTGACTGAGAAGTGCTGATGTCACAATACTAATATTTAGTCCTCTCTTTGTGCATATGGGTGAACTGAAAAATACTTTTGAAGTTAACACGCAGAATAATATTTTCTTTGCCTTTTTTCTTTTGCCTTTGATTAATATCCAGTAGAGAATTAAGAACTACACTTTTTGAAGTCTTCATTTTCACAAGTTGCCTTACACTGAGAGAGAAAGTTCAGAGTCCATCTGATCTGAAAGGAACTGCACGAGACAGGTGGTATATGTGCCTCTTGGATGGAACAAGAGTATCCTCACCACGGCAGTCAAGTTCAAAGATGGTCACATTAAAGATCTCATTCCCTAGGGCATGGTTTAAGGCTTAAAGAACAACATTGTACCAAATATCTCAGGAACCATCTGGAGAGGAACAAGAAGACTGATGCTGGTATTTCTTAACCTGCATCGAAATCATCTTCCTGGGGCTGCTGGATGGCTCAGTTGGTTAAGTATCAACTCTTGGTTTTGGCTCAGATCATGATCTCAAGGTCATGAGTATGGAGCCTGCTTTCGTTTCGCTCTCTTTCTCCCTCTGTCTCTTTCCCCCGCTTCCCCAACCCACTTGTGCTCCCGCACTTGCTCTCTCTCTTTAAAAAAAATCATCTTCTTTTAGGGCACTTCTACTGCTTTACGGAGGTAGATATAAGAGATGAATATATAACTCATAAGACAATGGATAAATTTGTGCATCTTCCTCCAAACTTCCCAGAAAATGAAAGTAATGTCCAAATAAGCAGACAAAGAGCATTATCAGGGAATTCTGATAAACAAAGAATCAAATAAGAAGTGGCTCTGAAAACTCGAGTCAATTAATTATTTAAGCCATAGGCTTTATTTAGTACCTAAAGTTCAAAGGCTTACCAAGGAAATTTTGTTCTTCATTGTTTTTTACATTTTTTAAATAATATGGTTCTTTATATAAAAGGTTTCTTGCATTACTGACAAAGACAGGAAATAACGATTGCACGGTTTACCAAATATCAGACAATGCATGACACACTTTGGAGAAGTTATCTCCACTGGGAACCAAGCAGATACCAAGAGCTTTGTTTTATGACAGATTTGCCGTAGGACACGTAAGGTTCTTGACATGCATTATCTCTTTTCATCTTCCAGTCAGTCTAACGAAATAAACTCTATCATGGCCCACAAAGACATCACAGCTGGGAGAACTTAAGAGACGTTTCCAACATCATTTAGCTAGTAGATAGTACAGCTAGAATTCAGACCTGAGGGTGTTTCCAAATATGTGCTACTTATCATCACAATGAAATCTCTCAAGTCCTACGCAGATCAGTTTTTATTTCTGATCTGCGACTCAGGAATGATTAAAGGTTGGGCAGAAGCAGCCCAATGGGTCTATGAAGAGCCCATCAGTGCTCAGCAGCATAGCCTTGTGTCAGCATTGTTAGCCATCTGCCGGCGGCAGGCTCGGTTCCTGCACCTTGAAGGAAGAGGCTTGCATCCTCTACCTAGGCAGAACCCAAGTTGAAGGGTTTTTATACAGGTTACAGTGTCTTTGTAACCTTCAAGGATATTTACACATCCGGTGGAACAGAACACTAGGAAATTTTAATTTGGCCAAATGGAATAATGTCATTATTCTGGAGGGCTATGGGTGGAGGCCAAAGGTATCATGACAACAAAGCAGCCCCAGAGGTGATTAAAGGTAATGTGACTTGCAAAGATGCTGTAACAATACAACTCTAAGAACAGGAACCCACTGTTTCTCACTGTCAAATGGGGGAAATGCCACCTTTCTTCTCAAACCTACTCTACCTATAGGCTTTCCCATTTTGTTAAGTGAATGGCAACTTTATTTCCTCAATCCAGAAACTTTGGAGTCATCCATGACTTCTTCCCCCCCACCCCGTCATCCTCCCAAATGGAATCAATCATCAGTCCTCTGGATTTTCCCCTCAAATATACCTCAAATCCAGTTATTTCTCCATCCCTACTGCCACTAAATAGTTCAAAACACCAATATCGCACTCTGGAACACTGTAAGAACCTTCTAATTGATTTTTTTTTCCCTCTCTCTTGCCTCCCTTCCAGTCTATTTTTATTTAGCAACCAGTGCAATTGCTACACATGTAAATTGGATTATCATTAACCTTTGGTTTTCCATTACACTCAAGGCAAAATATAAAATCCTTCAGATGGCCTGCAGACCCTACATGATTTAGCCCCTTCTACTTCTGGCTCATTCAGCCCCCTGCTCTATCCCCTCCCTTTTTCACCCCAGCCACATGGCTTTCTTTCACTTCCTCAGTTTCTCTATACATTCCTTCATCCTGCTTACGAATTTCAGCATGCACATTTTTCCCATGGCCAGTCTTTTTTTTTTTTTTTTTTTTTAAAGATTTTATTTATTCATTTAACAGAGAGAGAACACAAGCAGGCAGAGAGGCAGGCAGAAGCAGAGACAGGAGCAGGCTCCCTACGGAGCAAGGAGCCCGATGCGGGACTCGATCCCAAGACGCCGGGATCATGACCTGAGCCAAAGGCAGTTGCCCAACCAACTGCGCCACCCAGGCGTCCCCCATGGCCAGTCTTTAGAGGAATAATACTAACTACCCATTAAAACTCTGATCTTTCTATGTCATCGTTGAGAAATAGTATGCCTAACTTTATCTCATAACAGCTTAATCATTTATACATAATACTTATCAAGTGCCAATATATGTTCATTTTATTTAAAATAGACACATATTCAAAATTGTGAAGGAAGAAAGATGTAGAAATTGGACATCCAAAAGTCTTAGATGTAGTGGATTTGAGACTACCCAGAAATTCTGTAGGTCTTTTGTTTACAGTTTATTGTCTAGCATTAAAATATTGCTTTAAATTGAAAGCATTAAAGTAACGCTTTCATTTTATTTTATTTTATTTTATTTTATTTTATTTTATTTTATTTTATTTTATTTTATTTTATTTGACAGAGAGATAGAGAGCACGAGTAGGCAGAGCAGCAGGCAGAGGGAGAGGGAGAAGCAGGCTCTCCACTGAGCTGGAGCCCGATGTGGGGCTGGATCCCAGGATCCTGGGATCATTACCTGAGCCGAAGGCAGACGCTTAATGACTGAGCCACCCAGGCACCCCACTTTCATTTTAATTTTTAAAAGATTAACTGAATGGACTGGTTCAGTTACAATTAAATTTCATACAATTAACTACACATTTCATTCCTGTCCTATAAATAGCATCTCTTCCTTTTGGAGCTGCCAGACAATGTCTTAGTTCCGTTTTCTAAACTGTGTGAAGGTTCCACAAAGGCATCTCTAAAGCCGAGAGGTCCTTGCAGGTGACCTACGTCCTTTCCCCAGGTTTACAAATGAAACAGCCAAGGCCCTGAGAAGTTATGTGGCTTGGCCAAGGTGACACAGTCAGATGGATTAGACAGCAAAAAAATACAGCTGAAACGAAAAATCACAATGATCCTCTCTTTTAAGAAACTATTCACCAATAGGAAAATGAGGACGTGCAAATATTGATATTTATTTAATGTCATGGATGTATGGCACAAAGAGCAATTCTTGGGACTCCAGGAAGAATGAAGAGAGCACCATTGTTCACCAGCTGACCAATCTCTTTCCTGAAGCTGATTCCTCTATTCCTCAACTCAAGGAGCCCGCTGAGCCTACGTGGGGTGCTCGCACACCTCAGAGTGCCTCACATCCCACTACAGCAGGCAGTAGGCTTTAGCCTTGGATGTCAAATGAAACAAAAATGCAATTTGGCTTCCACGGTGATTGAATACAGCATAAATTAAATAAGCGGGAGGAATAACTCCTTCTCCTTATGTTTATAGTGCTGTTTTGCTTTGGCCAGAAGGGAAATATATTGATGCAAATATAATGTAAAGTTCTATTAAAATGTTGCCCCAATGCTTATAAACAGCAGATTGGCTGTGAGCTTACCTTCTGGCAATGTCTGCAAAATTTTATTGTAAGCTGAATCTATACAATAAAAATTATTCAATTTGAACAAATCAAGATTCTAAGGTTGCATTATAGAATGTCTAAAAATAAGTGTTGTTTGGCTTTTAAGAATATCTATTAATGAGAACAAGATGAATAAAATATTATTCAAAAATGTTTAAGATTTAGGAGGCTAATTTTATAATGTTAATGTACATATTATTTATTTATATGTAAATGACTGCGTGTTGGACGTTCAAATATTTGGTTTCTGTAAAGTCATTTAATGTGTCACAACCTTTTATTCTACAACTTTCTAGTATACACTTTTTAGAGATAGCATTTTAAAAAATGATTTCCAGATCTGACAAAATTATTAAAATTTTCAAATTTTTCGGATCATAAATAGTAAAGTTGTGTCATACTACTATCCATACTAGTTATTTTTCTCTTCTCCCTTTTTTCCTTTATTTTTTTTCTAAGCAAACTCCACACGCAATGTGGGGCTCAAACTCACGACCCTGAGATCAAGACCCCCACTGCTCTACCCACTAAGCCAGCCAGACCTCTTCTCTTTTCCTTTGAATTTGGTACCTGCCCCCACTGTAGTCTTTGCTATAGTCCGGGATCTTACCACATCACAGCTGGAGAGTTTCTCAGCCCATGCCCTGCCTCTCACACTTCCTCCCAGTAGCCAGTCCGCTACTCACTGCTGTCAATGGCAGGCCCTTCCGCCACCCTGCTCTTCCCTGCTCAGAGGCACCCCCTCACCCAGCTCTTCCCGGCTCAGAAAGAGTCCACTCCTTCCTCACAGGGCCATGTCAGTACTTATCAAGTCTTTCCCTCTTTCCCCTAACACTCCCTAACAAGTGGTTTCCCCTGCCTTTTGCGCCCCAACTCTTTCCAATCCCTTTCTCTGTACTTGTTCATAATATCCCTGTCTGTCTGGGATCCTGGAATATCCTTCCCACCATACCCTGCCCCCAACCCTTCTAAAACCTGCAAACGTTCTGGCCCATTATAACCCACCTTAACTACCACCTTCTCTGTGAAACCGTCCACACTCATTTGTTCCTAGCAGTGGGAGGAGAAAAGAAGGATGCAGAGACAGTGAGCTGGTAGAAGCAGCAACAGCAGAGCTTCTTGCTGTCCTCACCCTCATAAGCACCCACGACACCCCCTGAACAGCCACTTGCCTTGACTCATAACTATATCTAATTAACTGTCTCGCGTTTATCATTTTGGTTTCTTCTTTTGGTCTCTGACTTCAATTTTGAACTTCTCATTGGAAGCTCATAGGTGGGATTCAGACCTCAATACCCCTCATATGACTACAGAATCTATAGCATACAGAGTTATAGTATGCTATGATTTTAAGCATATAGGAGTTTTACAACTAATTATTTAATTATTAATTATTATTACACTGAATGAGAACTGCAACACTCCCAATTCCATCGCTCAAATCTAGAGGTACATGTTTTGGCCCTCTCTGATACCCTTCGCAGCAAAAGCCATTCCAGCTCTTTAGTGGACAGATGGTATGTGGTCACGGATTATTTTCAGGTCATAAGGTCTCACTGCAAGTATAGACCTGATTATTTACTTCAAACAGCTTCTAGCTTTTCAAAGTCGTAATTAAAGTCTTACAAGTACATTTAAAAATAATTTTTCTGTCTTTCAGGAATAAAGTGCTCCACAAAGTTCAAGGCTAATAAATAATTTCAAGTCTTGATATTCAAATTGCCTAAGGCAATGGGGCTCTGACAGGAGGGCACACTGCCTCCTCCCATGCCCTCAGACAGAGCTTACAAGTAGAGTGGGACAAATTAAAGAAGGCTCCATCTTGAAATGTACATAGTACCCTTTTTTCTAGGCTGGTGCGTTCTCTAAGATTGCTTTCTAGCTATAGTGCACACATCCACGCACATGCGTGTGCGCACACGCTCACACACACACACACACAAACAAACAGCAAGAATTTGCCAAAACTAATGACATCTTGTGATTCCACAGCTAATTTCTAAGGATCACTATGAGGGAGAGAAAAAATTTTTTGTTCAACATTTGTTCCTGTTTCATGTGTCTCAAAACAAGTGACTAATTGACCCAGAGGTATCTGATGTTTCAGAGATGTCCTTGCAAGGTCAGAAAGATGGAAGGAAGAAAGATGGAAAAGCAAACAACAGTTCTTGGATTTTTTACCCTTTCTTCCTTCTTTGTTTTTTGTTTTGTTTTGTTTTTTAAGATCAAATTCCAAAAAAAAAAAAAAAAAGATCAAACTCCAGGCAAAGAAGTAAAAATCACTTAATTTGAACTTCTAAGGAAAGTTAGGAAAAATAAAAGCATCTCCCAGTTAGGATATTAAAAAGACATGAGGAGTTTGTCCTCTCCTTTCTCAGTCAGTCACTTAATACTCTCAAGCCCACTGTTGAAAAAGTAGGACATTCTGTCTATAGATATCCCTGTGATACTAGGAGACAGTCCCAGAAACCAGGGTCATAAAAATGTAGAATGAGATACACCTGTATTAGTATGATCACACATTTTTGAAGGCGTATCTCAAAGTATTTCTTATTTAGGTTGTGCAATTTTATAAAGCTTGAAGCCACAGAGAGGGAAAATGAAATAAAAGCAAGACTGGAAGATTCACTTCAGCAGAAAGAGAAGATAAAGACTTTTCATAACTGGTTCATTCAGTTTTCCTTCAGGTCTTATATACATAGGTTCCTTAATAGAACACATAATTTTTTAAAAATCTATCATACGGCAGATAAACTAAGGGATCTCTAGTGAAATTGAAATTATTTTTTAGAGCTGTACTTATGCTAATATATAGATCTGTGTGAATAATAAGAATGATAAAAACAAAACAAAACAAAAAAACGAAAGCTTCACTACTGCGGTTAAAAATAGGACCAGGAGACTTAGAGTCAAAAGAACAGCAATGCGTCTTGGACACCCAGACGACCAGATTCTATTCTGTGTTCTTCAACATTGTTATCTTGCCTAAGGCTATCTCCTCGGGATACTTGTATTCCTAGTGTTTCTTTATCTTTAGACCATCTGACAACCCTTTTTTTCTTTCTGAAAAACAATGCTGTTTTTCAAAAGTTCGACCAGGATTAAGCTTCTGGCAATATGGCAAAGTCTAGACAAAAAAATTAAAAGCATCAATCTAGCAGCTACAATATTTAGTGCCTCATTAGGTGAAAAAAGGCAAATGTTCCACTAAGGTAATCTATCAAGAAATACGAGCTTTTTTCTCAGGCTAGATTTATAGTCCATCTATCTGGAGATGCTCCCGGCATTTTAATTTTGTTTTAAATGTAGAGAATTGTTAGAAAGTGCTGGTTGAATGAATAGAGCCCATTAATACAAAGGGAGCAATGCAGTAACTAAAGCAAGGTCTATGCCCACAGAGAAGAAAGCAAAAGCCAGAAGGAATGCAACACGTGCCTTTCAGATTTGGCTCTAGTAACAACATTCCTTGGTTTCTGAGATCATTTTATTTTATTTTATTTATTTATTTCTGAGATCATTTTAAACTGGAACTGCTATTTCTCTCATATATAAGAAATCCTCCTCTGCAATGACACAGAGAGAATGCTACTAAGCCAGGGAAGCTAGCGATCCTTTGTGACTGGAATCAAAGAGTGACATTTAAAAAAAAAAAAAAAAAGCTACAGATTAATCTGACATGGTTCATTTTATCCAAAGAACAAAAAACAATCATTATACTTTCTATTTCCAATTCCACTACTTCGTGCTTCCAAGTGTTTCTTATTTCAGCAGCATCATTTACATCTTGCAAAGCATTTCTCAACCTGCTGGGATAGCTAACTTGGAACTCAGACCACTGAAGGAGGAGAGAAAACACTGATTAAAAACAAAAGTGCCATGCTCCCATGTGGACTGTGTCTTCTGGGAAAGGCTGTCAAAACTATTAATAGTTCAATCACTGTATGGCAGAGAGTTCCAAACTTTTAGAGATAGTTACCTTTTTCCCTATGAAAACACTGTATTGTGGAAAAAAGATAGCAATAAATAACAAATACATTTTACAGGGAAATGTGATTTTCTTAAGTATCAAATAATGGTAAAAAATATATAGTTAGTCACTTTTTTTTTTTTTACTAAGTCTTTCTGATTTACCTGTGGGATCACTCCAAAGGCTTTCCTCCACTCTTGCAAAGTTATCGAATCCCAAGACACACCATCTATTTGGATTTCTCCCTCAGTGTTCAGCAGTCTCAAAAAAGCCGATAACAAAGTACTCTTCCCTGATCCAGTTCTTCCCAAGAGGCCCACCTAGAAAAGAAGAGTGACAGAATTACTCCTCTGACATACAGACACCATATGAGAAATGTAATCTGGTATTACAATTCACTAAAAAACATCGGAACTGGGTTTTTGTTTTTGTTTTTAATATCACCAGGGGAAGATTTCAATTTTTTCATTCAAACCTTTCTGTAACACTCCCAATTCTGACCAATAGGGACCTAGGGCAGAACAACCCTAGAAAAGAATATAGAAACTGACCATAAGGAACTAGACTCTTAATTCTGGACCCTTCATTTATCACTGACTTTTACTAATGGCATATATGTTTAAAATACCCATTTTGCATGAAGGAAAACAAAGTTACTGTGTCTCAATGCATACCAATTCTAAGGACGGTCTTAAGCCAAGAGCAGGGACCTATATGGCTTGATCTAGTTCCTAACATGAATGTGAGCTTGAAAGTTAATGAATCTGAAACAGTTCTAATATTCAGATACTGTCCATAATAAATTAAGCACCAGTTTATGCCTGATGATAAACAAGAAAAAGTTCAGTGAGCTCTGTGTTCCCAGAGAAGGCAGGCCAAGCCTTGCCACTTGGTGGACAAGCATTTGGACAGTTGTCAAATCAAATTCTTACATCTACCCTGCCTGGAAGGAAGAGAACTTAGAGAAGTGAAAAGGATATTAAGGAAAAGGAAACAAAACAAAACAAAACAAAGCTATTCTTGTTACCAAAGCCTGTTAAGAGCACAGAATGGAAGGGACAATGCCATGCATTGCGAGGGGAGAGCCGGTGCTCCAGCAAGCCCACAGGGGCCCGACTTCTGTGTTCCATGTGGGCTCATATCCAGCACTTAGAGGAAGATGCTTTGAGTGGGCAGAACATTCACTGAATAAATGTTTACTTCCTTCCCCTTACATGACTTCTGTTTCTCTTTTATCATTTAGCTTTTTTTATAGGAGAGCTGAGCCAGTCATCTTTTAGAGTAATGCTTTTTACACTACTTGTGGCAAAGAAGAGTAGAAGAGTTCTATTTTGCTTTGTTTATTTTTAGTTTCTGATCCATGGCATATCAGTACTTTAAAATGAAAGATAATAAAAATGAATTTCTACATGCTTACTCTAAGTTCTTATACTTATCAGAGACCACTAACAGCTTATAAATCAGAACGAGTTCACGGACCACAATGAAAGCTTTAGAGCTTCTAACAATCCATGATAACAATAACTTGTTGAATACTTATTAGGAATCTTGTAATAAACTAGGCCTTTGGGATAAGTTGGTAAACAATAATGACACCATGTCTTGTTCACAAGAGCTCTGTAATGTGACTTTCACAAATGCTTATTCCTGAGACAACTAAGAAAATCAGATAAGCCAAAAGTTATACACAACACCCTTTTGATGTTCTTCACACTACTAATCAGAAACTGGGATTATTGTGTTTATTTTTTCTTGATTATTCCTTGTGTTAACCCCAAGGATTTAAGTTCAACAAGGACAGGGTGGTCTATGTTGTTTCCCACTGAATTCTCAGCACCTGCCATAGTGGGTGCATATGAAGTGCTCAATAAATGGTTCTTTGGATTGACTGAGGGTCAGGTAGATGGAAGGAAGAATGAGTGGACAAATGGAATATGGATTAGATACACAGATGAATGGGTGGGTGGGTGGGTGGATGGATGGGATGGAAAGAAAGAAGGAAGAAAGGGAGGGAGAGAGAGAAAACAGACGAATGAATAAACCTATTTAGTTGATCTAACAAACAAAGGAATTTAGTTAATTTTGGTCAAATACCAAATCAAGTTTTGTTTAAAAATCTTGTGTAATTTGATATGCACACCTCCATTTCTGAATTAGCCCATGCTATATAAATATATTCATCATATGCCATGATTTTTCAATCACAACAGTAAAGCTTTTATAAGCCATCTAAATATGCCTTGTGTAGGTGAGATATGGGAGATGGAAAGTTCAATAAGAGGAAGTGATTTGCTTTAAAGTCATATCACAAATTTAATCAGACAATAAAAAGAAACAAAAGGTATCCAGATTGGTAAGGAAGCAGTAAAACTTTCACTATTTGCAGATGACATAATACTCTAAACAGAAAACTTGAAAGACTATTAGCTAAATTGCTAGAACCGAAATATGAATTCAGTTCATCTACAGGATACAAAACCTTATCCAGATGTACAGAAATCTGTTGCATTTCTATATACCAATAATGAAATATCAGGAAAAGAAATTAAGGAATCAATCCCATTTACAACTCCACCAAAAATAATAAGATACCTAGGAATAAACCTAACCAAAGAGGTGAAAAACCTCTACGCTGAAAACTATAAAACACTGATGAAAGAAAGGGACAATGACTGGAAGAAAAGATGATTGGAAAAAAAAATATTGTTAAAATGTCTATACTACCCAGAGAAATCTACACTTTTAACACAATCCCTATCAAAATACCAACAGCATTTTTTTTACAGACTTAGAACAAACAATCCTAGAATTTGTATGGAACTACAAAAACCCTTAATAGCCAAAGCAACCTTGAAAAAGAAAAGCAAAGCTGGAGGCACTACAATTCCTGACTTGAAGTTCTATTACAAAGCTGTAGTCATCAAGACAGTACAATACTGGCACAGAAACAAACACATAGGTCAATGGAACAGAATAAAAAACTCAGATTTGGACCCACAACTATGTGGTCAGTTAATCTTCAACAAAGCAGGAAAGAATATCCAATGGTAAAAAAAAAAAAAATCTGTCCAACAAATGGTGCAAAGAAAACTGGACAGCAACATGCAGAAGAACGAAACTGAATCACTTTCTTACACCATACACAAAAATAAATTCAAAATGGATTAAAAACTTAAATGTGAGATCTGAAACCATAACAATCCTAGAACACAGCATAGGCAGTAAACCCTTTGACATCAGCTGTAGCAATTCTTCCTAGATATGACTCCTGAGCAAGGGAAACAAAAGCAAAAATAAACCTTTGGGACTTCATCAAAATAAAAATCAATAAAACTAAAAGGCAACCGACAGAATGGGAGAAGATATTTGTAAAGGATATATCTGATAAAGGGTTAGTATCCGAAATCTATAAAGAACTCACAAAACTCAATACCCAAAAATGAGTAATACAATTAAAAAATGGTCAGAAGACAAGAATAGACATTTCTCCAAAGAAGACATCCAGATGGCCAACAGACACATGAAAAGATGTTCAATATCACTGGTCAGCAGGAAAATACAAATCAAAATTACAATGAGATCCTCACACCTGTCAGAATGGCTAAAATCAACAATACAAAAAAAAAAGGTATTGGCAATGATGTGGAGAAAATGGAACCTTCCTGCACTATTGGTGGGAATGCAAGCTGGTGCAGCCGCTCTGGAAAACAGTATGACGGTTCCTCAAAAAGTTAAAATAGAACTACCCTATAATCCAGCAATTGCACTACTAGGTATTTACCCAAAGAATACAAAAATACTAATTCAAAGGGATACATGCACCCCAATGTTATAGCAGCATTATCCACAATAGCCAAATTATGGAAACAGCCTAAGTGTCCATCAACTGATGAATGGATGAAGATGAGGTATGTATATACAATGGACTATTACTCAGCCATAAAAAAGAATGAAATCTTGCTATTTTCATCAACATGAATGGAGCTAGAGAGTATTTAATTCTCTCTCTTTCTTTTTTAGAGAGAGAAAGAGAAAGCATGATTGGGGAGGAACAGAGCGAAAGGGTAACAGAGAGAATCTTGAGAAAGAATCTCACTGAGTGTGGAGCCCGATACAGGGCTTGATCTCACAACCCTGAGATCATGACCTGAGCCAAAATCAAGAGTCAGACACTTAACTGACTGAGCCACTCAGGTATCCCTGGAGCTAGAGAGTAATATGCTAAGTGAAATAAGTCAGTCAGATGAGGGTAAATACCACATGATTTCATTCGTATGTGGAATTTAAGAAACAAAACAAATGAGCAAAGGGGGGAGAAAAAGAGAGAGGGGCAAACCAAGAAATAGACTCTTAACTATAAAGAACAAACTGATGGTTACCAGCAGGGAGGTGGGCGGGGGGGGAATGGGCAAAATTAAGGTAATGAGATTAAGGAGGGCACTCGTGATGAGCATTGGGTATTGTACGGCAGTACTGAATTATTATATGTACACCTGAAACTAATATCACACTGTATGTTAGGTAACTGGAATTTAAATAAAAACTTTAAAAATAAATAAATAGATAAAAAATAAAAAAGTCACATCACAATTTTTTTTATAAAAAGTACCTTGAGGTTCAGACCTTTATATCATTAGCCAGGGTTCTAATAACTAGGATAAATGACCATGTTCCCTTCCAAGAAGCAAATATGGAAAGTTTTAGAGAACTCAGTTTTTATGTTGGTATAAGACTAAAGTGAGAGGCAATTTGTAAATTTTTGTTTAGCTTTAAAGTTTTGTAGCTATTCTCTGGTTCTTCTATATTATTGAACTGCTGATATTGCACTGTGGCTGACATTAGGAATGGTTCATACCTAACAAAGTCTTCTTGTTTATATAGTTGGCACATAATAATTCTTTTCCGGGATTTGTTTTTCCAGGCTTCTCAGTGATCTGTTGAACAAGGCCAGAGTACTTTCCGCAAATGAGCTTTTAAGGTATATCCTAATTCCAAGTCAGTGATTTCTAGTAACTTCAGTGAACTTCCTTTCTGAGAATTTTGGATCAAGATAAATCAAAATATTATGTGGACAGCTAAACAGTGTTGAATTTGGTGCTGGTTGTAATTGCATTGTACCATGAATAGAACAGTCTCAGTACATTCTTTTCAGAGTGCCTGATTCACTATTTTAGTATTGCGACAGACTGAAACTTGCTATAATTATTTTTCATCTTCTGTGGTCTTCAGAAATCAAGACACCAAATAAAATGAAATTTAGCTCTCCAGTGATAACTATACCTTTTATGTATTTATTATCAATGAATCATAATTCTTAACAAGTTCTTGAGAATATGCTCCTCATAACTCCAAGATAAATTACTGAATAAGATTTAGCTACTAAATAACAATTTTTATCAAGACAGGATGCTATGTGTGTTTAACAAACAAACAGACATCTAAGTGTTTCTGCTGCTACGATCTGAACCCTTGATACTGTTTGAATTGCTTCTGGCATCTCAGCATTTTGAAGAGACTACAAATAAAGAAGGCAGGTAAGCTCACCCAGAAGAATAAACCTTGAAGTACTATTAAATATCTATTTAATAAGAGGACTATCCAGGACTGTGATAGATACAATTTATCACCTAAAGCATTTTGATAAGTTCACATTTATCACGTAGAACTTGGCTCTCAGTTAGAATCCCAGTCTGCATTTTGAGAGGAAAAGAAAAGGGAAAAAGAAAGAGATATTCTATTGGGGGAAGGTAATATGGCTAATAAAATTCAGACAAAAAAAAAAATCAAAAGTTTTTAAGAAAACAACTATTTGAGATTAAAAAGAAAAAACACGTATTTTTTAAAGTAAAAGTTGTGAAAATCTTGCTCTATTTCTCATGCACTGAAAATAAAATTTAAAATACAGATTCTGTGAAGTAAAGGCCTAAATTAAAAGCAAAGAAGATAATGAGACATTGCTTCCCTAAAATAATTGTTACAAAGTGTTTTCATATGAAGACTGAATAACCATTCTGCATAAAATATAGATTTTTAAAATCTTTCACCATGTTATGAGCTGAATGTTTGTGTCTCCCCCAAATTCATATGTTGGCCTTTGGGAGGGGATTAGGTCATAAGGGTGGAACCCTTATGAATGACATTAATGCCCTTATAAAGAAACTCCAGAAAGCTCCCTCACCTCTTTCGCCATATGAGGTTACAATGACAAGACGAACATCTATGAGGAAGTGCATTCTTATCAGACAATGAATCTACTGGCACCATGATCTTGGACTTCCCAGACTCCGGAATTGTGAGATATAAATTTCTGTTGTTTATAGGCCTACCCAGCCTATGATATCTTGTTACAGCAGCCCAGATGGACTCGGGCACACCATCTAACCTAGAATGCTGAAATCTAACAAGAAATGCCCACTTAAGTCCTTTTCAAATGTTTTCTTTTTTTTTTTTCAAGATTAATTAGACTACAGCTGATCTTGTAGGATTTTGGATAATCAAAATAATATACTGACTTTGAGTCTTCTTCTTAATTTAGCATGCAAGAAGTATGTTTGGGGCATTTTGTTATAGACTGCACGATGCTGTTATAGGTTCCAAGGGCAAGGCAGTACAAACAATAATCTTAAGAGAGCTGCTCAGAATAATATTTTAACAATCAATTCCTATACTAATCAACCCTATGATCTAGAAGTAGGTATAAGTTATTCACTCATTCATATTTAACATATAGTAAGCCAGGCAATGTGCTACACAAAGAGATGAAAAAATGAAAAACAGGATTTCTGCTTTCTGGCCCAAAATATAAGGAACTTGAATATTATCACTCTGTCCTAACAAGTAAAACGCTGAGCAAACTGAAAATCAAAAGTCTTCTAACATCTGTTAAAGAGTGAGGATACAGAACAAATCATAACCACCATAAATGAAGAGACAAACAGATATAGAGACTCACAAATTACTAGAGAAGAAACCATGATCAGAAACCTCTGCGGAAACCAGAGTCAGGGTAAAAAAAAATCCTAAATATAACTGACAAATTTTGGAGGTTCAGTGTGGACAAGCCTGAGAGTAAAGTCCAGGAGAGGTAATTTGCAGAAGGGCCCCAGACTTTTGTGAGTATTGCCTCAAGGAGCCCCACAGTGAAAAACAGAAAAATCCCTTGGTACATCCAGCAGGAGGAGGGAGAAAGCAACAATTTTGCAATATCCCAGAGCATTAAGGAATTTTGCTCTTCACAAGGCGTCCCTCAAGAGAAACTATTTTACAAGACCATAACCTACTGGGGTTTTTATTAGAACCCAACTGATCTAGGCAATGAAAATACCCAATTCCAGCTCACACTTTAGATCCTGTGGCATGCAGTGCAAGTGGTACAGAGGGAAATTTATAATATTAAATGCATATATTAGAAAAGAAAACATATCTAAAATTAATAGTCTAAGTTTCTACCATAGGAAACTAGAAAAAGAAGAGTAAATTAAATTGAAAGGAAGCAGAAGAGAAATAATAAAAATTAGAGAATCACCTAATTGAAAATAGGAAATCAGAGAAAATCAACGAAAGCTGATTCTTAGAAAAGATCAATAAAATAAATAAACTTCTAGTCAGGCTAAGAAAATGAGAGGTAACACAAATAACTAATATTAGAATTGCAAGAGGGGACATTACTACATATCCCATGGTGAGAGAATAATAAAGGAAGACTATAAGTAACTATATGCTCACCAATTTGATAATCTAGATGAAATGAACCAATTCCTCAAAAGATACAATCTTCCAAAGTTCATGCAAGAAGAAATGAATGATCTAAAGTAGGCATATATCTTTTAAAGAAATTGTATCAATAATTAACAACCTTTCAATTCATAAATTTCCAGGTCCAGATTGATTTGCTGGTGAATTCTACCAAATATTTAAAGTAGAAATTCTCTACCAATCCTCTACTTCTTCCAGGAGATAGAAGCAGAGGGAATACTTCCTAACTATTCTATGAGGACAACATTAACAGAATACCAAAACCAGGAAAAGGCTTTAGAGACCAAATTTCTCATGAACATAGAATCAAAAATCTCCAATAAAATATTGGCAAATCAAATTGAACAATGTATAAAGAGATTATATATACCATAACCAAGTCGGATTAATTCCAGATACACAATGTTGGTTCAAAATTTAAAAATGAGTTAATATAATTCATTCTACCAGTGGGCTAGACTAAGAAAAGTATATGGTTGTAAAAATAGATACAGAATTCATTTAACAAGATCCAGTGCTTATTTCTGATAAAAATTCTTGGCAAACTAGGAATAGAGGTAAATTTCCTTACCTTGATAAAGACATCTATAATAACCCTATAGTAAACATATGTAAGGGTGAGAAACTCAAAGACTTCCTGCTAAGGTCAGGAACAAGGCAAGTATGTCCTTTCCCATAACTCCTTTTCCACATTATACTGGAAATTCTAGTTAATGCATTAAGACCAGAAAAGGAAATAAAAAGCATTCAGACTGGGAAGAAAGAAATAAAACTGTCTGTTCACAGATGACATTATTATATATGTAGAAAATCTAGAAGAATCGGCAATAAAACTCCTTTAACTAATAAGTGATTATTTATAGCAAAGTTATAGGATACAAGGTTAACATAGAAAAGTCAATTGCTTTCCTAAATATCAGCAATAAACAAGTGGAGTTTGAAATTAAAAATACATTATCATTTACATTAGCATTCCCAAAACAAAATACTTGGATATAAATATAAGAAGATATATACAAGGTCTAGATGAGGAAAACCACAAAACTCTGATGAATGAAATCAAAGAAAAATTAAGTAAGTGGAGAGATGGTCCGTGTGCATGAAAAGGAAGATTCAATATTGTCAAGATATCAGTTCCTCCCTACTTGATCTATAGATTCAATGCAATCCCAGTCAGAATGTCAGCAAGTTATTTTGTGGGTCTGACAAACTGATTCTAAAGTTTATATGGAGATGCAAAAGACCCTGAATAACCAACACAATACTGAAGGAGAAGAACAAAGTTACACCGCTGACACTATTCAATTCCCACGACTTTGACTTAAAAGATCAAGGCTGTATACTATGAACACCTTCAGTTTCCCAACTCTACTCATCTTTCTCTTTAACTCCAGTTATCTGCTTTCCTTCTGTCTCAAAAAACAAACAAAACAACAACAACAAAACACAAAAAATCTCTATAGTACAAAGGCAAAATCCCTTCATGTAGCCATT
This sequence comes from Nasua narica, assembly GCA_028533885.1. Taxonomy (NCBI): domain Eukaryota; kingdom Metazoa; phylum Chordata; class Mammalia; order Carnivora; family Procyonidae; genus Nasua; species Nasua narica. The sequence continues at coordinate 64,478,968 of CM052806.1, read as the reverse complement.
CTCTTAGGCAGGAGTTCTTGCTATCTCTTTCCCACCACCAACATTGGTGTTCTACATAACTCCTCATTTCAGTACTCACCCATTCCCTAACCCTTTGCAGTTGGACTTGTACCCTCATTTCTCTACACCTAATGACGTTCTCATTCTTGGAAGAGCATGTATCGGTGATACAGATAACTGTCCTTACACTCAGACTTTTTATCCAGTAGGGTTGGGTGGGGCTCAAGAATTTACATTTCTCACAAGTTCTCCAGTGATGTAGATGATCCTGGTCCAGAGAATCACATTTTGAGAAACACTGCTATCTTGAAGATGACCAAAGACCACTTAGTAGCTAAACTGGGTAGGATTTTTAGAGTCTTCAACTTCCTTTATTACTTCAGCTCTCCAGATTCATAATTTCCATCATCCTGCTTCAATCTCATCTTCTATTTTATCCTTTATGCATCCCCCAATGTGACTAAATCAGTCATTGTTTTCTGTACATGCTCCATGTCTTGTATTATTCCCTCTGCCTATAGCACCCTTTTCACTCACCTTTGCCTGTTCAAATATACAGTTCAAGTCTCAAAGTCTCCCTCTAAATAACACTTCCTGTGGAAAACTTCCCATGAATAGCCCAACTCTCAGCCAACTGATACTAATTGCTTCCTCCTTACCTTAGAATTTTACCTGTATACCTTTTATTCAAGGGTATAACAAAGCTTTTTAGAACCTGAAGTTTATACAATATGGAGGAGGAGTTCTTTACAGGAATAAAGATTTCAAAATTAGAAATTAAAAATTAAGTACAGGGCCTTAGAAGGGGCTCAGGCAAATAAACTTCTCTGAAATTTAAGCTTTGCTAACTTCACAGTGGCCTGCCTCAGTTCTTCCTGGTTCTTGCACTTCCCCTCTTAGATGGCCATCTTCTGGGACAGATACCTCTTCTTTTTTCTCTCTTTCTTGTCTCTCCTTTGGCTCCTTCTCTTTCTACTTTTAAGGGAAGCACATGAAAAAGAACTTTAAAGTCAGACAGACCTGAGTTTCAGATCCCTGCTAACTCACTCACTTAAGTGAACTTCAGTTTCTTCCACTGCACAAAAGGGGTAATAATATCTACCTTTGGAATTAAAATAAGATCAAATGTGATAGCAAATAAATGTCTTTAAATAGTGCCTAGGACATGGTAAGCACTCGATAAACTTTAATTTCCCTCTTTGGATGGCAAGATCCATAGCCTTATGTAAGCAATTTTCAATTCCCCAAAAAGAACCTACTATTCCTTGCAAAGAATAGTTACTGAACACACATGGCCTATTTTCTATATAAAGGTTCAGAGAACATGAAATGCCTAAGCATACTGCTTCTTTCTCATTTTACAGCAGCTCTTATTATTACTCTTATATCAAGGAAACTACCTACAGAAATGAGGACTCTGCAAATTCTGTCACTCCACCACGACTTGGTTGAATTTAATTTAGTGGGGAACTGAGCATCAGTAAAGCAAAGGGTTGGGAGGATGTCAGGAGGAGGGAAAGGAAATAATTTACCAAGGCTTTTCATTCTGGTTTAAATCAACCTATTTGCTGCTACTGTTTGTAACTTGGTATCACTTTTAGAGTCTATCATGGTGGTCTCAAGGACATTCTCAGCTTCCTGTGGCATTCACTTATGTGCAAAGCAAAAGAGAATACTTAATTGTTTTCTCAATGCAAGGGAGGAACAAAAGCAAATAATTAATTTTACATGGTTCTAACGCATAACTTTAACAATGTAAACAACCTCATTCTAATATAAGGGATAAATTTAATCTAAATCTAATCTTTCCACTTATACTGATTTAAAACTGTTTTTTCTCTAAAATCACAAATGAGAGAGGAGAATAAACAACCAATACCACAGAAATACAAACAATGCACTGTTTTGCACTGTTGGTGGTGAGGTCGATTGATATAGCCACTGTGGAAAACAATATGGAGGTTACTCAAAAAGTTAAAAATAGAACTACCCTACAATCTGGCAATCACACTACTATGTATTTACCCAAAGAATACAAAAGCACTAATTCAAAGGGATACATGTATGCTATATTTACAGCAGCAGCATCTATAATACACAAGATATGGAAGCAGCCCAAGTGTCCACTGATTGATGAATGGATAAAGAAGATGTTATCTATCTATCTATGTAATGGAATATTTTTTTATTTTTTAATTAACATATAATGTATAATTTGTTTCAGGGGTACAGGTTTGTAATTCATCAATTCTTACACAATTCATAGCACTTACCATAACACATACGCTCCCCGATGTCCATCATCCAGCCCTCCAACCCTCCCCTCCAACAACCGTCCGTTTGTTTCCTGAGATTAAGAGTCTTTTATGGTTTGTCTCCCTTTCTGGTTTCGTCTTCTTTCATTTTTCCCTCCCTTCCCCTATGATCCTCTGTCTTATTTCTCCAATTCCTCATATCAATGAGATCATATGATAATTGTCTTTCTCTGATTGACTTATTTCACTTAGCATAATACTCTCTAGTTCCATCCACACTGTTGCAAATGGCAAGATTTCGGGAGTTTTTTTTGATGGCTGCATAATATTCATATATATATATGTATATATACATATATATAAAATGTTCCATAATATTCCACATATAATATTCCATAATATACCATTATATATATTTATATTGGGGTGCATGTGCCCCTTCGGATCACTACATTTGTATCTTTAGGGTAAATACCCGGTAGTGCAATGGAATGGAATATTTTTTTAACCACGAAAAAGAATGAAATCTTGCCATTTGCAATGATATGGATGGAGCTAGAGAGTATTATGCCAAACAAAGTAAGTCAGAGAAAGACAAATACCATATTATTTCATTCATACATGGAATTTAAGAAATAAAAGACATGAGCAAAGAGGAAAAAAGAGAGAGGGAGAGAGAGAGAATGACAAATTAAGAAACAGACTCTTAATTATAGAGAACAAAGTGATGGTTACCAGAGAAGAGGTGGGCTGGGGGATGGGTTAAACAGGTGATGGGGATTAAGGAGGGCACTTGTGATGAGCACTGGGTGTTGTATAGAACTGTTGCATCACTATATTATACACCTGAAACTAATATAACACTGTATGTTAAATAACTGGAATAAAAATAAAAACTTAAACTCTTTTCTCTCAAAAAAAGAAAAAAAAATCCCATTCTTGATTAGTGAAAATATAATAAAGAGGTAATTTTAGTAGTATATGAATTTAATTATCGTAACTCTAAGATTAAAAAGGAGAGCCAAAATTTCTGCTGTGCCATTTCAAGCCATTTAGCATAGTATACAGAAACATCTTGCTCACCCTACATTTTCTTTAATAGAATTTTTTCCAATACATCAAATTATGAAATATTCCTAAACCGATGGATCAAAGTAAGTGATAATAATCTATGTTCGTGGGCGCCTGGGTGGCTCAGTTGGTTAAGCAACTGCCTTCAGCTCAGGTCACGATCCCAGAGTCCTGGGATCGAGGCCCACATCAGGCTCCCAGCTCCACAGGGAGTCTGCTTCTCCCTCTGACCTTCTCCCCTCTCATGCTCTCTCTCACTGTCTCTGTCTCAAATAAATAAATAAAATCTAAAAAAAAAATAATTATGTTGGTGATGGTGGCCTAACAAAGTTTTCTGACCATTATTTCAACGGTAAAAAAAAAAAATCTCTATTTGAAATTAAACCACCAAGAGAGAAAGTTTTAAAATTCAGTTTTCATAAGAAGTGGCTCTATTGTATTCTATCTCAATTTTTAAAAATAAAGCAATCAAAAGAATATAATAATCCTATCTAGATTTATGGAGCAGCCCAAAATAAGAGATTTGAAATATAAAATGTAATTTGAAATAATTTAAAATATAAAATACAACATCACATTTCTAGAACATGAAATATGAGAATAACCGCCCCTTTCTCCAAGAATCAGTTCCAGAATTAGTATATCTGGATACCATCCATGTAGTCAGCCCAGGGCTGAGATCTATGAGGACTATTTCAAAATAATATATGGTTATTTTTGCTTTTAAATAATAAAATTGCTGTTTAGTAAATAACTCTTGCTTGGTAAATTATTGGGAAAAACGTCTTAAAAAAAATCCATACCTTGATTAGAATTCTGTAAACAAACTGAACAAAGCTAAGAAAAAAAGGTACCACTTTTTTGACAGTGTTGATTAGGTAAAATTCATGAAGAAATTAGAGTGCGTCAACAACAAAATATTTCTCTTACCTGAAATGGAAAACAGTTTCAAGATGCAAAATTTAGAATATGTGATAATTTTGGCTTCTTTAACAGCTTCTTTTAGTTAGTGACCTAGCAATCGATTAGATATTCTACAAGTAACGCCACACTTAAAATGAACCAACTGCCTCGGCAAACTAAATAGCATATGAAAAAATAATGACTTCATAATTAATAACTTGAAATATGTATATTCAGTATTGGCCCTCATCTACAATAATAAGTTTACCAATGGATTTTACCAACACATTGCTTGAGGCTCCTGAGATTTACTTACTATACACAGGTCAAACAAAGCAAGGAATATTTAAATCTCACCCTCTGGCCAGGACTTATTGAGAAGGAAATGTTCTCTAATATGGCATTCCCACCATCTATATACTTTGCTGTGAGGTCTTTGACAGTCATTTGGCCCCCTGAGGGCCAGATGTCATCTTTTCTTACATGATGATTCTCAGTAATCAAAACTTTTGAGAGCTGGACATCCTTGGATGGTTTGAATGACTTGGTGGGTGGTTTACTTTCTTCTGCTGGCATGTCAATAAACTTGAAGACTCGGCTTACAGATCGCATCTGAAATGAAATAACAGTATTTTGTTTGTCTGTTTAATGACTGTAGGCAATGTCATAATTAGTGTGATGTTTCCTTAAAAAATAACATGTAAGATGTGACGCTGCTCGTCATCACCTGGTTATTTATCAGGAGGTTTTTCAATGAACTAACAGGAAATAATTGGATATAATTAAAAGCTTAACCAAAGAGAATTAACTAGGATTTATATAAATGGGCTTTGTATAAACCTGTTTATTTTTGTGATCATTTAATTCTCAGTTATGCAAGCCACACATAAATGGCCAAATTATACTCAAAGGGATAGATGATGTCAAAGGGAAATTTTTTCTTCAACTATGAGCAACACTGCACACTGTTGTACAACTGGTATATTATAATAAAATGTTCCATGCCTCAAAACCACTACTGAAGATTCTCACCTTTCTCTCAAACTGGCTGAAAAACTGTCTACAATTCTGTATGTCAGCTGGGTGGCAAGGGATGCTTAGTAAATTCTGAATGACTTCACAATAATCTCCAAACAAATTTAAGTCATTGTTCCATATCTGTGGTTAAAGAATTACATTTTTTATATAAATTACTTACAGATCAATTTCCATTGCTGACATTGTAAAATGTCACTACATATAAAAGTTGTATTTGAAATTAAATACACGGTTGCTTTATAAATCTATTCATGTAACATTTAATAAAGTATATCTTTAATGTATACAGAAATAAAAGAGCTCAACTCTTTTTCAAAGGTGCTTAAATTCTTTAACAAGAACATATTCTTCTGGATAGTTACGATTTATTGGAATTTGAAATATAATTTTTAAAATAGTCTTGCAAATAATAGGCACCTTAATAAATATCTGAAAAATTCATAAAAGAATAAAGAAACGAATATGTGAATGATTACATATATATGAATCATTAAATGAATAACAAGAAAGAGTTGAAGACTTTGAATTCACTCAATTCCTATTTTTAATAGATATAATCCTTGATGACTCAGCCCTGCCCAGGAATTACTAGCTTACTGGAAGGAAATGTATTGCTTTTTTTTTGTCTTAAAAGTAATTACTGATTCTGGCTTTACTTGGTCAAGAATTCAACCCTCTTGGGTCACCTGGGTGGCTTAGTTAGTTAAAGCGTCTGCCCTCAGCTCAGGTGATGATTCCGGGGTCTGGAGAGTCTGCTTCTCCCTCTCCCTCTGCCTGCCACTCCCCCCTGCCAGTGCTCTCAATCTCTCTCTCTCTCTCTCTCTCTCTGTCAAATAAATAAATAAAACAAAAAAAAATAATGTGTTTAAAATATTTTATTGTATTTATCCTGCATAAGAATATTACACTCTTGAAATGATTGAGAGAAATGCAGAAATGAAGCTTAATTTTATGAAATAAAGTAAGTCTATTGACATTTCTGCATGTTGATGCTGTGAAGAATTCTAAACTAGTCTTTGTTAAGTGCTTTAGCACATCAAGAAAGACACTATAAAAAACTATATTTTAATACTTTCAAACAATAAGCAAAGCACTTAAATATTGCTATCTATACTACTCAAAATTTTATGTAGTGCTATTAGAAAATGACATTTAAAACCATTATTTTGGCAGCACTGAAATGTATACAATTTTTTTGCATAAGGAGTTGTGAAGAGTATAGCAAATTACATACTCCATTAGTACTACTGAGGATGAACCTAGAACTTCTAATGTCAAATGTAGTAAATGGAATGTACCTATCAAATTTAGAAAATTAAATTTTTAACTCATCATCTTCCATATAGTCTAGTTGCTTAAAGTGACCCCAAGACAGGCTGTTCTAATTACCCACGGCATAGTCAAATATCCCTGACCAAGAACAAGTTCATCTTAGCAATGGGCACTGATCCATAGCATGTGAGCAGACATCCATTCAGTTCAGTGGGTTAGGACATTTTCTGATGAGACAGAAAGGTGGTTAGTGCAGACATCTGCACTATGGCCAGTTCTGCAACCACTGAAATGTCATTACTGAGTAGATGATGTGGCCAGATAATATTATAAGTTACTAATTCCTTGTACTTCACAGGCTCTCTAACTGGCACATTCTACTTCCACTGCTTTTTAAAGGAGAAGCCATAACAGAACCAGAATAAAAAAAAAATAATTTTGGTCTTCCAAGTTTCAAAAATTGGCTTTTTGGAATTAGTGATGGATAGTTTGAAAATTTTGAGCCACTTGAATATTGGCTATTAAGTTTCAAAAATCAAAGCTTGAAAGACTCAAAGCACAGTGTTTATGCAAACAGTAGCCATAGATGAATTTATGATGGATGAGAAACAGTTCCTCTCCTTACCCCTCAATCTGACTCATGAATGGAAGCAACAAGAGGACTTAGATATCAATTCCTTTGAAAAGGAGTCCTGACTTGCAATCAAAGCCTAGTTCTATCCTTGAGTAGATTTGGTGGATTTTGGAACTCAGGAGGTCCATGCCTTAATACCAAGGTGGAGCCCAGGAATGAGGCATGCCTTAGAGAAACTTCTACTATGTGGAACAGCATAGAAGCAGTAGAGTGGACATGGGTGCTTGGCATGTCTAGATTCAGATAGCTTCAGATTTCACTATATTCCCAGAGTGGTGCTAGAGGAAGGGCAAATCCCAATCCTTTGGTCCCTCAGAGTCTTCCATGCCTTGGTCATGGAATAGGTTGAGAGAGAACTCATCAAAGTAGGGCTCACAATCAGGATCAGAAAAACAAAGATGCAGTCTCCCAGGACCATACACCTCTAGGTCAAAGAGCAACCTCAATGCCTCAGAGATAGCACAGACAAGGGGCAACCTATAGCCAGATGCTCTCTCCCTCAGTGCGTTGGCATTCTGTAAACTCCATTCAGAAGTTAGATTCACTTCCAGCAGAATTTCTGAATATGCTGAGATCGCTTCTTGCACTCAGCTGCATATGTATTCAAGCAGAAAATAAATTCAACCATAGCAAAAGGAGAATCATACTTCTTACACACTTGATTTCATAGCCAAAAATTCATGGCTGACCAGGGATGGACCCCAGTTTGGTAGAAACTAAAGCTTAAATAATTGAAGGGTCTCTTCTTATGTGAAAGCATCAAAATTATGCATTTATAATAAAGTATGGGGCCTCAGAAGGTGTCTATGCAAGAGAGAGGATCTGAAGCTGATATTCCACGGGCTTCCTGGTGATCCCACATTGCCCATTACAGTAACCTTATTCAAAGCATTCCTTGTTGTATCCTCCCCGTCTAGGGCTTAGCACAAAGGAGTCCCTTAATAAATCTTTGTTAAGGATGAGTGACCCCACTGTTCTACCTCATCTGCAGAAAGCAATATCTGGGCAGGGTGAATGACAGCACTGAGTCCCTCAGCAAGCAATGGAGGCTGCCACTATACCTCTCAGATTTTCAGTCTGAAAATAGACGTTGCTATTTGGATTTGAAGGAAGTGGCAGTATACCAAACTATTTTTAGTCTCACCTAGTCGTTTTCAATTGAGCTTTTTGTTTTAACTTAATCCTTTTTCTAACTTAGAATGTCTATTAACATTGTCAGGTGATATGTAAAAACCACTGTGCCACTGGACGGAAATTCAGATTTGGCAATTCTCAGAGTGACTGGCGACTGTGGACGAGCTTCCTCTTTCTGGGCCTGAGGAGGAATGAGGAGCAGCTCTGCCTGGACCCCTGACAGGAAAGTCTCAAAGTAGCCATCACCAGCTTAGGTGAGAGCATTTGTCTTAGATTTTAAGAAACAAACGATGAAGGCAAAATGAGACTAGGTGCTGAGATGCTCAACCTATTCATGTGAAGAGGAAAACCTGACATAATCTGTACAGACTTCTATAAAATTCAAGTTTAGCCAAAATGAGGTGGGATTTTTACTTGAGAATCGGCTGCTTTAAATTTCTGGTTTTGCTAAAAATAAATAAAATAATAATAATAAAATCAACTAATTAATTAATTTTTGATTTTGTTATTTAAATTTTTTATGCTCCAAAACTTTTCCCGAGTCAATCTTTAACATAGAATCTCATTATCTTTATAATAACTTCTGAAGTTTCTAATCTAAGCATCATGAGAACAAAGTCTTTAGGGAATGTGATGGTCTTAACAAAAAGAAAACTCCATAGCCTTATCTCAACCTTATTTTATAAGTGATGTGTGCGTGGAAAAAAAAGTGATTCCTGATTTTCCTTTTCCTCTCTGTTGACAATGAGGGAAGAAAACTCTTAAAGACCTTTCTAGAGTAAGTCAGAAAGCCAGACTCTCCTCCTCCACAAAAATATTTGCTCTATTTCCTTTTATCATTTGGGTTGTATAGAAAACAGGGCACCAATATTATGCATGGACATCAAAACTATATGCTTAATACCAGAAGAGCCATGATAATAGAAAATATATTTCCTAAGTCCGACATCTAGTGGGTAACACTTACAGAGATTTCATAACTGGTTGTTATAGGAGGATTACAAGAAATAAATGTGAAGACAATCATCTGCAAAACTGTACAAGGTGAAGAACTTCACACATTTTACAAGAGAAATTTTCAAACCATGAAGTATACAAAAGGGAGGTTTTACATCATAGATCCTTCCTGCTAGGTCCAAATGAAATGTTTTTCAAGACTCACTAACACAGCCTGCGACCCAAAGCCACATTATAGTCATTAGCATAATCTTTAGGCCATGCACATAGACTTATGAGATAACGGTTATTATGAAAACAGATTCTCTGCCTAAAACATATTCCTAAAACTTTGGTCTATCCTTCTGTGACTATCACTTCTGCTTCTAGAGCATTTAAAAATTCAGTCAAGGACTGTATTGCTATAAATTATTAACAGCATAAGTGAGCTACTTATAGTATACTATACACTCTAATTCTTTGTAAATTATTATAGCCTGCTAGCTACACAAATTGTTTATTACCAACCTGTGGCAAATCACATGGCAAATCAATGTTACTTTTTCTGACTGCAAAAAGTAATAGAAATGGTGTTCTTACATAAGAGAAAGAAAATCTATTACAGTTAATGACAAAAGGGATAACCTAAGAAACACAGAGGCATCAAATATGTTAGTGCCTATTTTTAGTAATTAAGAACATCAGTAATCATGGTATTAAGTGTGCCAATGGGCAGGAAAAATTCTCAAATTTACCTCTTAATTTGAAAAATATCATATCACTTAACTGAATCTACTACTCGAACTTGAACTTACACTCTGGTATTATTTTTCAAAAGCAATGACAGGCCATCGACAAGTGCTTGATGAACAAAATTGGGTCCATGTGGTATCCATTAAAAGTATTTCAAAGAAAAATCTCAGGAAGAAGGGTCTAAAATATCATATCAAAATATTTTTTCAAGGTTTATATAATTTTAATAAGATTTTCTCTAAACATATTAATTTTGAAATATTTTGGCTTCCCCAAAGTACTGTTATTAAGCATCATCCTTTATATGTATTATAGATATATTAGTTAATATATAGAGCAAAAATGATTTGCTGTTGGTTCATCAATTCCAAAGTAAATTCTATTCCATAGACCAGAGGTCAGCAAAACTATGGCACAATGGTCAGATCCAGCCACGCCCAATTGTTTACATTAGCTTTGCCCTACAAAGGCTGAGCTGAGGAGTTGCCATAGAGGCCATACAGCTCACAAAGCTGAAAACAGTAACTATCTGACCCTTTATAGAAAATGTTTGCTGACCCCCTGTTATGACACACACACAAAATCAGAGCTAAAATGAATGTTAGAGTTCATCTAATCCAGTGATTCACAAGTCTAGATACACATTAGAATCACCTGGAACATTTTTAAAAATATAGACATCATGCCCCTGCCCCTGACCAAGAGAACTGATTTAATTGACTTTACAGGACCCTGAGTAATCTATATTTTTGTAGTTTCCTCATGTGCTGTTGAGGTTGAGAATGTCTGATCCAATCATTTCATTCTTGGTACAAATGAAAAAACCTAAACCCAGGAAGTTAAAGTGACAGTCACAAAACTCAACAAATTTTCTACACTTTCCAACATTCCAGCAATCCTTTATAGCTCTCATAAGCCTCTCTGACTAATTCAAGACTCTAGAACATCAATGGCACTTTCTCTGTTGGCTCTAGTAACACAATGGTTCAGTTCTTTGTTCTGCTTGGACAAATGCAGTGGTAGATGACTTAGTCACTGGAGTTTAGCGGTCAAGGATAGTGGGAGATAAATCTGATTCCCGTTGGGATCTGGAATAATGCCTACATATATGCCAATCAAGACTTGAAATCTTTCATATAAAAAGGATTCAGAAGAGAATGTCAGAGCTAACATGGACCTTAGAAGTTTTCTAATCAAACTGTTTCCTTTTACAGAGAGAAAAGCGAAGCCCTCAGGGGGGTGATGACTTGCCTAAGGCCACACAATATCTTGGGGATAAAGCAAGAGTGGAATGCAGAATAGCAGAGCAACTCTGTGGATAGAAAGAACATGTTGGATGAAAAGAAGTCTTGGGACACATGTCATGAATGGAAAATATGCCACAAAGCCTCATGAGAATAGAAAAACAAAGAAAGATATGATCAACAGACTACTGAAGGGTGGGGGAACGAGGAGAACTGAATCCTTCCCTCAAATTCTTGGAGCAAAAACTGCATTCAATACAAGAGAACTGGGCACCAGGAACAACAAAGAGAAGTCAGGTTCCCCCTTTTTTGTTCTCTTGGTTACTGTACCATCAGTCACTTGATCTTTACTGGAATCCAAAATAAACAGAGGCAATAAAAGGATAAAGGAGAAACAGAGGGAGTTTCTATTGACAGAAAACTCTTCTCAGATTGCATCACTCCTTTTTTTTTTTAAAGATTTTATTTATTTTTTTGACAGAGAGGAGAGAGATCACAAGTAGGTGGAGAGGCAGGCAGAGAGGAGGAAGCAGGCTCCCTGCTGAGCAGAGAGCCCAACTCAGGGCTCGATCCCAGGACCCTGAGATCATGACCTGAGCCGAAGGCAGAGGCTTTAACCCACTGAGCCACCCAGGCTCCCCAGATTGCATCACTCTTGCAAGAACTTTCTGGAGCTTCAGAATCTAAATGTGAGCCCTGCAGATATATGTATGGTCTTCCCTGCTGATCCTGGTGGCTTCCTTCCTCTTGTCTTTTTTAGGAAAACACAGTTCAAGAGGCAAGTCCTCTCTGCTACTGTAGTTAGAGAATGAAGGAAGCAGGATACTATTCACATGCTCAGATCTTTTAGTTGTGCTAAGTGGAAGATAGTCCTGAAAAATGCATGTACTGTCAACTGCCTCATTCAAACAGACTTTGAGTGTGAGTAATCTATCAGTCACCAGATGGCTTGATATTGCTAAGTTTGAAACATCACCTCTGCACCCATTCTAACTCTTATTTATTTATTATTCATTAATGGAGGCAGAAATATAGGTATATACATTGCCTGTTTAAGATACATAATGCTGGGGCACCTGGGTGGCTCCGTGGGTTAAAGCCTCTGCCTTCAGCTCAGGTCATGATCTCAGGGCCCTGGGATCAAGCCCCACATCAGGCTCTCTGTTCAGCAGGGAGCCAGCTCCCCCCTCTCTCTCTGCCTGCCTCTCTGCCTACTTGTGATCTCTCTCTCTCAAATAAATAAATAAAATCTTTTTAAAAAAAGATACATAATGCTTGCATAGCTAAAAATGGGACAAAAAGATGCTTTAGGGTACTAAAAATTGCAGGCAACTTGTGAATCCAAAGAAAATAAATTAGTGCACATATTTGTTAAGAATACAAAAAATTGGGGTGTCTGGGTGGCTCAGTTGGTTAAGCATCTGGCTTTAGATCAGATCATAATCCTGGAGTACTAGGATCTAGCCCCACATTGGGCTCCCTGTTCTGAGGAAAGTCTGCTTCTCCCTCTCCGTCTGGCCCTGCCCTGCCTTGTGCTCTCTCTCTTGCTCACTCTCTCTCTCTCAGATAAATAAAATCTTCTTTTAAAAAAAAAGGAATACAAAAAATTTAAAATAATAGCTTTAGCAATAACAAATGTAATTCATATAGTACTTGTGGTGTGGAGTTAAAAAGAATTAGCACTTCTTTTTTTGCCCCATCTACAGAATGGTATAAAATACACAAGTGAAATAGATAGACATGCACACGATTCATGTTAAAATGAAGAGTGAATTTGAAATAATAGTATTTAAAATATCGTGATATCAGCTGAAATAATTAGAAATTCCCTGTAATGGGGGTTTTCAGTGGGAATTATTAAATGTGACTCTTTGGTAATTTTACTATTTTTTTAAATTTGTGGGGTGATTCACAACCTACTGAACTATATCATTCATAAGGTGACAATGTTCAGATGATTTTTGTTTTCCAAACTACTATATCAAGCCAGACAAATTATTAGCTGGAACAGAAGTTTTGTTCCCTTTTAATGGTCTCATGATACCACATGTAGTATTTTGAAGAGATTCTAGACAAGAACTTAGGCCACAGAATGTCAAGTTTACTGGAGGACATTCTATCACTGTGCTTGCTAAACAGAGAGAGGCAATCACGTTGTAGTTTATCTTTGGAGAGTGCAGTTTAGACTAGAGATATGAATGAGTGATTGAGAGATGGTTTCTATAGCACAGAGTTAGATGGTAGCAGCTAGGGAGAAGACAGATAGAAGAGGTCTGGAATATAGCTAATGTTCAGAGACCTGTAAAAGGAGGAGGGGCCAGCAAGGAGAAGTAAAGAGGAACCCGAGAGACAGCAAAGACAGGCAGGAGGAGCATCATGGTAATGAGAGAACAAAGTATCACCAGAACAAAGATTTGTTCATGGCATAAGTACTGCTGAGAGGGTAAGGGAGACAAGGACATTGGCTCTGGCAAGATACTGGTCATGAGTCATGGGGCTGATGCAAACGGAGTGAAGTAGGCTGTGGCGAGAATGGGAAGGAGGAAACAGTGAAAGGCCCTCTTTCAAGAAGTTGTGCTATAAATAGATCAAAGAAAAGAGGTGCAAGTTAGACATCAAGGGAAGGTAGTTTTATGATGGGGACAGAGGTCCCACAAAGAGCAGTTAATTGCATATTACTGTCCTTTAAATAGGAATAAAGACTCAGAGGGAAGTTAGGGCATATGAGTAGAAGCGAAGCAGGCTGGTGCAATTGGTGGAGAGAAACAAGGAAAACTTTGCTGGTTGCATCTGTTTTTTTCTATGAAGTATGTAGCAAGGTCATTGGCTGAGGGTGCAGGGGGTAGAATCAGCCAAGCTTCGAGAAAAGATAAGAAGGTGGGAAAGAACTATCTTAGGAAATATAATAAAGAATTTATTAGGAAAATGTAATCAAAGGGTTTTTAGTCAGCTTTGAGTGCTGATAACTGAGATGTGCCATCAGTTACAAATACAAAGTGACATGAAGTAATAATGACAAAGTGTTATCATCCAAATATTATCTTTACTGGTTGAAAGCTAATTAAAACCAGGCACCTGGGTTTAAGCAATTGAGGAGCAGTAAAAGAAAAGTCATTCTGCCGTTTTTTATAACTTCATAGTTCTGTTTATGTTTGATTCTGTGCCTGTGTCTAAACTAGGCCAGAGAGGTAAATGAAATACTCTTTCTAAGTCTAAAGATAGTTTGTTTTTTTTTTCAGAGTAGCTCTGCACTGGAAAACTGGAAGCGCAAAACATGCAGAACACCCTCTTCACTCCATTTAAACTCAAATCTAAATTCGGTTAAGACACTCAGTAATGTAACATGAGAACACAGTGAATTTCTCCTTCAGAGGTCACAAGGATCTTCAGTGTTAACATCATATAGATGTGGAATTTGAGGGCGCAGTTATCTCCCCTCCAACCCACAACATAGGCCAGGTGAAAACAACAAGATTACTATACAACTTTAGTAGGGGTAGAAGTAACAGTGGTATGACAGGAATTAACATTAATAACTAGATGAGTGTCCGCAGAGGCCAAGTAAGACCGCTTGTGCTATTTGGCAGGGAAATGAAAACTAACATGATCATTTTGATAGTCAAACAAAAGAACATGACTTTTTAAAATGAGATCAAATGCAAATATTGATACTTTTCATAGGCTGTATTATAATATAATAGTTCTTTGCAAAGATTCTTTCATGCCATAAGATCAAAGACATAATGTCAAAGCACAGGGTTACAAAGCTCAGGATGCCCATGCAAAAAACTTAGAGAAGTCAACATACCTTAAAAAAAACACTTTTTTTTTTTACACTAAACTTTAATGGAGATTGGACATGCAGAATAGAAATGTACCAGACAAAGGTTTCAACATCAGATGTATACAGGTTGTTTCATAAACCAAGAAAATTAATATAGCAAAGGAACTACGCATGTACAAGGTGAAGAGATATTTTTAGATAAAAGTGAAGTACATGAAGATTTTAATTGTAAAGTCAAAGTTGTAGAAAGTTTGAACAAAAAATTAAATAAATGCAAACACAATACTGATTTACTCCTCTCTTGCTATTTTCCAACAGAAACATTTCTTTTTTTTTTTTTAATTTTATTTACCCTCACTTTTATTTACAGAGAGAGTAAGCACAAATGGTGGGAATGGCAGGCAAAGGGAGAGGGAGAAGCAGGCTCCCCACTGAGCAGGGAGCCCAATGTGGGGCCCAATCCCCGGACCTGGGGATCATGACCAGAGCCAAAGGGAGATACTTAATGACTGAGCTCAAAAGCCCCTCAACAGAAACATTTCTAAGAACATTTATGAGACCCAATTCTAAAAGTGTTAAGAGTTCAGTGAGGAGGTAAATGGAGTCACAGAAAAGCTGGTCAAATCCCCCAAAAAATAATGTTCAAGGAAAAGAGAGAAACCCTACTATAAATCATGTTAGGGTTAAACTACATTTCAGTGAATTATTAAAATACTTTGCTTAAATATTAGACACATGGGCAGGAAGAAGGCATGAAAGTTTTGGTTTTTCCCTAGAGATATTGCTTTATGATGACATTTTTAAAAGAGATTTTTATTTATTTATTTGAGAGAGAGAAAGAGAGCATGAGAACAGTAGGAGGGGCAGGGAGAGCCACAAGCAGACTCCTCCCTGAGGGTGGAGTCCAATGCAGGGCTCAATCTCTTGACCCTGAGATCATGACCTGTGTCAAAATCAAGAGTCTGCCATTTAACTGAATGAGCCACCCAGGCATCCCATGATGACATTTGTTCTGATAGGAACTGGTCATAAAATTTTCACAGCTGAATGAACGTGTACATTCTGGGAACATGGGACCTAATAGCAGACTGGAGAAGGAACTGGGGCAAAAAGCATAATGGTAGTGTTATATATATGGTCATTCTCAACTTGGCTCTCTAGTCCTTCTGCAAACGTAGAAACAGATGACCAATTTTAAGTACACTATTCGAGGCAGACTAATCAAAGTTGACAATGAAGCTATTCTTGAAAATCACGTATTTTTTTAACAGTGGGAAATCTGTCTTTCTTCCTTTTATCTCTCACTCTTGCTGCCATGCGATTTGTGCCCCTGACACAGAACTCACTCAGTTATCTACTACTGCAAGCTCTGCATTCTGGAGAACCAAGATAAAAGAAACAACAAAACCAAAACATGGTTTTTGTACACACTAATATAGTGTATAAATGTGTGGGGATATTGATCCAAAAAGAGAGAGAGAGAAAGCAAAAAGAAACACTCTAGGAACGAGAAAGGAAATATCACTAAACACTGGAAATTTAAAAACTTTAAAAAAAAAAGAATACTATAAAAAGATAATACTAATAAATTGGAAAACCCAAGACAGGGAAGGGTTTCTTAAACAAGATGCTAAAACATAAAGGGAAAGATTAATGAAATTTACTTCATTAAACTTAAAAGCTTCTTTTCATCAAAAAATACTGTAAGCTAAGCCACTGACTAGAAGACCATGTTTAAAACATACAGAACTGAAAATTAACCCAGAATTCATAAAGTCTCATGGATCAATTAAGAAAAAATTCAGCCTAAAAAAAAAAAATTCAGCCTACTACAAAAATGGGCAATTGAAACAAGTAATTAACAGAAGAGAAAGCCCATAAAGCCAATAAATATGTATTTAGCAGCCCTATTTCTTTAGTAATCACTTCACATCCATCCGATTGCCAAAACTAAAAGGTCTGACAACCTCAAGTGTTGCTGAAGCTGTGGACTGATGAGAATTCTTATACTTTCTTGAGGGGAGTATAAATTGATACAAGATGTTTGAGAATAATTGGGCAACATCTGGTAAAGCTGAATGTGGTTGAATTCTGTGACCCAGTAAAGCCACTCCTGTGTATCCATCCCTTGCCAAGGATTTCTCACAGCAGCACTTGACTGTGGCTGCCTATGCGGAGGAAGGAAGAGATAACGGGCCTAAAGCAAGATAGTAGCCTTCAATTTTTCTGTGATGTTTTATTTCTTAAGCTGGGGGTTGGGTATGTAGTTGTCCATTATGTAATTACCTATGCTTTTTGGTTTGTCCAAATTTTTTCATAAAAGTTAAAAAAATAATAATTACTTACCAAGCTGTCCACATCTATGCTGGAATTTACAGCCCATTGCAATGTACCCATGATATTCATGGCTAACGTTAGAATAATACCAACTGTTCCTTCTCCTTCACCTACAAGTGGGAAAAAAATATAAACAGGCTTTATGTTATTTCTCTCTTCTGTGAACCACTTTATGCTGCTTCTGGGGCATACATCATATTGAAGTTACATTCCAGTTTTGTGCTAATCTTAACCATCTTCCATCTCAGTTCACCACAGTATCTACCACTAGTAATAACACCCTGCATACAGTTAAGTAGTCAACCAATGTTTTAAATTAAAGAATGACTATTAGGAAAGAGTTGCCCTTTAAAAAAAAATGCTTCAGATATGAAGGGGCTGCTGGTGTCAAGTAAATACCATAGTCATCTCTTCTACTACTCCTCGGTAAGTAATAATACCTTCAAAGACTACAATGAGCAATGCAAAAAACTTCTATGTCTGGATGAGCTCCTCCACAAAGAAGTCAAAAGCAAGAGGACAACTGGGTGTCTCACTTGGTTAAGCGAGTGCCTTCAGCTCAGGTCATGATCCAAGAGCCCCAGGACTGAGTCCTGCATTGGGCTCCCTGCTTAGTGGGGAGTCTGCTTCTCCCTCTGACCCTCTCCTCTTCATGCCCTCTCTTTCTCTCTCTCTCAAAAAATTAAATCTTTAAAAAAAAAAAAGAAGTCAAAAGCAGGAGAAAGTTTTGAGCAGCATCCATTAGATGATTAGATATGTCTCCAACTTTGTGAGGAGGACTTTCTCTGCTAATCAGATGCCTTGGGGGAGAAAGTAGACTTAAGGTTTCATGAGGAAGTCAAAACTCATGGGTCTGCAATTGAGAAAGGGAGACAACTGCCGTTTATGTTTTTTAAAAAAATGACTAGTTTGCCCAGGATGAACAATACTTAAATGTTTAATTACAATACATAGTTTCCGGGGCGGGAGGGGACCACTAATTTATGACCATAAAAATTTTCTAACAAGAAAGTTCTTAAAACTTTAAGTTATCAAGTCTCCATTGAGAGTCAGTCCTGGCAACTGTACTATAGGATAAGACCATTACTGGGTTCTAAAATTGGGAGAAGTAATTTATCTTATTATTATTAATTGAAATTTTTTCTTCCACATTTCCTCTGACAGAAGACAAATCATAGACAGTAGGGATGTGCTTTTAATACGAAATCATTTATGACAAATAGGTAAGATTTATCAAGACCCCAGTATACTACCATTTTGAAGGTTAAGATGAGAGTAAGATAAAATTTTAATAATAACAAGAATAAATAGTACAATATTTATGGATATTTAGTAGGGACCAGCACTATACTGTTTTGGACAAATTATCTCATTTAATACTCACCCAAACAATACGACGGATAGGTATTATCATGTGTATTTACAGTATGAAGAAAAAGAGGGCCTTAGAGAAGCTAACTAGTATGTACAAGTTACCATGGCTGAAGACCAGGAGAAGCATGATTGGTATTCATCATGTGGCAAACATTCACCCTGGCTGAGAATCAGGTTTGACTGATGGGTCCTGAACTAAAGTGATCTGTCAATGCTTTGTCTACCACTCCTCGTATATCAGGACTCAATCAGATCCTTAACCATTATTTTATAACACATGACACATTGTTAACAAATCTTCATGCAGCCCTCTTTGATCTTGTTTCAAATAACTTAAAGGAAAAATTTAAAAATTCCGAGCCAAAGAAGAAACTTGACTGTAGTACTAAGGATTTAGTTCATTTGCCTGCTCACTTATATTCATCTCCTAGAGGCATTTCCCATGGTGTGAGCTGAGAGAACGATGGATGGGGGGAACCTACTCCCCTCGCAGTAGTTGAGGTGAGCCCGTTTTCTACTCTCTCCAGTACTCTGTAACTGGACAAAGGAATGCTGCTGTTAACTCAAGGGGCCATAGACCATCAACGTGGCATAGCTCTAGTTCACCCAGAAAACCAGTCATCAGAGAGAGAGAGAGAGAAAGAGAGAGAGAGAAGGGCAGGAAGCAGCCACAGAGGACTACACACAGGCAGCATCCAGCCACGAGAGATGAGAACATCTCCTCCATTCCCTCTGGAGACCCAGCATGCTCCTTCCCTGGGCTCCACAGGGCCCTCCTGTGACTCCAGCCTGTGCTTCCTTCTGTTGGAGCAGGATTCTATTTCTAACAACCAAATGATCCCTTGGATTTGACGGGTGCTATGAATCTGTCCACTGTCCCATGTACAAGCTATTTCAACACTTCTAGCTCAGTAATTCAGCTTCTTAGAACTCATTTGTCCATACAGAGTTTCATTGTACTTATGGTGAAAGTTTTGTGTATTTCACCCAAAGATCTTAAAATTCAAGACACTTCTTTTTTAAGAATATGGTACTTCTGGGTGCCTGGGTGGCTCAGTCGTTAAGCGTCTGCCTTCGGCTCAGGTCATGATCTCACCCTCCTGGGACTGAGCCCTGCATCAGCCTCCCTGCTCCACGGAGAGCCTGCTTCTCCCTCTCTAGCTCCCCCATGCTGGTGTTCCCTCTCTCGATACTTCTCTCTGTCATAAATAAAAATTTTTATAGACATTTTTTTAAAGATTTTATTTATTTATTTGACAGAGAGAGAGAGAGATCACAAGTAGGTAGAGGCAGGCAGAGAGAGAGGGGGAAGCAAGCTCCCTGCTGAGCAGAGAGCCCGATGTGGGGCTCGATCCCAGGACCCGATCCTGGGATCATGACCTGAGCTAAAGGCAGAGGCTTTAACCCACTGAGCCACCCAGGCGCTCCAATAAATAAAAAACTTAAAAAAAAAGAATATGGTACTTCTAAGTTATTTCTATCTAAGTAAAATTCACCTTAGGATAGTGAATTGTACAACTGGTAGTAAAAAGAAACAAATTTACCAGGGATGGGGGAATTTTGTGTGCATATGTATATAAACAGGGATGTTTCTTTTCCCCCATTCAGAGAGCGCTTGAATAAATGAAATCTATAATTTTTGACACCAGGATTCTTTACCAATATGAGAGTCAAAAGATGATTTTTTCTTTCAAAAAAATCACAGATTTGTTATCTGACACTCTCTGTGTCTGTTTTTCAAACTGAGACCATAGAGCCCTCATTCAAAGAAATCATTTGTTCCACGATAAATGAATTTTCAGATTAATAAACTCCCCCCAAAATCTATTTAAAGGCATCTAAAATGTTCAACCAATAAGAATGTGTAGCATTTTGGGGTTGACAGTTTTAAATTAAATGGTCAGTTAGATAGTTAACAAATTCATATTACCTGTTGTTAAAATGGAAATGAAGGTAACAGCAATGAAGAATATGACAAAAATAATTTCCATTCTCATTTGGAACCAGCGCAGTGTGGACAGGTACAAGAACCAGTTGGCAGTATGTAAGTTCAGAGCCTTGTGAAACAGAGTTTCAAAGTAAGGCTGACGTCCAAAGGCCCGAAGTGTCCATAGTCCTTTTAAGCTTGTGACAAGATGAGTGAAAATTGGACTCCTGCCTGTGAAATAGTCCCATAGAAAACAATGCAAATGATGTAGCAACATTATGCAAATTCTTGCTACCAGGTAAGTGAAAAAGATTAGCTTAAGAAAGAGTAATCATTCACCAAATATCATTGAATAGAGGTTTTTCATACTGGTACCATATTTTGCATAGTTTCTTTTTTTTTCTTTTCTTTTTTTCTTTTTTAATGAATTAGACTCCTTTTATACTTGGCCACCATGGATGGGAACTTATTATAAAAATCAATGCCATGTCTTATTCCTATTTCTTGGCTACCACTGGGTGCTTTTTTCCCTAGCTAATCCTAAATTTTAACAATGTTTACTCTAAATTAATCACTGCTGAGAGAAAATGTTTTTCTCTTAAGACAATTTATTTAAGTTTATGTGAGTTCATTTAGATAATAACCTTCAATAGAAACACACTGGGTATTTAAACGTGAAAATGCACCAGCAGCAAAGCTATTACTGAAAAATGTGCTTCCCAAACAGCTCAAACAGTGCTTGGGGTGGGGAGGGCACATAAAAAGGTAGTCCCCAGGAAAAAAGGAAGGATATCTGAAAAATTTTAGCCAGCATTGTTTGGGAACTCAGATAAACCTTTAGTAATAGTAGCACTATTGTTTTAAAATTTCATTTATACAATTATGTATATTATGTATGAACATCCTATATTTCAGCCCTCATAAGACCGCACGCTTGTTTTAAAACCAAAATAAAGTCTCATGGTCATTAACAAACACAATCTATGTGTGCTCTGTGCCCTTTTGCATACATATTCTTAAAAGCCACTGTTACAAAATGCAAGAGTTTAAAAGCAAGGGAAAAAAATGGGAGAAGTAGGTGAATGATCGAGAACCACAAATAGCCTTTGTGGTTGTTTTCCACGGTGAGCATTGTATGTGCAGCCTCATACCTTCAGATTCCAGTTGCTTGAGTTGCTGCGAGGTGTGGAGGAAGTAGGCCCTCAGTATAATGAAAGCTCCTATCACAGGCACTGTTGCTAGGAAGATGTAGGGTTGCAAAGCCGAAACTACTACCACAGCTCCAATCACAATTAGTAACAACTGCAGGTCAGAGAAAACACTTGAGTAAGTAAATGTTTTCATGTTGCAAAGCATACAAGGTATGTCAGAGATGTCTTTCTAAAGATGCTCTCCACACTCTGTTCCATTCTTTTTTTTTTCTTTGAAGATTTCATTTATTTATTTGATAGAGAGAAACACAGCGAGAGAGACAACACAAGCGGGTGGAATGGGAGATGGAGAAGTCTTCCCGGCAGAGCAGGGAGCCTTATGTGGGGCTCGATCCCAGGACCCTGAGGTCATGACCTGAGCCAAAGGCAGAGGTTTTAACCCACTGAGCCACCCGGGACCCCCCTCTGTTCCATTCTTAACAAGAGGCAACTATCTTCCTAGTAGGAAGGCAGCCACGTGAACGTAATGTTTTTCATAAGTTCTATCAAAATTCAAAAAATTGGTCAGGTTGCTTAGAATAACATTCTGAAGTTTTAGAAACATGGTGTTTTTGGATCTCAGGATATGCTCATTTCCCATATGCCTTAAAATGCTGTACGATAAAAAATCATAGAAAAATATGATTTTTTTTCTAGCCTGGCTTTCTTTGAAAATAATGTTTTTTTAATTTTGAAATAATTTTGGCATAAATGTGAAATTTAGGATTGATTTTGTTCAGACAATTTCTGAAAATGAGGCATTCATCTGGGAGTTTTTTGAGTCAGAAAGATCTGGGGGCACCTGGGTGGCTCAGTGGGTTAAAGCCTCTGTCTTTGGCTCAGGTCATGATCTCAGGGTCCTGGGATTGAGCCCCGCATCGGGCTCTCTGCTCAGCAGGGAGCCTGCTTCCCCCCCTCTCTCTGCCTGCCTTTCTGCCTACTTGTGATCTCTCTCTCTCTCTCTCTGTCAAATAAATAAATAAAATCTTTAAAAAAAAAAAAGAAAGATCTGGTTTAAGTGAAGATGTTGTCATTTAGGTAAGCTATTTAATTTTTCCAAACACAGTTGACTCATGTTTAAGGTTTTTAAAAATTATATTTAATA
This sequence comes from Nasua narica, assembly GCA_028533885.1. Taxonomy (NCBI): domain Eukaryota; kingdom Metazoa; phylum Chordata; class Mammalia; order Carnivora; family Procyonidae; genus Nasua; species Nasua narica. Next base: position 64,456,011 of record CM052806.1, on the reverse strand, counting down.
CATTTTACTCCCCTCCCCGATGCTTCTATTCCCATTCCTCAAAATAATTGAAGATGATCTAAAGGCTCAAAAAAAGATTTTTGGGATATGGCTGATTTACTTTTATTTCCATCTTAAGTTGTCAAAATGAACTTTGTGCTTCAGTCAAGCCCATCAATTAGAGATATCTCTTCACATTATCCACCAAAACACTGGAGCCCTTGGCAGTCTCAGAAACAAGCTAACCATATTAGTGTTCTGCACAATCAAGTGAAAGGCTTGTTTTCTTGTATTCCCACATGACACTAAATCCATATACTTTAAAAAAGAACAAAATCTGCTAACATTTGCTCCACAATAACCCATTTGAATAAAATATAAATAATGTCACAACAAAGATTAAAACAATAAACTTATTAGAACATCCATGTGATAATCAGTGAGCCAGTGACACATGCATTTTTCCAGCTGATGCAGTGAAATGCAGAATATTCTGGTAGGTGTCAGCGGGGATAAGGGTGTAGCGAAGAGCTAACTGCATAAATCTTCTTCAGGTGGGTTGTTATTTTCATCAACAACTTCATGATCTCTCAGTGACACCTTTCTAGGAAAAACACCTCTATGTCTCTAATCAATTCTGCCATACCAGCTCCTCACTCATCAACAAATACTCAGATAAACGTTTACTGTGCCAGCCACTGGACCAAGTACACATGATGACTCAATAATCCGAAAGTCTTCCCTATTCCATTCTTGCCCTACGAATGCCACCAATACAATGAAAAGGCCCCAAAGGCCCTACTTACTTACTTGTCTTACAAGATTTCATCAATGGCAAACTACAGTTTTTTAACCAAAGACATTTATTTCCCAGAAATAGGATCTTTGGGGGCGTGGGGAGAAAAATTAAGTTCCAAGCATGATTAACTAGGGAATATGATTTAATTAAAATGGACCATCGCATTAAATGCCAATATGTCTGAAAGACAAATGCTGTTGCACTGGCATCATGGAAACATTCAGCGACTCCATTAGGATCGGGATCTTTTATTTGCTGTTGACAGTTGTGAACAGCACTCTGTTCATTTGGCTTGTGCTGTTTTTACCATGTAATTCCAATTTGGTGCTGTTGGATTATATTAGTTACAGAAAGTGATGGTTCTGTTTTCATGATTGCTGATAGCTAGAAATTCTTAGGACTAAAAATGCAACTATGTTACAATAGACTAGGTAGAATTGGGTAGACATACTACCCAAGATGTCATAGAGAAAAATGAGAAAGGCAGGTACAACTAGAAATTATGAAACACTCACATGATAAATTTCCAGCAATTAGAATCATCCCAAATATAGCTTAAACTGAGAAATAAGAGAAAAAGAAGTCTAAACCTTGAGAAAAATAAGTCTATTTGCTCTATGTAAGAGGCCATCCTTAGGAACTGAGGTCAGAAGCTAATAATTTAGCACTGTGGGCTTAACTAAAGGCACTGGTATAATAAATTTGATATTCTCATTACAAAAGAAACCTTAAATTTTGTACTAGTTTTTAATTTACACTGGATAAGAACCCAGTCATTTTAGACAAGGTGCATTCATGAGAGGACAACAAGATAAATAGAAGGAATTCAAAACAAGATGAATATATGAGCACAGAATTCTTATTCCTAATCATCTTTACCCAAATCCTAAACTTCTTCAGGGAAAAAAAAATTTTTTTTTTTCAACAGACTGTAAAGCCTGCAAGGCTTTCATTCATGGCCCCAGGAAGTAGGCAGCATATTTTCACCTCCTGAAAACAGCTCAAAAGCATTCCTGTCACTGAAGGGCACCTAGCACTGCCTGGGGAGCTAGAGTGGATGATAAGAGTAAAGGATCACTCTGAAATCTGCAGTAAGTTAACGAATGAATAGAGATAGGTACATAAATAAATACCTATTTAAAACAATGAGATGAATACCACGTTTGGAATTTAATTCATAAAGGAATTTAGGAATAAGGGATTAATGGGATTAATAGAATAAATGGTGGGGGGAAGATGTGAAAGACACAAAAGAAATCAAATGTAGGACTCAGTGTGGAATCATATATTAGGATAAGAGAGAAGAAATCTAAAAGACCTAAAGGTTTTAAGGCTGAAAAGAGAAGATTTTGGTATTTTAAAATACACTGTCTTCTATTTAATGAAAAAAAAAAAAATCATTCACCCAAACATGGAGATAAGTAGGATGCTAAGACATGGTTTTTCTCTGTCTCACAAATATATCTGGTCTAAAATGATTTGTTTCTTATCCACTTTGAATTCAAAACTAGGACAGTATTGGGGCGCCTGGGTGGCTCAGTCGGTTAAGGCCTCTGCCTTCGGCTCAGGTCATGATCTCAGGATCGGGATCAAGCCCCGCATCGGGCTCTCTGCTCAGCAGGGAGCCTGCTTCCCCTTCTCTCTCTCTCTGCCTGCGTCTCTGCCTGCTTATGATCTCCCTCTCTGTCAAATAAATAAAATCTTAAAAAAAAAAAAAAAAAAAAACTAGGACAGTATTTAAGGTTTCTTTGTGTAACAAGAATATCAACTATGTCAAACCAGTGCCTTTAGTTTTGCATACCGCTAAATTATTAGCTTCTAACCTCAGTGCCTAAGGACAGCCTGAGAAAATGTGTCATATATGGGCCATTTCCAGTATGCCAATGTGAGGCAAAGAACTTGAGTACTGAAAGTGACCAACATCAGTTTTATCTACCTTATTTTATGGGTTAGAAATAGAATCCAGATCTTCCATTTCCATTATACAATGTTCCAATCCAGAAAGCAAATTTACTAGAACGTTATTAAATGTAAGGAAAAAGACTAAATAGAAATTAATTTTTTAAAGGTATGCCTTATTCTGTGCAAAAATCTGTTCCTGGAATGTTTTGACTTGAATAAATTTCTTTAATGTGAACATAATTAAGTATAACCAGAGAAGCTCACAATCTAGAGGAATTTTTTAATAATAAAACTGTAAAGAATGACTGATTTTTATTTATTTTTTTTAAGATTTTATTTACTTATTTGACAGAGAGTGAGCAAGTACAAGCAGGGGAAGTGGCAGAGGGAGAGAGAGAAGCCGGCTCCCCGCTAAGCAGGGAGCCCGATGCAGGGGCTCAATTCTAGGACTCTGGGATCATTACCTGAGCTGAAAGCAGATAGTTAACCGACTGAGCCACCCAGGTGCCCCAAATGACTGACTTTTAAATAAAATCAAAACTAATGAGATTTTTATTGTCATTTGACTATCATATATTATATTTCATGTGAGGCCTCTTATAAATAAAATAGGGTAATTAAATAAATAAAAAAGGCCTTCCTAATTACTTGTGAAACCACAAGTAATGAACCACAAAAACATTAGAAGTTGAAGAAAAACTATTCACAGTGCCATAACAGAAAAAATTTCAGATCCATCGCATGTGTCTAAAAAGTGTTAATTTATAAAATAGAGACTAAAAAAATTTTTTCTCCCACAGGATTTCTGAAGCAAGCTTCACATTGATTCAGAAAACAGTAAACTACCAAAGTAAAAAAAAAAAATTTATCAAGGGCCAACATCTGTGAATCCTTTCGCAATCATGTCAAGATGTCCATGTTCCAGTTTGTACCCAATTTAATAATATTATATTTGGGACCAGTCAGTTACACTTCGAGAACAAGGAACAAATAAACTGCATTTAAAGAAAGACACGGGATATGCTCCTTCAAATGTGTGACCTCAAAGCATCAGTTAAAGAATTCCAGCAGCAATTGCTACGTTATATCTTTAAACAGAGCAACTGAAGGAAATCCAAAATGCTAAAGTTCATATGGAACAGTTAATGCGTTTAGTTGTGCCAATCATTTCAGATGAGGCAAACTGACAATCTGGTTTTTCTGCACCTGCCAATGTCAGTTGTGTATACACACAAATATGGCAGCCCTTATTTTGTTTTACAGGTCCTCTCAAATAAAGTATTATTATGGGGAAGGGGGGAGGAGAGAATGATTCATCCTAAGATGGGCTGCAATGTTCCAGCTGTCTCTCCAAGGAAATCACGGAGACTGTGGTATTTGCTTGACCTAGGCCACACAGGAAGCTGTTTTCAAACCTGGTCCAATAGCCAAGGTCATTAACTCACAACATTTCTTAAGTCCTGCCGCTCATGGAGTCCTAATATGCAACCCCTAGGTCACCTTCATCTCCATGTCTTTTCTTCTTATTCTCACTTTCAGTCAATCACCACACCCCAGGGATACACGCTCAGAGCCAGGCAGCCCTGGTGGCCTCTTCAGATGTGTCACCCAGGGACAGTCCTCAGTAGGGCTCTTTCCCCTCTCATCTGCTTGGAAATGTATCTGTTCTTCTTTCCCTGTATTATGGTCCTTACTATGAGGATGCTGGCTGGCCAATCTGGGCCAATGTATTCCTGGATAAGATTGGTAGAAACTGTAGCCCATCAAGGAATAACTCTTCATTTTTAACAACAGTCCTTTGAAGGCAGGTGACTTCCATCAAATGCCAATGTCAAAAATGTCATACTTTGTAGACAGTGATTTGGGGAAAGATGGTCTATTATATCTTTCAAACCATTCCCAAGCACACAGCTATTATATTTAAATGTTGAATTGCCTTAAGTTCGGGTCAGGTAGACAGTTCTGACTTATCACTGAATTTACTAAATTTACGCCTATTCTGAAGACTTTTGATATTGACAAAATTTAACACAATAGATAGGACTTCAACTCTCAAAAGGAAAAATAAGCAAAACTTAATTTACCTCTTTTTCTAATTATTTTTAAAAGTATGACAAATGTAAAGACACTTAGCAATTCTTATTTTTACAAACCTGGATGAAGTCAAATATGGTAAGGGGCAGAAGATCATCCAAAATTGCTATGTCTTTGGAGAATCTATTAAGAATACCACCTATAATATAAAGGAAGATAAACTCCTCAAAAAACAGTAGTCTTGAAAAGACAAGTCAATATTTGATCAATCTGGATCACAGCAGAAGCATTCAGAACTCAAATAAGAATCAACACGTAATAAGATAAATAAGGAATCACAAAAGTTTAGTGTTGTACAAAGCAACTACACTCAATTTATGGTCTCCTACTTTTAAAACTTCATAAAATGAAGATTGATGTAAGATTCATCCTACTACTAACCATCTCACACTTGCAAGCTTGGATTTAATGATTATTTACCAGTTATGCTATCACCATTCCCTTATATCTGTATTCCATAATGTACGGCTCTCCCTGTCCTCTGACTTCTACACCTTTCTGACACGCCCAAGCAGAAACCATTGCTACTCTTAATTTCTACCTGCCTGTTATGTGGACCTTCTTTGCCATGTTCTCTCTTTCCACCTTCTTTACTGGCAATCTAAGCTTCAACCTGTCTTCTGAATTCCAGACTCATGTTTATAAATCTGATAATGTTTTCCTTCAGTGAAAAGAAGTTCTATCTGTAGGGTGTACTATGTGCCAGGCATAATGCTAGGCACCGAGATAACAGGTGAATAAGCCATGCTCCTTGCCCTTAAGGAATTCATCGTCTAGGGGCAGTTAAAGACACAATTAGACAAAACATCATACAGTACAAAGTGATATTGAATCTTATCATCCAACCCCTCCATTAACTGCATGATAAAGTCCAAAAACTCTTAGTTTAATATTTAATGCCACTCAAAGTAAGTTCTCCATAATCTCTCATAGTCACCTTTTTTTTTTTTTTTGGTGAGAACATTTAAATTTTACTCCCTTAGTAAATTTGAAATAATAGTAAATAGTAAATATGAAAACATATAAAATGTTTTCTATTATAGTCACCATGTTATTCATTAGATCCTCAGACCATATTTATCTTAAAGGGCAAGTTTTTGCCCTTTTACCAACCTCTATAGTAATGTCAAAAATACTTTAAAAATATGTTAGGGATTTATTCCTTCACCTCCACCAAAAGAAAAGAAAAAAATGAAAACCTTAGAACAAATTTATTTGATCATCTTCGGACAGTTACATGAAACTAGATTATTCTACCTCATCAAAAGATTTCATCAGTAAAAGAATTTTCTATTTTTCTTGGTCACTTCAAATCTTCTTCTCTTTTAAATAATACCACACATTGGCAACAAGATACCTGAAAATGGGGCTAGACCAAATATCTGAATTGAGAAGGACAACTAACCCCGAGGGCCTGTTTCTGTTGCTACATTCTCATCAGCAACATGTTTAGCTTAAGAGAGAAATATGAGGAGAAGCAATGTCTGATAGCCTACATCATCTAAGAAATGTGCATGCCAGTCAGAAGGAAGATGCTTCCATCAAAAGCCAACGTTGCTGATAGAAAACCAACAAAATCATAGGATCTTTTGATTGTGGATCAGCAGTATCATTTTGTATACCTAGTCAAATACCTGCTTTCAATGCGTTGAGGGTTGACATAGGTGCTTGAAGAACAGCATGTAACATTTTGTGGTGCAAAATTTTTGACACTGTGATTAGAGTATGTACCAGTGGTAAACCTCTGAAGATTCCCAGAGCAAGCAAAGTGTCTGCTACTCCCACATAAATATAAAAAATGTAATATGTGCTGGTATTGGTGAAGATCACTGCGTAACTGCTATTTATGCTCTGAGTACTATTCCCTTTGTCTTGAGAAGCTGTTCTGCAAAGCAAAAAGAAATTGTTATTTGGCAACCAAACTTGCCCAATGAATTTCCAACACATGTAGACAAAACTGAACTTGAGTCTGAAGAAATACAACATATTTCATTAGCATGACTTATGTCTTTGATGTCAAGGACTTACTATTGCAATAAAGTAGAGTATATTTTTTCACCACTGAAACATAAAGTTGACTGTTACTAACGAGTCTGAGAAAATACTAAATGTAAAATGCCCCTTTCAAAATTTGTATTGCATTTTATGGAAGTTAAACATAGCTAAATCCTTTAGGAACTGGCAAACAGCTGCAGAAGCTGCACACACAATTTTAAACAAAAGAACTTAATTTTCCATTTTTATAATACTATGGGGAAACGAAGTACCATGGATATTACAATATTTAATAAGACCCACATAATCAATAGAAGCAAAATATAATCTGCAATAAGATCCAGAATACTCACTTTTTAAGTAGACACAACACAACCAAAGAAATAGCCACCTGGAATAAAACAATACACACTTGATTTTTTTCCAACATCTCTAACTATTCCTACCATACCCACGTCTAATGCCACCACCGCCAACAGCAAAATATACACAATTTCATTTTCCTTTGCTTTGCTTTCCTGGATCCAGCAGCTGCAATAATTGTCCTAAAAACAATTATTTGCAGTGATAACATGTTAAGTTAATAGAATTCAAATTTTACTGTATTGAATACTTTGCCATTTCTCTCCATCATTCAACAGGAACTATTCACGGAATATCGCAAAAGAGCTAAGATTACAGTTACATGTTTTAAATAATAAACTTTGTTCCTTATAAAGAGACTAATATCATCCTGTTGGCAGATCATTTATTTAGTTAGTTGTCATAAATACTTTCATTTACTGCAATAGATAAGGGACTAATTCTTATGAAACCAATTAATTATTGGATAATATATTAATATTTATGAAAATTAGTTAAAAGTCTCAATAGTGCATCTAAAATATTTAAAGAACTTATAAAACTGAATACCCCCAAAACAAATAATCCAACTTAAAAATGGGCAGAAGACATGAACAGACATCCAGATGGCCAACAGACACACAAAAAGATGCTCATCATCACTGATCATCAGGGATGTGTAAATCGAAACCACAATGAGTTATCACCTCACACCTATGAGAATGGCTAAAATCAACAACACAAGAAACAACAGGTGTTGGCGAGGATGTAGAGAAAAAGGAACCCATGCACTGTTGGTGGGAATGCAAACTGGTGCAGCCACTGTGAGAAACAGTATGGAGGTTCCTGAAAAAGTTAAAAAGAGAATTACCCTACGATCCATCAATTGCACTACTGGGTATTTACTCAAACAATACAAAAACACTGATTCAAAGGGATACATGCACCCATATGATTATAACAGTGTTATATATAATGGCCAAGATATGGAAGCAGCCCAACTGCCCACTGATTGATGAATGGATAAAGAAGATGTTGTACACACACACACACACACACACACACGGTGGAATACTATTTAGCCATAAAAGAGAATGAAATCTTGCCATAACTTTACCAAAGAACCTAATTGCAAAAAACAAGAAACTCTGAGTAAAATTACCTGAAAATTAACACAGCATACAAATTAATGGAGAAGAAACAAGTATGCTTAGTGTAAGCAATGTTCTTTCATACTCAAAGTATCTAACAGTACTATATAAAAATGTATAAAGAACATTTGGCACTAACTAAGAAATTATGTTATGAAGTTCTGTGTTTTAAAGAGGTGTATAGGGTGCCTGGGTGGCTCAGTCGGTTAAGTGTCTGCCTTTGACTGGCAGTCGTGATCCCAGGGTCCTGGGATCCAGCCCTCGCATCGGGCTCCCTCTCTCTCCTCCTGACTCATGCTCTCTCTCATATTATCTCTGTCACTCTCTCTCTCTCTCTCAAATAAATAAATAAAATATTGGGGCTCCTGGGTGGCTCAGTTCGTTGGGCGACTGCCTTCGGCTCAGGTCATGATCCTAGAATCCTGGGATCGAGTCCCACATCGGGCTCCCAGCTCCGCGGGGAGTCTGCTTCTCTCTCTGACCTTCTCTCCTCTCATGCTCTCTCTCTCTCTCTCTCAAATAAATAAATAACATCTTTAAAAATAAATAAATAAATAAAATAAAATCTTAAAAAAAAGAGGTGTATAAGTTGTAAATTCATATATCAGGAGTATAATAATGAAAAATCTAATGTCATCATCGTTCTTACTTCCTTACTTTTTTCATTGTACACATAGCCTCCATGCACTGTATTAGTAAAGAAGAAAAAAAACAATTCCTGTTTCCTTGAAATTTAAGAAAATTCAAATTGACAAGAAACAAGACAATAATCAGGCTATTTCAAAAGTCTGTGTTCCAGTACAAATGGTTTCCTATTTCTTAAGACTAATAAAATCACTCAAGAACCTAGACAAGGGTATACTTCTGAGTCATTCTCCAGTTATTATGGTCCCTCTTTGTTCCAATTAAAGGAGTGTCAATATTTTTTGGCATTGCCAACATTCTCGGGATAAGAATAAATCCCAGAAACAAATATTTTATAATATTTACTAATGAACAATAACCAAAGCAGTTTTCCAAAGAACTGGCCTAGCCAACATAATATAAAGTATTTCCTGGCTGTTGTGAATAGAGACCACTAGTAGAGACACAGAACTGCCAACCCAAACTACTTTTGTTGACTGGGAAAAAAACACTTTCAAGGACTTGATATAATGATATTAGTACAAATATTTGGGGCATAATAGAAACAATTGATTAAGCAAGTTCCATCATTTCATTTCAAAATGTTTTAAAGTTCATGCAGTTTATGATAGAGTGAGACTCCTGGGTCATTAAAAGGGAAAAGCAAAATATCTTTATTTACTTATTTTTTTTTAGAGATTTAAACTTCAATCCATATTACCTAGAAAACAGTGCAGTCTAAATCAGTATTATCCAAAAGAAATTTCTACAATAATTTCTACTATATCTGCATTGTTCAATTTTGTTGTCACTTATCACATGGGACACTTGATCACTGGAAATGTGGCTAGTATGTGCAACTGAGGAACTGAATTTTAAATGTGATTTTATTTTACTTAATTTCATTTAATTTATATGGCCATATGTTGCTGGTGGCTACTGTACTGGACAATGCATGCATAGATTATAATAATTATAGGGCTGTGGACAGCAATGTGAAAGAACATTGCTTACACTAAGCATACTTGTTTCTTCTCCATTAATTTGTATGCTGTGTTAATTTTCAGGTAATTTTACTCAGAGTTTCTTGTTTTTTGCAATTAGGTTCTTTGGTAAAGTTATGGCAAGATTTCATTCTCTTTTATGGCTAAATAGTATTTCACCGTGTGTGTGTGTGTGTGTGTGTGTGTACAACATCTTCTTTATCCATTCATCAATCAGTGGGCAGTTGGGCTGCTTCCATATCTTGGCCATTATATATAACACTGTTATAATCATATGGGTGCATGTATCCCTTTGAATCAGTGTTTTTGTATTGTTTGAGTAAATACCCAGTAGTGCAATTACATTTACATGTAATCATGTAATAATCAGATGACGGCAACTCTGCACTCAAAATCTGATGATGGCATCTCTGAGGACCGCTCCATGAATGATCAAGATGATGTTCATGAACTGTGCAAATGACCTCAAGATGAAAAAGAAGTAGCCAGTACTGGGGCCTGTGGGTGGCTCAGCTGATTGAGCATCTGACTGTTGATTTTGGCTCAGGTCATGAACTCAGGATCGTGGGACTGAGTCTGTCTTGGGCTCTGTGCTCAGTGGAGAGTCTGCTTGAGATTCCCTCTCTCCCTCTCCCTTTGTCTCCCACCCAACTCTCTCTCTCTCTCTCTGAAATAAATAAATAAATCTTTTAAAAAAACACATTTGAAAAAGCAGATTACATTATCAAGTAATGTAGGGTAAAGTTAAAGAATCCAAACCAATTTATTCTATAAGCTTTTATATACACAGAATTCAGAGCTACTCCTAAATCACACAATGAGATCTGTACATAAATGAATACCTATTAAAGTACAACTGTTGGGATGCCCGGGTGGCTCAGTGGGTTAAAGCCTCTGCCTTTGGCTTGGGTCATGGTCTCAGGGTCCTGGGATTGAGCCCTGCATCGGGCTCTCTGCTCAGCGGGGAGCCTGCTTCCCCCCCTCTCTCTCTGCCTGCCTCTCTGCCTGCTTGTGATTTCTCTCTCTCTCTGTCAAATAAATAAATAGTCTTAAAAATAAAATAAAATAAAATTCTTAAAAAAAAGTACAACTGTTATTTTGAGTTGTCATCAAAGGACCATAGCATTATAAGTGTTCTGTTAACATTATAAACATAAGTGCATTCGTGCATTCCACCCATAAGTTCTGTTTGGTTCGCTATCCATACAGCACACACTATATACATAGAACTGTGCCTGACACATTGAAAGAAGTATCTGTTCAGTGAGTAAATGACTGCATGAATGGCAGGCAGTAATAGCAAAGTGACACCTTTTCATAACTTCACACACAGATTTCAATGCCTCACAGATCAAATCATGCCCTAAAACATAGACCCATGCTAAGTAAAGCTGCATTAAGAGGATTATTATTAATCAGTTATAGCAGAAGTATTATCGGAGTATATTACATGTCTATTTGACTAGTAATATAAGGCTATCCAGGGATTCCTTCTTAACAAAGAGAAGATAAATCATAAAAGAATAGGATACAGCAGTACTCTGGCACATTTCTTAAAAATTACAGAATGAAAATACTAAGCTTAGGATCTTGAGATACTCGTCAACAATACCCTCCGGTTGTTGTAAGAAGAAGCAGGAAACTGTCTCCTATTTTTCTCTGCATTTCTCTACCTAGTCAGTGATGTACCACGAAGCAGAAGCACTAGAAAGTTCAACACGATAGAAATCTTATAGCCCTGGGGCACCTGAATGGCTCATTCGGTTAAGGGGTTGCCTGCTGCTCAGGGAGTGATCCCAGGGTCAGAGAGAGAGCCCATATCGGGCTCCTTGTTCATCGGGCAGTCTGCTTCTCTCTCTCCCTCTGCCCCTCTCATCTCCCTGCTCATGCCCCCCACCTCTCTCTCTGCCTCCTTCTCTCTCAAGTAAATAAATAAAATCTTTAAAAGAGAAAGAAATTTTATAGCCTATACCCTTGGTGCTAATATCAAAGAACTTATAGAAAATATTGCTTTGCAGTAAAAAAAAAAATCACATAAAAATATAAAGGTACACTGACTCCCTTATCAAAATAACACATTAATGGTATGTGGTAACAAACTGCATAAATCAAACTAATTTTTTCAGTTTCACACTTTGAAGAAATAAAAAGGGAAGCATATGGAACCTATTCTATAAAAGTCATGAAATCTAAATTGAAGTATGGTATCTATGAAAACTAAAAATGGATAAATTACTGTCATCAAGGAAGAAATGTATCTTAACCTCTCTCCAGGTTTTCTGTTCATGATGAGTATGAGGCTCTAAACAAGGTTTAAAAGAACTAAGCTATCTTCTGGGGTTAGCACCTGCACCATGATGCATACTGATGAGATATGTTAATGGTAATGAGAAAGGGGCACACTGGTATAAAGAGAGAAGCTTAATCTAAAGGAAAAACCAGGGGTGCCTGGGTGGCTCAGTTGGTTGAGCGGCTGCCTTCGGCTCAGGTCATGATCCCGGAGTTCCGGGATCGAGTCCCACATCGGACTCCCGGCTCTGCGGGAAGTCTGCTTCTCTCTCTGACCTTCTCCCCTCTCATTCTCAGTCTCTCTCTCTCTCTCTAATAAAAAAAAAAAAAAAAAATCTTAAAGGAAAAACCATTTAAATTTTGATTCAAAAAATGTGACATAATTGTGAACATCAGTGTTTAGCGATATAATGGTGCACATCATTAAAACAATTGCTGTTTGTCTTATATCACCAAGGTTAATTACTCAAAATTTTGACAGCCAGTTTATTGGCAATGCCCCCAAGATATTGGCCAAAACCCCTCACCATAGTACATCATTTCTTGTCTAGAAAATGGCATTATCAATGTCTTTGTCCATTAAAAAGACATTTTTGGGGGCAATAGCTCCACTAACCCTTTACATCCTCTCTTGTAATTTAGTTTCTAACTTAAAGACAAAGGGCCACTGTCTTCATGATTAAATGAGCTAGTGATATTGTATGCAAGTACAGTAGCTCAATGCTCAATTACTAACTAGTTAATTAATTATACACCATTTTGAAAGGAGCATAAGTTCAACTCTATGGAGCTGGATAGAATAAAGTTCCTGTAAATAAACATAAATCATCACCATATTCAGATAGGACCATTTTTTCTTATGTAACTCTATAAATTGAGGACAATCAAGAAATGTGACCTTTCAGTTCAGAGATTCAAATCATTAACAGTTACGGGGCTGGTCTGAGATTAAATGTGACACAAGACTAGGTTTCATTCTCATTAATGTTGGTCATTTGGCATGACTAGCAGAGATTAATGAGGTAAATTTAAAATACATTTCAAAGCAATTTTTGACTCATGCAAGAGTGTCAAATTACCCAACCCCATATTTTTATTAAAGTATGAAAGGGATTATTGAGACTTTCATCATATCTCAGTTATGGACTTGCCCACCTCAGACTATCTGGAGTTTTATACTAATGGTATGACACTAAGGGTGTCACTGAGAACAGCAACCAGCACTGCTCACCATGTGCCAAGCCCAATATTAAGTGTTTTACGGCCATGATGTATCTTAACTCACAAACATGACCTAGAAAGTTGGTACTATTACAACTCCATTTTTTGATGAGGATATTGAGGCTCAGAGTGGTTAACTACCTTGCTCCTTTTCATAGTGTTAACAAGACAGACTGAGGTCACAGCCACGTGCATGGGATACCACAGTTGGTACTGTACTACACAACAACTCACAGCAAACCTCCATCTGGTGTTTTAATTTACAAAAGAAGAGATATCACCAGAACTCAAGGATCACATGAAAACTGATGGTTTATAGGTGAAAAAGTACGTGCAACTTTTTGCTATATATATATACCTTTAGATACTTAGTTCATCAGGGAGAAGTAATGATATTCTAGGTAGACCTCTTCACTGAGATTAGTAACATCCCAACAATAGGAAAACACCTATAGCTATAAGATTGGGTTTCAGTTATGTATACATTTACACTGTCTCAGGAGAGGCAGTTTCTTCACTTCAGTCATTTATTCCCTGAGGGCAGTATGGGCCTTCATGTTAGATTTAGCTTGTATATTAGGGCGCATTCAGCAGTGTCCCCTGGAATAAATATCTAGGGCAATTAGTCATTCACAGGCTGAATCCGACCCACATGTGTGTTTTGTTGAACCCACTTAGCGTTCATTTGTTTGTTTTTATTTAATCAACTCTCTACATTTCAAAAATGGGAAGACTTCACAGAAAAAAAATCTGGATTTCCATCTTAATAAACAAAAGATTTAGCAAAACTGATCTCAACTTCCCTCACAGCAAGTCCTTGGCTGATGCCGAGTTTCCTTTGGCCCCATCAGACAACTGGAGGGCAAATGCTCTCCATTCAGCCTCAAAGCCACTTCACCCACAGACATTCTCTGCCAGGCTCCTTTTGGCATTTCGGTGGCTTCTCCTCATCTAGAGAGAAGCCTCATCCACCATCCAGCTTCAAGAATCTCTTACATGGTTGTGTATTGCACTTGCAGCCCTTCTATGTTTTTGGCACCTCCCTCCCTTGTTGTTTTATCCTGGTGATGCAGCAGAGGGCAGGGGTGTGACAAAGAGACCAAGACAGTGGCACCAAAGACAGACAAATTCTATAAGCAAGCGGATAATGTGGATCTCTGAAAGGATTGTTTAAAATGGTTACTAAGCCATTAATACACATTTATGTCAATTTGTGAAGACACAGTCATTTAAAGATGGTGATTCATTACTTGCACATTCAATAATGCAATATGTATAGTCAAGTGAACTTAAATTGAGTACAGAATAATTTTCGTTGTTTAATTTCAATCCATATAAAGGTGTCCTACTTAGAGGTTTTGAACCTCTCTTCTAAAAGCTCTTCAACTAGATGATTTAAGTAAATTTTATATGCTACATATGAAATAGTAAAATAGCAATAGAACAATATGAAACTATACATATCATTACATAATATAAAATTATAAATATACACACATATATAACTGTTTAGATAGATACACATAATATATGCATATATATGTATATATCCTTCCAAACTCTTCTTAATGTAACTTTAAATCATAGTAATATTTTAAAACAGAAAATTCTTACCTCAGCCAGAAAAAGAACTAAGCACCAAATTAGCACAAAAATTAAGCTCTTGTGGATAGTAACATATCGAAGGTATGTGTTCCATGTAGTCACTGGTGGTATGCTCTCAACATCATCAAAAAAGCACTCCTAACAAAGAGAATCATGGTTACTACAGGGAGGCAGCACGGTTTCACACCACCGTTGTGGTTTATTTTGAATGAATGTGTGGAAATAAAGGGACACTGGTATTCAAAGCTAAATGAGTTTCAACAAATATGAACCATTACGAATGACTTGTGTGATGTCCACTATAATGTCCCCTGGAGGAACACGGCATTTGAAAAATGAGAAATGCCGTCATTTTTCAAAATTCTGGAAATCGCTGATGATACAACTGTAATCAACTGTATTGATTTTGGACAATTTTCTACTATTTTAATGTTTAACAGCAGCATCACACCTTTTATCAAATAAATAGTACCATCAAGCTGAAGTTCCCTAGATCTCTCCTTGATTTAACCCATTTCTTCAGGGCTTTGTGGACAAATACAGTTTGGAATTTTGCTGGCTACAGAGGTCTGCCAAGAGACGTGAAGGCCAGCTGATGTCTGTATGTATCCCTCAGGAGCTGGGATTATCTCTTTCCAGATATGACTTGTTACGTAATTCTAATCTTCAGCACATTTCCCTGGAAGTCTTAATCTGTCCTTTGGTAGATGTGTTTCCAAAATCTGAAAAAGAGCAAGCCCAGATATTCCCAAGGAAAAAGATACTTTTGTTTCTTACAAAGTCAACAAAATTCATAAAAGAAGCCTCAGAAACTCAAAGAAGAGATTCTATGAAATTGGAATACGGCACCACACCGATCCATGTAAAGATTTCTGGAAGCGAATAAGCCTGGATTTGAATGTGAACTCCACCACTGACTTCCTAGGAGCTGCCTGAATTTAGGCAGCTGGACTTCCCCAAACTTTAGTTTTTTTATCTGTAACCGAGGATAAGGATATGTACCTCCTGGGATAGTGATGGGGACCAAATCTACGCTGCCTGACACAGAAGCAATCAGTAAACACTAACTATTATCAGTTAAAGAGATCTTTCTTTATATATATATATTTTTTTAATTAACATATAATGTATTATTTGCCCCAGGGTACATGTCTGTGAATCATCAGGCTTACACATTTCACAACATTTGCCATAGCATATAACCTCCCCAATGTCCATAACCCTACCCCTCCTACCTCCCAGCCACCTTTAGTTTGTTTCTTGAGTTTAGGAGTCTAAAGAGATCTTTCTTTACAACAAAATTCATAGGGTCCATTTGAGAGAGTCATTCAGATTGATATTAAAACCATGCAGATAAACCATCCCTTAGGAAACCTTGTAAAATTGTAGAAATACTAAAATTATGCATTTTAGAGATTATCTGTTTTATTCTCTAGTTTTACAGAGCAGGAAATTTGGGTCCAAAGATGTCAAATGACTTGTGCCTTGCCAAAGGTCATACACACTACTCTTAAATGATCTATGCTATTAAAATATGTCAATTCATCACAACGCTGCCCAATTCATGCAAGGCACTTGAGGAACTTTTCCCCAAAACAAAAACAAAAAACAAAAAACCCCACAATAAACAAAAACCCTCCACTTTTATGTTGCTTCCTATTTGAAGAAAAAAAGTGTTTTATTCTTCAAAACTTAATATAGAAGATTTTCTATTTGAAGCTTGACACTAGCATACACTGAGTTTCATATACCTTTTATAAGAGAAACCTGTCCAGAGAGCCACCTTATAAAGCAAATAAAAAGATAAAAAGAAGCCCACAGAAATTCAGGTAAGACTGATGTATACACTAGAATATGAGATAGTCCGGTTTAGAGACTACATGCTTATATTATATACCTTACATAGGCTACCTCCATACCAAATACTTCTTGGTCTCTAAATAACTGAAGCTGTTATTTGTTTATATATTTATTTATACTCCACTTCTTTCCCCAGAGGTTTTAAGGTGGTAGTAAAGCAGATTTATAATACTTTACAATTTATCGAATTTATAATAATGATTATCACTACCCTACTCAGGGACCCAACACTAGCCCTTTCAATATATTTTACAGGAAGAGATATATCCATTGCCAAAGGAAATAGTTTATTCTTGTACATTTTGAAGTTACTTACATAATTTGTGGACTCTGGACTTTCTGAATTGTAAAATAATCCTCATCTTCAGCCCATAATTTGAGTAAGCTTTATTTCATATTATATACTGCATTTCACTCAGTTGCACTTGGTGACAAACACAAAACCACTATCATTTATACATACCTTTAAATCTTCTTCATTAATTTCCTCACTGATTTCCAAGTCATTATCTTGAGATAACCGTCTTGAATATATATCCATTTCAGTTAGGTTTGCCTGAGGGGCCAGCGACATTTTTCGTGTGGATGCGGCTGTCCTTCGATGAAAGCTTTGGCCTTGGTTACCTGGGGAGCACGTCATCAGATTCAGAACAGACTGCCTACGTTGTCTCTGAAATGTGGGGCCAGTGTTGATCATGTTGCTTCGAGGCAGGATGGCCTCTCCTTGCTCACTACCATCAGGAACCAAGGACAGCCTTCTCTCTAAGGGCTCATTGGAATCTTCTTCAATGCCATTCATTTGTAATGGAGTCTTCTGTACAACTGAAAATTTTCTAATAGAATTGATTGGATTAAGAATAGAGTTCTTCCTTTTTTCACCAAACTCTCCAGTCTGTTTAAAAGATTGCTTTTTTGTTTCGTTCCAGGAGACAGCCGCATCTCCTTCTAATGAAAAACGCCGTAAAGTCTCAGTTATGATTGAATTTCTTCTTTCTGCACTAAACTGGTCAAAAGAATCATATCCCATGAGCTTTGAGCTGAAGTCAGGCCGTAGACTTTGTAATTCAGAAAATGTCCCATAAAAATAGCAGCTACCTTCATGTAAAATTAATATTTTGTCAGCTTTCTTTAAATGTTCCATTTTAGAAGTGACCAAAATCCTAGTTTTGTTAGCCATCAATTTACAGACACAGCTTTAAGAATATAAAAAGATATAAACAAGACATCAATTATTTAAACACTTCATTACAAGTCTTTGAATTGCATTTTAACATCTTATTAATGTATTCTTGAGTAAAATGTCTATCATACAAAGTCATTATTGTATTTAAAATAATTCTAAAAGTAAGTAATAGTGATTGGTGCCTCAAGTTATTATAGCGTGAAATATATTATTGAATTATTAGGGTATGTTATATCATAAAACTGAGTGTTAACAGACCTAGAGTGAAATTAAATATCTGATATTAAATAAACGTTGGATTTGAGCAAATTGGTTATCCTCTGGGTCTTGGTTTGTTCATCTAGAAAATGAAAGAATTGTTAGATAACCTTTTAAGATCCCTGGGGGTCTATATTTCTGTGTCCTTTAAAATGTCAGAGCTTTCACGTTCTTTACATTTTCTACTAATTTCCTTTTATATTTTAAGTTTGCCACAAATTTAGTTCTCAAGAGCCTATATTAAGACTAATCTGATTTGTTAAAAAGAAAACAATAAACATGAGAATTGAATAAATTTGACCTTCCTCTAATAAAATTTCCTTTTAGTTTAAAAGTAAATCCTGACTAGAACCATCTAAGGAGACCAGTTTCTTTTCGACATTAAGACATTACATATTTTAGAAAGAGGCATCATTCTAGGGGCACCTGGGTGGCTTAGTTGGTTAACAATCTGTTTTTGGATCAGGTCATGATCCCAGGGTCCTGGGACCTAGCCCTGTTTTGGGCTCCCTGTTCAGTGGGGAGTCTGCTTATCCCCCTCTTCCTGCCCCTTCCCCCATGCTCATGCTAGCTCTCTCAAATAAAATAATAAATAAAATAAATAAAATCTTAAGGAAGGGTGGAAGGGAGGGAGGAAGAAAGGGAAAGAAAGAGGTATCATTCTAGATTATATTTCAACATACTAATATAGCTAACAAAGTTTATATTAGTAAGAAGTTACTTATCACACTCATAGGATTGTAAAATCTTAGGTATTAAATTTAAATTCCAGGAAAGGTGCTACTAGGGGTAATGCAACCACTTTATACACACACACCTACATATCCTTATTGCTTAAAATATTTATTTCAGAAGAGTATTATAATAACTCTCCTAATAAACTGCTTTATAAGTTCATGAAATCATTTTGAAACTGAATCAAGTCATATAACTGCTCCTCTTAGGAATTTTACATACATTGAGCCCTAGTGGGAGCTCCCATGAAATATAAATTCCTAGTTTTGCGTGACTAAGGAAGAAGTTCTGTAGGTATCAAGGTAGATGAAGAGTCTGAGTAGTCACCTGCATTAAAACATTCAGCTTGTTTAGTTTTTTAAGAAATAGCCTATCTAAGGAGAAGACAGACTAAAATACTAACACAGAAAAGTAAAAACATTAAGTACAATAACCAATTAAAATAATACAAGCCACAAGGTAATAATAATGCAAAAACTACATAGATAGCGATTGTTATAATAATAGCAATGGAAGAAATTGGTTTACCATGAGGTGGTCAGAAAAGGTTTTAAGGGAAGTGGTCAGGAATTTTGACTGTGAAGGGAAGATCGGATTTGAGTAAATGCTATGTCTCTTTCTGCCACAATGAGTCAAAATGGTGGCCATGATTCTCAAGGGTAAAATGCAGTCTCCGATAGTAGAGTTGTTCTTTCTTGCCTTTTAGTATGAGCATTACAAGTTATTCAAAGAACATACCTTTCAAATATTTCTTTTTCTGTTAAAACATCCAGGTATCCAAAAGGAGAGTCTAATAGGTATAAATCAGCATCTTTATATACTGCTCTAAAAAGAAAATGGATATGAAATTAGATTTTTTAAATATTTCCTGTCATTTAGTGTAGACAATTCTAAATGTGAAACAAAAAGGTAAGTCATAAATGATTTTTGTGGGTTTTTTTTAAGATTTTTTATTTATCTGACAGAGAGAGAGATCACAAGAAGGCGGGGGGTGGGGGTGGAGAGGGAGGGAGGCAGGATCCCTGCTGAGCAGAGAGCCCAATGCAGGGCTGGAGCCGAGGCAGAGGCTTTAACCCACTGAGCCACCCAGGCACCCCAATTTTCGTAGTTTTTCACAATATCCCAAGAACAACTGAAGTGGCTTTGCTAAATATAAGTGGCATAAACTAGCAGAAGTTAAACTGAATCACACCATACCATACAGTTTAAAACATTACCTTAAAAAAAAGAATATTTTTAATAATAGTATGTGTTTAGAGTCAAGCATCATGCTATGTGCTGGGAATACCATGGTAAAAATGACACAGTCCCCACCCTCAAAGATCTTGCATGTTGGTGGGAAAGCAAAGAAGAAGATACAATGTTTCAACACTATAAAATGTCAGAGACCACAATGAAATAGCAGCACGGAAGTAGAGGTCAACTTGACCTCTACCAAGAAATTCTTGCAGCTGTCTATTGTATTTTGTTCCATAGAGTTTCAGTTTCAGCCTCATATTTGTAGGAATTCCAAACAAGTGAAGGATAAATAATTCACAACAAAAATGTACACCCATATCAGTTTTACTTTTTAAGTTAAAAAAAATTATAAGAAAATAAAATCTTCATCAAATTGATCTTAGAACAGTAATAAGATGAAGATATAGTCTCATATTAATGAAAATATGAGTAATCTTCATAACATTCAAATTTTTCAGGTGTGGTTGTTAGTGACACTACCTCTACCCTACACATAGGATTCAGTGTTTACATATAATTCTTGGTACTTTCCATAAAAACTGTATTCAAACAGCTTGTAATTTAAAAGAAGTAATTTCAAAAAATCAGAAATGGCAAAAAGGCAGTAAAAGCTAAAAGAACTTTTGCAGTATAAATTATTTTTGAAGATAACATGCAAGAGCTAGATAAAAGACCCCTACCATATTGTACCCTCAAGGTCTCTCCTCCCCACTACTCAGTTCTTACTTCTCTCTCTCCTTCACATTTATGACCATAGTTTCTCAATAATACATTCACCACCTAAAACTAGACAACATATGATACATTCCGATCAGAAAAAGAATAAATAATTACTTTCAGTAGTACCTCAAATTGTGTGTATCTTACAATAAACCAAATTTTAAACTGCTGTAGATACAAACTCAATCCTGTGTCAAATGCCTAGAAGCCATATAGCATATCTTACATTTGAAATGGAATGCTTAACATAAGTTTTACTTTGGCTCCCAGATTAATCAATCAATTTCTAACTACTTAGAAGCCATTATCTTGTCTGTGAATTATTCATATCTAGTGATTTATGACTTCACAAGTAATCCCAAAATCAAGTCATGGTTTAATGTCAAGAGTCAAGAGGATCTGGTTCAAATTGTGACTCTGTGATTTCCTGGTATAGCTTTTGGCAAGTGAAGCTCTAACAGCCTCAATTATCTGATTATCTCCTCCATAGTGTGGGGAGAACAATTCTTTCTTTGCAGGGCAATATGAGGATTAAGTAAAATTACACACACATACATACATGCACAGTCCACCTATAATAATACCAGGCAATCGCAGCTGCTCAGTAAGTTTACTGTTCCACCCTTTAAAAGCAGGAGAAAGCAAGAGAAAGGAGCCAACATATCAATAAGTCAATGTGATTTCTTGTTAACAATCTTGCCACACAGTGAGAAGAATTCTATTCAACTAAAACTGGAGGAACATTTGACTTCTCATATTACCAATAATTTTTTAAACTTAAAGTTACAGTTTAACCACAAAGCTTTCTCCTTGACACAAATTAACTTTATGTGCTTCTTGGACAGCTCAAAATACTGAGACTAAGTCTGTTTCTACCAAGGGACTTCACTGTCCCCCACAATGTTAGATGTGCTTGCCCTATTTATTTTCCCTTAAAGATTATAGACTTGAAGCCAAGTGACATCATTTGCCTTACTATTTTTGTTATAAACATTACTAATTATGCTGGAAATTTGAAAATGTATGTTTATATAAACCAAGAAGCAGAAACAGAAGCTTAAAGCAGATGAGTGCCTTGTGGAGTGGGGGTAAAAAGGAGGCCCTGTAACAGACTTAACAAAAACACACTTTTTTCCTTGTGCTATGCAGAATCCCAGAGTTTTCTACTTGGACTAAATCATACCACAAGGCAAACAAATAAAGAGATGCCAAAGAGCATACAATTTAAAAAAGCTATCACCTTTATCAAATATGAATACTAAACCATTATCTATAGTTCCTAAAGGTGATTCTTAACCTGCTAATCATAAAACCCCAGGCATTTTTCAATTTCAGAAACAGAATATAAAAAATAGAGAAATGTCTATAATTGTTACATGCATGATATATACAACAAATGCTTTCTGAACCAATAATGGGATATTCACCTTGCTAAGGAAATTCTTGCTCGCTGCCCTCCACTCAATGTGATTCCACCTTCTCCAAGGACGATATTATCCTTCTCTGCAAACTTGGAGATGTCCTGTCATCAAAAACAGAAATTTAGAGAGGAACTGTTAGTGTGTTTCTGAACTTGAAAGATACATTTTCCTTCAAATGCAATCATATATCAGGCTGTTGCTCTAACCACAGCTGAAACTTAAAACACCATATCTCGATTATTTCAAATCCACTTCAGTTGAGCAGAATATGGCTGAAATTTTAGAAATAAATTTTTCTTTAGTTTTTTTTAGAATGTCCTTCATGACCATGAAATAAGAATTGGAAAAATCAAAATATAAACTAAATGTACATGTATGGGTATGTAAACATCTGTATCTTACCCACAGGTCCATTACACCAACTCAAATACTGCTAACATGCTAAAATGTCGTTACCCTCCAAATTAAACTAACTCTTTTAAAAGGAAATCTCAAAACATGAATAAATCTCATAACAAGAAAAACTAAAAATACTATTCACATCCCCTACAGCACCCTAAGCATATTGAGGAGTGGCCAAGGATAGTGGCAATTCCTTTCCATACTTCTCTCACCCACCTACCCGACTTCTTCCCCACCACCTTAGAATCTCAATCATAAGTCTTCTGTCATCTACTCTGCCTCTCTTGTCACCACTGTCCACATGGGTCATAACATCCTTACTCCCAGTTAGTGAACTTCTCCTAGTGGCAACCAATGGGTGAACTGGCAACACCCATGCCAGGCATTGTAAAAGAAGATCAGAATTTATAAGAAATAGTCCTTGACTTTCGGTCATTGTTAAGGCTAAATTAGAAGATAAACCATAGTCCTGGAGAATGCTAAATAACAACCCAGTGACCTAATTAATTTTTTTAAGATAAGTCACAAAACAGTATATGATTAATTGGCAAATTAATTGTACAGACAACAAAAGTATCCTATAATAGACAGAAAATGCCAGAAGGCTTTCCAGAAGAGAGGAGATTCTCCTGAGACATGAAGAAGGAGTTAGGTAGAACTCTTCCTTCAGTTCAAAAAAAGTTGCTCTCCCGGTGCTCTTCTCATCCCCAAACATCTACTCTTCTCTTTCGTTACCACCTTTTTCTCTCTCCCTCTAATAAAAAAAGAACACTCCCATACTATTTTTCTCCTTTTTTTTTCACAGTCCAGAAGCAATCCACCATCTCTCCTTGACCTACCACCACCATTATCAATATTTAAATTGTCAAAATGGTTACTTCTATTATTCATTGGTTTCTGTCATCCACCTTATGAAAATCAAATAGAACGTCCTAAACAAAACTCTAAACTCACAAAGCAGGTAAATGAACAAATATTCATCTATATTAAAAATTATTTGGCAGCTCCTGGAGGCTAGAACCATGCTAGCCACTGCCCCCAACACACTGTTAATGTCAATACTCCTGACAGGGGACCAGAGGCCTGAGATAAAAAATGCTGACATATTGGAAAAGATGCAGTAGGACTCAGTAGAGATAGCCATACAGGTCTTGGAGAACGATCACATAGAGACATCACTGACAGCCAGCAGCCCTGCAGGTGAAGAAGACCATGGTGGTTGAGACATATAAAGCCAAATGCTTCATTTCCTTCTACTGAACTAAATGATTTTTTTCAACTTATGAGCCAAACCACATATCTAGGATTCTAGCCAAATACAAGGACTACAGTTGAATTCCACACTCCAAAGTCTAAAATCTGTAACCTCACTGAAGAAGACCTCCAGGAACACTTCAGTCCTTAGGTTTTTACTGAGCTGTTGATGGAACCACATCCTCTGCTCTCTGGTTGAGAGCAAGTAATAAGAAAACTCGCATATGTATTTTTCTCCTAAACCACATTTATTTCCCCAAATCCCATTCTCTTTTTAAAACTAAATCTTTTAGAGTGAAAAAATAAAGAAGTGTTTGCCTGAGGTGAATATATTGAGTGCAAGCTTTTATAAAGGAGGCAAATTTTCTAACACTGTTAGAAAGCCAGACAGTGCTGGAATTATTGGAGTTTTCATTTCCCCATATTGAATTCAACATTTTAACTAGTTAGAAACTTTTAATATTTTTAAAATTTAGAAATACCAGTAGTTATGTTGATAGTATGATTGTGATATAGTTACACTTAGGGACTAGATTATGAATTTAGAGGATACAAAATCCTAGTGCAGTACAAACATTTAATAATGATTTGTGGAATGAAAGAAGAGAGAAAGAGAATGAAGGAAGGGTGGGTAACCACGAAGCAAAAAAGAAAGGCGTGCATATAAGAAAAAGAATGAAGAAAAGTGTACAGAGTAGAGAAAGAAAATGGGAAAGGAATAGTGTCAGAAGTAGATATCTTTAGAAAAAAGCAAGAAGATATTGGCAGAATAAAAGAGACAAGAAAATTGAAGGGGAAAATAAGAAACAATAGAAGATCGTGATTGAACATTTCCACTTTCCCTACTGAATTTAAATGTCCAAAGAGCACAGATGGAATTTGATTACATTAATTTTATTTTCTTAAGACAATAAATAAGAGGCAATTCCAGCCAAATTTCTCTCATTCATTTTTGTGTGTTATAGATATTAACAATTTTTCTACTATTTGTTTTCACTGTTTATACCATGTGACCTACAAAATTTTCATTTTCATGAAGTCAATACACCTATCTGGAATTCCTGTATTGGTTAAAAAGTACTACTCTACTTTCAGATTGTTCATGTAATGTCCTAAATTTTCTCTTAAAATATTTATTATTCTTGGGGCACCTGGGTGGCTCAGTGGGTTAAAACCTCTGCCTTCAACTCAGGTCATGATTTCAGGGTCCTGGGATCAAGCCCTGCATCCGGCTCTCTGCTCAGCGGGAAGCCTGCTTCCCCCTTTCTCTCTGCCTGCCTCTCTGCCTACCTGTGATCTCTCTCTCTCTCTCTCTCTCTCTGTCTCTGTTAAATAAATAAAATCTTTTAAAAAATATTATTCTTGTAAAGTTAAAAAATATTCAAGAGACAATTTTTGTTTATACAATGGTGTAAGAATCTAAACTTCTTTCCTTTTAGTTGGATGGCAGACGGTTCATTAAATAATTTTTGTCTGAATTTGTATATCATCTACTATATATAAAATTCTCATATTTTCTAAGATCTATTTCTGGGCTCTCTGTCTGATTCCTCTGAGCCATTTCCTAATCCTATACTAATACTCTGCTGGGTTTTTTGGTTTGGGTCTTTTACTGGCATTAAGTATGATTTAATACCTGAAAAAGCACAATTCTTATTCATAAATCTTTTGGCTCTTTTTGTTCATTTAGTCTTCTATAATAACAGTCTCAGCAAGAGCAAAAGTAATAGTACTATTAGCTAATGTATACTGAGGGCTTACTATGTGTCACATACCATTTTAAGCACTTTACATGTATTAACTTTTTAAATATCCAACACTGCCTTATCCTTATTTTAAATAAGAAGAAATTGAAAGTTGGAAAAGATAAATATCATTCAAAAATAGGACAGCTAGTTTGGACCCAGGATTCAAACCAAGGCTGATCTTGTTTTAGATTCTTCAGTAGAGTGCTCGCTTCGGCAGCACATATCCTAGATTCTTCAGTAGAGTTTACAATTCTTCATATATGTCCTATATTCTTCCTGTTAGATTTATGCCAAATATTTATCATTCTAATCAATTAATTATTTTAGAGCAAGAGAAAAAGTGTACACATGTGTACACAGTGGTGAGGGGCAGAGGAAGAGGAAAAGAAAGGGAATCTTTTTTTTTAAGATTTTTTATTTATTTATTTGACAGAGAGAGAGAGATCACAAGTAGGCAGAGAGACAGGCAGAGACAGAGGAGGAAGCAGGCTCCCTGCTGAGCAGAGAGCCAGAGGTGGGGCTCAATCTCTGAGATCTGACCTGAGCCAAAGGCTGAGGCTTTAACCCACTGAGCCACTCAGGCGACCCAAGAGAGAATCTTAATCAGGGTCCACAACCAGCACAGAGGCAGATGGGGTGCTCAATCTTACAACGCTGAGATCATGACCTGAGCCAAAACCAAAAGTTGGACAGACCCTTAACGAACTGAGCCACCCAGGTACCCCATTCCTAATATTTTTAAATTGAGATATAACTGACATATAAAAGTGTATTAATTTCAGGTGTACAACATGATTTGCTATATGTATATATTGTAAAATGATTCACACAATAAATTTAGTTTACACATATCACCACAGACAGTTACAAACTTATTTTTCTTGTGAAAAGAACTTACAAGATTGCTCTCTTAGTAATCTCCTAATATATGCTACAGTATTGTTAACTATGGTCACCTTGCTGTACACTATATCCCCAGTACTTACTTAACTTAAAACTGGAAGTCTGTACTTTTTGATCACCTTCATATATTTCATCCTCTCACACCCCTCAGCCCCACCCCTGTTTCTGGAAACCACCAATCTGTTTGCTGTATCTATAAGTTCTGGTTTTTTAAGATTCTGAGTGTAAGTGAGATTATATAGTATTTGTCTTTTTCTGTCTGATTTATTTCACTTAGCATAGTATCTTCTAGGTCTATTCATGTTGTCAAAAACAAAGATTTCATTTTTTTTATGGTTGGATAATATTCCATTATATGTATGTGTAGAGAGGTAAAGATAGATAAATTATCTTCTTTATCTGTTCATGTGTCAATGGGCGCTTATGTTGTTTCTATGTGTTGGCTATTTTAAATAATGCTGGAATGGACTGGGGGTACAGATATCTTTTCAGGATAGTGACTTTGCTTTTTTTGGTTAAATATCCAGTAGTGCAATTGCTAGGTCATATGGTAAAATTTTTAAATATTTTAATATAAGTTTCCCACAGTGACTGCACCAATTTACACTCCCACCAGTACCCCCTCGGTATTTTATTGTTTTCTGCTACTGTGAATTGAATAGTTATCCATTTTTATTTCTTGATGACCATTGCTAGCATAAAGTAAAGCAAGTTATTATTGTATGCTTATCTACTATCCAGCTATCTTTTTGTACTCCCTTAATAATTCTAACAGACTTTTGGTTTCTGTTTGCTCTCTGCTAGAACCTCTTTGGGTTGTTTTGTTTTGTTTTGTTTGTATAAACAATCTTTTCACAAATATTTAATATTGTCCCTATTTTAAAACAAATGATATTAATTTTTCTCCATTTAAAATCATGTCTACTTCGGGATGTTGGGTTAAAAAAAGTTACTATATTTATGAAGTTTCCTTCTACTTCTATTTTTACTTTAAATTTTTATTATAAATAAATGACTGCTGAATTTTATGTACACTTTTAACATCTATTGACCCTGCTATTTGGTTTTCCTCCTTAACAATCGAACAAATTATACTGTATTTACAGATTTCATTATATTGTAATATAAGCATCTTTGCATTCCTATTATAAATCTTGCTTGGTCATATTTTATCATTTCTTATACCATGCTGGAATCTATTTATTAATATTTTATCCAATAACATTTTATTTGAACATCTGTATCATTAGTATGATTAGCTAGTTTTTTTTATTATTTTTCAGATTTTGGTACTAAGACTATCCTAGTTCTAGAAAAATGGGAGAAAAGGGAACCCTCATGCACTGTTGGCAGGAATACAAAAAATGAAATAAGTCAGACAGAGAAAAGCTAGCACCTTGTGATCTCATTTATATGTGGAATAAAAAAATAAATAAATAAAGCCAAATGAATGAACAAAACAGAAACATTCATAGAGAATTGGTGGTTGCTAGAGAGGAGAGGCCTGGGGGATGGGCAAAATAGGAGAAGAGGAATGAAAGATATAAACTCTAAGGCACAGGGATATAATATACAGTATAGGGAATAAAGTTAACAGTACATGAGAAACTGTGTGTGGAGACAGATGGTAGCTAGATTTATCATGGTGATCAATTCATGATATGTATAAATGTTGAGTCAATATATTGTATATCAGAAACTAATATAATATTGTATATCTACTACACTTCAATTTTAAAAAAGGAAAACTAGTTGAAAAACTTTTCATCTTTTTCCCTGTTTTGGTATAGTTTAAATAATGTAGGAAGTACATGTACTTAAGGATGAGATACAATTCAATTATAAAATCATCTAATGACAGTGTCTTTGGAACTAGTAGACACTAAACCAGCTTTACAATGGTAATATGTCTATTCAAGTCCTTTTGTGCTTTGAAATAAATTTTGATCACTTGCTAGTAAATCTTCCAGTTTCTCTGGGTGAAGAAACTTCTTTAGGTTTTTAATTTTGGATAGCAGCTGTGATAGCCCCTGGTTAGATGTACTACACTTTTAAAGAAATGGTATTTTACACACCATTAAAATGCTGTTGAGGAAAGTATTGCTCGAAGATAAAATATCTTGTCTAACACTTAAGACAAATTCAATTTCCTATTAGCTTAGATCCCCTCCAAGTAATTTTGAAGATCTCTTCTCTTTAGCTAAGACAGAATTAAACATGTAATGATTTTATTAGGGGAAATATTGATGTGTAAGTTAACAGGGTAGGGGGCAAGGAAGGTTGGGAGATATGTCAGACCATAATGCAAGCCCAACCCCTAAGTGAAGGAGAGAAGGACAGAAAGTTGAATGGAAAGACCCTAGACCACTGTCTAAATCTAACCAACTCTTGGAAAGCCATCAGGGAGTCTCTGAACCAAAATCAATTAATAAGTAGGTCTCATATCCTCTAACCACAAATCTGCTTTAGTATCCTGCCACATTCAACAATCCACGGGAAGCTGCCTGTGGAAGAAGTCTCAACACAAACTCCATGAGTGAAGGATTTCATGTATAGCAACTGGAAGCCATTGTTCAGTTTCACTGCCTATACAACAGCGGTCCGCAAGACATATCTCATAACAACCACAATACCTGACCCACCTCCAAACTGGCAAAGGATATGAAATCAAAATGGTAAACAAACATGAAAATATGTATAATCTCACCAGTAATCAGGGAACTACAAATTAGGAGAAAAAAAGAGAGAGAGAGTGCGAGATAGGACATTTTACAAATTAGAATGGCAAAATTTAAAGTGTCAATAATAAGAGCTTTCAAAGATGTGAATCAATGAGAACACTCATAAATGACTGATGGTAATATAAATTGGTGTAACCACTTTAAAGTACAACTTGGCAATATCTGGAAAAATTCGAAATGTACCTATGTACACAAAAACACCTATTCAATTGCTAGATATGTACTCCAGAGAAATTCTTGCAGATGTGCAAAAAGAAATATTCAAAGATTTTTATTACAGTATTGTGTAAAATCTTGGAACAATCTAAATGTTCATCAGTAGCAGAATGAGTAAATAAAATGTGACGTAAGAGTAGAAGAATGAGGGGCACCTGGGTTAAAGCCTCTGCCTTCGGCTCAGGTCATGATCCCAGGTTCCTGGGATCCAGCCCCATATCGGGCTCTCTGCTCAGCAGGGAGCCTGCTTCTCCCTCTCATTCTGCCTGCTTCTCTGCCTATTTGTGATCTCTCTCTCTCCGTCAAATAAATAAATAAAATCTTTAAAAAAAAAAAAAGAGTAGAAGAATGAAAAAAATGTCTACATATAAGTAGCATGGCTAGACCTCAAAAAGGTAATAGGAACAAAGAAAGCAAGTTGAAAATGATGTGTGGAAAGTCTACCACTTACATAATTCTAAAGCCACCCAAACAAAACTGTTAAATAATGTTTATTGATAAGTACATGTATACATAGGTATAAATTCAATTAAATGGATTGGGAAAGTATATATCATATTCATCAGAGTGACTGCCTGAAGCCTTGGGGTTTTATGGAAAAATGATGGTGGAAAGATTTGGTAGGAAGTTCTATTTAGAGTTTGTCCAGGCCCCTAACAAGACAGTTAGAAAACATATGTTGTCATATAATTATTTCCTATGCAGAATGGATACTAGTGATACAGGCTATGTTTCCAAAAGCATGAAAATAAAAGAATCCCACATCTGAAAAGATTTGAGGTTCTAAGCCAACATATTTGGCCTTTTTTTTTTCCTGGACAGAATCCATTTATGAAGAGAAATGTATAAATTTGGATAATTTAATAAATTTCTCAAAGAGTATAAGTCATAGGAAACAGCTGAGGTTGAAAGGAAACAAAATAGTAGGGATAAATTGAATTGTGAATAAGCCCATTATTTTAAGATCAAATAAATTAGTAATACCAATATCCTGTTGCTAATGTGAGTACTTGCTCTGAGTGCCTAGTTTATTGTTCATTTGTAGATTTCTATATTAGTGTTTGGCTTTTTCTATTTGGTTAAACATAAAACACTTTGTTTTGTATACATTGTTAAACATTTATCTTTGCTGATTACTAAGGGCACTCAAATCTGATAATATATTTATCTTAAGGGTGTTGGTTTTCAGCCTTCACAGCAGATTTTCTTTTATGTGAAAATTATAAACTAAAAAAAAAAAATTGTACCGCTTGGTACTGTCATGAGTTTGAGAAGCACTGTAAGGACATAGGTTGCTTAGAGAAGACTCCATGCACAAAGACAAATGGTATTTCTCTTCACCCGCACACAACTTGAGTTGCTCGGGAGCTATCTATAAAAAAAGTTGGAGGAAATCATTCAGTGCCATTAAGATGCTGGGCATGATGTGACTTATGTAAAAACTGACTACTGAGATTTTTAAATAAAAAACCTAAGCCATAACATAAATCAAATATAAACTTTTAAACATTGTGCTAAACTTTCTTGTTGAAGGAGACCCTAAAAAACCTTTTTCTGAGGCCCTGCTACACCACCATTTCATTTTTTAATAATTTTCTCAGCACAGCTTATCTACAGATAAAATCAAATATGTGGATCATTGGTTCTCAAAGTGAAGTATGTGGGCCAATTATTTCAGAATCACCTGGGGAGCTTGTTCAAAATGTTGTATCTCTTCTTACTCAGATGAATTAGAGAAGAGCCCAGGAATTTGCATCTTGTGGTTATTCTACCTGCTCCAACAGATCCTTACTCTTTTGGCTAACTTCCTTTGCAACATGCTGGTCAGAAAAGCAAATGGCAACTTCAAAGGATTCTGTGCATATAATATATTAGGTCTGTTTGAGATTGTAAAGCACTTGAAAATACCTAGATAAAGAGCATGAGAGAAGGTCAAAGTAAGACTATAATAGGTGTGCAATAAAGATTAACTTATTATTAAGAAATTTATAGTATACCAATGTGATATATGCACTTTTCGCATGTTTATCATTTTATTTTTTAAAAATGCACCTAAACACCACTCTAATATTATTCAACTGAGCCAGACAAAACAGAAGTTATTAAAGAGGAATTGCTAATAGAAAGCCCACTGACTTCAAACATATGACAGAGGAATGATGCAAGGTGTCATTATATTCATACGACAGAGGAATGATACAAGGTATCATTACATTAAAGAGAGGGAGAGCTTTAAGAAAAGGGTGGAGTGTTAGATTTAATGGTTCTTTGCAATTTTGTAATATTTGCTGAGTACATTTAAGCTTCCTGTGACTTTATAGATAGGAAAATATCATAAATCTTATTTTATGGCATCCTTATCACTCTTTAGAACAACCTTGACGATATAGCTGCTTTTGGTAAGGGAGGGGGGTGTGAAACTTGGGTTGAGGAAACATGAACTTTAGAGGTAATAACATGCAATAAAACATGTTTTTAACAGTAAATCACTAGACAGTGCCAATGTTATTAATGTTTAATAATTACTAAGCTATTGTGTTTTATACACAAGGAAAACGAGCAAGGAGGGAGATGAAAAGAAATGTTGGGGAACAGGAGAAGGGGTAGGGAGAACAGAGGAAGGGAAGGAGAGAATGCGAGAAAGCTAAGAGAGTTCTAGAAAGAGAGTGAAAGAATGAATTTTAACCATTTTTGCACGTAGCTTTTGTAAACATGGATGTTATCTCAAGAGTGCTGGGAAGCTCTGTATGACTTATCAACAGAACTTAACGTTTACAGCAGTAAATACACATGAATGAATTCATAAATTAAAACCTTGAGTTCAGGGATGCCCGGGTGGCACAGGTGGTTAAGCGTCTACCTTCAGCTCAGGTCATGATCCCAGAGTCCTGGGATCAAGCCCTATGTCTGGCTCCCTGCTCAGCCAGGAGCCTGCTTCTCCTTCTCCTCCCTACTTGTGCTCTTGTTGCTATCTCTGTCTGTCTCTCTCTCAGACGAATAAATAAAATCTTTAAAGGAACAAAACAAAACAAAAAACCTAGAATTCTGCTTATTAGGAAAGATAATTTGTTGACCTAAGTCAAACTTGATTACAAGTAGCTGTACATAGAAACACTGGCTAAAGATTAATCCTTGCAAGAAAGCATAAGAAGTGAGAACTTTTTATCAACTTGAAAAATAAAAGCTCTTCTTTCGCTGAGATTTGGTACAGACCAAATTTATAGCAGAAAACTCGAATTCCAATATAATTTTTATTATAGACAACAAAAGTACAAAAAGCTAATTCTTTTATATAACAGATGTTGCAGTCTTGTCACAAATACTAAATTATTGTTCAACATTCAGGGATATACATACGTATATATGGTTTCATGTATGAACTTGTGAGTATATACGTAATTCTGTTGATACCTCTATGCCTCTTTAGTGTTTATTTCTGTATGTATGTAGGTCTGTAATTGTATTGGAAGATAACATAAGCATTTGTAAAGGAAGAAGTGTGGAATGCAATGATTTAAAGTGTCCTTGAGTAAATACTCCCAAGAAAGTAAAGTTAGAAATTCTGATACTGAAACAAAGAATCTTGTTTCTCTTATTCTGGCTCTACATTAGATTCATTTAACTTCTGGGACTCCAGATCTCAGATTCTCTGAAATGACATTTAAAAATCCAGTTTTTAAAAGCTCCCTAGATGATCTTGATTCAGTTGGTCTAAGAATTGGCATTTAGGAAGCTGTTAATTCCTTCACTATCTCTTCGAGGTCTACCCACCCAAGATTCTGGCACAAATCCAATGCCCAATAAAGCACGTCTCTCCCAGTACTCTGCCGGCACATTACTGTGCTATCCTGCAGTTACTCCTGCTCTGGACTTCCTAACTCAGCTCCTAGCTCCCCAGTACCTAACTCAGCTTTGGAATTTAGTTCCTTAGCTGCTGGACTTCAACACATATTCGCCCATGTCCTCTGAAGTAATCCCACCATGATCCTTGTTTTCTCAAGACCTGACTTTGGAGCCCTAGCTGCCCAACTCACTCCAAGCAGGTTTCCTCCCCTCTACAGATTGCCCACCTACTGGACTTCCATTTTATTTATTTATTTGTTTGTTTGTTTAAGATTTTATTCATTTATTTGACAGAGAGAGACACAGTGAGAGAGGGAACACAAGCAGGGAAAGAGGGAGAGGGAAAAGAAGGCTTCCTGCCAAGCAGGGAGTCCGATGCAGGCTTGATCCCAGGACCCTGGGATCACAACCTGAGCCAAAGGCAGATGCTTAATGACTGAGCCACGCAGGCACCCATGAACTTCCATATTTTAAATTTGAGGTTATGAAGTTTGAAGAAGAGATTCTGCCTGAAGGGGAAAGGAAAAGGAGAAAATAATTTGGAAGAGTATCTGGGATGAAACGTCCTGACTTATTTAAATTTCAAGTGTGTGGTATAGGTGTTTTTCCAAGATATGCTTAGTTAGGACCTGCGAATAGTTTTCACAACCATGTCATGGAATTCTCAATGCCATTAGGTCACTTTGCTATCATAACCTTCCCCTTTACAAATGGCAGATTTACAGTCTTAATGGTTTAATGATACTGTTAACATCACAGTGAGATTAACTAGCCTAAAGTTCTAATTAAAGCCAGCAATGTTCAATGAGTAAGTCATTAGAGTCTAATATAGTTTCTTTTCTAATAAGACATAGCCCTAATAGAGTACAGAAAAAAAAATAAGTCAGAAGACTTGGATTTTCTTGCTGGTCCCATCAATTATGGATCTTCAACAAGTCCCTTAAATTTTTTACTTCCTTTTCTTTAAAATTGGAATGACAATATTTCATAAACTTCTAACTAGAACATTTCCATTATCCCCTTCCAATTTGCATATTATATTAGATGAATCTTCCTAAAATACTGTTTTTCTTATGGCACTTTCTCCAATAAGGAAAAGCTACCATGGAGGATGCTGGAGGCCCATTTGCTCTCCTCCCAGCATATTTCCATGTGCTCCCACAAATTACCACATTTCGCTGACTCCTCTGTAGCTAGAAGGCTGTATGAGAATTGGATTTCACCAATTGGATTTATATAAAACACAAAAGTGAAATGGGTGACTTTGTCTTTCTGCCTCTTTTGGCCTTTTTTTTTAATTGCTGGCAAATGGAAGGACAGAAACCATGATCTGACCGTCCTCTCCCAGTTCAGCTATAACAATATACCCCAGTCTTTCCAGACCCCAGTCTTGCTGCCCTACCTAGAGCTCCTACAAAAGTGCAATGCTCCTGGCTCTGGCCCCATTTCATTATACACTCTAGCCACAGAGAACTAACTATAGCTCCTCAAATATACAGTGCTCCCTCTGGGCTCTAGGCCTTGTACATTCTGTTCTTTTTCTGGAATGTTCTCCCTGTTCTTCTTCACTCAGATGACTCCTACTCATCCATCATCTCTCACCTGAGATGTCACTTCCTCCAGGGAACCCTTGCCTGAACTTCTATGATCAGATTAAGTGCTACTTCCTTGTATTCCTTAAAGGACCCTATATTAATCAATATCATAGAATTTACTAAACCACTCTTGTTATTACTTGGTCATCTCCACTAGAATAAAATCCCCTTAAGGACAGAGATTGTGTCTTGTTCACTAATAATTCCCAGAGTTTGGAGTGCCTGAGTGGCTCAGTAGATTAAAGCCTCGGCCTTCGGCTCAGGCCCTGGTCTCAGGGTCCTGGGATCAAGCCCCGCATCAGGCTCTCTGCCTGCCTCTCTGCTTACTTGTGATTTCTCTCTCTCTGTCAAATAAATAAAAAAAAAAATCTTTAAAAAAAATAATAATTCCCAGGGTTTGGCAGAGTCCTTAGTTCAATGTTTGCACTTATAAATATTTATTAAATGAGTAAATATATATATGTATATTTAATTATTGATTAATAAGTAATTGTTAATAATTGTTACAATAATAATCAATTAATTATCAATTAATGATTAACAAAAATATTTAATATAAATATATTATATATAAATATATATCAATATATATGTAAAGATATATATAAAAAGATATATATGTATCTTTGCCAAAAAATATCTGTAAGTCAAAAATTAATTGCAGACAGGGACCCTTGTTGTACTTGAAGGCAGCATCCAGAGGGCCTAACATACTACGCTATCCATGAGAGGAACTCAAATATCTGTTGAAATCAACTTTTTAATTTAGTAAATTTGAATCAAGCCTAGCTAAACCTTCTGAATAAAAATTAGGTATTATAGACTTCATTCTGAAAGACATTAATGGTAATACGATTGGCATTTTGAAGGCTGTTTTGTCAAGAGAACACCTGTACTCAGAATTTTTAGAAAAAACAAGTTTCCCTTCCTACAAAGACCTTTATGAACATGACTGAGTTCTAAGGTTCTATGAAAATATAAGAGTAAAATCTTCCCTTGATCTTGTTTTATTAGCCACTGCAAAGAGGAAAATTCTGAGAGTACATGGCTCAGAATCCCAGTTCCCCAGGGGGGATGAAATCTTGGGTAGAGACATAATGATACACAATGGTTTTTACCTTTGGAAAACTTCATGATTTTTTTGGTTTTGCTTTTTAATATGAAACCCTAACTTAAATATCTTCATTTCGTTATTTATTCATGAGATAGGCTGGTCCCAGACCATTAGAATTAAATTTTTATAATACTGTTCTGTTGACTTGCCCAAATCTTACTGAGACCAGCAGTCTTATGGTTATTTTAGTTTTAAGATGTAAAACTCTCATTTGTTAAGCTAACAATTAATTCAGGAATTTGTAATTTCAATTCATAAAATCAGGTTCACACTTTTAGAATTCAGCACAGTTTCTCTTTGGCTGCAAACTCTAAGCAAAGCTGTCACTAGATAACGAGAAAGTGAGAATTCAATGGATCGATGTGTGCAAAGTGCTTAGCACAGCAGGGCCGACATGTGCTCTCTTGACAGGTTAGCTAGAGTTTATTTTTTAAGTTTTAGGGCTCAAATGAAGTGAAATAACAGTTCAGTTCAGGAAACGCTATGGCATTTCTATTAAGTTCTGGTTCAATGATTTTATAAAATAAATGTACTTGCTTCATATTACAGTAAATAAATGGCAGTGCTTTCCAACTTAATTACCTATTAGGAGAAAATTACAGGTGGTTCAAGGTGCAGTCATTAAGTGTGGTTTATTCTGGTTTAGGGGACATAGTTCAATGTGTTTCAAATATCTGTTTTACCTCTCCATTATGTCTTGGCTGCTACTGAATGCAAATGTTAATTCCTATGAATCCTTTTTATTTACAGATCTCTCAAATGAACATTCCTAAATTCTCCTTAGTGGTGGACTGACCATTCAAAGGTTAAGCCTCTGTTAATACAGGTTAGTTTTGGCCAGATCTGGATATCCAGAGGTCAAATTCAAATTTAATTAGACTTGCAGTATCTGCATGATGGAATTTATTTTCCAGAATAGTCATTAACTCATTTCTTTGCTTACTTCCCTCCCAAGTTTTTCATATTTCTTGCCAATTTCCCTCCCAAGTTTTTTTTTTCCTTTAGCAACTTCTTGCCAATTTTCAATTTGTTTTCTTCTAATGCCTTAAAGATGAAAACTGCCAAGCAGTGGTGGTAGAGAAAACACAGATTTTAATTCTGCAACATACATAGTAAATATTTTTATTACAATGCATATGTAATGGCTGCCAAGACAATACTTAATGAATACCATTTTGTGGTTACAAAAGGATCTCAACAACTCTGTGGAAACCAATTACATATCCTAAGTCCCTAGCCTCTTCTCATATCCCACGCCCCACCACACACTATCATAAAAGCCAAACCCAGGTACTTTTACAAGAGAGTGAGTCACTGATTATAGTCAGTCCAACTACGCATTACTAAACACCAGCCTGCCTAGAATTCTCTTACTGTCAGCTGTGGGTCTCTGTGGTAGGGTAAGGTATTGGTGAAGTGTAAAAGAAAGTAATATCCTGAAAATAAAAAAAGACAAGAGAAGAGTGAAGTCTGTCCCTCTTTTAATAATGAAACAGTGTTACAATCTCCTTAAGAGATAAGTAAATTAACAAGGGCCCAGTTACATGGGTCCTCCTTTTAAGCTAGCAAAATCTCCAGGGCTGGTTACAAAAGCATACAAATATTTAGGAGGACCCTCAGGGGTAGTCTGGTTACATGGAAAGAAAAGAATAAGTTAATGGGCACCAGGATATAAAATGGTATCAAAAAAAAAAAAAAAGAAAAAAGAAAACAAACACCTCTACATTTGTCTAGGAATCCAACATCTACATCCAAAATCCATCATCTAGATCCAAAGTAGGAAACGTAAAGCAAGACATGGAGACGTTCCTACAGGAGAAGGGCTGAAGGCGAAGGATCCACACCTGACTTGCTCCCTTGGGTCTGCACACTACGTGTCATTCTATCAGCACAGAGCTGTCTCCGGGCCCTTCCCCGTGATAAAGCCTTTAAAACTATCCCTCTGAGGGAAGAGTTTTCAGCAGACTGAAATCAGAAAACTATGTGGGGGCGCCTGGGTGGCTCAGTTGGTTAAGCGACTGCCTTTGGCTCAGGTCATGATCCTGGAGTCCCAGGATCGAGTCCCATGTCGGACTCCCGGCTCTGCGGGAAGTCTGCTTCTCCCTCTGACCTTCTCCCCTCTCATTCTCAGTCTCTGTCTCTAATAAATAAATAAATAAATCTTTAAAAAAAAAAAAGAAAGAAAACTATGTGAAATATGTTGTGCGTGCTATTTCCCATCCATGCCAATTTACCACTACCTGCCTGCTCCTACGACAGCAGGCATCACCACATACGCAAGTGCTCTGTAGATATTAGAGCTGAACAAAAACACAAAAATGAGGAAGAAAATATCCCGTTCTCATTTCCAGTTCCAAGTCTGGCTGGAGCACATTCAGAAACAGATCATCGCTGGCAGTCAAAATGAAAACAGATGGACTCACATCTGTTTGTACTGGGGGCCGGGGGCCACACAGGGGACTCTGCGAGGGCAACTATGGCGGGCACCTGCTGCTCCCCCTGAGGGACACTGCGGATGTTTTATGGTCCTCCGCTCCAAACTCCTCCACACTTAAAAAAGAAAATCTTCCCTTGGGAAGGCCCCCACCAGCCTCTTCTTGAAAGGTGAGGAACACTTGTTTAATGATGACAAGAAAAATACCAACATTGGAAACTCTTAAGGACTGAAAATAGAGGACACCTTTGGTTTTGACTAAGATAGTCTAGCACCTCTAATCCCTTTCGTTACTCCAACAGGAAGGTAGTCCCACCATGGAATCATCTCGTCCAACCCTGAGACGGCAGGGCTTGGAGGGGAATAGCTGCTAAGCATGATTCCTGTAACTGGCGTGCCTACTCCAAGATACTGCTGAAACGGTCACCTAAAAGCCGGTGCCGGACGGCCTCTCCACATCCTGGGTGGAATAGACCAAAATAAACTTTTAAGAGTCACGGCTCTCAAGCAATTCGTCACGTTGTTGGACAGATAACAACATACAAGGAATATTCAGCAACAAGAAAAGAAGTAGACACGCTATATATTCAGTGTATTCACTACATTTGCCAGTCTCAAGTACAAAGAATTTAGGGTGCTGGATGTATTTGCCTATTATAAGATGACTAGAAAGGCCTAGCTGCAAAAGTCAGCATGACAGGAGGGGAGCAGGGACTCAGAGATCATTAGAAATGAAGAGCTCAGAGTTTTGACAATTTAAGGCAAAGGGAAGGAGAGTAAAGTGTATGTTACAAAAGCAAAATGCACGTCATCATCGTTATAACAATCACTCATTCATGCCCACCTAGTGGTGTCCTCCACTGGAAATTTTGTGAGTAAGACCTGTGATCTTTCTGCCTTGATCAGATGTCTCAGTTCCATGTAATTCACCTCCACGTGCTTCCTTCCTAAACCCACAACAATCCTACCTGTCCCCCTCCCAGTTCCTGTTGTGCAGGGAATCCTTAATTCTAAACCAATTTCTCTCTTCTTCTAATTTCTTCAGGGAAAAAACCTGTCTTCCCTGAAGGCCCATTTTCCCTGATGCCCTTTCCTTTGGATGGAAATAGTTTATAAATACAGCATTCTTGATAACCTCACAATGCCTCTGCTTAACTTCTGTTTCTTCTTGTCCCTCATAGCCTTTATCTGGATTACTGAAACAGCTCCTGCTAGTCTCCCTTCTAGTCGGAACAGCAAATACTACTATGACGACGACGACGACGATGACGACGATGACTGCTACTACTACTGGCTGTTTTATTTATTAAGTACTTTTGGTGTGACAGAAAAATCTCAAAATAAATAATATAATCTCCATATTACAGAGACTAAAAATCAGGGTATAATAGGATTAAGTAACTTTCTTTAGTAACCCAATTCTGTCAGATTTCAAAATATACATTCTTTCTGCCATCCCACAGTTTCAAAATGCACCCACCTTAATTCTGTTTCTAATATTACAGCCAAAGTGATATATCAAAAATGCAAAACTGCCTGTGTCCTTCTTCCCCTGATTAAAGCTCTCCAAGACCAAATTCCTGAGACTGGGGTACAAGGCCCCCCGGCCAGGGTCCAATGGGCTTTTTTCTCTTTCCGCACTCAGTGTCCCCCAGTTATATTCTGGTTCTATCAAGACGTGGTTCCCTGCACTAACCAACTGGTTTCACATCCTGTATTTCTGCTCAGTTTCTTTTGACCACAATACCCTTTCCACTTTCTCATCCTTCAGGCTGTCCACTTTTAGAGAAAGCCTTTCCTGAACTGCTGAGGCAACCCAAAAGCCTTCAACTGGGCTTCTTAGTTCCCTAAGAATATCTTTATCCCAACACTTGCTATCTCTTTCCATAAGTTTTCCAACCAGCCCATAAGTTATTTGAGGAAAGGGGTAATGTTTCCATTTTGTACCCGCCCTGACCTTACCACAGTGAATAATGTCTGGTACAGAGTTATGTTTTGGGGTATGAAAGGCACAACAAACTAGAATTGCCTCCCAACCCCATCTCCATTTCTGGAGCATGGAAACAATGTGCCTGAACTCCAAACTGTCCAACACCATCTGGTTTCTTCAACAGGATACTCCAATTTCTGTTGATTGGGTCAGGAAGAACAATTATCATATTTATAGGTAACCACTTTTATCATTTTTCTTATAACCACTTTTGTCATCATTAAAATTCACATTGATGACTTTTCATAGCCATTATGGTCCCCCATCTTAATTACACCAAGTTCCATCTTATTTCCATAGTACTACTCTCTAATAAGAACGGACTCTAAGAACACATTTATCTTACATCACACTCTTTGGCAGTATTCTCCATCTCAAAAGGAAGTAGAAATGAGCTAATATTTACAGAATAGCTAATTTACACCAGACACTACATCACGTACCTTATGTTCATCCCATTTAATTTTCTCAATAATCCAGTTACCATTTATTCATCAATATCCCACTTTTTCAGACCAACCTAAACTTCTCTCAGTTTATTGGTAGCTCTAATGTTCTTAATCAAAAAAATTCCTCCAAAATCATCAGTTTCACTCTTGTCACCATTGGAATTCCACAACGAATCATTCTATTAGAGAACATTAGCCTTGTACCTGCTTTGGAGGTTATTCTTTACATCAGGCAAACAGAGATAGATTCCCATGCTCCCTCTTTTTCCTCCTATAGAAATGGCTCTTTCATTTTCTATTAGAGCATCAACTACATTCCTTGTCGATATGTTTTTTTTTCCCCTACTGGTCCATGAACCTCTCAAGTATAAGGATCTTATTCTATTCATATTTTTACAAAGTGCAGTAAGCCTCAACTGTTTTCAAAATGAAGAGTTCTTACCTTTTTCTAGTTTAAAAGTTTATTTGGGCACAAAAGGCCATATATTGAATGTTTGCATTTGTGTTAAATATCCAGAACAGGAAAATGTTAGAGACAGGAGGTAGATTAGTGGTTGTTTAAAGCCAGGTATGTGTGTTGGGGGGCAAGGTAGGTATGAAGAAATGGAAAGTGATTGCTAATGCCACTTCTTTTTAGAGGGGTTGAAGATGTGATGGCCTTTCCTTTGGAGGGAAATAGTATATAAATAGGAATATACTAAAAAAACACTAACTTATACACTTTAAAAATAATGTTGAGGTTGGTCATAGAATGAAAAAAGAAAAGAATATTCTCTTCTTCCTTTTATTCTCTTTACTTTCATTAATTTTAACAGCTTTATTGTGATATAATTTACATAGCATACAACAGTTCACTAAAACACAGATCACTATGACACGAACCCTTTAGAAAATGGACTATGTATTTTTCAGCTTGGTTTTCCCACACTTAGCACAATGTTCATGTTAGTAAATGCTCATTTCATGAATGAGGGACACACAGCTCTGAATTTATTATTTGTAATATAGCTATGGTCTATTTGGGTTAAATATACTTTTACTTGGTAGAATCAAATCACCATTTATAAAATTATTTCTATGAGAGAAGGTATATTCAAAGCAAAAAAATAAAGCCTGCCAGAAATCTTCCAACACCTTTCAACTACTAAATAAAGCATATGATTCATCTTGCAAGACACTACCACTCCTACATCCCAGTCCCCACCTAGACAAATATCTATGGTCTCTAAAAACACCCAGATTTTTTTTTCATCTGATAACAAATCTCCTGAGAGTATCAACCTCTAGGTTGTGAAATACTATTCTTGGAAGAAGGGCTTTTGAGAAATGAAGAGTATCTTCTTCAAGATAAACCCAATACTTTTTCAGGATAGTTTTTATTTTTATTATGCTTTCATGTATAGAAAATAAGAGAATGGAGCTCTACAAAACTCCTATTGAACAGGTCAGTATATACTTGGAGAGCCATCTGTACAAGCAAGTATCACTCTTTCGGAAGAACTGCAGTTTCTATC
Source organism: Nasua narica (assembly GCA_028533885.1). Classification (NCBI taxonomy): domain Eukaryota; kingdom Metazoa; phylum Chordata; class Mammalia; order Carnivora; family Procyonidae; genus Nasua; species Nasua narica. Next base: position 64,413,387 of record CM052806.1, on the reverse strand, counting down.
TAGCTTTAAGCTCTAATTAACTGACAATTAGTCTTTTCCTATTTTTCATGCACTATAGTTGTTTCATTTTATTCCCACTGCAATTTTTTTTCATAATAGGTAACTTAAGGAATTCACTAGCGTCCAATGCCACCTATCAAAGATAGTGACTTTGGGTTTTTGTTTTGAGAGAGGGCACATGCAGCGGTGGTGGGGAGAGGAAGAGAAGGTCTGGATAGATCATGACCCTGAGATCATGACAAAACCAATATCAGGTTGGACGCTTACCCAACTGAGCCACTCAGGCCCCAAAAACAGTGACTTTGAATCAAGATCACTATTAAGGCCATACTCATGATAAACCTCATGATGATATATTCCTTGCCTTAACATTTATATCAATAATTATTGAACCTTCCACCTTACAATTCATGTATTGAATAGCACGAGACCCACATACTGGCTTCACTTGGAATACTTCACAATTTTCAGTTCATTAGCCCATTCCCCACTGTCATTATAAAATTATTCAATAGCATCATCTTCATTTTGCCTGTGTTTCAGAGAATGACCATCACTAGAGATCATATGGCTATATGTTCAGACCAAAGGATAAAATATAATCACAATTTTATCTCTGATTCTCTACTGGCATGTCAATGCTCATTCCACTATGCTATGGTTGTTATTAAAATTATTAAAATCCTCTCATGTAATTTTGAAGTATCTTTTAAAAAATGCATGCCATATAAATGTCCATTGAGGACACATGTCTCACTAATGAGTCAAAATTCCCTCCGTTTCGTAAAGAATTTTTATTGTAACCAAATCAGCCCATCATTTTAAAAATAAATTGTACATTCTCTATGTTTTTGTAAGTCTCCTAAAGCAGGGGTCATATGTTTTATTCATTGATTTACTAATGAACTAACAGAGTAGTTTGTCCACGCTAGAAACTTGATTAATGTATGTAGACTGACTGATTGAATAGGGGGCTAATTATATACCTTAGGTAGTTTGAAGATTTCATATGCATAATCAGAAGTTTGTCACATAGTTACTTACCTCCTCGAGTTGGCATGCTTTGATGACACTCCTATATCTATACTCATCATAGGAAACACCAAAGATGATGTTTTCTTTGATGGTGCCAGGCATGATCCAGGAAAACTGAGAACAGAATGAAATTCTTCCACTGTGCTTAATTTTACCCTCTGAAGGCTCCAGTTCTCCCATAATCATCATTAGAAGTGAAGTCTGGGAACAAAAACCATGGTTATTACATTTTATTAAATTATTAATAATTATTAAATTAAATTATTAAATTAAAAATTAAATTTTAAATCATTTGGTCAAATCACTCTCAGAATACACCTGCCTCCAACTATTATCTTAAGCAGAGATATCTGTTCTGATTTTAAAGGATTCCAGATTAATTCATTTGATTCAAAATTTATTAAGCACTTCCTATTCTGGATATGCTGCTATGCACAAAAGATACAAAGAGGAATAAAAGAGACAATTACAGTGCAGTGTGATAAGTGCTATGGTAGAGGTTCACAGGGATGGAGCCCCTGATTCAGATCATTGGGATGCGTTTGGAGGACATAAGGGAAAGATTAGTACCAGCTAACATTCGTTGTACTCAGTCTGTGCTGGGTGCTGTTCTACGTGATTTAACTGCATTCATTTATTTAATCAAAATTTAAATAAATTCTGTCCATTTATTTAAACCAACAAGGTAGATTCAATTTGATCTTCATCTAACACAGAAGAGATTAGTTAAAAAAAATATAGACAGATGATACCTCATCTGACCTCAAGTTGTTATACTGCCAGGCCCCATTCCCTTGAAACCAGACCTGTATATCTAACATCTCAACTTGGATGTTAAATATGCATTATAAACTTAATGTTCTAAAATCTAGCTCCACCCAAACCAGTTTCTTCCATGATCTTCTCAGGTAATTGTACCTTCAAGCTTCCAGTTATTCAGTCCTTGGACTCATCCTTTACTCCATTTTTTTCATATGCCACCTTCAATCTAACTTGTGGTATCTTTCTTAAAAGCATGTCCTAAATCTGACTACTAGTTCCCTCAATACCTGGATTAAGGCAACATCATCTCCTGCCCAGTTAGCCCAATAGTCTCCCAACTCATTCCCTTGCTTCTGCCCTTGTCTCTCTACAGCCTATTTTCAAAGTGGCCCCAACAAAACATAAGTCCAATCATATTACTTTTCTCTTAACACCTTCCAATAGCCTCTCATTTTCCCAGAAAGAAAAGTCTTACTGTTTACAAGCCCCTTTGTAAGGCCCTTGAAGCTCTTTTAGAAGAGCCCAAGTAATGGTCTAGTCCACATTAGTCCTCTGACCACTCTACCCTCTGTGGCTGACTCTGCCAACCCATGACCTCCTTGCTGTTCTGTGAACTATACAGGCTAAGTTACATTTCAAGGCTTTCTCCACTCTCTCCTCACAAGATTCTTCTACAGTTAATCCACATGACCTTGTCCCTCACCTCCTTCAAGTCTCTGCTCAAATGTTACTTTTAAGTGAGGCTTTCTCTACCTCTCCTATTTAAAATTGTACCCCTACCACCAATCTTCTTTTCTGTTTCATCTTTATAGCATTTCCCATCAGGTGACACTCCATATATACTCATTTTTTGTTTGTTTGTCTCCCACTAGAATGTGAGCTCCTTGGATGAGGATGAGACTATGTTGTAAGTTTTGTTTACTACTATACCTTGAGGGCCTAGAATAATACTTGGCACAAAGTAGAGACTTAATGAATTTGTTAATGATATAATTTAAGAATATGATATATTATATTAAATTATAAGGGCTCAATAACTTTAAAAATAAATTACTGTTACATAAGAAACAAACCAATGGAACAGAAACAAAACTACAAACCAGATCCAAATGTACAAAGGAATTAGTATTCAATAAAGGTGGCATCCAAAATCAGTGGGGAAAAAATGGATTAGTCAATAAATGGTTTTGGGTGCTGAACCGCCATCCGGAGGGCAAACAAAAAAATTGTGTCTGTACGTCATACAATATTCATGATGAATTCCAAATAAATCAAAGAAAAAGTACAAAAATAAGACCTTAAAATCCTTAAAGAAAACACTGGGGGATGCCTAAAGGGGAAAAAAACCCACTGTGGAGTAAGAAAGCCTTTCTATAACTCAAAATCCAGAAGTCACAAAATAAAACATAAATTAAACCACATAAAAAAATTTATGCATGGAAAACAAAAGGAAAAAAGTGTAAAACTGAAGTAAAACTTTGCATCTTAGAACACACAAAAGAATAATTTCTCTCTAAACAAGTGATTCTAAGATTAAAAAGAAAGCAAATCCATTAAAAAATGTACCAAGTATGTGAATAGTTATTTCACCAAAAATGAAAATAGAGGCCATTAAACATATGAAAAGATATTGTACTTTATTCATAATAAGAGAAACCCAAATTAAAAATACATGGATATGCCACTCCCCCCTATAATAAGACTGGAAAAATTTAAAAATTAGATAACATCATCTGCTGGTGATGTTATGGAGAAATCCACACTTGCATATAGATGATATGGTACACACATAGATTAGTGCAACTTTCAGGGATAGAAGCTCAATGAACACACAGATGCTTTACCATTTCTAGGAAGTTATACTACTGATACACTTGCAGATATGCTAAATGACATGTGTGCAGGGATATTCAGTGTCATTTTTATGTTAGCAAAACTCTGGAAACAACCCAAATATCAATCAATTGATGACCATTACATTACATAACACTCACCTGTACAGTAGAATACTATGCAGTTATTTATATATATATTCAAAAAATTAAGAGGGGCTACCTGGGTTGGGGGAGAGAATGGTGGAAAGTGGAAAATAGAGCAGAGGCAGAGTGAAAGGGAAATTTTTCAACTTTTTATATATTTTAATATTCTAAAGTTTTCAATTGTCAATTAAATTTTAATAAATAATAATATCACCTAAAATATATTAGGATGAAGGCAAGATTAAGTAACAGACATCTTTATGTTATAGATTTCAGTTTATTTTTTAATTTTTATTATATGAAGAAAAAATTTAATATATTTTATTTCTTTTTTTTTTAAAGATTTTATTTATTTATTTGACAGAGAGAGAAATCACAAGTAAGCAGAGAGGCAGGCAGAGAGAAAGGAGGAGGAAGCGGGCTCCCTGCTGAGCAGAGAGCCCCATACGGGGCTTGATCCCAGGACCCTGAGATCATGACCTGAGCCAAAGGCAAAGGCTTTAACCCACTGAGCCACTCAGGCGCCCCTAATATATTTTATTTCTATGTAAAATCCTTTTGTATAAAAATTAAAGCTAGAAGCAATATTTATTTTTTTTAATATTTTTAGAAGCAATATTTTAATATAGATCAGCTTTATAAACCCAAAAATGAAAAAGATCTATCCATGTTAACTATATATAATATTTACATTATATATTTATATTATATGTTAATGTTAACATTTATTAATATAATACAAATATTAAAATAACTATATTATGTATAAAATATATAAAAATTATTTATCAATATTTTGGTGCTTTGAGAGATAGTGAAACCATTACTGAATATATATATATATATTCCATAAATATATATCCCATATATATCCAGGGAGATATATATATATACATATACGTGTGTATATATATATGTGTGTGTGTGTGTATATATATTTGAGGGATATATATTCCCCAAAATGTTGATAAAACATCACAGACATTTGTGGGATTTGACTTCAAATGTTAATATTTGCAATTATTCAATCTTATATGTTAGCTAGATCTTCTGTCTGGTAGATTATAAAATAGTCCATTCCTAACACTATGAAAAAGCTCCCTCTTGGATTGAGCTGCCAAACCCTCATAAGGAACCACTGCTTTGCTCTGACTTGGTCTTCAGAGCGACTTCTCAGAAGATGCAATTGCAACTCCAGCCAGCAATTATCTGCTCATCAATTCTTAATAGAACTGCCTGAAATTTAATTGTTGGTAAGTCTTGTAATTTGTGAGTCCAAAGCTATTTTTGCACACCTTTCTTTTTTTTTTTAAAGATTTTATTTATTTATTTGACAGACAGAGATCTGCCTATTTGTGATAGGCAAATAGGCAGAGAAGAGGAGGGGAAGGAGGCTCCCCACTGAGCAGAGAGCCCCAGGACCCTGAGATCATGACCTGAACCAATGGCAGAGGCTTTAACCCACTGAGCCACCCAGGTGCCCCTTTTGTACACCTTTCAAAGAAGTACCTTTAAGCATATAAACAGAATTTTAAAAATTACATGAAATACAATTACCTCTCAGCAGCAAACATTCTTGTTTAGATCACCTATAATTTGTTGATGAACAACCCCTCCTATGGTTATCTTTTTAATAGTGAAAATTACTACTAATATTACATAAGAAGTAAAAAGAAAAGTAATACTTCAAAGGAGGAACAAGTTCTCCTAAGAAGAAAATGTACAACTACAGCTACTTTATTTAAAAGGCTTGTTTCACATGTGAAAAAACATAATTGGAGAGAGAAATAAGCAAATTGCATTAGTAGCATTGTGGACACCAAATTCAACAACTAGTTATTTTCTGCAGCATTTTGTTTCCCAAATTTCAAATGAAATTCTTCCAAAATCTGGTTCTTCCTATATTAGATATTAACGAATGTCTTTCAGAAATGTTTCTTAATTTCTACTTTTATTTACATTACATTTTATTTATATCTTAAAATGTAAGATACATTTTATCTTACAGCAGCAGTGCTCCTTCATTCCTTCCTCCCTTCCTTCTTTCCTTCCTTCCCTTTCATCCTTGAGTTTGACCTTTTACATATTTTTGCTTTTTTTTTTTTAGATATTTTTGCTTTTTAACCTATTAATTTTTGTCAGACATATCTTTAAATATTCTTGACTTATAATAAGCTGGGGTGGGGGTAGGGAGTGGGAAGCTGACCAGCAGCGAATAAATTAACATTCCTATGTATTTCTTTCAAAAAGCTAGACCAGTCATTTTTCCTTGTAATAAATTCTAAGCAAGCCTGAGTCCATTCCCTAAAATCCTAAATCAACAAAATAGGGACCTTCTGCCTATGTGGTTCTGAGGTAAAATCTATGCCATGATTTTCCTGGACCAGCTTTGAAAAAATGCCATCTATGCCTAAGATGGGTAAAAATGAATGGTTCGTTTATTCAGTAAAGTTACTGAATGTCCACCATGTGTAAAGAAAGACACTGTGTTGACTTATATGTGAAATCTAAAAAACAAAAGGAAAGAATAAACAAACAAACAAAAATGCCCATAAATATAGAAAACAAACTGATGTTTGCCAAAGGGGAGAGGTATGGGGACATGGGCAAAATGAGTAAAGGGGAGTGGGAGATACAGGCTTCCAGTTATGGGATGAAGAAGTCACATGGATGAAAGGTACAGCATAGGGAATATATCCAACGGTCCAATGGTACTGTAATAGCGTTGTGTGGTGACAGACGGTAGCTACATTTGTGAGCACAGCGTAATGTATAGAGGTGTTCAATTGTTATACTGTATGCCTGAAATTAAGGTAACATTGGTTATCAACTATGCTCCAAATCAAAAAAAGAAAAAAAGAAAAACATTTTTAATAAATATAAAGATCAGCACATGGAAAAAAAAAAGACACTGTGTTGTGTGCCATGTACCACATAAAGATGCAAAAGAAAAAGACACTGAAAGTAATATGAAGGAAAAAAAAGACTGGAGAATATGATCAGTGGAATAATTTATATTATAAGGGATACTCTATCCAAGAATTCTCCTACTACCAATGCAAGAATTTCTCCAACAGACTCTCTTACACTACAAACTAGGAAAAGAAAGAAATGCATGTCAAATTAAGTTCTCGACGAAGAGGAATAGAAGATATTACCTTGCCTGCTCCAGTAGATCCAGCAACTGCCAACAACTGTCCTCTTTCTAGCTTGAAACTGATGTCTTTCAGGACAGGAGCACCAAGAAGCGAGAAGTTGCTGAAGAAGAGGCTGTTATCACCATTGGAAATTTTTCTGTCATTACTGTTTTGTTTTGCTTTCTCGAGTAATTCCCCAAAGCCCTGAAAAAAAATTACAGACAATACAAAGATAGTTTTTCAGGTATTATCAATAGATATGTATTATGAAAAGCACATGGCACCTGATCCATACTTTATAGCATGTAATTATATACTATATGAATTCTAGAGTACATGATGTGAAACATTGAAAATTTTAATAAAGCATTTCATGGAAACATAATTTCAATATGCTAGATTGTCACTCACCACTAAATTAAATTAAACCTTATTTAATTTAATATTGAAGAAAATGTGTACCTTCTCCTATAGGCTGAGCAAATAAATGTTATCTAATCCTCAGCACAATAATAATATCAGAGGTAGATTTTCCAATCCATCTCTTGCGAAGTGGTAGACTTTGTGACTCAGAGGTGAAATGACTAAAGTTGGCCAGAGTGAATTACAATCCAATATGACCTCTATTCTAACACACCTTCCTCTAAGAAGCCTAAAGCATTTAAATAGTAATTAAGTATAAATGTGATGAGATTGCCAGATAATTTGGATGAATTCCCTTACATGAAAATAGCTGGGAGGAAGGAATTCCTTCTCTATTGCCCCATAGGAAGCTTTAGGGGAGTGGTCTTCAATCCAGAGTAACCAGCCCCAAAGAGTGATTGGGAGGAAGCTCATGAACACAGTCTTAAGGGAATCTATTCCCACATTCTCAACCTCCAAATAGACTCCTTCCTATAATCAGTCTGCCTGAGATCTGCTTGCTGTTGATCATTTCTTCTTTCCCATTTACCGACTCACAATAGTACTTGTCTCACTTGACACAGAAGAGGAGCCTGTCACCAGTCCTAAGTCTTACTGTGCTGTCCTTTCTGCAGTGTAAAAACCTCTAGGACACACACAAGGGGACCACAGAAGAATAATTTTCTCTTGAAAGAGGGTCCCACAGAAGCAAAGCCAGGAATACTGAAGGAGGTAACATCTCATTTCACCTGAAGGCAACCTATGGGTCTTACCCAGCTTAGAAATAAGATTGTAGAAATGAGTGGCAAGATAAGGCATTTTAATTAACGAATTTTTTGATAACTTACTTAATTTTTAATAATTTAATAAATTTAGTAGGTACATATTAATATTTTCATTGTAAGGTTATGATACTTTTTCTGACATAAAGCAAGCTGAATGGCTTGCCAATGAGAACTGACTTCATAAATTCATTTATTTTCCATAAACTAAATACATTCGAACTATAATGCCAAGGTTGTGACAAAAATCCATTTAACATGCTTAGACAATATACAATAAACAGGAATTACATCTCTTGCCACCACTTAAAATTACATAAAAATTTATACCAACTTCACAATGTGTCAGAGATTATGTGTCATAGTTTTTCAAAATTCCTTTAGGTCATACACATGCCATTAGGTTTGGTAGATGACCACTGCTTTGAGTTCTCATGTTATGGACAGCTAACGTCCCCCTTAGTCATCAAACAACTAAAAGCAGTAGACAATTTAAGAAGTAGACAATAAAAAGTCTTTATAGAACGAGACAAAGGCATTTGTTATTCTGTTATTCACTTATTTTTTTTAAAGATTTATTTATTTATTTTAGAAACAGAGTGTGAGCAGAGGAGGGGCAGAGAGAGGAGAGAGAATCTCCAGCAGACTCCCCATTGAGCATAGAGCCTGACCTGGGGCTCAATCTCAGGATCATGACCTGAGCCAAAACCAAGAGTCAGATGCTCAACCCTCAACCAACAGAGCCAACCAGGGGCCCCTCCCTTATTCATTTATTTATCTCACAAATATTTATTGAACATCACCTCTGTATTAAAGACGACTTCAAAAATTCCACATGGGAGAATAACTATGAATAGATATTAATACTGAGACATGCTTAGTGCTAGAACTGAAAATCACACCAAGTCTTATGGGAGTACATTACAGAGAGCAAGCAACTCAGCCCAGAACTTGACCAAGTAAATGACGTGCAGGCTGAGTGAGGAGGGATAAAAGTGGGATCTCACAAGACCAAGAAATGGTATAGGTGTTCCAGGAAGACAGATCTGCATGTGCAATGGTTCTGGCTTAAAAAACAGAATGCGTCTCGGAAATTGTGAGTGGCCAGGTCAGATGTATGTGGCAAAATGACAAAAGGTGTCCTTGGTAAGATGAGCAATGCAGGCTGTTGAAGGACTTGTGCTATGCTTAGAAGCGAGACTTTTAACCAATAAGCACTTGGACCAATGGGAGGCTGTTGTAGCTAATAATCGTTGCTTCTGATTACAGAATTAAGATGCTTATTTCAAGAAATTTGGAAAATACAGAAAAGCAGTGTATTGAAAAAACCATACTTAACATTTCAACCGAAATCCCTCTACTTTTTCAGGACGCCTCAGTTGGTGTCTCAGTTGGTTAAGCGTCTGCCTTCAGCTCAGGTCATGATCCCAGGACCCTGGGATCAGCCTCCGTATCAGCCTCCCTGTATCAGCGGGGAGTTTGCTTCTCTTTTCCCTCTGCCCCTCCCCCCTGCTCGTGTTCTTGCTAATTCTATCTCTCAAATGAATAAATAAAAAATAATTAAAAAAAAGAAATCCCTCTACTTTCCTACATATAAATATAAATATATATGATTTTATATAAAAATATATACATATAAAAAATATATATATATACATATAACCAGGGATGAAGGGTACAGGATAGCGAGTATAGTCAATATTATTACTTTGTATGGTGACAGATGGTTACTAAACTTAGCATGGTGAGCATTTTATAATGTATATAATTGTTGAATCACTATGTCGTACACCTGAAACTAATGTGTCAACTACATTTTCATAAAATATATATAATTTTTCTACAAAATTAAGAAAAAATAAGATGGTGACCTACTTTTTCTGATTTATAGTAAATCATCAATATTTTCATATACCATTAAATATTATGTTTAATTTAATTTTTAGTTGTAAGATAGTATCCAAGAGTATGGATAAACTATTTGCATGTACTTTGCTATAAATTGGGGAGCACTTTTTTTTTGTATAAATTCCCACAAGTGGAGTTTTCAGAGCAAAAGGTATGTGAAATTCCAAGTCTTTTCGATTGTAGTTCTAAATTTTCTTCCATCAAAGTGCTTGTTTTCAAGAACCCTTATCAACACTGATTTTTGGTTTTGGATTTGTTTAAATTTTTTTTGTGTAGTTTTATGGGTGGAAATGGAATCTCACTATTGATCTCACTTTTATTTATTTGCTCCCTAATCAGACTGAAGAGTTTCCATGGTTACATGTTCCTTTAGTTGTGCATGAAATGGTTATGATAATCTTTATTTTTACCCCATTCTAGTGACATCTTTTCAAATAGCTGGCTAATGGCTGACAAGTCATTGTAACATTCTGAACTTCTGTCTCTGGTGTTGTTGAGGGTATCAAATGAGATCATGGATGTGAAAGCAATATACGGTAAAGCAGCAGTCACTCTTTTTTGTTTTGTTTAAATAAGGAACAGTACGGTGAGTGGCAAAGGGTTTTGGAGTGAGAGAAACTTAGGCTGACCTTTTAGCTCTTCCCTAATTAGTTGTCTAACTTTGTTCCAGTTCCTTAAACTAAGTTTCAGCTTCCTGATAAGTAAGTAGTAATTCTACCCATTCCCAGGTTTGGACTGAAGGTGGAATCATATATAATTCACCAGGGACTTGCCCCTTGGGTAACTGTGTGAATAGTGATGCCAGCAAAGGAAATAGCAAATATACTGGAAGGAGCGGGTGCGTGAAATTTGACGAGTGATGAATGTGAAGTGCTTGAGGAGCACGCAGGAAATTTAGAAGTACATGTAAGGAGTCAGGAAAGAAACTGGGGCCATAAATTTGCATTTGAGACTCATTAGCACATTGATGTCAGTTGGCCTTGAGCTTGAGGTCAACCAGAGAGGGCATGAAATGCTAAAACACAGCCTAAGTGGGACACAGTGCCCATCACCACGGAAGCAGCAGGGAACAGGAAGAAGTTGTGGTCTGAGGATAAAATAATATGCAAAGAGTGGTTACACTAAAGCTAAGTGATCAATTCAAGAAGAAAGGAACCATTTGGTTGTGTTGGCGAGTGCAGAATCCAGACTGCGGTACGGAGCAGCCCATGAAAGATGAGGAAATGACAACAGGTGTGGCAACACAGCAACGGAGAGCGGGATAAGCTCTGGAGGATGAAGCTGAGTGGGCAAAAACAAGAGAAGACATTTTTTAAACTGGGAAATATTTGAATGGGAAAAGGAGTCAGTTGAAAGGAGTTATTGAAGCTTCTAGAGAGAGGACTGCTGCTCTCCTGTTCTAAGAAGATGAAGCAAGTTAGTAATAGTTCAGTCAGGGGCAGGGGAAAACATCTGCCCTTCTCTTAGACGTGAAGAAAGGAGGAACACACAATTCCAAGGAAGCTGGAAGCATTCATTCATGATAATGGCTTCTCCTTTCTTTTTGTTTTGTAGGAGGAAAGGCCATGCAGATCCTGAGAGAAGTAGGGGCTCAGGAAAGTGGTAGAGTCTGGAATAGCTTTTGGGAAAATGGTAAAGAAAATTAACTAAAGACAAATAAAAAGACTTCCCAAGAAGGTTTACAGGCCCCACTGAGATTGAAACAAAGTGGTGTAAAGCTTACAAATGACTGAAGTGTATGATTTTTCCCGATAGCACCTCCTTCACCAAAGTCCATAATGTTTTGCAGCAAAGAATTCAGTGGAAGGAAAGGGGAATTGAGAGAGTTGTAGGAGAACTGAAATGACTCGTCTTGGAATAGCAGACATTCAAACAGGCAGGGTCCAAAGGAAGCACTGAAGACACTAGAAACCTTGAACCTGAAAGACTACAGTACAGGTGGGATTTAGAGACACAGCTGGATGGTTAGGAAATTCTGGGCTGAGAGCAAGATTTTAGAGTGTAACATTTTCAAACAAGCACCACTATCCCAAGCAAATGGGATCAAGAAGTATCCAGAGATTGGCAGGTGATAAAGACTGCTCTTCCGGAGCTCCAAAAACCTATGAGGTTGGCATTACTTTCTAATCTTAATTGACTGAATAAGCGCAGCAGCTCCCTTCCCGGTCCTACCAGTTCAATTATTATTCTAGCTTTCTTGTGTATTAGGATGAAAACCAGATTCACAAAGGAGAAAATGCTGACATATTTAGAGTAAACAAGTAAACAAAGAATTCTGACCTCCTCCCAGAAGGCTGTTACATTCTCCATCACTACTTCTGTGGTTGTTAAGTTATATTCCAGCGTCTTATATTCTTGCTTTTGTAAGAAATCCTGTTTACAAAAGAAGGCAAAAACATATTGTAGAAGTAGAATAGCATTATTGCATTATTATACCTATTTTACACTGATAGTTCTGTATCCCATATTTGGATTTTATGAAGATTTATGAATATATTAGAAATTACTTCTTAATAAAATAATTGTTCACAGTGTTCTAAAGTTAATTTGCCAAGCACTTGGATTTATCACATTAAAAAGGCACTCTTAAAATGTGTGCTATTTTTTAAAACTGTAAATCTAATGTAAAACATTAGATTGTAACATGCAACTGATTCTTCCTTCTACGCTTACATGTGAACCTGGGTGATAAATTTAGAAGGCCTCCCTGAGTTACCCTCCAATGTGCCTCAATTCAACATTAGGACAGAGGGAAAGCTAATGTCTTCACATCTGCAGCACCTTCCTTATTAGAAGCATCAAATAACATCACTTCTCTGGGTTACATAAAGGTATGAAGATCTGATATACCTGATTTTAAAGCATCAAACCTTGACTCTAAAAGAAGGGCTTTATTAGACATTATTAGGGTTCTCTGAGGACAGGTGGGAGCATCAGGAAGAATTAAGTGCCTATACCCTTAAGTCCTCACCACGTATAGAGGACAGTCTGCTCCTTGCCTCACTTCTGCCTTTTCTCCTCTACTCTTCTCTTACTATCTCTATTTTGGTTTCTCTCTTCTCTCAGTTTTGTTTCTCTGTCTGTGTTCCTGTTCAGTGACTCTCATGTCTTTGTGATGTTCTCTCTTTGAGTCTGTATGTATGTTCATTTTCTCTCTATCTCTCTCAGTTGAGAAGGGTTAACAGAAGAAACAAGATTAATCCAAGGGCCACTATGATTCTGAGCTACATTCCCCAATTTGTCTAACTCACAGATCTCAAACTCACATATTTTGAAGATATTTTAAAGATGATAAACTTAAGGAGGGTGGCTGAGTAGAGATTGTAGAACTGGAGAGGGCAGGCCCCCTTTGAGGGGGCAGTTGCCACAGCTTATAAGGGAAGAGGACCCAGTTACTAGATATTCCAAATCTTCAAAAAAGGCTGAAGACATGATCTGTTATATATGTAATATCTCCCAACTTTTAAATGCTGGCAACTAATGCAAATGGATTGTTTGTTTGTTTTTAATTTAAAGATCAAGTGAAACAGGTTCAAGGCCAAAAGTAGGTCCATGGGCCACCACTGGCAAAAGTCTAGCCAAGATTACATAATGACAGAATGACCTAAAAGTTGCTCATCCTGCACCCTCATTTTTCTTTCTATCACAATGATTTTTTTCTGGTTAAATATGTAAACGAATATCACAAAAGTATAATAATACATTTTTGATCTGCATATTAATTACAAAAATTATAACCACACAGAAATTCATGCTGGTGATTTAATTAGCTTTACATATACTGGGTATAATCATCTAAGGGCTTTAGAACTTCTCTTCCAAGCTACCAGCTATATCACCATTGCTAGCATGTGACATAAAACGCCTTTCTCATCTACCTTACACAGTGGAAAGTAGATTGAGAAATTTTTTTAAGAGTTTAAGGTGAACATCCTCAGTTTTAGCTGGAATGTTTTATAACTTCTTGGTCAATTTTTTGCACATTTGCCAAATTCATTAGAACTGATCTATTGATTGATTACTTAAATAAAATTCTCCAGAATACAGAAATAATCTTTTCTTCAACTTCTTTGACTTAAGAGCATCTCACAGGCCTTCATTTATTTCACTGGGCTTTCATCGCAAGGGCTCATTAGACCACACGTAGACATAAAGATAAGAAATCCTGTGCATTGAACTAGCCTAAGACAAAGACTTCATCTCAAGCGAGTTTGCGTGCTAGAAAACTTCAAAACTGTTCTAAAATCATTGCATATGATGCCCAGTTTAGGTACATTACCTGTATTTTGTTTATTGCTCCAAGAGAGTCATACCATGTTTGTACAGCCCAGGGGAATTGCCGAGTGACTGCCATACGCAAAACGATGCAAAATGAGATGGTTGTGAATATTTTTCGGAGGATGATTGTTTTGATCAGTGCATAGGGAAGCACAGATAAAAACACCACAAAGAACCCTGAGAAGAAGAAGGCTGAGCTATTGAAGTATCTCACATAGGCTGCCTTCCGGGTCAGTTTCAGTTCTGTTCTATAAAAAAAAAATATATAAAATTTGGGATTCTTATTAACTTTTCAAATACCAGGCATCTTGGAATGTAAAACCTGAACAAAAGCTCTCAAGGCTTTCTGTTTGTGTTCTGAACCTAGCTCCATACTATATGAGCTGTGTGACCTAGGGCAAGTTATTTAATCTCTTCTGGGCCTCAGTTACCTTCTCGGAGAGGGGGATGGTAATGAATGCATGAGTGTCTTGGATGTCATACCTGTAAATATTATTTTTAAATTATAACTCATAATCTCAATTATTACTTCTACTGTTATGATGGCAATATTTTAATATCTTTAATCACTTCATTATTCATTTGTAAGATTAGTAAGACTTTGATTCAAATTCTTTATTGTTGATTGGTGTTTTAAGTAATTAAGTGTGGAAACGAGGACAATATCACAAGATTTATAAAGGAAAAATATACTTTTGTGATTCCCTAATGGATTCTTAACATTTTAGAAATTCTAGCTTGGCTTTGGGGAACACTGAAAACATCTAAGCAACAAAGATGTGGTTTCTCGAACCTTAGCATGGGTGAAAATCACCTGAGAAACTTGTTAAAATACAGCCTCAGGCCTACCACTGAGAGATACTGACTGAGTTTTCAATAGGCTTCCAGAATCCATGTGTTTTTTTTAAAATTTTTTTATTACAGAATCCATGTTTTAAACAAGAACCCAAGTGATTCTGTTGAAGTAGCTTTTGAAAAGTTACAAAAGAATAGCTACTACATCCTCTCTGTCTCTCACATTAGTATAATTATTTGCAAAAATCATCTTTTTAAAGATTTGATTTCTAAGTAATCTCTACCCCCATCATGGGGCTCAAACCCACAACCCAACATCAAGAATCACATGCTCTGGGCGCCTGGGTGGCTCAGTTGGTTAAGCGACTGCCTTCAGCTCAGGTCATGATCCCGGAGTCCCGGGATCGAGTCCCGTGTCGGACTCCCGGCTCTGCGGGAGGTCTCCTTCTCCCTTTGACCTTCTCCCCTCTCATTCTCAGTCTCTCTCTCTCTAATAAAAAAAAAAAAAAAAGAATCACATGCTCCACCCACTAGCCAGCCAGGTGCCCCTGCAAAGATCATTTTTTACTTCTGATCCTCTACTCTGAACTGCAAATGTGAACTTTTTTTTTTTTTTTAACACATATCAAAGAGAATTCAGTGCTCTAGCAGGTAGAAAACAGGGAGTGCCGATGATGGTAATAAGAGCAAACAATGCTGCCTTCAACCTCCATCCCACTCTGCCAGGACCAGAAAAATTGAGTCAGTTGTGATCCTCCTCTTAAGCTCTTGCAGGGGGAAAGGCAGCCTCCAACAGAGAAACAGAGGGTTCTGTGGGGAGGGAGCAACACAAGAGCTGTGCCTGGCATCTGGGGGCTAGTTTCATGCATTTGTAAAATTCAGAGACGTTCTCATTCTCATGTGATAGAATTCAGGAAAGAAAAAAAAAAACTTTTCATTTTTTTGACAGAGTGCTCAAGTCTAATCCTGAGCACTCTGATAAAGAAAATGAAGTTCCACATGCCGAACCTAGGCAGTGATTCACATTCTAATGTGGTCTAAGGCTTACTTATTTCAATCATTTGGCACGAAGGCAGACTTGGATTTTGGAATCTCACCGGGGTTTGACCCCTGGCTCTGCCAGTGATAGCTACCCCCTCTTACATACATCCATGTGTGTTGAAGGGAAACACGCCACCTCCCAGGCAGAGTTGTTGCCGAGATAAATGAGAGCACAGCAGAGGGCCTGGCACTAAGAATCTATGCTTAGAATTCTTAATCTTCCACAGGAAAAAAAAGAATAATATTGGCTAGGTTGATGTTAATAAAATGCTAGAAAACCCTGTTCACAAAAATGCTCACAAATTTGTGAAAATTGTTGTTGAATGTGTTAGAAACTATTGAGTAAAATGGAAGAAGTGGTATGACAAGAAAAGAATAATGGACTCAAGAACATTTATAGGGATCACCCAGAAAGCAGTCTTCTCCATAATAAAATCACTTGCACTTTATGAGTCATAAAAATATTTTATCAGTTTCTTATTTTAAAAAAAAAAAGAACTTGAGAGTGACTTTATTACAGAAAAGCAGTAAAGGAAGGGAGTTTTACACAGTCTCTGCCCAGTTCAATAGGGGTCCAGGCTAAGGTAATCACCCCTTTGAAGCGTTATCTTGACAATTTCTTCCAGAAAATTATGTTTGCTTTTTTGAGTAGAAGCAATTCTTGCTTTCCCATATTTACATTGGCACTTCCCAGCCTTTTCGGGTAACAATTTTGTGCCAGATTAAGGAACCAGATTACGCACGTTACAACCAACAATTTGGTATCAGAATTGGTCAGACGGAAATACAAAATAGAAAGGATGAATTTCATCTTTTGAGGAAGAAGAAAAACAAAAACCAAAATCAAGAAAAGTCAGCACCTAGAATGACCTGACCAGGAGTTTATCTTGAGGCCAGAGATAACCGGATCTTCTGATCAACTCCTCATCACCTTCTTGGTATGCCTGTGCTTATAGGCATAGAAGTGACCAAGGGGGCAAGTATGATGGAGAACTCATTTGTTAATAAGAAAAACAACTTCAACTAACTAAACAATTTCCGAAGATCTTTAAGGATGTTTCTGGAAAGAAAATACAATTCCTTTCCTGGATTTGTCTTGAAAGGCATAATAAAAACAGCTGACCAATAATGTTTGGGAAATATTTACTCTTTCACTCTTTCTATTTACATGGCAAAGGACTTAGTATTTCAGCATTTCTTCTGTTGTTCCAATCACACACCTGTAGCTCAGTTAGCACTGTCTACCAGAATCAGCAGCCCCATTTTCCTCATAACCATATTCACACCATCCAAGAGGGTACTCTGCTTATTAGTATATTTTTCCCTGTGAAACTCTCATGTGCCATATGACCTTAAATTATCTGGTCTTCAACAGTAGTACGTCTATCACTGAGTCTCCTAGAACCTTTTACAACTGTACAGTTTGTAGAATGTGGATGTTGACTGAAGAAAAATGGTCTCACGGCTACAGAAATGTCCTAATTTATATTGTGCCCCAAACTGTCACAGGAATCATATCTCAATCTGGGCTGTACATTTTTTGCTGGATGTAATCTACGAATCAGTGAAAGAGAGGTTATCTGAGGTGAAACAAGATGAGAGACAGGTGCCAAGTTCTGATTCTATTTCAGGTGATGGCTTTCATTGTTTCAGCTGACCTCTCAAGTGCAGGGTTTCTAGAAACACAATTTACAGATATTACCCTTATTATTATTACTCTTATATATTATGACTTACATATTACCCTCATATTACCCTTACATAGTATTACTCTTAGGTTAAGGAAGAACAATGATAATATTTTAACCAAAGAGAAGGGTTTCTTTCATTTTTCATGAGCTATAACAGAAGTTAAGTGAAATGGAATAACAGAAAACTGCTTATTTGGTTCAGAATTATACAGTTATGACTCTGGTAGTTTCAGTCAAGGTTTCAATCAGCCTTCAACACTGTGATCATTATTTTAGTCAAACAAGTATAATAAGCAGTCAGAAACACATGTAGGAGATTCTTCTATGAGGCATAAATATCCTTGTAATGAGTTATAACACACTTAACCAACTACATAAAACTATAGCCCATGAAAATGACTTTATGCCACTTGATACTGATGTGTGAATATTGATATAACTTAAAACAACTGATAGTCAGAAACTTCAAATATGAGGGGCGCCTGGGTGGCTCAGTTGGTTGAACAACTGCCTTCGGCTCAGGTCATGATCCTTCAGTTACGGGATCGAGTCCCACATCGGGCTCCTGGCTCTATGGGGAGTCTGCTTCTTCCTCTGACCTTCTCTCCTCTCATGCTCTCTCTCACTTTCTCTGTCTCTCAAATGAATAAATAAAATCTTTTAAAATAAAAAAATAAATAAAATAAAAAAAAAGAAACTTCAAATATGAACTGGAAGTAAGTCCATTGTGACACACTCATTTTTTAAATATTAAACATTAACTGGCTAATGATATTGAAATTATCAGAAGGACTTACTGTCTTATGCTTTCAATCATTTTTTCCATTGCTTCCTCCCAGCAGTATGCCTTAACAGATTGGATATTTTCAATCATTTCTGAGGTGATCACGAGTCTTTCATTGATCTTTCCAGCTCTCTGATCTCTGTAAATCAATCAATCAATCAAATACTTAGTAAAACCAAGCCGAATTGTCACTAAAAACTACAAAAGTTTTTTTTAAAAGGCCACACTTCTTATTAAACAGGTGGACATTTATTTTATTACCTGATAGATGATAAAAATTATAGCTATCTTTTAGTAAATGCCCTCTATGTACCAGACACTACTGGACACATTCCATAGACTGTCCCTGTGTAGGACACTTCATAGTGCTCCAGGAAAAGTGGTTATCTCCATTTTAAAGATGAAAAACCAGAGACTTGGTGAGGCGAAGTGGCTTGAGATTCAAGCCAAGAGCTAACAGACTCCAAAATTTGTATACATTCTATAATCTTCTAGCTGACAAACTCTAGAAGTCCTCTATCACACACTGGGACTGGTATCACTGACTCATTCTGTAAGAAAGAGTAACTAAGGTTCTGGTGTGATGATCCATAAACCAGAGTAGGAAAAACCTATAAAACTCTATCCAAAATATATGCATTCCCTCCTATGCACACGTATGTATTATCCATTCTACCTAAATCTTATGATCTATACAAATGAACTGAATCTTCACATATTTAAAAAGAAATTCTACAGACTGATAAGCCAAAAAAATGTTCCATTGATATAGGGAGTTTTATTTACACCATTAAAATAATTCCTTTTCAGTGACACCCAGTAAGTAGATCCCGGTTCAGTAAATAGAGTGGTCCTGGATTTACTACAGCAGACTTCGTGAAAATCTAATTTAAAACCCTTTCAAGCTATGTAACTAGAGTGCTGCTACCTGTACTTCATCATCATTCTCCCCAACCCGGCTTGAAAAAGGGCGAGGACTATGAGGAAAGCAAGACCACAGAAGGCGGAGGCTTGTAACAAATCCCAGAGCAGCCCCATCAGAAGCGTCACTTGTAAAGGAGCAATCCACACAAAATGTGCCAATGCAAGTCCCTGGAAAATAAAATCACAGTGAAAACCAGGGACAGACAGACGTTCATCCTAACAAGCCTAGATGAGAGAAAACGAGCCCAGAGAGCTTAGACAATCAAACACATCATGGTTCCCGGCATGCTAACATCAAGGTGTTCATTCCATGGAGCACAGAGCAATGTACTTCAACGTTCTACAAATAGACTAGGATTTCCCAAGGAACAAATTTTGAGTCATTGCATTTTCAATGGGCTTAAGAATAGCTATCTTAAGTATCATGTCAGGGATTTATTTTTCATAACTTACTTCTATTTGGCTAAAGCAAGAGCCATGGTTTAAACACGCAAAAGCAAAGGGGTCTCCAAATGTTCTCAGTATATCAATTCTATCACCTGACAAAAGAATAAATGCATATGCTTAATTCAGTAGTAACTTACTTATCTAGCGCCTGCTGTGGGTTTAACAATCCACAAAATACTGAGAATGCTAAGATAAATAAAACACACTGCATGGTCTGTCCTCAAAGACCTTGCATTTATTTGTGTCATAAGATAGCACTGAACAAGAATTGCTAGGAATATCATATTCAGCCAAAGTAAATAACTGATTTAAAGTATTAAAAGGAAACAAGATCTGATAAAACCTGAATTTTGAAAAACTTCACGAAATGCACAGCAAGCTGAGATGTCTTTGCATTGGGTGGTCCCGTGAGACCCCAGAATGGCACTTAGCTACACAACTGTCGATGGCAGAAATTGGCAAGATAGAGATGTGTATGACTTAATCCCACATCACTGTTAATTGACCCAGGAAAACCCTTGGGCTTGTATGAGTTATAACAATAATGCAGAAAAGATTAAATCCGTAGGTACGTACTTCATCAAATTTGTTCAGGTTGTTGGAAAGGAGACTAACAAGTTGTCCAATACTTATTTTATCCAGAACACGGCTTGACAGCTTTAAAGTCTAAAGGGAAAATGAGAAGTTAGGTGATGCTGACAAAGAGGACAAAGATATGAATAGGTTGCCTCAAGGTAACCTAGTACACACACAGGATATGGTGAATGAGTTAATTTATATTTATATGTATAAATTTATATTATATAAATGAGTTTATATTATATTAATGGGGTGGTTAAGAGAAGGTTCACATATCTGGTTACAAAAAACTGGATTTTATTGAGGAGGTAAAACTTAAGAGGGGTGTAGAATAATGCTAGCATTTAGGTAAGCACAGATGAAGAAGGAATCAAAGCAGTTAATTTCATAACACTATTAGAACAAATATGATGGGGAAAATTCTTTTTTTTTTTTTTTTAAAGATTTTATTTTATTTATTTATTAGGAAAGAGAGAGAGTGAGAGAGAGAAGGTCAGAGTGAGAAGCGGACTCCCCATGGAGCTGGGAGCCCTATGTGGGACTCGATCCCGGGACTCCGGGATCATGACCTGAGCCGAAGGCAGTCGCTCAACCAACTGCGCCACCCAGGGGCCCCTGATGGGGAAAATTCTATAGAGCTGGATTACACATGATTCCGTAATAGACTGTCTGTCTCAGGTGATTTTGAGTTCTCCACAGGGATAACCAGGGAGCTATGTGCAGAGTAAGCACTCAGTAAATATTTGTTCATTTAATTATCTTTAATTATCTTCTACAAATTCATAGGCAAAGATAAATTTAGTTTGTATTTAGACCATTATTTTCTTGTATTTTTTTGACTTTTAATTGAGGTATCATTGACATACAATCTTGTCTTAGTTTCAGGTGTACATCATAATGATTTGACATTTATACATTTAGGTTCATTGTTTAAGATATAATTTGAATGTATCATAGCTGCAGATTTTAGCACAAAGCAAAACAGCACTGTGGGACAAACTTTGGGATACTGTAAGAGTTACTGGCTACCTGCCATGTGGATGGAGCTGGTCGGATATGGAACCAGTTAACTTTAGGCTCACTTTAGGGACCCAACCACAGCCATGTGAAGAAACAACTGCATTTTCTGATGATGATCTAAGGCAGACCAATAAGTGTGCTCAGAGGGGTAAACAAACCAGGTAATAACACGGCTATTCAAAATGAGAGAAGGAAGGACAGATAAAATAGCTTCAAACTTTTCCGGAATGTGTTCTGGATCTGAAAGCATGTATATTGCTGTATTTGTGCTAAATGTTATATATGGACTTATTTACAAACTAACCTGCACCTTCTTTGATCTCTCCTCCCCCTTAGCCCAGAGTACATTATATGCCTGTCCCCTCCTATATAATACAATTTGCCTTGCTATATTATTCCAGTACTTTTACCCTCTAATATTTGGAAATTCCTCCATGTCAAGGAATATGATTTACCCACTTCAGAAATTTTGAAGTTTTTGCACAGTTCTCTATACTTTTTAGGTCTTAGTTTCTTAAAATACATTATGCATAAAACAGGGATAACAGTTCCTACCATAGAGTTTTGGAGAAGATCAAATGAGATAATATACTTACTTCATTTAGAAGCTTGTCATGTATGCCATTAGCTATCACTTATTATGATGATAATAAGCACTTTTAATAAATATTTTTTAGACTGAATTGAACTTTCTTTGATATTCATGCTGTGCAATTCTACCTTCCAAGTAATACCTAATAATTTATTCACTTGCCTAAAATTTCTGGATCAAAATAAAATTTTTGTTGATTTATTACACATGTTTTCCTGGCACTTGTGAACTGAAGAGATTGTAACTGAGGTGATCTGATTAAACTGTGGACTCCATTTTTTTCTTGTGCCTCCATAAAAGGCTGTTTTGAACAATAAAGTATGACTATCAAGGTTTTACAACACACCTGACCTTGCATGTATATTATGCAAGTGTTATGGGTTGTTTGCTAGGTGACTTCGGATCCATGTTCCTTATAAGCCAAGTGTAAAAAGTTTTTACATTGGGGGAAGAAAAAGAGAAGAAGGGTAAAGCAACATCCAAATGATCAATCAAAATAGCTTCCTATAATGACTTGGTAGAGCCAAGCAGTCACACATAATCTAGAAAACATTTGTTACTGAAATGACCTTAAATTGTTTTTGTAAGGTAGGTAGGTCTTTAATCTGCATTTACCTGAAACATGCTTCAGCAACTTGGCCTTCTAACTGAAAATGCACACAAAAGAGCAGAGAAGGCTCTTACGGGTGCCATGCATGTGCTGTTGCAAAAATTTTTAATTTGCAGGACTCACAGGATGACAAAAATCTAACTCAAAATAAAACAGTGGATGAGTGTCGCAACTAATAAAGGTAGAAACTGTTGGTGCTTGGATTATCACTAACAATTACATACTATACTCTTGCCATCGAATGTAAAGATACATGGGATTTTACCACAAGATAATATTTTGTCAATGACTTTTATGCAGATAGTAAGTATCATTTTAATGGGGAGCCAAAGATTCCAAAAAATGGTGACATGACTAGTTTAAAAAATGAAATCCACAATACAGGCAGTTTATAGAAGATGCTCAACAATTATTAGCTGAAATGAACTGAATTAATTACCAAGTAGAAACATCAATTATTGCTGCCATTTACTTCACAGGCATGCAAAACTGACTTCAGTGTTTATCCCTATGTGTATTAACATGACGTTTAAGACATTTAAAACACGGAGACTGTTCAAGAAAGCATTACCTTCTTATAAATCAAGCTAAACATAGCTATTCTCATCTGCATTCCAATGTGATGAAGGCCAAAAATGGCTGGGTGCAGGAGCAGCGTCCTCACGACAAAGAGAAGGCATAAGCCTATGGCTAGGTAAATCGCGATAGAGCGTTCCTCCTTGTTATCTGGATCATAGGAAGCTATGATTCTTCCCAGTAAGAGAGGCTGGACCGATTTGGTGACTTCCTGAAAAGAGGAAAAACAAAGAAACTAGATTTCATTTCCCTTTCATCAAATGGCGCCACAATTTCAACACAAGGATTCTCATCTTTAGAGAAGGATTTAAAACTGGCTTACACAGAGGGCCACACCATATGTAAAAAATTGTTACTTTCAATATTTTTATGCTTTGAAATAAGGTTAGATTTTTGATTCTAGCAAAAGTCATTTGGAGATGAGTTTATGTATAGGGTATTTTAACTGAAAAGTGAATAGGGACCATAGAGCAAAGCTGTGGTTTCTGGAATGGTGTGTTCATTAGTAACATCTACATAGCACTATATAGCACTACATAGCACTACTGTAGCTACATAGCAGAGTTTGTGAAATATTTTCATTTGGTTATCACCACATACATGAAATATTTTGGCAGCTGAGCTGTACATAGAACTATTAGAATCAGAAATTACAGCTAAGAAAAAAAAAAAGAAATGTACAGCTGTATGTGTGTTTCCTCTTGAGTAATTTGAACTACACTCCCTGCCACTGTCTAGCCAGTATATTTTTTTCCATAACCTGCCATCTCTATCACAACAGACCTACTTGCTGAGTGGTTCTTCAGTTGTAGTTTTTAACAAAATAAGTAAAATGTGTCTTGATCTGATTCAGGCATCTATTTTACAAATTGTCATTACTGAATTAGTTAGTTGTCATCTTGCCTCAACTAAAAGATGACATAGTCTTCTTTTGAACAATAACGGCTATTCCACAAAGACACCAGTAGGGCTAGTCTGGGAGGGTACATGTTCACAGAAAAAAAAAAAAAAATGTAGTTTATTTTTGGTAGAGAAAAATGCCAATGTAATAGGATCATCTGCAAACAGCAAATCAACATAAAACTCACAACATGGAACTGTCAACATTCAAGGACAAAATCAGCACTCCAACGCTGCCCCCCCCCCCACAGTTTTCCCTAATCTATTTGAAGCAGCATGTTCTCTAATATTTACAATCGAACCACTTACAGATAATACCTGATTGATTGATTGATTGATTGATTTTTTAGAAAGGAAAACAATGGTAACCAGCTTGGTCTCTGAAATAGGGTCCTTTACAAAAATCATCCCTGTAAATGACTAGGAAAAACAAAGTCCTCTATTCTTGATATGTGAAAACTTTGTATACTTGGTGGCTTGGACTATTCTGAAACTAAAGAAATTTCCCAATTTGCCACCATATAAAATAGTGGAAGTCAACTGAGAATCAAATGTCCTAAAGAGTAACATAAATTTATTTGAAAATTTGATTACATATTTTATGTTTATTACATGTTTATTTTTTTATTGTTTTGCTTATTACATATTTTATGACACAAATCAAGATGCAATTCACTTAATGTTTCACTTACATAACAGGAGAATCCTAAATATCTATTTTTAAGCTAGTTCAACAGTGAAATTCAGAGTCATGAAACCCAAGTTCCTATCTACATTAGTTATATTACCTGTGTCACCTTAGTCTCTTCCTTTCTCTGGACGTTTTCCTCCCTAATAAACCAAGTGGGGGCAAGCTGATCTTGGCTGAGTTAAGGACATCGGGGAGGGTATGTGCTATGCTGAGTGCTATGAAATGTACAAGCCTGATGATTCACAGACATGTACCACTGGGGCAAATAATACATTATATGTTAATTTAAAAAACTTTTTTAAAAATAAGAAAAAAAACCCTAATTGTTAAGAATATAAAAGGGAGGGCGCCTGGGTGGCTCAGTTGGTTGGGCAACTGCCTTCGGCTCAGGTCATGATCCCGGAGTGCCGGGATCGGGTCCCACATTGGGCTCCCGGCTCCATGGGGAGTCCGCTTCTCACTCTGACCTTCTCCCCTCTCATGCTCTCTCTCACTCTCTCTCTTTCCTAATAAATAAATAAATAAAATCTTTAAAAAAAAAAAGAATATAAAAGGGAAAAACTCAATAGAAACAAATTACAGACTGGGGAAAATATTTTCTGATATGTCAAAAAGAAAAAGACAATTACTAAAATAGACAAAAAACACAAAAAGGCAGTTGTAGATACGTAAAGAGATATAAATGCTTAATTAATATATAAAAACTGTTTAAACTCACTGGAAACCAAAGTAATGCAAGTAAAAATAACAACATATTCTTTCTCACTGAGTAATTTGGAAATATTTTTTAAATGAGAATACCTATTATTGGTGAGGACTGAATTTGTACACTTTAGTAGCAAAAAAGTAAATTAGTACATCTTTCCTGGAAAGCAATTTGAAAATCAGCAAATCTGCTAAAATTGGGTCTTATTTATTTATTTATTTATTTATTTATTTAAGATTTTATTTATTCATTTAACAGAGAGAGAACACAAGCAGGCAGAGGGGCAGGCAGAGGCAGAGAGAGGAGCAGGCTCCCTGCGGAGCAAGGAGCCCGATGTGGGACTCGATCCCAAGACGCTGGGATCATGACCTGAGCCAAAGGCAGTTGCTTAACCAACTGAGCCACTCAGGCGTCCCTAAAATTGGGTTTTAAAAGGATGTGCATTGAAGGATTGTTTATAATCATGAAAAATTAGAGGAAATATAAATATTAACAATGGGGAACTGATAAATTATCATACAGCCACATTATTCATTAAACATTAAGGTGACTAGGTAGAAAAGCATCTAATGACATGAAAAGGCATTCACAACACATTAAGAAGAGAAGCAGATTGGGGCGCTGGGGTGGCTCAGTCGTTAAGCTTCTGCCTTTGGCTCAGGTCATGATCCCAGGGTACTGGGATCGAGCCCCACATCGAGCCCCACATCGGGCTCCCTGCTCTGCGGGAGGCCTGCTTCTCCCTCTCTCCCTCCTCCTGCTTGTGTACCCTCTCTCACTGTGTCTCTCTCAGTCAAATAAATAAAATCTTTAAAAAAAAAAAAAGAAGAGAAGCAGATTTACAACACATTATATAAAGCAATCATCACCCTCCCTTTATTAAGTATATATTTCCATGGGGGAAAAAAAATTGGATAGACATAAACCTATCAGTAATTACCTAATTACTTTCATAACCATAAAAATACTTAACAATAAAATTTTAGATAGAAAATTGCATATAACTTACTGATAATAAATGTCAAAAGAAAACATGGACACAAAAACATAAAAGAAAGTAAACACACATGCAGGTGTACACCTAGAATGTTTCATAAGGTACAAAGAGTACTGGTTTATATGTCAAAGCAAAGTCTTAAGATTCTGCTTTTGACAGGGTAAATAAGATTGTCAAATTTTTGTTTATCTTGATACACTGGAGTCTGATGGTAATTTTTGGCTTTTTACTAAGTAATAAAGGAAGAATTTTTCCATATTTAGCATAGAAAATAATAGCTATTCACTGCCACAATTGTTGTAGTCTTTATAAAAATGCCTGTATACCACACCAAGAATAGAATCTCAAAAAATACTGAGATTCTGTCTAACTCTGAATCGTGTTTTTAGATTCAATGCCTAATATAAAATGTTTTGCTTTTGCTATTTTTCTTTTAGGGTTTATTGATTCATTAACTTATCAGCAATGCCTTCACTAGAAATCTAAGCTATATTATATTCATATTTTATAGGAAAAAGTTCTTAGATTTGTTGAATATCAGGAATAGTAGGTTTAATCTAGAAAATGCAATAATGGAAGAGGTGTTTAAATATTAATTTTAATTTCTGAAGTAAGGCTTAGAATCTAGCTATCATTTTTAAACATTAGCAAAACATATTCCTGTGCTCTATAAAAATCAAATGGGTGCTTTAAGACTGCTTATAGCATTTAGAGGGAAATGCAAATGATACGAGTATTTGTGCAGGTAGGTAGATATTACATTTAAAGATATAGTAATAGCTATCATTTACAAAGCACTTGCTATGTATTGGGATCTATTCAAGTGAATAACTCGCCCAGTGTCACACAGCTACTAAGTGGCAAAGCTAGGTTTTGAACCAACCATTTGACTCCAAAGTCTTCCTCTTATTCAAAACCATAAACTGAAATGGAAAAGTTATAACATGACCTCTTTCTCTCTCAATTGACCATTAGTGCAAGGATTATGATTAGTTCGACATTAACTCAGCAAATCATGTTATAAGTTTAGATCACTATGATTTAAGATAAATGCCACTTCTCTAGGACCCATAGCATGGACACATAATTTAAAAGGTTGAAGAGATCATAGAGATTATACACTTTACCACAGCCCTTTTCACCATATACTCAAGGAAACTGAGATACAGACAAGTTCTTTGATTTGCCCTAAGATCATGAAACAAGCTTGTGGCAACAAAGCATGAGCACACCCCAGGGGAGTTAAGAAAAAAACAAATCCCTCTTCTGAAAAAAAAAAAAATACCTACTTGAGTGCATCCCATACATTTTACTTTATTTCAACATATCTTATTCATTTGTCACTATTGGATAGTGGTTAACTATAAGAGCTAAAAATACAGCATACTCCTACCAGGAATAGGAGGCCTGGATGCCCTCATATCCAGTGTAAGTTTTAAAAAATATGATCACAAACAATTCCTAATTTACAAATCAATTTTTTTCCAAAATTCCACATGGAAGAAAAGGAGATGAACTTTGTCTTAGATATGGTATTCTACTGGACATGGTATTGGATTCCCAGATTAGCGTTCAAGGTGGGGCACCTTGGTGCCGCAGTTGGTTAAGCCCCCAACTCTTGGTTTCGGCTCAGGTCCTGATCTCAGTGTCATGAGATTGAGCTCCTTGTCAAGCTCCATGGTCAGCATGGAGTCTGCTTGAGATTCTCTCTCCCTCTTCCTCTTCCCCTCTCAGTCCTGTCCTCTCTCTCTCCCCCTCCCTCACAAATAAATCTTTAAAATTTTTTTTTAAAAAGTACACATACTGCTAGGGGCACCTGGGTGGCTCAGTGGCTTAAGCATCTGACTCTTGACTTTTGAAGAGTCATGATCTCATGATCTTGACTTTGGCTCAGGTCATGATCTCAAGGTTGTGAGATTGAGCCCTGTGTCGAGCTCTCCACTCAGTGGGGAGTCTGCTTGAGATTCTTGGATTCTCTTTCTCCCTCTTCTTCTCTCTACTGCATTTGCTCACTAGCTCTCTCTAATTAATAAGTAAATCTTTTTTTAAAAAAGTATATATAGCTAAATGCTCTTAGAGCACCTTTCTATTCAAATAGTATTCAAATAATATGGTACATAAAAACCCAACCAACCTGTATAACAAAGTTTCTACAGAAAAAGATGTAATATCTCCCCCTACTGCAAACTTGGAAGAGAGAGAGTCCCTTTTAGCCATATCTTTGCCCTCTCCATGCACCTGTCATCTGCCTCTCTCCAGCGGCGTCTTGGGAGGGGTGCCAGAGGAAGCATGGAAAGTCAACACTAGTTACTTTGGGACTTTCTAATACACCTCTAGCTTCATTTTAATCTCAGTGGGATTCTCCCCATCGCTTTTATTCAGGGGCTCCTCAGCCTCAATTAATCTGCCTACTTCTTTCTTCATAACTATTCCTTCGACTTTGGCTTTACTTCTCCCACAACACTGCAAAACCTTTACCTGGGAGCTTTTAGAAATGCAGAATTTTAGGGTCTTGCCAGAAAACTCCTAAATCAGAATCTGCATCTTCACTAGATCCTTGGGTCACTGGTATGCATATTAAAGTTTGAGAAGCACTGCTCTTCTGTCATTAAGAGTTAATATTCATTTTTATATGTTTTAAAATTTTTCCATATTATCATTAAGAAAAAATATCAAACTAAAAAGTTCTCTCAAAGTGGGCCACCCAACCCCTCCCCTTAGATTCTAGCAAAAGTCAGATGCATTCAGTGATAATGGTGCTTCTCTACCGGAGGCAGAATCACCTGGGGACCTTGATGAGGATACTAGTATCCCAGGGCCCATCTCAAACTAATTAGATCACATTATCTGGGGTGGGACTACTGGATACTTTAAAGAGTGATATAAAAATTCCTTATATTTCAAAGAAATCTAAACCCCAAGAACTTCAAACTCTACCTATCACAGGAACTGAGGGAAGGTGTAGATAGATGGTCTTCATTCACATAGAGAGTCCAGGAAGTGTGTTCTAGAGATGGGGTTCTAATAGGGACTAGAAATAGGATATAAGGTCAGTTTAGGGAATACAGCAGGCAAGTCACTGCTGGGATTAGAGAGGGAACTACAGATGGGGAGAGGTATGGTTGGGAAGAAAGATGAAAAAGGGGTCCTATCTAACAAGTATCTACAAGAAGGAGATTTGCTGGAGATAGCTGTCCTCCGGTAGACAATCACATGAAAGGGACATATATAAGTCAAAGCCTAAATCAGGAACTGTGTGCAGAATTCCCCAAACACTCTCCTTTCCTTATCAGTAGGCTTGTATTCAAGTCCCTATTCAATGTCTTTGTCAAACCATAAGGGACAAAGATCTTCTGTAGTAGAGACCACAGGACTTGAGAACTATAGCAACATTAATACTAGGCTTTCTCCTTTATGTCCTTGACCTTCTTGGGGTTTAATGAATAAAACAAGTTTGACCCACATTGCACTGACATGCAACTCGCCTTGATAAGGGAAATATGCCCAGAGCTGCCTAGGACCCAAGAAGGGATAACCATCTTCTCTCAATAATCTGCTTAAAGAACCCCCTGCACTTGGCTTCCCTCTCACTATCCTTAATTGACTCTCATGTCCAGCTTTTCAACAGCCAGTCTCCCAGTTCCTCTTCTATGTTAAGAGTCTTAAATGTGAAAGATAATGTTGTATCTGGCTGCTGAGTCAGATGGAGAAAAAAACAAGCAGAGAGCTAATGAAGAGAGGCCATAGCTAATATGATTTAAAAATTACATCAACTCTTGCAGAGAGACAAGTTCCTTTATGATGGCATTTCCTTTTTTTCTTAACCTTTCACAGATGAGAGAAGATTTCATAGTACTTTTTCTATCAGTCCTGAAACAAACCAAACACTCTTTATATCAAAATTACCTTTATTCAGATGGACTTTAACAATTACCAAGCTGATACACGCAGAGGAAAAAAGGAATGCTCAAAAAGAATACCATCAATACTAAAGCATTGGTATAGGTTGTTTAAGAAGACAGAGGTCTTATAAGAATGGCTACATTTTCTCCCCCTTTTTTCTTCTGGAACTGACGAAAAGTATGGAGTCATGAGATAAGGCACCCTGAAAAGCTCCATTCATCTTTTTGACCACACGGTTAACTAAATTCTTTAAGGTTATCAGTAGCAGGTGAGCTGGCAGAAGTAAACGCTGCCCTTCGAATGGGCCAGTGGTTCCAGACCTATAGCCCAGGGCTCAGGTTAGCTGGAGAGTGCCTCATCCCTCACAGCTATCCATGGGAAACCTTTCAGATTCCTTTTTCTGGGACAGGTTTAAGGCTCGAGAAGTTTAAGAATAAGTCCTTCTCCACACCCACTCCATTCTTCCACCCCTTAGTTTTGTTCACTCCATTCTTCCACCCCTTAATTTTGTTGATAAGTTTGACCCTAGCACTACTGGTCCTTGGTTGGATTTCACAAAGTTCCTTCTGGAACATAAGCAAAGGAAAAGATTCTCTTTAGTCCCCATCCTGCTTCTTACTGTGAACTTTCTGCAGATTTGCTCCCAAAATGACCCCGGAAGAATCCTCAACCTTTCAGCTTCTGTTAACCTGGGTCTCCTGAGAAGATGCAAAGAAACTCAGCAGAGCCAAGATTGGTTCCCAGAGAGGCCATTCTGTTGAGTAGCTAAATACAATCATTAAAAATATAATGATATCACAATTATAATCTGCTATTGCAGAAGGTTCATAGACTTTGGAGCTAAAGAGACCTATCACTCAAATTTACCAGATATGTGACTCTGGGAAGTTTCATAATTTCCCTGAGTTTCAATTTCCTTTTCTGCGTATTAGAGATAGTAACATCTATTCCTTGGAGTTACTAGAAGAATTAAATAAAACAATCTGCATAAAGGGCTTAATGCTGAACTTGGAATAGATTAGGTACAATAAACATTAAACTCAAAAATATTAAACTATATTCGGCCATGGTTTTGTACACACGACTGAAAAAAAATCAATAAACATGCTCATGTATCATCTTAACTTTCACATTTAGGTGAGTGCTTTTGTTTGCATGAAACTTTGATGCTACTGGATAAATTATTTCAGAATCCAGGGCATAAAAGATGCTTCATTGTGAGGCCTCTCTTCCTGCTTCTACTCAGTAGTGCTTATGTTAATCAATGGAAGCAGCATTTGATGGAGACCATCACTGAGGAGAACTGTCGGTCCCACCACCACCGTCTCAGTCATGACATAATAATTGTTGGAAGTGTCATTCATGTCAATTCAACAATAACTTATCGAGAATGTTACATTCTTATGTACAACCAGAGTGAACTGTACTTCTATACACTGACTGAAATGTGTACAGTATAATCATTAGAACAACCAACAAAAGATTTTTTAAAATTAAGTCAAATAGAACCAGATGCTATGGATAAAATTATTTCCCAAAGTTCTGAGTGCTCTCATGGAGAAAAATCACCTCAAAGACATCTTAAAAGATAATTAGTTCTTGAGCTGCCTTACTCATATTTAGGAACAAAATATTTTCACCACCAAACTGTTGCAAGTTTCTATAGGAATAGAGAGGTAGAAAGATAGGTAGGTAGGTAGTTAGGTAGGTAGATAGATAGATAGATAGGTAGATGTGGGTGGGTGGATAGATGGATGGATGGATGATAGATAATTTCAAAAGCCAGAAGAATGTTTCCAGGTGATTGTCAAGAGCTAAGATTGTCTGGATCTAAATGTGGTCATCTTTGTCGAGATAAATTTTTTAATGCATTTTTTTCTTGGTATATACAAACTACAGATTCTTAAAAACATGCAACTTGAATGACATCTTTTTGAGAGACACTATGGCACTGCTAATTCTCCAAAGCATGAAGACCATATGAATACATGTGAATCCAGATGGTACTTATACCAAAGCAAATACTAAACACAGACTTTACTTAAAGACTAAATAAGTTTTCAACCCATCATTGTCTTTTACAGGCTACGACCAAGAATATGACATGATGCTCTGGTGATATAAAAATAATAGATCCAAGTCACATTTAACAGCAGCTGGGAAACATCCCAGACTGCACTAAAACACAAGAAAGCCTGGGGCTTTCAGGCATGGAACCCTCTTCTCACTGATGGAGACATAGGAGACTGAGAAAATACATTGCAACAGTACCCCACTGCCAAACTTGAAATTTTTGCGATTTTTCCTTGAAACTCAGTATGCAGATATGATTTCAAAATATTACAGATATTCATATAGATAATTGGCTTAACTTGACCTCATTCTTCTCCTGATATCATATCTTGAAATTCTACTGTCAAATACAGAAAAATAAAAGCCCCAGCAATCTCATATTCTAGTAAGATAACATGATTTGGGATCATAACAGAAAATAAACCTCTTCAAAGGAATTCACTGAAACCATTATTTATTTATTTACCCACTTTTTTTTTTTTTTTACCCACTTTAAATTGTAGATCCCTACCTGCATGCCAGGACACCTTAGGGCATTTTTACTTGTCTCTACTAGAGTTTTAACGGTTTCTTTGTATTTGGAGTTGAATTAGTCCTTTTAGCTGAACACGAGATTACCTTCATCATAAAAATGAATATAAGTCTTTTACATTAATAAAACCATAACAATGAATATGCTTATTATCCATCATAAATTTACAAATGAGATCCTTACCCCTAAATATAATAAGATTCCATAGAACATAAATCTCCAGAAAAAGCATCGCCGAAGGGCATTAATGAGTTTGGGGTTTTTCTTTGATGCCAGCTCTCTGTCCCATTCTCTGCAACAGAATGAAAAGCAGGACCAGTAAGTTGCATGTGCAAATATTTGAATTGTTCTATTTCCCTTAACAATTTTAGTCTCACAAAGACATCCAAGGAGATTAACCCAAGTGACTGGAGAGACAAAAACACCTTGTGGAGACCTTCCAACACCAACACTCAGTCAGATATCTGGCAGAATTTGATCCTTCTCCATATATCAATTTTCAAGGAATTGACTCCATGACAAGGTCAGATTTTATGTATTAAAGGAAGATTCTTGGCTTAAGAGCAATACAAAAGGTGAACAAACAAAGTACGACTCTTAGGAATATACATTACTGTGCTTGGGACAAAGTGAAAAATAAGCAAAAATTTAACTTTTCCCCCCTTCACCTTTTGATCTTTACTTGTTTAGAACTTTAGTAGATTTTATAAAATTTAACAGTCAAAAAAAATTCAACATAAAAAGTCAGGTGGATTTTTCTATTATTCAACATTAGAAAAACTTGTCTAAATGGCTGTTTTTAAATGTAGGGGTATGTAACGAATACTGTCAAACTTCATTTTCAACTATTAAAGTCATTTATTAGAGCAAAAGTCTTTGGAAAATTAAAACAGAATCGCATTCCATATTTTCTGGTAGAAAAAGAGACCACATAATCTGAAAGAATTGTGGTATCAAATAAGTTTTCTTTTAAAAAACTGTAAGTTCATCAATGGATTGTATTTACATTATAGCCATTTGTATCTGTTAATGAAAGCTCTTTCTCTTCCCAAGTGGTTAAAATATATCTCTAAACGTTGACCTGGTCTTCATTACCAAACTGTACAGAGATGAAAAGTTTCACAGGCAAGAACTAGGTAAAGGTTTTGCATTTCATTAAGAGCTATGTCCATTACTATTCCTCTGTGATTATCAGAGGTGGTTTTAAGCTACACCAAAGGAAGAACACACAAGTGGGATGTGAGGGGAACATGGCAGTCTCTGTGCACGGACCCTGGCTGCCCCAAGAAGCTTAATGTCTCCAATGCCTAATCGCCCTATCCCATCTGTCCATCTCTCCACTCTTTCACAAATACACAGGCCTTGCTCCCGTCCATATCATTCAGTGACTCACAACAGGGTAAGAAGCAAAGTATGGAGGCAGATTCAGCCTCTCTTTTAAAGGAAGAATGAATCAGATGAGAAGGTCAGGAAAGAGAGGTGGTACATAAACCAAAGAAATGGTTTCAAGGTGGGAAGAAGTAATCAACATGAAATCATGTAGGAAAGGGGCCATTTTATCTGACATTAAGAGACCTCTGGTGACTCTGGTCAATGTCATTTTAGCAACACGACAGACATGGAAACCATATTTCAGGGAACTGAGGTGTAAATGAAAGGTGAAGAAGTGAAGAGATCAGGAGAGCAGAGAAATGATAGAGAAATAATAGCTATGAAAGAAGGGGGTCGGAGAATGAGGCAGCAACCTGAGGGAAAGGCCAGGTAGGAGAATTTATTTTAATGGGTGGGATTTGAACAATGGATAGCCTGAGAGAGGGAATGAGCAGGAAGGGGAGTTGGTATGGTTTACAGCAGCACCATAAGAGACCCAGTGAGAATCCCAAACACTGAGTTAAATTACAAAGGAAGAACCTCTATACTTATCAATTTTGTAGCTTCTCAGGGAACAGATGCACAGTTTGCTCAGAGGAATGATGTAAAGAGCTCAATGCCACACACTGAGCCCAACGGGCCAGGGTGCCTCAACTATGTAGAAACCACCAAGGACCTATGTCACAAGGCAGTTATGATATGGGAGGCCAGGGCACTTCCTAAGGATGGAGAGGTACAAAGTACTATAAATGGTATGTCAGTCTTCCAAAATGTTTTAATAAATTCTAAATAACAAGTTTATTTTTTATTATAACAAAAAAATCTTTTTTAAGAAAAGAAGTGCATAGGGTTAAAACAGATACAAAATAAAGACAAAATTAAGAAAGACAGAACTTACGGACCTATGCTGGCAGAGAGTCGTTGAATTAAAAAAATAGGTATATTTTTAATTGAATTGATATGGGAGATATAATAAAAACAGGAGAAAAAATTCTTAGGCCAGATAATCCTACAAATTCAGGTATCCTCTATTTAGCCACAAATAAAAATTTATCTGGAGTACACAGTCTTTTATTAACCTAGCCCTTCTCTGATTAATCTTTCCCTTGGCATCCATTCAGAACTTAGGTATTCAATATCTGTTTTATTGTGAACTTGCTGATATACCTACAATGTATTATATTTATATATTTTATCTCTATAACAATATCACAGGTTTTTACATAATGCTAGTCATTTCACATTCAATTATCATTCATTCAACAAATATTTATTAAGCATCTACTATATGCCAGATCCTATTCTAAACTAAACCAAACCAACCAAAATATCCTTGCTTTCATGGCATTTCCACACACTAAGTGCTCAATAATAGGAATTGGTCCTTGATTTTGGAAATACAAATCTATTATTCCCACTAGCCTAATTCTTTGAATAAAGTCAAGAAAAATAAGACTGAATATCTTACTTTCCCTTGAAAATATTTTTTAAAGGAAAATGAGTTGAGTGAAAATAAGGTAAACAAATTACAAGTCTCAACTTTTTTTTATTTTGAGTCATTTAGTAGCTGCTTTCTCTTTTTCTTTTGTTTCTTTTTTTTTCCCCTTTGGTCTAAGGAGTGAACGTGTGACCCAAGAGTCTCTGGGATTTTTCACATTTGGCCAAGGAAAAAGGGCTCTTTTCTCTGTGGTTTGTAGAGAAATAAGCAGAGTTCTAAAAACCCACTGCATGGAGAAATCTGAGAGAATAAAACCACAAAAAGCAAATGCTACCAAGCAGCATCGGAGTCTCTGGTTCTAGTGAGTCTCCTAAGGCCAGTTCTCTGCCTATGCCCCTTGCACAGGTAAGCTATAGGAGCCAACAAATTCCTTCTATTTACTCAAGCTAGTTATTGGGTTTCTGTCACTGGCACTCAAAAGGGTTCTACAGACATTTCTGCAAAGAAGACATCCAAATGGCCAACAGATACATGAAAAAGTGCTCAACACCACTTGCCATCAGGGAAATACAAATCAAAACCACAGTGAGATACCACCTCACACCAGTCAGAATGGCTAAAATTAACAAGTGAGGAAACAACAGATGTTGGTGAAGATGCGGAGAAAGGGGAAGCCTCCTACATTGTTGGTGGGAATGCAAACTGGTGCAGCCACTCCGGAAAATGGTATGGAGATTCCTCAAAAAGTTGAAAACAGAACTACCCTACGACCCAGCAATCGCACTACTGGGTATTTATCCTAAAGATAACAAATGTTGTGATCCGAAGGGGCACGTGCACCTGAATGTTTATAGCAGCAATGTCCACAATAGCCAAACTATGGAAAGAACCTAGATGCCTAGATGTCCATCAACAGATGAATGGATAAAGAAGATGTGGTGTTTGTGTACACATACACACACACACACACACACACACACTCACACACACACTGGAATACTATGCAGCCACCAAGAGAAACAAAATCTTGCCATTTGCGATGATCTGGATGGAACTAGAGGGTATTATGCTAAGCAAAATAAGTCAATCAGAGAAAGACAATTATCATAGGATCTCTCTGATAGGAAGAATTTGAGAGTCAGGGTGGGGGGCTTATGGAGGGTAGGGGGAAAAATGAAACAAGATGGGATAGGGAGGGAGACAAATCATAAGAGACTCTCAATCTCACAAAATAAACTGAGGATTGCTGGGGGGTAGGGGAATAGGGATAGGGTGGGTTATGGATATTGGGAAGGGTATGTGCTATCATGAGTGATGTGAAATGTGTAAGCCTGAGGATTCACAGACCTGTACCCCTGGGGCAAATAATACATTATATGTTAACAAAAGGGTTCTAACCAATATTCTTAGAAAAGGGAACTCTGAGAACTTGTCTACAATGGGAAGCACTGATCCTGAGGAGGCGATAAGTGCAGATCTGCATTAGGATCCTAGCTCTGTCAGGCATTAGCTGGAAAATTTCATCACCTCTCTGAGCCTCAGTTTGCTCTCTGGAAGTGGAGGTAATGATGCTTTCTTCCAAGAGCTGAGAGGAGATACTATACCTAGTATTTAATATGTACTCAAAAATATGAAATATTTACATTTTTTATATCCAATAGCCATTACCTTAAGATTTGCAAGCATATATATTTGTATTCATGTGTTAAGATTTTAGAGGCAAACATACACAATTTGCTTCATAAAGATGCTACTTCAGTCTTCACAACATCTTTAGAGACACGTAACATCTCAGAACTATTTTTCAGAAAAAAGTCATTTATCAGAAAAATGGTTAATCTTTCAAACTTTCATTGTTTAATTTTTAATTGGTTGAGACTTCAAGAAAATAAGATGCTCCTACTTTAAGGATGCCATTTTAAGATTTAAGCTATCTAATAAGTTAGTATCCACCATCTAGAATATTAATAATATCATATTTAATAGTATTAATTCCCCCTTAAACTAATGAACAATGTACATGAATATACCTTTCCAATTTTTCAGACAGATTGTCAGCAGAATCAGCAGAATGGATTTGGTATATGTCTGATAATTCCAGGCGTTGTCTATACCCTTTCGCCAAAATTGGTCTGGTCCAGCTAAAATAAAAAGAAGGGACAGATGTAAATATTCACTTGATTTGGTCTCCAATATAGACTTGGAATCTGACACTGTTTTAAATCTTCTGGCAGATGGGAAATGGTGGGTACATAAATATGAGAACAAAATAATTCCATGTATAAAAATACCAGTGTTTCATATCTTATAGGACACATCTGTATAAAACACCAATACCTCTGAACTAATGTGACTGAGAGAAAGTATCAGGAATTATAGTAGACTCCTTCCCAGAGGAAAAAACAAGCCACTACATATTCTATATTTTATTATTCTTAATAATAAAAAAAAACAAGGGACACCTGGGTGGCTCAGTCCGTTAAGCAGCTGCCTTTGGCTCAGGTCATGATCCCAGGGTTCTGGGATCCAGTCCTGTGTCAGGTTCCTTGCTCAGGTAAAGCAGGTAAAGAAGTGCCTGCTTCTCTCTCTTACTCCTCTGCCTGCCACTATGCATGCTTGTGTGCTCGCTCTCTCTCTCTCGACAAATAAATAAATAAAATCTTTAAAAACAAAACAAAAAACTGCCCCAGGGACACCTGGGTGGCTCAGTTGGTTAAGCGTCTGACTCTTAGTTTTGGCTCAGGTCAGTTCTCAGGGTCATGAGATGGAGCCCCGAATCAGGTGCTGAGCTCAGCATCAAGTCTGTTTGAGTTTCCCTCTCCTCTCTATGCCCCTCCCCCCTAAACCCTCTCTTCTCTCTCTCTTTCTCAAATAAATCTTTAAAAAAAAGCTGCCCAAAACAAGATACTAGTTTTTAAGTGCTGAAGCCCAGTCTCAATCATTTTAAATATAAAATGATCTATGAATGATGAGAAGATGGACCCTCAATCAATACCCCTATACAATGTTGTTCTTATAGTACATGGTCCTCAGCAACAAGTTATTTGTTGAATGAACTGACTATAGCTGAAGGATTAATGAATAGTTTGCACTAGTTTGTTAACCTAATTATCGCTTCTGAATCATTACTTGAGGATGGGGATCATGACTTTATGTTTTGTCTCCTCACCCTACAGCAGCTACAACACATCTGTCCTCTATGCCTCTAATAAAGAACAATTTATGATGGAAACTAGTGAGGCTAGTATGGACAATAATGAGACAGGATACCCAGTTCTTTTCTTTCAGTTATTTCCAAGTGTATTGTTTCTAACTAGTATGGATATGACAAAATAATCTTCAAAGACGTAAGAGCCTGGACACAGGAAGACCAAAAGCTGGCAGACTGCAGGGAGGAGGGTGGTACGCAGGCAAATCTTCAACCAGCCCTTATCCAGGAAAAAAAAAAGTGACTTAAGTTATTTGCCAATTTCTGTGGTGTAAATACTCCCACTGTGACCAATTTCAAACTACCAAATGTGAAGTCATTGAACACACAGTTGCATATTATAACATAGTGTGTTTACCTTTCAGCTACAATGAAGGTAAATAACTTCAATGGCATAGATAACAGTAAAATGTCAAATTAGGTAGTAACAACTTTTGAGTTTTTATCACCTTTGTTTTAATATAATTTAAATATAAGTTTATATCACTTAATTTTTAATACTCATTGTACTTAACAACGAGATCACAAACTTCCTGAAAATTTAACAATCTGCTCAGCCAGAAAGGGCCAATGGCAGAAGATCATGACTGCCAGATGGCTGAAAGACTTGAGACAAGGGTAATGGCATTGAAGATAGAAAGGAAGAGATCTATAGAAGGTCTAGTAAAAAGGAAAATATACTCCATCTGTTAACAAACATTACATGTTCAGTATGTTTGAGATTATTGAAATATGATACCAAATTCACAAATAAACAGAATTGTACTATCTGTAAATTCCAAATACCATAAAATATTTGTAGGAAATTAAAAAATAAATCTTTCATCTCTTTAGCAAATATATAAACAAATATCTTTTGGTCCATACCTAAGATCTGATGATCATTCCCATGATTGAGTTTCAAGCTCATTTTAAAGTAATACAATTTGTTGGCTGCCTCTATAAAAAGTTCCTGTGTAATTTGTGCCCATTTTAGAATGTATATTACACCCAGATGTCTAGGTTTGATTATCAGAGTTCCATAGCCCAGCATCACCAAACCAAACATATTCAGTAGTATTAAAACTGAAGTTAGCCATTTACAATTATTAATAAAATTTAATGTTTCCTGATAGGTTTACCACACTAAACCTGTATTTGTATCCTGAAATAGAAACTTGGCTTAAAGTGAATTATGAGAACTAAAATCAATTGACTTTAGGCTGCCTAGCAATCACCAGACTTACCCTAGAGAAAACAAAAATGAATTCTGTCAGGTTAAACTGATAACATCGAATGAAATTTCTGCTCCCATGAGTTCTCCATGCCTGCCCCAAGCCAATCTTGGAAATACAAAAACAAAGACAAAACAAAAAATTCCCCCGATATCTACACTTTGACACTTTATGAAATATTAGTCATTATAAAACTCCAGCCATCACTCCTTTTGAATAATCCTGAGTAGGTTAAACATACTCGGCTAGAATTTAGGAATGTCTGGTCAGGATTTCTACTTTCATATTTCTTTTATTGGGAATCAATGAGCATCAGGTGGTTCATGAAGCAAAGCAGGTATGTCTGGAATAACCAAAGCAATAAACCCTGTTGCTTCTCCTCTTCGAATTTGCTCCCACCATCTCTTCCTCTCATCTCTAATTAATTTTATCCTTCTTCATTCACAACTAGTCAGTATACAGTGACAATGTACTTAAAAAATGGTCTTAGAAATTGTGACAGTTTCCAAAATTATGGCTATTTCTTTCTTTTTTTTTT
The DNA here is from genome assembly GCA_028533885.1 of Nasua narica. Classification (NCBI taxonomy): domain Eukaryota; kingdom Metazoa; phylum Chordata; class Mammalia; order Carnivora; family Procyonidae; genus Nasua; species Nasua narica. The sequence continues at coordinate 64,372,474 of CM052806.1, read as the reverse complement.
TTAAGATTTTATTTATTTAGTTGGCAGAGAGAGAGAGAGAGCAACCAAGGGGAGTAGAGGGAGAGGGAGAGGGAGAAGCGGACTCCCCGCCAACCAGAGAGCCCAACCCAGGGCTCGATCCCAGAACCCTGGGATCCTGACCTGAGCCGAAGGCAGATGCTTGACCAACTGAGCCACTCAGGTGCCCCCTGGCTATTTCTAACAAAAACTAGCTAATAAGTACATATGGGGTAATAGACATCCCTAAGGTATACAGTTCTTTATAATTTAAAAGTTTTAAAGTGATTTAAAAAAAATTTTTTTAAAAAAGGTCTAGTACACAGGATACACTGTTCTATTCACTTAACTATATCAGGCTTCAGGTTCTATTGAGGCAAGATGCTATCACTTCATTTTTTAAAAACACACACATAAAAGAAATTGTTTTTAATTTCATTTCTTAGGACAATACTTCCAATTTCTGCATAGAGTAACTTATAATTTCTTTTTTTTTTTAAGATTTTATTTATTTATTTGACAGGGAGAGAGACAGCAAGAGAAGAAACACAAGCAGGGGGAGTGGGAGAGGGAGAGGCAGGCCTTCTGCCAAGCAGGGACCCTGATGCGGGGCTTGATCCCAGGACCCTGGAATCATGACCTGAGCCCAAGGCATACGCTTAACAACTAAGTTACCCAGGCGCCCCTAGAGTGACTTATAATTTCTTATAATGAAAATAATTTTTCAATCATAATCACAATTAAAGCCTTGGTTTTCAAAACCTATCCCCCTAAAACCACATAATTAGAGCTTATAATCATTTTTCCACTTGACATTTGGCTTTATTCATCCAACAGAGACATCTGACATTTTCATGTGCTAGAATTTAAGATGAAGGTCAAGTGTTAGGCCTTTTCAGCTCAAAATGATTTTCTATGTATAAAACCATCATGCTTCCACAGTATTTCATTTTACATTTTAACTGGCCAAATGAAATAGAAGAGCAAATCCAACAAACACTGGTTGCACGACACTTCTCGCAAACACTGACAAATTGATACACTCAAAGACTAATAGCCTTTTTTCCTTTTTGCATGAAATAATTAATAATTAATCAGGTACTAAGTAGAAATTACTCTAAAATATTTTGTGCAGACAAATTTAAATATACCAAAGATTTTCTTATCGTCCAGCTCATTTACCATAAGTTTGAACTAGCCCAAATAATCTGGATAGTCCTATTGAAGGGAATGTTAAAGTTCAATGCAGACGAAAAATGGGGAATCACTTGAATACACTGTGATAATAAATCTCAAATTTCTGCAGCAAAGCACTATCATTTTGTTTTGAGGGGTTTTTTGGGAGGAGGGGGGAGTTGCTTCTTTTGTTTGTTTGTTTGTTTGATAAATGGCTATAATGGGAAGGACTGATTTAAGACCAGAAGACATTCTCATCTTTATAAGGATTTAAAGAGAAAAAGTCATAGAAATAATACTTCAAATGTCACAGTTGTTTTATCAACTTAGATTCAACATTATCTCATAGTCAGATGTATTTTTCTCAGTGAATTTTAGTGAAAATAACACTTGAGACAGTAGTGGTATCTGGCTTTCAAAAGTTCTGTGTAAATCTTGCAGGTTTCAAGGGTGCACCCCAAAGTCATAGCTCTGGGGTGAGGTTCAGGTCAGGGAGTCCTCATTCTATGATTCCAGATGTGTTTAAGCAGTGTTTGCTGCTCCATAAAATGCTGAATTTATAAGTAATAGCCATTTGAGTCAACTTGAAAAACTTTAGGAAGAACATGCTTTGCTAAAGATCAGCCATTTTTGCATTTGAGAGTTAATTACTCATGAGGACCTAATTTTACCAGGAGAACTGCAGAAGTTCTTTTTCTTTCTCTAGATGAGTGAAAAGTATAGTAAAGGTAGTCAATGAATTTCAGACAGTCTGAAAGATAATTGCTGCTTAACAAAGGACAACGAGCCAAATCTGAAAAATCTTCTGGAAGTCCAAAATTTATAGCCATATAGGCATCCTAATATAAATTAACTTCATGCCCAAAGAATCCAAACATTAGAAAAATCTATGTGCCCATTTTATAAGATGCTTCTAAATATAAGTATATTAGGAATGTATGCATACAAGGAAATGTCTGAAAAGATATTTTCTTTTTGCTTACCTATATTCTCCAATGTTTAATTATGAACATGTATAACTTTGGAAATAAAGAGGAAGTTCATTTTTTTTCTTAAGATTTTATTTATTTATTTGACAGAGATAGACACAGTAAGAGAGAGAACACAAGCAGGGGGAGTGGGCGAGGGAAAAGCAGGCTTCCTGCTGAGCAGGGAGCCTGATGTGGGGCTCGATGTGGGACTCAATCCCAGGACCCTGGGATCATGACCTGAGCCGAAGGCAGCTGCTTAACAACTGAGCCACTCAGGCGTCCCAGGAGGAATTTCTTTTTAATTAAAGAAGGAAAATATACTTATAATCCATTACTTGTTATGACTATCCAAAATAAACTTTCTAGTCAAATGTGTGGGGTTTTTTTTTTTAAGATTTTTATTTATTTGAGAAAGAGAGAGAGAGCACAAGCAGGGGGAGAGTCAGAGAGAGAAGCAGATTCCCACTGAGCAGGTAGCCGGACAGCAGGGCTCAATCCCAGGACCCTGGGATCACAACCTGAGCCGAAGGCAGACACTTGGCTGACTGAGCCACCCAGGCATCACTCTAGTCAAATGTGTTCTAACTCCATGATCCTTAAATAATGTTCACTATCAGTGCTAATTTCCCACAAAATAATTTTTTTCCCCTGATACGGTTGTCTGAGGTACTACTTCAACATGAAGACTACAAATGCCAGTTACCTGACTCCTATAATAAATATGTTACTGAAGAAACTGAATTAGTAATTTTAAGAAGACCATTCTAGGCTCTCATACTGTCACTAGCATTTTCCAGCCAAGTGACCTTGGAAAAGGCTCCAGATCTCTCAGCTGCAGTTCCTAATGGAAAGAACAACTACCTGACTACTTTACCTGGTTTTCATGGGGGCCAAATTCAATGTTGTCTATAAAGCAGTACAAATGTACCTTATTATATGCTTCTTCATATAAGAAATTGCTTGGCTTCAGTTTAATTTTCAGAGCACTAGAGTTTATTATTACTGAGAGTATAACAATAGTAACAGCTACCATTAATAGAGTTTTACCACAGCCCTGCAAAATGCTAGGGATTTCATATATATTATTTCATTTGACCCCCACAACAATTCATAAGTCCTAGTATTATCTCTCTTACTGATGAGTAACTGAACCTGAAAGAGCTTAAATAATTTGCCCACAGAAGAGTTAGAATTAAAAAATAAGAGTGTGATACCAAAGCCTATACTTGTATCAAATGTGCCATATTGGCACCAATTAAGAAAAAAAAGGCATATACTTAGATATAACACCAAAAGCACGAGCAACAGTAGAAAAAATAGATAAATGACATCATAAAAATTAAACACTTTTATGCTTTAAAGGACACTGTAAAGAAAGTGGAAAAATAACCCAAAGAATGGGAGAAAATTTTTGCAAATCATATATAAAAAGAGTTTTATCTCGAGCACTTAGGGACTCTCATAATAATAAGACAACTCGGGCGCCTGGATGGCTCAGTTGGTTGAGCAACTGCCTTTGGCTCAGGTCATGATCCTTGAGTTCCGGGATCAAGTCCCACATCGGGCTCCCAGCTCTACAGGGAGTCTGCTTCTTCCTCTAACCTTCTCTCCTCTCATGCTCTCTCTCACTTTCTCTGTCTCTCAAATAAATAAATAAAATCTTAAAAAAAAAAAAAGAAAAAAAATAATAAGACAACTCAATTGAGTCAGGAGCAAAGAATCTGAATAGATATTTCTCCAAAAAACACAAATGAAAAGATATTCAACTTCCTTAGCCATTGGGAAATGTAAATCAAAACCACAATGAGATACCACCTTATACCTGCTAGGGTGGTTATCATAAAAAAGAAGTAATGAGTGTCAAGAAAGACGTGGAAAGAGTAGAACCTTCCTCTCCTGTGGTGGGAATGTAAAATGACGTAGGCACTTTGAAAAAATTATGAAACATAAAGTTTCCCTATGATCCAGCAATTCTACTTGCTGATACAGACCCATGAGAAATGGAAACAGATGTCTGTGCCAAAACTTGTACACAAATGTTCATAGCAACATTTTTTATAATGGAAAATAATAAAGTAGAAATAATCCAGATTATCAACTGCTAAATGGATAAATGGGTAATCCTACAACTAGAATAATATTCAGCAATAAAAAAAAGAATAAGGCACTGACACATAGTACAGCATGGACATATCTTGAGAACATCACACTAAGTGAAAGAAGTCAGTCATAAAAACTACACGGTTCCATGTATGTGAAATGCCCATAATCGTCAATCTATAAAGAAAGCAAATCAGCAGCTTTCTAGGGTGGGGTAGGTAAGACTGCTTATAGGTATGGAGTCATGAAAGTATTCTAAAAAAATTTTTAAAGACTTTATTTACTTATTTGAGAAAGAGGGAGAGCACAGACGGAGGATGAGAGGGAGAAGCTGACTCCCCACTGAACAGAGAGCCCGATACAGGGCTCAATTCCAGGACTCTGAGACCATGACCTGAGCCAAAGGCAGACACTTAACCAACTGAGACACCCAGGCCCCGAAACTATTCTAAACAGCTTTATTGAGCTATAATTCACATGCCAACCCATTTACCCATTTAAAATATTCAGTTCAATGGTTTTGGCAGATAGTGAAACTATCTCTATCTCAATAAAGCTGGTATTAAGATAAATAGCATACAGAAATTGACCGTCAGTGTCAATTTTGTAAAGTTTTACCACATTTAATTTTTCACCCCTAGAACTCGTGAAAAGGCAAATTCTTATTATGGTGACTTTAACACTCTAAGCCCTCTCAACCAGGTTAGTGCGTGGACGGATACTGCAAGTGATTAACACCCTTCCCATGAAAGGATCTAAGGATTGGTGACATGTATTGTAAGTTGTGCAAATGGCTTATCTCCTGTCCCCTCCCCAGAAGCAAGATGCTTCATAGCTAAAACTACTATAAATACAGAAAAACTGACTATGGCGATAATAGTGTAAAGAAACCAAGGAATGGGTACCATTGACGAAAAACCGCTTGTATCAGCTCATTCACTGGATTTCAGGAACTCAAGCAAGTGAGACAACAAGTAATGGTACAAAAATTCCCATCCATCTTAAAAGGTAACAGAGAAGAAACATAGCATTGAGATTTATACCCTATGCCGCTGTACTTTTGAAAAGCAGCCTCCGAGTGGTATTCCATGATTTTTGTTTGCTTTTTATTCTATCTGGGCAGGAAGCCACCAATATAAGGCACACAATTTATCATAGCTGGAGCAACTGCCAGAAAGACAGGATGATTAACTGCCCTCTAAAATTGCTACATCCTATATAAGTTCACTTTTAGGTGCTCTTTACCAAAGATAAGTGACAACATCGCTCTCTAATTTCTGGTTTTTATTTCCATTGGCAATAAAAAATGTATTTGAAACCAAGAAAATAAGGAAGTGGGGAAATGGCTTGGCTTTAAGATTTTACGGTAGAAATGCCACTGGGTTACTGGCTGGCATTGTAAAAGCTTACAGAGAGAAACCTGTGTGACTGTCAGAACCTCACCATTCTTACTGTTATTTTAGACAATCGCATTCTGGAGACCAGAGTGGAGAAGTGGTTCCAAGCATGCTCAGTGCGAGCTGTGAGGCAAAGAAGGAAAACATGTTCTGTCTCTTCTTCTCCCTCAGGTAGGAAAAAAACCTACTTCACATGAATGATATATTAAGGACATCACCCACATGATACATTGATTTAACTTTGCTGGTATTTGTTTTATAACTATCCCATTTACCTGGTATTCCCTCCCTTTTTCTAGAACCCTGAATTCTTTATGGAAGCTCTTTGTTTGGTTGGACACCATGACTAGGACCCAAAGTAAACAGTCTCTGATGGACTTCTGCATTCATTCTTCAGCAATAAAACATCCACATCCTTTCCAAGCCCTGGTTTTCATTCTAGAATTAACTCAACATCTGGAAACAAGGGTACTTGATTTTTCTCTGTTAAAATGTTTCTCACAGTGTGGAGATGATACGCCTCTCCTGGGGACAGTAATCCTCTGAGAAGCTCTGGCCTGTGGAGTGTGAGGTCTTTTTGGTATGAGCCACCACAGGCACAGCAGAAGCTAACTCTCAAGACCTTTAACATCCAGATCACTTAATGATCCCTCACTCTGTGTACAACAAGTATCACTACTTATTAAATCCTCTCTGAAATAGACTTTCTACTTACTGCCTTGATGAAACTTTTCCCAAAATTAAAAAATAAAATAAAATAAAATACAGTATGATTCCACCCAACATAGTTTATTCAAAGATGTTCACTCATTTGTTCATTTTACTTGAAAGATGGAATGATAAAATGGAAGTTGGAGGCCACCTCAGAAACACTCTAAGATAAACATCATTAAGAACTAATACTCCCAGGGTAGCACTGATACGTGCTGCGTCAGGAAAACGAGGTTGATGATTTTTTAAGTTCAGTCATGATAAAGTTGGTCTTGAGGGTTCTGCTTGAAATCATCTAGCCAGGTCAGTCACATTTTAGCGTTTTTCTCATTTATCTTAACCTTCTCTTCACTTTTATTTATTTATGCTGTCTGCTTTCTCACACTGTTACTCATGATTACTTCTCAGAATGATTCGAAGAGGACCATGGCATTGGATTCAGACTTCCCAGCTTCAGATGATTTCCCATCTTCAAACTATATGTGGAATTTGGTTATTGGTGGCATTTTAACCCATTTTATGCTTCTATTGCTATTATTTCAAATATTATTGCAAATTATAGCATTGAAAGGTAAATTCAGTATCCTCTCTATTTCTTCTCCCTTTGGTGACACATTGCATGGCTTGAGATTGAAATTTTAGATCCTGTTCCTAAGGTTATGGAGCAATGCTAACACTATTTATCATTTTCTTGGAGCCTTGATATTCCTAGGGGGAGGGGAGTGAAAGACACTGACAATAAAACTCCCGAGAGGTTCAGGGAGGAGAGGTGGCTGTGCCCTCACACTTGCCCCACTGTGAATCCCAGAAAAAAAGGAGCCTGACAAAGGGAGGGCATGGAGACAGCCAGTGGTTCAAGGCTGACCAAGGAAATAAAACTCTACTGTAAGAACCTTACTTTAAATCCCCTTCACTTAATATTTACATCTTTTATCATATAAGAAACATACAGGTAAATAAAGGTCCATAAACATCCTAAGTAGCTTTTTTCCCCCAACAGTAAAACACATAGTAATAGATACCTGAATTATTAACTAATCCTAATAAGCAATTTAAGAGTTCAAAATGGTCATCTTTCCAATCAGGTCATTGAAAACACAAATCATAACACAAACCCTGATAGTTTAGTGAAAATCATTTTATAGGTATTTAGGAATTACTGTGATCTTAAAATGTCATGATCTCTTGCTTCCATATGCACTTTAGGAAAATGAACTTTCAAGGAAATATTGAGCTAGATTCTCTTCCTTTTGAACTCTGCAGGGGTTCCCACTGGATGAAACCATTGGTAATAAGGGGGCTCTGAATTTTTAAAAGGATTCTCCTACTCTCATCACCTAGCAGGGCATTTTTTGGTTTTATACCAATACCAACCCAGGTGCCAGCTTACCCTGAAGAAAGATTAATAAATTCCTTGAAATAAAATCTGACCTCTATTTTCAAGAAAACTCAAATGCACTGAAATAGTTTCATATAAATTATGTATGCGTGAGCCTCTCTGCAACCCAGGTTTAATTTTCTTCCTGTGAGCTCCATTCTCGCCTGTACTTCCTCCACCTGAGCCATAACCACAAAATGTCTATTTACTTGTATAAAATCCCCAGTCTCCAAACATACTGCACTATCAGCTCCATGAGGGCAAAGACCTTATAGATCTTTTCTTTGCCTGCTGTATCCCCTCCACCTATCACACAGTGTATAACTCATTCAATTATTTTCAAAATTGTTAAATTAATGTTACATTATACTTTGTTTGCTAGTTTATTTTTCTTCTAAGACTAACTTCTTGAACAGTGTAAGTGTCATAAAAATCTTTATATCTCCATTGTCTTCTCCAGTGTTTAGGACAACAACAAACAGAATAAGTTAATGTATTAACTAATTACTCAAAGATGGGATGTTTATAGCCCATCTGAGGGCACTGATATGATTGCAAGTAAGTGCTGTTCAGCCAACACACCTGTTCAAATGTATTAAAAGCCAAAAACAAAGTCAACATATTTTTTAAGGCTATAGTAAATATAATGCAAATGTCAAGGGGTCTATACATGTATGATATACACTCAAATGTTAGGGCTTGCTTAGTGACCATTCTTGAAAAAGATTTCTAAGTCATAACCTAAGCCAATAATCTTAAAATATCTAGCCCAGATTATTTAATTCCCCTCAATAAAATATTTTCATATTTAATACCCTTCATTACCAAAACATTCTTCCAAACATCTGACCTTCATTCTGTTTATTCTTAATAGAGGTGTACCAAAATTTCATAAATGGAAAGTAATTCTTCACTGTACTAAGAGCAAATGGTCCCTTTTATTCTACCCTCCTTCACAATCACGTCACTTCCCATCATCTGCATTATCTCCATGTCATTTCTGTACATGAGAGATGAAATACACATAGCTTTTTAAAAGATTCATAAACAAGTATAACTCCTTATGTGTCTTATACTTTAAAGTTTCAAATTGATTCTCTATTTCATTCTGTTTCTGAACACTGTTACTATTAGGAATTGAATTGTATTCCCCCAAAAAAGAGACGTTGGAATCCTACCTTTCAATACCTCAGAATGTGGTCTTATTTGATAATGGGATCTTTACAGAGGTGATCATGCTAAAATGAGTTCATGTACAGTGGGCCCTAACCATATACAACTGGTGCCCTTATTTTAAAAAAGGAGATTTGGACACAGAGACAGAGATACCGAGAGAATGCCACGTGAAGATGAGGGCACAGGTCAAAGTGAGGCCTCTTCAAGTCAGAGAATGCCAAGAGTGCTGGTCAATTACCAGAAGCTCGGGGAGAAGAATGGCACAGATTCCCCTTCACAGCCTCAGAAGAAACCAAACTTGCTGACAACTTGATCTTGGACTTTTTGAATTTATAACTGTAAGACAATAAATGTGGGTTAAGCTGCCCAGTTTTTGGTGCCTTGTTACAGCAGCTCTAGCAAACTAATACCCTGGCCCACAGCAACAGAAAAACTCCATGTTAGGACAGTGCATGCAAAGGGATAAATGAGCAAAGGGGATACTCTGAGGATTTAAGATGAGGTTAAAAGTTGGAGGTAAAAGCCAATGGCAAAACAGGGTGCAGATGTGGAATCAGACAGGAACATTTGGGGGAATGTGATCTCATAATTCAGAGAATTCAGTGGGTCTCTTTCACAAAAGAAGAAAGGTTACACTTAAAGAAGAGAGGTATTTTCCTAAAGCCTGGCAGCAAAGATGAAGAAGGATTCATTATAATAATCATGCTGATGGCTTTACCATTTATTAAATAACTACTCTCGGTCTGGTATTACTTATTGTCATTTAATACATGGACAGTACTTAATTTTATGTGTTAACTTAGAGGGTGTTTTTGAATGAGATTTATATTTAAATCATGAACTCTGGGTAAAGCAGATTGCTCTCCATACTATTGTTGGGTCTCATACAGTCAGTTGAAGGTCTGAACAGCACAAAAGGCTGGCCTCCCAACGTAAAAGAGAATTCCCCCATGTACTGCCTTCAGAATAACGTGGGAACACCAGTTCTCCTGGGTCTCCAGCCTGATGGCCCATCCTGTAGATTTTGCACTTGCCAGTCTTCATAATTATGTTAGCCAATTCTTAGAATAAATCATATGTAAGTATGTATGTATGTATGTATGTATGTATGCATATCCTATTGGTCTGTTTCTCTAGCCTCCCTGATCTTGACTAATACACACAGTAAACACTCAATGAATGTTAGATATCATATTAGTGCTGAGCTGTGTCAAATGAGGACAACCGATTGTACTGATGAACATAATATTATCATCAGATGATAAGTAAATTGCCCAAGATCACACTGTTAATGAGTCACAAAGGTTCCAGCCAGGTTTGTCTGATTCCAAAGTACATCTTCTTCCACTATACATTGCCACCTAGAAGATGACAATAAGGACTAGACTCAAAGTAGAATGTGAGATTATTTTCTCAGAGTATAGAGTGGGTGAACTAAGAAACTCAAGTGAAGGTCAAGAATAACCAATATGGGAGGGAAGACTAGCTCAACGGTCTTCAAACTGCGGGCTCCGCCATCTGGCATTCCCCAGAAATACTTCAAGGAGCTCACCAATTTTGATTTGAGGTGTCAATGTTTTTAAGTATGTTTTACTATTTTAAAAATAGGAATTAAAAACATAACATATTCTTCTATGTATATTATGAAAATTTTAGCTTACCAGATTCATCCAAACATGTTCCTGGACAGTCAGGCCAACTCATTTAGTGTCCACTCTTGAGGAAGGCTTCCCCTGACATCTCCTTGCACATATTTTAAAATATTATCATCTGTCATGGGTTGTTGTTTTTTTTTTAATTTTTTTATTAACATATAATGTATTATTTACCCCAGGGTACAGGTCTGTGAATCATCAGGCTTACACATTTCACAGCATTTGCCATAGCACATACCCTCCCCAATGTCCATATCCCTATCCCACCTCCCATCTCCCAGCAACCCTTAGTTTGTTTTGTGAGTTTAGGAGTCTCTTATGGTTTGTC
>CM052806.1:64185954-64354674 GCA_028533885.1 Nasua narica | reverse complement strand
CCCCCCCCCCCCCCCCCCCCCCCGCCAAATGTCTTTCAAATTCATCATTCTATCCCTACAGCTCCCTATTTCCTTGGCAAAACTGCAACAACTTTGAACTGGTCATGTCACTCTTCTGCTTGAAATCCATGGCTTTTCGTTTCCAATATGATAAAGCCCAAACAAAGCTCACTAAGCCCCTTTTAATCAGGCCCTGGCTGGAATTTCAGACGCATCTCCCACAAATCTGTCACACACCATATGCTCCAGTCGCAGGGAGAGTCTCTGCTCTCTCTTGGCTGCCAGTCCTCTACAAAGTTTTCTGCTTCCATGTTTACATTTTTCCTGACCTATCCCCGCCCTCTCTGGACAATCTCCTTTAGGTGTCAACTCAGGAGTCACTTCTCCAGCAAGCCTTCCGTAGCCAGCCTTAGACTGGACTGGATACCCCAGGGAGTGTTTTTACAAGGCTCTGTGACTCTGGGTTTCAGAGAATTCATTCCACTAAGGCAACACCAATTTCTTTCTTGTCCATCTCAACTCTATTAACTCCCTGCATACAGAAGGTGGTGAATGAATGAATTAGGGAATCCTCTAAGTTGCCCTGAATCATTACCTACAAAGGAAGTACTGCTCTGATTCAGCTCCTTGAAGTAACCTCCGGGAGATTTCTCTGATTTTATCTAAGTAAAGCCCAGTTTCAGGGCTGAGAATCCTAATAAGGACTCAGCAGAAACCTTTAAATTTCGTATCCCATGTGCAAGGAACTAGCAAGCAGGCTTCCCCAGAAAGGCTAAGACCTGGCCATAAAGGGACACAAGAAATATTTGACAGAATAATTGTCCTGGGCAATAAAAAAAAATCTGTCCATGGCTCTGCTTGTGTTGACCCCTTTTTATCAGAATGGTGGTGCATTACAAAACTATTGAAGGTCATCAATCTATAATATCTATAAACCTCTCAGGTTCATCACCATGGAATCATCATCCTCACAAAGATGTCTTGCTGAAGTCTTGCTGTGGTCTGAATACTATGTTAAACGGGTCATAGAAGGCGCTAACATCCAGGGCTTTACAATCAGAAAATCGTCATTGCAGTTGAAAGACAGTAATAAGCTTATGGAGCTGCAAAGAGAATAGCAACCTTGACAAGTCTTGCCACTTGGAAACAGCTGCGAAAGCCAGATATCTCAGAGCTCTACAAGAAATACATTCATTCTCTACACCAAGCAATCTAATTGAATTTTTACAGGTTCCTTGCTAAAAGAAGCCTAAACTCCTGGCTGACACAAAACTCAAAAGTTAAGCCACTTTGTAATGCTAATTTCCCTCTCACACAACTACGCCGTAAATTCTTCAGGAGCTGGTGAGAAGCCCCTGAAATGGTAATGTTTTGCTTGGTGATAAGGTACTTAACATTTTGGATACATTACACCTTCAGGCAGGATCCACAACTAGACCTCCATCTTAATCTGTTTTCCCCTCTTGACCTCATTGCAGCTCCAGGATTTGGTTCCAGGGACGTGCTTTACACAGATGTGTCAGGAATCCGTGGAATCAAAATTGCCAAAATTGCTGCTGAGTCAGAGGTGTTTTTAAAAATTTGACAAACAACATATAGCTGCATGCTAAATGGTTAACACCCTTCCCCGATGGTTTTGCAATCCTATACTTATATTGTAGCTGTATCAGACTGAAATTACAGGTTCCTGTGAAACAACACTAACAATAATAATACATCTTATAGTGGTGCTCGTTCAAGGGCCTTTTAAACAAGTTTGAACATTTATGCATTGAATATTATTATACTAAGCCCTACTTCCTCCCACAAAACATAAATGGAACACTGGAAAACCATGATTTCCCTAGTGTATCAGTCGGCTCCGAGGGATATTTTGTTTGTCACATCAAACATAAAATATTGATTAAGGAGTTAAGAAAAATAGATTTCACTTCTTTGTTTAACAAAGAATTGAACATAAAAGTTAAACCATCTGCTATGCATTTTTAAATATATAAGACTGGACTGTCAAGTAAGTAATAATTTGAACTATTCAAATACACTTCAAGACCAAGGGGGAATATTTTAAACAAGCAAAATTAACTAAAAGGAATTTAATTATATATATGTATATTTTATATATATAGATAGATCTATCTATCTATATATTTCTATCCATATATATAATCTCAATTTCAGTCATATCACGCAAAAGAGAATTTTAGAATTTAGAAAGTTAAATCAATCAAGATTGACACATTCCAGGTTGGAAAATCTGAAGCGTATCATAAAACATGATTGGCAATCTGCCTTCGGCTCAGGTCATTATCTCAGGGTCCTGGGATCAAGCCCCGCATCTGGCTCTCTGCTCAGCAGGGAGCCTGCTTCCCCCTCTCTCTCTGACTGCCTCTGCCTACTTGTGATCTCTCTCTCTGTCAAATAAATAAATAAATAATCTTAAAAAAAATGTTTAAAAAAAAACATGATCAGCAAAAGGTGGATGAATAGAAAGGGATAGTCAGGGACTGATGTAGGGAGTCAACATTTGTCAATGTACAGGCAACACCATTCAAAAGAAAGAGGTGTCTGCTCTAATAGTGGTCTCCTTTTGGGGCACTGGGTGGCTCAGTGTGTTAAAGCCTCTGCCTTCGGCTCAGGTCATGATCTCAGGGTCCTGGGATCCAGCCCTGCATCAAGCTCTCTGCTCAGCAAGCAGGGAGCCTGCTTCCCCCTCTCTCTGCCTGCCTCTCTGCCTACTTGTGATTGCTCTCTGTCAAATAAAAAGAAAAAAAATAGTGGTCTCATCCAATTTCTCTGGGAGACAAAGCCAAGAGAACTTAAGGGAACCCTGGGGTTTTCCTCACTGGAAGACACCCCTGCACTGACACTCTAGATGGACTCATGGTTATTCAGGCCCCCGTGGCAGCTGGATATCTCAAGATGAATTGCGCATCTCAAGTTGGTCTTTTGTTTCATTCATCTATTTCTTTTGATTTGGAGAGGCTCAGCTTTGTCTGAGAGACAAACCTGATATAATGCATGTGTATGGATCGGGATAAGACTAGACCCTTGTTTGAGTGGCCAACTGGTCTTTCTCTGAAGTGGTTCTACGAATGCCCACAAACAAACTGTAAAACTCTGCCATAATTTTAGATTTCCTCATGCTTTACCAACAAGTAGTGAAATGTAAATATGAAATCACTGTAACAGATTTTTTTACAATATGCCATAATTTATATAATCAAACAAGTATGGTCTTCCTCAGAACTGTGATCTTTATGGTTCTTTCATTATAAACTTATTTTAAGTATGCTTCTGTAGCTCAAAGCACTTATATTTAAAAAAAAAAAAGCAAGCACTTAATGTTTCTCTTCATTAGGAAATGTCTAAAGCGTGCAACACATTTTTTTTAATGAAAATACCTAAACTTAAGTAGCACCTGGCTGTTAACAAAGCAAATTATGATGCAGAATCTTTATACTTTCAGGGTGGATTTGATTTCAAGATACAGTCAAAAGTCATTTAGGAGTAAGTTCAAGTACCAGTCTAGGGAATAGGATTAATAATCTAATGCAAGCAACCACTAAAAATAATGGCTAAAAAGTAATGAGGCCACTATATACCCATGAGAAGAAACTTCTATACTATTTTTAAAGGTAATTTCATTAAAAAAAATCCAAAACTATTTTGATCAAAGGCAAAATATTTAGAATGAGAGTTTGGTTTTCATTGATAGCTATTTTGATTCACCACACCCATTGTAATACATAAATTCTAGTTTGTTTAAAAACCTCTCCTTACTTTGTGTTTAGTACTTAAAAAGTATCTTAGGCACATCTGGGTTGCTTAGTCAGTTAAGCAGCTGCCTTAAGCTCAGGTCATGATCCCAGGGTCCTGGAATCAAGTCCAGAGCTGGGTTCCTTGTTCAGCAGGGAGCCTGCTTCTCTCTCAAATGTTCCCGCTATTTGTTCTCTCTCTCTCTCTCTCTCTCTGACAAATAAATAAATAAAATCTTTTTTTTAAGTATCTTAAATTATTCAGTACTTATGAAAGTATCTTAAATGATTCCATTATTAAGCTGAGACTTATGCAATTCTTTGCCTTAGATTCTAATATTACTGTATTTACTCTTTGATCTTATTTGAGATTTCTCTGTAGAGCTTATCAGGAACCCTGTCCAGTTTTGTAAGAATCTGTGGCACTTGGATTCTGTAGGGCTCTGACAATTCTTCAAGCATTGATCTAGACTCCTGATACAGATGCCATGACTACAATTCAAGGTATTCAAGACTTCAGATGTCTTTCAAATTTTGTACTTGATGTGAAGCTCATGCAAAATTAAGAAAGTACTACTCAGAATTATCCCAAACTTTATTAGCTTTTCTAATAATAAAACCTGAACAATGAGGGATTTAATATAATCTATAACCCAGACTGTAAAAGCTTTACTCTTTGGTGACTCTGAAACTGAATGGATCATATTCAGAAAGTTAAATTCTAAAGTAGTTAACGGCATGCTAGATGAGATTTTACCTAAATTAAGTTCTTATCCAGGCCCATTTTTACAGACTGATAGTCACAAAATCATATTCAACAAAGACGAATTAAGGATCTTATATAAACAAAGTACTTGGTATTATAATGAATGTAAAAATATGATAATAATACTAGCTAACATTTACTGGGCTAACCCTTTTACATGCATTTTCTCAACAGATTAACCCCTATACTGTAGGTCCTATTAGTCTAGAGTTTTAAAGATCAAGTCACACAAATACAGAGACGTTAAAGGATTTGTCTCAGGTCACATAGCTGAATCTGAACAATCTGAATCAAAACAGTCTGAATCCAAAGGTAACACCCTTGACCCCCAAAGCAGTAGTCGTCAATGCAGAAAATAAATTTCTGACCCTTTTAGAATTAAAACTGAAAAGAAAGTTTATAATCACTGCTATTTTAGGTGATTATCAGTTCCCATAAATAGTAGAAACTTAACTTGTAAAAAAATACACCTCTTCTTAGAGCAATTTATTATGAAATAGTTTGGAGAACGGGAATGAATATTCTCTTAACAAACTTAGTAATGATTATAATACCTTTTTTTAACAAATCAACCTCAAAGATTTTTTTAAACTATACTAAAATATATAAGGTGATGTTAAATATTTTGATGGATCAACAGTAATCTAATTTAAATCAACAATGTGCTAATTAAAAGCTCCTTAGCACTTAGAAGTAGGCCTAGGATATTCATTTTTCTGAAAACTGCATCTTTAGAGTGATTGGCACGTAATGTTCCTTAATGTGCTGTACTAAAAAGTCTATAAATTATGCCAATTAGCATTCTGATTTTGTAAATAGGAGGAAAATAATGGACAGATAATCCAATTTTTATAGATGGGGTAGCAAAAGGTGCCGAAAACATAAATACTAAAAGTAATTCTGAAGAGTAAAGTCCTTCTTTCTTATCCACAGGGACGATCAATGGTCCTTGCCATGTCTTAGCACCTGAGTTCCACATTTATTGCACATGCAGAGAATAAAACATAGATACGAAAGTCCCTTCCCCCTACACACGTAGGGGCATATTTATATTTGGCTTTTCTGATACCTAAGTATGCTGATTCACTGGATAATTATGAGTCAAGTAATATTCCATGACAGAGCTGTACCTATTCATTCATTCACAGAACAGGAACAAAGTAGATACAGTATCCAAAGAACACCTCAAATTTAAAATGCTACATCTAACTACACTTTGCCTAAGACTGAATTTAGACTCCATTTTAAAAAACATCATTAGATGAAGTTGCAAGCTATTATGACTCATCACATGCAAAGTAGGATAAGAGTATAATTTATTACATGTCAGTTGTGCATAACTTCAGTATCCTGTCCTATGGCTTCACATTTCCATGATCATTCTGATCTCCCACTCTACTCCCCAAAACGTATAACTTGTAGGGTGCCTGGGTGGCTCAGTTGGTTGAGTACTGGACTCTTGATTCCCGCTCAGGTCATGATCTCAGGGTCTGAGATGGAGCCCAGTGTTGCCCTGCTTGGGATTTTCCCCTCTCCTTCTCCCTCTGCCCATCCCCCTCTCTTAAAAAAAAAAGTTTAACTTGTAGAAGTGGCTCTATTAAAAAGCTATTTCAAAGGATTTATTTTCATCTTTAAAAGAATAATAGAATGGTGGCAAATACTTCTTAGATTTATTCAGTATCATAACAATAAAAACTTTAAGCTCATCTTACCCACTTCACATATCTTCCCTCCCAAAAGTTCAATATTCAGTCAACAAGTGTTTTCTGAGCACCTACTAAACGCAAATATGGCACTTGGAATAGGATGCCAAAGACATCTAAGTTTCCGAGGCATTGAGTGGGGACAACAGGGGGCCAAACTGAAGTATTTGTTTTCAACAAGATTTTCATTCACTAATTTCTTAGAAAAATTGAAGAAAACACTTGCACAGTAGCACATTTGGGTCTCCAGAGTGCAACTTTCAGTTGCAAATAGTTCAGCCTTCAAAGTTAAGCTAAAGCTCTCTATCCAAACAATTGGCTTCCGTTTATTCTTTAATCTCTTTTTCACGTTTTCTATTTTGCTCACAAAACCCACATTGTCTTCCATAACAATGAATGATAGCGCATCTTTTTAAAAAAAGCTATTCCTTTCCCCAAAACCCAGCCCATATACACACGCCCTCCTCTTTCGTGGGCACGTGTCCTTCCAAAACTCAGCAGGACACCCCCTCACCTGAAAAAAAGTTTGGAGAGGACGCTGGCCTTTTCCAGAGGCGACCTCTGCATGGTCTCTGCGGGTGTCGGGGTCCCTGCCGGGGCAGGCTGGGCTCGAGCTCCTAATGCCAAACGCCCTACTCCTCTAGTGCAGGCTGCTCGCCCCTTTTTCTCTGACCTGCTGTGATGTCATTTGCTTCCAACCTCCCCCCCCCCCCCACACACACACTCCTAACCCACACACCTCCCCTTTCCTTTAGCTCCTTCCCCCGCCTCCACTGCCCAGGTTAAAAGCTCGGCGCTGCCTGGTCCAGCCCCCAATTTGCCCTAGCGGCTTTCTCCACCCTCTGTGCACCCTGACCGCTCCTTCTCTTCTCCTTAGCTCCCGGGCTGCCCCGCGTCTCCCCTTTCCCATTCTGACTCTGAGCATTCCTCCCTCTCGCGCGCTCCTTCCAGGCCCGCGCGTCCTTACCGTCGAGCCCCTACCCAGCCTGCAGGTGGGGGACGGTCGCAGCCGCTCTCTGGGTCCTGTCTCCGACACTCAGCGGGAGCAGAACCCGCCCGGGGGCAGCTTCCTGGACCCTCCTCCGTGCCAGGTTCCGCGGGACGCGGGACACGCCGCAGCCAACTTCTGAGCCTTCTTCCGAGAGCCTAGCCGGGCTCGCGTTCCGTTTTTGCAAGGTGCATTTTGAAGGGGGGGCGAAAATATGTCTCTCCTGTAACAAAATGCAGCCTTAGAGACCGGGAAAGTTCTGCGGCAGCGACTGCTGTGTTCACCTTAGCGCTTCCTTTGAGTGTCGAAGGGAAGAACCAAGCTTTGTTAGTTTCAGGCTTAGGTGAGCTGAGTGTGGCTCAGACCCTTGGGAGACGCACTCAAGGGGGGAAATCCTTTAAGGTGGTAATCGCTTTGTCCTGTACGCGCTCAAGATTTGTTCATTGTCTTAAGTTTTCAGCCCGGCTTCCGTTCTGAAGGAAGGCTTTTGTGTGTGTTAGCGACTAAGATGACAAGTCGACAATGTGTAAACTAACCCGCCCTCCTATAGATTTCCTAGTCTCGGTCAGCAAAACATCTTGACTAATACACCGAAAGGAATCCAGTCTTTGAAGGGAAGGTGGCGTGTTAACCCTGACCTGACTCAGAGAAACGCCATCTTCGACTCTCTAAGGGCATCTGAGCTTTCCCAGGTGTGGGCGCCTTAACTTCCTTTAGGTTTGGGTGTATGCATTGTGCGCCTGCCTGATGGAGTCACGGTTTTAAAGAGCCAAGACTTTAATTTCTGAATCCTGCTGTGTAAACGCAAGGGCAAATTGAATTTAAATTGAAAAATTCAAATGAAAGTAAAAATTTTGGTCTGATAACTGCCTACAATTTAGGAAATTACAAGTAAGGAGAGGGAGTTTACTTGTAAATTACCTTACGGATTTGTGGTCACCCAAATACAGTACAAATAAAACATTCATTTCACAATAATAGGAATACGCATTTAAATTAATGAACACATCCAGCAAGTTTTTACAGCTGCATTTTGAATTTCAATGTTACCTTTTTTCCCATCTTAATCTGGATTGTATAAACATTTAAATTACATTATGCTAAACTTTAACAGTAGAGAAAATAGGCGCAAAGATAGAAATCAAAATGCATGGAGTCAGATACCAAGAAAGAACTTCAGCATTTCTAACTCATGATTCTTGCTTCAAATCCTGTACCCATGTTTTCCTCCCTCCAGTTTGACATACAAATTAAGGCTCTCTCAGTCTTTATTATTGACTTTTCCCAGGTATGTGATTGAACTCACTCCATCCACTTCCCACCCCCACTCTATTGTTTGCTTTATAACTGCTAGTGTGACCCATCAAATATAGTACACACATTTTGAAATGAATTAGCAATCAGTTCCTTTGTTACCAAAGAGCAAGTGATAATAAAGGGATTAACAATTAAGTCCAAAGAACACAGAGGCTGACCAAGTGATATGGTTTGAAAAGACCCCCCAAGTATGTCAACCCATTACCTTCCTCTGGAAAGAATAAATGACTATTTCTTGAGTTCTTACTATTTGCCAGGCATCATCTCATGTAAACGTTATAATACCCATGTAAACAAGTGTTATTTTCCCCAATTTTCAGTTAAGGAAACAGATAAGAGCAGTTAGGTAAATGTCTGTAATGGTAGAGCTAAGATTCAAACTTGGTCTAATTCTGAACCATGACTCCTACCAGTGTATGACATTGCTTCTAATCAAATCATCCCTCCTGTTTTGATATACTATAACTTATACACCTACCCAATTTTACTCCTCATATTGGTTTCATGAAATCATAATGGCTAGACCTGTTCAGGACTAAGAAAAGAAAGCAAAAATCTACAAACCAAGTAGCTATTTATATTTTTTTTTAGCTATTTATATATTTAACAAAAGACATTTAATTATGATATTCTATTTTAAGCATGTATACACGCATGCATATAGGAAGACCCCAGATTTTTATCATAAAAGATTACATCCCAAATTTGTTCTGGGCATAAGTAAGCCATCACTATTATTCAGAACATTAACACTATTAGCAGACATGAACAAATGAACTGAGACATGATACCCTAAATTTGCATTTAGGTACATACCTAATGAGGGAATGCAGATTTATGCTCCAGGAAAGTGTTGAAACGTGGCTGAAGATCATGACTGAAATCCTAAATGTGGCTTTGAGATGTCAGGATCAGGAAAGATATCAATGGCCAGGATGAGAATGAAAGAGGTAGTAAGAAACTGTGAAGCTCTTCCCTCCAAGCTGCTTAAATATCAACTCATAAAATTTTATTATAATAGCTTGTATTTGTTGAGCACTTACTATATATATGACAAGTGCTGTGTCAAATATATGGCATGCTTTGCCGTTTTTAATCCTTATAACACTTTCATGGGATAGGTATCTTCTTGATTATCCACACATTATAGGTGAAGAAACTAAGGCACAAAAAGGCTAGCAATTTTCCCAAGCAAGTTGCACAGTATATAATAACAGAGAAAACAAATTTGAACCTAAATATTCTGTTGCCAGAGCCCAAGCTTTTAACCACTACACATACTTCCCTGACAGAATTTCCTATTGTTTTAAGCAGAATTGATATTCAATTTAGAAGATTAGTTGGCCATGAGAGACTGTGGACTCTGAGCAACAAACTGAGGGTTTTGGAGGGGAGGAGGTGGGGGGTTGGGCGAGCCTGGTGGTGGGTGTTGAGGAGTGCAGGTATTGCATGGAGCACTGGGTGTGGTGCATGAACAATTAATCTTGTAACACTGAAAAAATAAAATAAACTTATTTGGGGAAAACAAAACAAAACAAAAAAAGAAGATTAGGTGACTAGGGGTGCCCCTGCCTGGCTAGCCAGTCGGTGGGGCATGTAACTCTTAATCTTGAGGGTTCTAAGTTCAAGGCCCATGTTGGGTATAGAGATTACTTAAAAATAAAAAATCTTAAAAAGATTAGGTGGCCATTTATATAGCATTTTTTATTGTAGTAAAACGCATATAATAACATCAAATTTACCATCTAAATCATTTTTTTAATGTATACTTCAGTGGTAATACACTCACATTGTTGTGCAACCATCACTAGCCTCCATCCCTACAACCCTTTTTATCTTGAAAAACTGAAACACTATACCCATTATACAGTAACTCCCCATTTTCCCCTTCCCCCAGCCCCTGGCAACCACATTATACTTTCTTATCTTTCTTATCTACTTCTCTAAGTACCCCCATAGAAGTAGAATCATACAGTATTTGTCTTTTTGTGACTGGCTTATTTCACTTAGCATAATGTCCTCGAGATTTATCCATGTTGTAGCATATTGGGGAATTTCTTTCCTTGTTCAGGCTAAACAATATTCCATTATATGTATATATCACATTTTGTTTATCAATTCATCCATTGTGGACACTTGGGTTTTAGCTATCATGACTAACACTGCTATGAACATTGGTGTACAAATTGTGTGGCATCATTTTAAAGATATGTTACGAAGAAACAAGAAGAGGGGTGCCTGGCTGACTCAGTAGAAAGAACATGTGACTCTTGATCTCAGGGTTGTGATTTTGAGCCCCATGTTGGGTGTAGAAATTACTTTTAAAAAATTAATTGATAAGGGATGCCTAGGTGGTTCAGTTGGTTAGGCATCTGCCTTTTGCTCAGCCTCAGGTCATGATCCCTGGGACCAAGGAGCAAGCCCCCTAATTCAGGCTCCTGGTTCAGCAAGAGTCTGCTTTTCCCTCTCTCTGCCCATCTCTCTCTCCTAGTCCCTCCCCTACTTGTGCTCTCTCTAATAAATAAAATATTTTTAAATTAAATAATTAAAAAAAGATGAAGAGAAGAAAAGGAAGCCAGCATTTATTTAGTACCTACTATGTGTTCAGCAACGTGTCATATGCTTCCTACAAATGATCTCAATACACGAAAGCTTAGAAACTTCCTGTCATAGGTTACTCTGCCAGATGATGGCTCAAGTTCCACCATTAGGTATCACCAGAGTGAAACTTCACGATACTTTACTTATCATTCAATTTCATTTGAGAGTGTTCGTCAGATTCTTTCCTGAGAATGGGCTTTACTAGTGACAAGCAGGTAGTGGCCATGAGTGCACTAGAAAACTGGCCAGATAAAGGAGGAAGGAAAAAGTCGCCCCCATCAGGAAGGAAAGCTCATCAAAAAAGAGGCCTTAGCTCTCCTTCAAAGGCTGGTTCTGCTGATAAACTTACCTAAGAGGGAAGGGTAAGGGCAGCCAAGGTTCTTCAGTGTGCTGCAATAAGGACCAAACATATGTAAAGACACATTATAGTCCTACAAAGACGTTTCAGACCCAGATGGAGGTGTCCTGGTACATGAGGAGGCCAGATTTACTTTTACTGCCTTCAACACTATGTTTGATCTGACAATTCTGTTTATAAATGCATGTAACACATACTTTTATTTATGTACACACATTACCCTTTTTGCCCCACAACCTCCTTGGAGACAGGAACTGTGTTTTCTGTTTTCCTTTTATTCATGCTTTCTTTAGTAATACAGTCTATGCAGTCAAATAACAATTTTCTCTTGGGCTTACTGACCTAAGAGTTGAAATGTCATCCTCAAGGGGAAATCTGAAGATGCTCAAGAGATGAATGATTACTATTAATCTTTTGGCAGGCAAGAGCTCACTGCTAAGGCAAGTATATAGACTACAGCAGGATCTCCACTCTTCAAAGCTCAGATTCTACCAGTGATCATCAAAATTCTTTGAAGATAGTAGCACAGCATAATCGAAAGAGCTTGGGCTTTGAGAAAATATCTAAATTTTCAATCCTGGCACCACTATTTACTTGGCTATATGGTCACCTTTCGGGTGTCAGTTCTCTTGCCTGAAAATGACGTTAATAATACCTACCTCATGCCCAGCACAGTGAATCCAGACAACAATATTGTACTGTAATCATCAAACTTGCTAAGAGACTAGAATTGAATTATTCCAACTACTAGAGAGAATAATTAGGTAAGGTGATAGAGGCGTTAATTATTGCAACAGTGGCACTCATCTTATGAGTGTGTCAAATTAACATTTTGTACTCCTTACATTCACACAATGTTACATGTCAAATATATTTTAATAACAAAAAATAACAAAAATACCCACCACACCAGGTTGTTGAATGGATTAAGTCACCTTCTTTCTGCCTCAGCACTATTGACATTTGGGGCTAGGTAATTCACTGGTGAACTGTCCTGTGCAATATAGAACGTTTAGCAGCAACTCTAACGTCTACCCACTGAATGCCAGCAGAACTAGCCTCCCGCCATCACCCAAGTTGTGACAACCAAAACCGTCTCCAGAGATTGCCAAATCCCCAGGAGGGCAACGAGGGCAAAATTGTCCTTGGTTGAGAATCACTGGATGAAATTTCTTAAATATGATGCATGTAACAGACATAAAGGGTTTCAAACTCAATAAGCACTCACTGAAATTTAGAAATTATTGTTTTATGTCACTGGTGATAAATCAGAAATCAGTATAGCACTGCAAAAGAAAATGCTATAGAAAACTGAACTCCCTAAGGCTATCAGAATTCTCGGGAACATTGGACTCTCATTCCTTCTGAAGTTATTTGCTTGTATTTAGACTAGATGAAAAGGGGGAAATTCAGGTACTTTATCAACTATGAGATAATTTTGATTTAGAGGCAGAATAGATTTTTATATAATGGAAATCCTCACTCCTTTGCACTGAAATGGCATTTGAATGCTCTGTTTTTCAGTTCCTCAAATTTTCAGCACATCACCAGTGTTATATTCTTAACTACTGTGTCCAGATAGAATTTGGCACCCTGATGGGTCTTCTGTAAATTAAAGGCACTTCCTCATAAAGGAAATCTTAAAGATCCTCAATCTGTACAAAATGAGAACTTATTAGTGCTATTAATAAACTGGAACAATTATGAATAATATTTTGAGTGATACAGTTTTGTCATGAGTATAAAAGCTAATACTTCTGGGTTTTCCTAAAACTGCTGTTGATGAAATGTTTCATTATTTATGCTGATTCTCTTTCCATTTTCCTGCCAAAGCTTTTTTAAAAACAAGAGAATTTATAACACCAGATTAAATTTTCACTAGTGATATCAGGATGAAAGCCAGATGCACTCTATAGCATTAAAACTGTGGTCTTATATATACGGACTCTAGGAAGAAAAGTGGTAGTTTTTTTCTTCAGGTGAATTCTATACTAACTTATATGCTACACAGAAGAGTCACATTTGGAAATGCAGTGGAGTATAGTAAATAGTTGCTTATAACTATTTTCCCCAAGATAGATAATTTATAATAACAACATGTAAATAAAGAAGATATGTGAAATAAAGAATAAGAGAGACTAGGTGGAAGACTGTTAATGCACCTAGGAACTAAAAGTAATTATGAATGTCTTGACCCTCAAACCCCAACATGTTGTATTATTCCTACTGTCCGATATTTGATAGAAGTTAATACCCAAGTTCACCTGGAAATAAAACCCATCCTCCCTTCAACCCAATTTTGGAAGAAAGCGTCTACAAGCTGAAAGCTTGTAGAATTGTCACTGACTGATATCACAGATGGCATTTTTAGCTATGATTTTTTTTTGGAAACATTTATTTCATGGTCATTTCTTATATCAATTCATGATGAACATCAGGATACAACATGAAGTCAATTATTCGAGGGAGTTCTTGTTCAGCCCGGGAAACTATAACTTAAAAACCCCCAGGCTCTGCTTTGCTTTAAGTTACCCTACATAGACAGAGTCTGTGAGATCTTACTCTTTTAGGACACTATGCTGGTCATTTATTGAGCTTCGAGTTCAATACAATGGGTGAAACTATGGTGACGAATCCATATGGTCAGAAGGACAACCAATTCCTGGTTCTGTGACCATGGCTCATTGGCCTCTATTGCCCACATCTCCACGTCTCCGAGTGACTGGAGTGTCTTCATTTCAAAGGCTGCTGAGAGGCAGCACTAATAGAACTATGGCAAAAGACTTTGGAACTTATTTACATGTGCAAAAAATTATACTTAAAGATAGGTATGAAAACTGTCTAAATCATTTTTGGAACAAAGCATTATCATGCTAACTAAAGAAAATCAAACTCACAAGTATGTGTCTTAGCTTTCCTCTAAACAAATGTGACTGTCACAAGATTTTACCTAAAAATATAAAAATGGTAATTTTTATAATAGCAAATGAAGCTTAGCATGATCTTGTTTTTGCAAGATAAAATATAGGTTTTATATAGTAGCATGTTGTATAAATTATATTGCATACTTCAGAAAAATTTGACATATTTGGTTATCATTCTCATTCCATTTCACAGGTGAAGAAATTGAGGTACAGAAGCTTAAATGCCAAGTACCAATTCAAGAAATGGAGCCAAAATTTGAATGAAGCTCCAAAGCTGGGCACTTAATCACTGTACTGAGTGTGTAACTGGACCATACAGGATAGTTTTAAAAGAAGCTGCCTTTTACAGTTTGCCCATTTGCTTCTCTGTCTAGCTGAAAACAGATATTTATCACAAAGGAGTTTTCTGTTTTGTTTTTTCCTTTTTTTTCTTTAGGGATACATGGGGCAAGGAGGACTGAAGAGGAACTTTTCTTATTCTTTTCTTTTGAGATTCAACCTAGTTACAGAAACTATTTCATGAGTGGAGATGACCCTGGCTGAATTGTTCGAATATGCATGCCAAGGGTACCCAAGGAAGACATGACACACCATGAGAGAAAAAGTTTAATGCCAATGCTTACCGCTTGGTGGGAGATGGGCCACTTAGCCAATGAAACTGGAAGGCTGCCTTTACGTACCCAGCATGTAATGCTGGGTAGGCTTTCAAAACTGCTGAAGAAACTTCTAAAGTCCAACTTATGAAAAAATCTCCAGGCTTCTTGCTAATTTCAACATTTAAAAGTTAAAAAGCCGGGGCACCTGGGTGGCTCAGTGGGTTGAAGCCTCTGCCTTCAGCTCAGGTCCTGATCTCGAGGTCCTGGGATCGAGCCCCACATCGGGCTCTCTGCTCGGCAGGGAGCCTGCTTCCCTCTCTCTCTCTGCTTACTTGTGATCTCTCTCTCTGTCAAATAAGTAAATAGAATCTTAAAAAAAAAAAAAGGTAAAAAGCCATGTGACCTTACTTGTATCCCAGAAAGTAAGTGAAAAGAGACATACAAGTTGCATATATATATGTTGGTACGAGCATTGAATAAAAGCTTGGAGGAACAGATGTCATAATCATTTCATGCCATAAATTTCTAAACATTTCAAACATTTCTGTAGAACAAGCAAAAGGAATGCATCCAGCGAAGTAAAGTGGCTTTTCTGACTCCATTCCACAAATGTTTTTGGAAAGCCTATAGTGTTCCAGCTTTTTGCCAGGAAAGGGGAAAAGTGTACAAGATAGAATTCTGCTACAACTTCCAAAGGGCTTCTTGGATCTTAAATTGCTACTCAAACTGACAAAGTAAAGCATTAGTTGCCTGAGCCCAGAGGAAATGACCAGCATCAATGTCTCTTTCATTTATTCTGGATTCTCGTTGGTCCTGCAAAATCTACAGTAACTCCCTAAATCTCTTTCACCTCCCTTTCTTTTACCCCCCACAGCAGGCCTGCATTCTTTCCCCATTCCTGGTTTGGAGACTGAAAACAAAATCATCTCAGAGATCATGATGTCTAGTCACAAAGATACCCTGTGAGGAGTAGAAGAAAAATCCTTGCTTCAGGTAACTTTAAGCATTTGACCCATAATTAGCTCCCGCCACCAGGAGGAGTTCATTAGAAGATAATATTCTGATAAATCCAAGGAGTTTAACGTATCTCTTTATATATCTGTGTAAGTGCGCAGTACACCACATTTCATTTTTTGCATGTTAGGGGCATTAATTTTTAAAACACAAACATATAAAATAAAACACAATTTTTAAAATTCTATCTTGGTAATTTTTTCCTTAAAACAAACAAAAGCCTCCAAAATGGGAATGTCCCAGTCCCCTATTTCTCCAGAAGACTGTGCAAACTCCTCACAGGCCTCTCAGAGGCCTGTGAGGAGCAGTAGTGGGTTCTCACACACCTGTCAATGCCAATGTCAATCCCGCAAAGCAAAGAAAGAGCTCTACTCCTCACAGCCCTCAGGGCCCACGGGGTACTTGTCTTGTTAACTGTCAGACAACCTGCACACCCTCAACACTGCTGGGGAACAGGAACCTTGAACCTTTCTGCACCTGCTAGTGCTTGGCACTGTGGGAACCCAGCAACTGACAGCTCCCTGGAGGACAGCCAGGCTGGGTGGAACACACAGTCCCACGCTGCAGGCTCATCGCCAGGCTCCGAGCCAGCCCCCAGCTGCAAATGTGCTGCCGTCGTTTTCAAGACCCACTTTGGTTATGATTCTACTTGTCTTTAGGAATTCTTTTTGTTAATGCCTATTAAATAACAAAGCAAATGAGTCTTGGAAATTATCGAGTAGGGAAGACCAGCCTATTGGATAATTAACATTATATCTTGCTTGCTTTCAAGAAAGTGAAAATTTAAAAAAATGTTGCAAAATAAATTTAGATTTAAAGATCTGAGAAACAGTGTAGACCTTTATTCAATCTCCTGAATGGATGCTCACAAGAACCAAAACCAACCTGAGGCTTGTAATAATCTGAGTAATTCAGGAAACATGGACTATTTTCTGGAATCTGTTTCTATGTTCACTCAGACTTAATTTTAAAATATACTTTCATTTGGCTGCGTAAGAGAGCACGCCTTAGATTATCTCATTTTAAAATTTATTTTCTATCAGATAGCATGGCTCTTCCATATTCAGAGCTCTTCCACTGGAAGCTGAGTTTTTTCATTTGTAAAATGGGGGAAAAAAAAGAGTTTCCATTACATAGGGTTATTATGAAAATTAAATGAGTTCCTATAAGGAAAAAATTTAATGCATTGCCTGACATAAAATAAGTGCTCAATAAATTGTGTGTGTGTGTGTGTTTCAAATTTCACACCCTCACATTAGTGATTTACTGAAAGCTAAACTGGTCCTTCCATGATTTTTTTTTTACAAGAAAGAAAAAAATGTGTATGGGATAATTCTTTATGACTTTTTCAATGCACATATCCTCAACCAGTCTTAGTTTTTGTTTATTTAGTTCCGTCAAAATAAAAGGGGGGGGGGGATAAAACTCAACAATAAGGAAACAACCCAATTTAAAAAAGAAGCCAAACATCTGAACAGATACTACACCAAAGAAGATATACAGATGGCCAATAAGCATATGAAAAGATGCTCATCTTCATTGTCATGGGAACTGCAAACGAAAACAACCATAAGATACCACTGCTCACCCTTTAGAATGGCTAAAATCCAAAAAACTGACAATCTCAATCACTGCTGAGGACTGCTGGTCGGAATGCAAAATGGTATAGCTACTTTGGAATGCAGTTTGGCAGTGTCTTACAAAGCTAAATATAGTCTTACTATATAATCTAGTAATCATGCTTTGAGATATTTACCCAACTGGTTAGAAAACTTCAGTCTAAAAAAAGTCTTCATGCAAATGTTTATAGTTTTATTCACAATTGCCAAAACCTGGAAGTAAACAAGGTATACTTCAATCAGTGAATGGATAAACAAATTGTGGTACATCTACAAAATGGAATACTACTCAGTAATTAAAAGGAATGACTGATTTTTTTTTAAAGATTTACTAATTTATTTTAGAGAGAGAGAGCATGCAGGAGCAGGGGCAGAGGGAGGGAGACAGAGAGAATCTCCAGCAGACTCCCTGCTGCGTGTGAAGCCCCACGGGCTGATCTCAGTGAGATCATGACCTGAGCCTGAATCAAGAGTCTGATATTCAACCGACTGAGTCACCCAGGCACCCCAAAAAGGAATGAACTGTTAAGCCACAAAAAGACATGAATGAATGCAAATGCATATTGCTAGTGAAAAAAGCCAATGTGAAAAGCCTACTATATGATGTCAATTACACAAATCTTGGAAAAAGCACAGCCTTATAGAGCTGGTAACAAATCAGTAGTTGCCAGGAGTTTGGGATGAGTAGAGGAACGGTTAAATAGTGTGAAAATTAATAAAATGAAATTTCACTTAAAATGGAGCAGGGTGGTCAGAAGGGGGAGCTCTCATGCCCTAACACGCCTCCTTAAACGCAGACCCAAACAGGAAGGGACCTAACTGGCATTCCTCACAGAAAGAAGTTTATACCCCATCAGGAAGAAGATTGTCTTCTAGTCTAGCAACAGGTCAGCCAATGAGAGACTATCAAAACACAGTCAATGAAAAGCCACTAAACTTGGAACTCCCAGTTTACTCCAATGGACTTTTTGTTTATAACAGCCCCTCCAACTCCCCCCTGCTCCTCTCTCACCCCCATCCTTTCTTCTATAAAAGAGGACTCCAGACTTGTTTATCCTTTTTCCATAGACTACATGTCCTGAGTTCCAATTCTCTATTATTCCTGGATAAACCCATTTTACTGGCAAAATAATTGACAGTTTTATTTTTTAAGGTTAACAATAGGGAGAGCACAAAGAATATTTTTAGGACAGTGAAACTATTCAGTATATGAATTTTTAAAAAAATCATTTAGGAGATGGGGGTGGGTAGGACTTCCAGGATGGAATACAGAATGTGACAAAAGAAATCTAAATGTATTACAAACATAGGAAACAATCTCACGGAAAGGAGTGGAAGGAAAAGGCTCTGGACTAAGCAACTTTGGAAATGAGTGGCGTACATAAAACTAACAGTAGAAGGGCCAACATGAAGCATACCTCTGGCTGATAAAGTTGTATCCCACAGGGTACCAATGAACAGTTCTGAACATACCATGCACGTATAATGGAAATGAAAAAGTAATAAAGAAACAGATAGTGGATGGTGGAAGTCAGGTTTCCCACTGTCGGAGTGGGAAGTTAAAGATAAGCAAGGGGAGGAGGTTAGAATGATCCATGTGGTAATGAATTAAAAT
Organism: Nasua narica; assembly: GCA_028533885.1. Classification (NCBI taxonomy): domain Eukaryota; kingdom Metazoa; phylum Chordata; class Mammalia; order Carnivora; family Procyonidae; genus Nasua; species Nasua narica. The sequence continues at coordinate 64,335,418 of CM052806.1, read as the reverse complement.
TAGAGACAGCAGTACAAACTCACATTTAGCTTAATAAAGATACAGATGTTTACGTACAGAAATATTTGTAGATGTGTGTATACACGAAATGAGTATATATGCATATATTTTCTTGCTCTGTCAGCTCAGTGGCAACCAACACACCCCAGCACACCCAGATCTTGATTTGTAATACTATTCCTTAATAAAAGAAACCAGAATTCCTTTAGGATTGAGGCAGGAAATGTACAAGATGAGTGTGGAGCAACTTGCAGTGCCAGAAAGTACTTAAAAAACAAGCAAACAAACAATAACAACAAAAAATCACAATGATGGAGGGTATTTCAAAGGGACACAAGAGTCAGGTATAAAAGCCCCCCAATGGTCAAAGCCAGAACAGTCTGTTAATAAAATAATTATAAGCCAATTGAATTATAACCCAAGTATAAAATAAATATCCACAAATCCATACTGACATAAATAAATTATTGAATAAATTAACAGGGGAGAATAGACAAATTTCCTGTACAGAAGAATTCCAGATAATTTATGGAGATACTTCACTTGCAAGAAAGTGGAGCTCAACTCTACTCCTTTTAAGTGTGAACCATACATGATGACTTCCTTCCAAAGAGCACAGTACTGAGGGGAGAGAGAATAACTTTCCTAAGAAGGAACCTGACAAACACTGTCTCAGGTGATCAAGGTCAACAACAACAGTGATAGGTCATGTTGATAGTACATACCCTTGATATTATCTGATGAAAATGGTACTTTGCCTTTGTGGCCTCCAAAAAATCCATAACCCTGGTTTATTTACAGAAAAAAAAACAACAAACAAATCCCAAACCCTCAAAGTCATCAAAAATAAGGAAAATCTGAGAAGCTGTAATATCTGAGAGGAATCTAAAGAGCAAGAGAAGTAAATCTAGTGTGTTATCCTGGATGGGAACTTGGAGCAGAAAAAGATTAGGTAGAAACTGGGAAAATTTGAATAAAGTATGGACTTCAATTAATAATAATGTATCAATATTTGCTCATTAATTTTGACAAATGTATCATACTTATGTGGGATGTTAATAATAATAAACTAAGTGTGGGGTATACAGGACTTCTGTGTAGTACCTTCACAATTTTTCTGTAAATCTAAAACTGTTATGGTATAAAGATTTAAATTTGTATTTAAAAGCTAAGGAAAATGTTTTTTACTGATCCGTGGCACATTTTCCATGTAACAACAAATTATTAACAATTTGAACATAGTAATATTTTGTAGGGGCACCCAGATGGCTCAGTTGGTTAAGTGTCCAACTTTTGGTTTTGGCTTGGTCATGATCTCACAGGTCCTAAGATCAAGCCCCACTTCAGGCTTCGTGCCCAGTGGGGAGTCTGCTTGAAGATTCTCTCCCTTTGCCCCTCCCCCGACTTGCACTTTGCTCTTTCTCTCTCTAAAATAAATGAATCTTTGAGGCGCTTGAGTGCCTCAGTCGTTAAGCAGCTGCCTGCAGCTCAGGTCAGGATCCCAGGACCCTGGGATCGAGCCCCACATTGGGCTCTCTGCTCAGTAGGAAGCCTGCTTCTCCCTCTCCCACTCCCTCTGCTTATGTTGTCTCTCTTGCTGTGTGTCTGTCAAATAAATAAATAAAATCTTTAAAAAAAATTAAAAAAATAAAATAAATGAATCTTCAAAAAATAATATTTAATAATAATATCTCGAGCCTGGTCAGATCCTCTTATCTCATATTCAGCATTTTCAAAGTTAATATGCTTCACATTTATAATTCTCAATTAATTATTTCTTTTGCAAGGGTGACCATAGGATCTGGGTCTTAGAACATAAAACTTCACAAGTCTGGAAAATTGGCTCTCAATGGAGTTACTCTTTGACCTTAAAAAAACTTCCCACCCCAAGTGGGAAATAAATCATGTAAAAAACAAGAGTCAATGAACACTTTAAAATAAATCAAAACTAAACAAAACCCTACTAAATTTCTTGATCCCATGAAAGTTCACAAGAAAAATAAAATCCTCATGTTCCCTTGTCAACTCAGAACTTTCAAACTGGTCTGCAATTATTCAATAATCTGTAGCTACTAAGAAGATGGAATTCATCAATCATGCCAAAGTTGCAAGGTAATATTAGCTACTCACTATAAAAGTTGTACAACTTAAAAATAATAGTGAATTTGGCCACAGGGTGATAATACGTTTTTACTGCCATTGTATTGCATAAAAAAAAAAATTGGATTCTAAAAATTAGATTAAAACATGCAACTTCAAGAGTCTAGTCTCTAATTTCTCTAAATATTTTCTTTGAATATTTTACTTAAATAATTGTATTCAATCTGTGTAATTCCCTTTCCACCTCTCCACTCACTCTGCTCTCTCATTCCTATACTATAGTTACCGCTACTGATTTTCAGATTTACTTTTATTTTTTTTTAAAGATTTTACCTATTTATTTGCCAGAGAGAGAAAGCACAAGCAGGGAGAGCAGAGTCAGAGGGAGAAGCAGGCTCCCTGCTGAACAAGGAGCACGATGCAGGACTCACTCCCAGGACACTGGGATCATGACTTGAGCTGAATGCAGATGCTTAACCGACTGAGCCACCCAGGCATCTCTGACTTTCATCTTTAAATGTTTACATGGTTCACTATGAATTGACAAAGAGCTGTCACATTTCCCTCAAAAAAAGTATTCTGGAAATAGTTGTTCAGTCATAGGTTTGACATCTCTGTTGGAAAATGTGTAGTAACACCTGTTTTAAAAATACAATTTTTTTTTGTGGAACCACTAATATTAGAAGACATTGAGGCACGTGCATCTTTGTTCCTCCCTTGATTGTACCTGTCTTGTTTTCCAGTTTGAATCAAACCCACTTGTATACCTGGGATTAACTAAATGCAGGAAATTAATTAGTATGGAGTCCCTAACATGCTGAGCCTTTTATGTATTTCTCTCTCATTTAACTCTTTCAGTATCCTTATGAGATAATTATTATTATACCATTTTACTCTTGAAGAAAAGAAGTTTCAAAAGAATCTTTAACATACTTATCTATAGCTTTACATCGAGTACAGATTATCCTGGATTAATCTAGCCAATCCCAAAACGATTCTTCACTATATTGTTGTGGGGTAAAATGTCATTCAGTGAACCAAAATCATTGAGAATAGGAAATTGTAGAATTAATCTCCTTTATATTTTTAACAAGAGGTCTTAACCAAGAAAATAATTTTTAAGTTTTTACTGTGTAATACCAGTGAAATAATTTAAACTGGAAAATTCAACTGGCCTCCTAACATCACACAGATTTTCAGCATTTATCAAAAAAGAACTCTGTGTGGTTGTTCCCTCAAGTCCCAAGAAGTCCATGCTTCAGAACAAACGGGGAGGTAAAGAGAGAATTGAGGAAAATACCCTCTTCTTACCCTTCCTGGTTGATGGGGCATTTCTCATCCAGAAATTCAGGCCAGAGCTCAAACCAGTATTGTAGGGTCTGTGAATGACAGAAAGGGTAAATCCTGAATTAATGGGGATGGAGAGTAATGGAAGTTTTTTGCACTTGAGCATGAAAATCCATGTTATCTGTATATAAGGATATGGACAGGGTTTTGTTTTGTAACACTGCACAGAAATATTTAAGTTTACAGTTTTTTAAAATAAGAAATTTTAAATTCTTTTTATAATCTTTGGAATGGCTGAGATTACCTTGCATATTTCACAGCTATATAATTAAGAGTTTTGCCTACATACAGATATGTAATTTCAAATACCTGTTAGCCATATATATGTACTTTCTACTTAACTAGAAAGTGCTGGTCATTAAGTCATTATGAAAACCACCCCTCAGGCATATTTCTGCATATGCAAACTGTTTGTCCTTAGATTTTATAAAACTATCTTCATTTTTTTCTGTAAAATTCTACATTGATAACATTTATATATTAATAGTTTTCTTAAGTTATACCGCATTTTACTTTAAACATTTTCAGGTGCTATACTTAAACACAAATTGTAGGTTAACAAAATGCCTTTTGAAAAAAAAAGATTTTATTTATTTGACAGAGGGAGAAAGACAGCACACAAGCATGGGGAGAGGCAGTAAGAGGGAGAGAGAGAAGGAGGCTCCCCACTGAGCAGGGAGCCTGATGCAGGATGTGATCCCAAGATCCTGGAATTATGACCTGAGCCACATGCAGCTACTTATTAGCAAACTGAGCCACCCAGGCATCCCTAACAAAATGCTTTTAATCCCCTGATAAATTTTAAAATTTACAGGTAAAAAATGAGATATGAAAGACATATGGGTACAGGTTATTCATATAGCATTTTCCTTCCAGTCACTGAAAAACCCTTAGTGCTATTATAGATTTTTTAATGTTTGTAATGTGTAATAAAGTTTAAATAAAAGTAAATAAATTAATATTATTTCAGATAATCAATAAACTTGACAAATAATCTTATCTTCCAAATTTTCATGCATTTAATTATCTATCTCTTAGGAATGATTCTTGTGGAGAACACTTCAGAATCACTTACACTGTATAAATTAATTAATTCTAACTTCACTACCCCTTGGTTCCCGATCCATCTCTACCCCTGCTCCTTGAACCAGTGATATTACAGGGATATGTCAATCCTTCAGGTGTATGGGAATAGGAGAAAAGATTGATACCTGATGTTTAAATAACCAAATTTTCTTTCTTACTACTAAATTATCACACGTAATAATGGGTCCTCTTTATTTCTTCTTCTCCTTTTCATTATAAAATAATTTTATAGAAAAGATTGGGTTTATATTACTACAGCAAAGAAGGGCCTGAAACACATTGTTCTACTAACTAGTCTAAGAAAATGAGATTACATCAGAAATGAATACCTAAGTAAGTAGATACATTTTAAAAAGTAAACAACGGTAATTCTAATAATGAGTCCATGCTTTTAGGCATGCCTGATTTCTAGGCACTATATTAAAAGGAGGATCACAGAGATAGCAATTCATGTATATATCTATATACATATACCATATACATATACATATACCAATTCATGTATATATGTATCTCAGTGGGAATACCTCTAAACCAGGCAAATTTAAGCTATACTAATAGCAGAGAATTATTTAGAATTGATATCCACTTGGTCCCTGCAGCACTGAATTCCAAATATTTTTGGAATCTTCATTATTTTTCATCCCTAGCTTAGTTTCCAGAAACAAATTATGCTGATTCTCATCAAGTCCTCGTTACTCAGTCAGAAGAGTCACAGAGAACATAATTCTCATTATGTGTCTCATACATGGTACAGGGAAATATGCAGTCAGTCAGTAAGAATGAGTACTTTTTCTCCTCCCCGGTGTCTAGTTCTTTGATCTGACAAGTGTAAAACAAGTAAAAGTTAAATTATAGACATTAAATTAGAAGTTAATATTAACTTTTGATCTTATTTTTGAATAATATTCTGACCAAACTAAAAAAAAGGAATTAATGCATTATATTCATATACATTATTAAATTTATTTATTATTATATTTATATACATTATTAAATTTATCATTATTAAATTTAACTCACTTCAATAAGTATATATCAGTTGTCCACCATGTGCAAGGGCCTCTCACATAGAAAGTCAGAGGGTCCTTAGGCTCAGGCCTCAAGTGATGCACAATTCCATACATATGCTGACAAGACAGAAAGAAGATAGTCACCAGTCAACATTGAACTCGTGTCCAGTTACCAGACTACATCAACTTAAGTATACTATGAGTTCAGTTTTTTAGAAATCTTATGATCATCTTACTAACACTACAATTCCTTTGGGGATTGTTGTTTGAATGTATGTGTTTTAATTGCATCCACTTGTTTTCTAATATAACATTTAAAATATACATATTTAAATACAACATTAAAATATATCACAATTTTGTCACCCTGCCATTTCTTCAGTTTTTAATATACTGAGGGCCTCAAAAAAAAAAAAACCCCACAAATGGCCTGACTTTTCCAAATATCTGACAGGCTCTGCAGGACATCGTGGGAATCTCTGGGGACAAAACACAGTCTTTGCTTTCAAAGAGCTTATTGTCAGCAGAAAAAAAAGAAATAAAAATGAAAATACCTCATAGAGATGATAGGATAAGAGTCATTCTACAGATGTAAATAGACTCAATGGCACCAAAGGTCATTTCCAGGTAAGAATTAGAATGTCTTCAAGAGGACATGTCATTGAAATTGGATCTTCAAAGACAAGGAGCCACTGCCAGCGAATGAGAGAGAAAGACACAAGGAGAGAGAGAGGCATATTTAGGAACAACACTGTTGCGTTGGTGTGTGAAAAGTAGAGAAGGAAATGAACACGGGAAATCAGACTGGAACCACGTAGTTCAGCATCACAAATGACAGGGTCCCCCTCCTACTATCACTGGCAAAAAGAAGGCAGTATGGGGTTTTGAGCAAGGAAATAACATCAGTGCACTATATTTCAGGAAGATTAAATGGGAATAAATATACGCAGTGGCCTAATAGAGCAGGAAGAGATGATAAAGGAAACCACTGATGAGAGGGCCAGAGAGGCCCTAAGCTTGAGGGTTCTTCACTCTGCCAACCGGAAGAATTTCCTTTTTCCTCAGTCCTGAAGACCCCTTCCTTGTATTCTCCCACCACCTGCTTCCCAAGCAATAAGCTTACCTTGGGAGAATAATCAAAAGCAGCCCTTTTTTGTTCATTGTTTTGAAATACTCCTTATAAAGACCAAGGGATTCCTTCTTAAAGGTATAGCTTTTCTTCCTCATCTAGCTTAGTTTTTTAAAACAACCAGATCTTATCCCATAACATATTCATCACACATAGTCGGGAAATTCAACACCAATTCACAATACCAGGAAGCAGTTAGTCTAAGACAACTAAATGACAAACATTATTGCTTCCACTTGCTCAATAGAGTAAGTGTTCAGAGTCACTCAAGTCAAGGTTTTTTCCCACTGAATAAATGAAGAATAGAATTAAGACTTCTGAGAATGAGATTATTTTTTAGGTTTTTTTTCTTTCACCGAAGGACCCATTTTTTTCAACTTTTTTCAATTTTTTACATAATCCCACAGGCTACTTCAATAAACGGATTAAAGTTAAGTAGATGCCTGTGTAATAATAGCTAATGCTTTTAAAGCACTCACTATGTACCAGCAGTGTTCTGAGCACTGTGTATAATTTTGTTTGACAGGTTAAAAATAAAAAAGATTCTTACAGATGAGGTTCACAATAAGGAGAGGTAAGAAGGAATTCCCAGCACATGGAATAAGCAGTATGAAGACGTATCCTCCCCATGAGAGAAACTATTGAGTTTCCCTCTGCTCCTATACTTTTAGAACAAAGGAATTATTCAAGCGGAGAAGGCAAAAATCCAAGCTGATGCTTGACTTCTAATTTAACAAAGGTTACATGCAAGTTGTCTTGAGTTGCGGAATTACACAGTTATCAGACCATCTAGTATTTTGAAAAGGATGTTTTATTATTGATTAAACAAATTTAAAGTTGCAAGAGAACATATCTTAATATACCTACTAAAACTATATTTAAACATTCCTGTGGAGTACAGTACTGCACTAGGGTTTCCTTCAATTATATAGACTCATTATTTGATCAATAAAACTGTAAACTATGCTTAACAACTCTGCATATTGAAGTAATGACCAAATGGCTGTATTAAGTTACATACGCAAAATAAGCACATGAACATATCCATAACTGAATTAGAAAACCAATGCAAAAGGAGTCTAATTAATCAGCATTACCCAAACTAAGAGGGGACACTTTGGACCTATCACCTCAAAATATGAAGAATATTCATATTTTCAATATAATCACTGATTCATAAACAAAAATTCAAAGTACTAATTTCATCTGAAATTCATTAGGCCAAATGTATCTATTAAAAATTATAATTTCTACTCAGATAAATTGTTTCAAAATAGAATAATTAAAGAAAGAACAAAATAACCTGCTTTGTAAATATTTCAGAGACGTATTTAGCTGGAATCAAGATAAAGAAATGGTTTTATTTTCTTCTCTCTTCCTCATCTGCCCTCTGCTGGCAAAAGAGAGAAAAGTGAAAAGTAAGGAAGCTTCATTCATAGTGAAAAAGCACATTTTATAAAGAGAAATTTATAGTGTTCTAAAATTTTTCATAAGGCCAGATTAATTTGTCATCATATTATCTCACCACTCACATGTGAGTTAAGATTGAAGAATAAAAAAAATAATGTTTGGAACTTAGACCTATTTCACTATTTAACATAGTTCAGATACACAACTGTGTTGAAGTAAGAATACAAACATCTGAAAATGCCAGAATGGGGGTACCTGTGTCATTTTTATCTTCACATCCTTGCTGACCAAGTTAACATGGACTGGCTGAGAATCCCACCAGTGGTATTTGTAACAGACTGAATGACCATATCCAAAAGGTCTGATCACTGCTCACTATGGGCCACAATAATGATTGATAAGGATGGTCTGTAGGGCTCTATCTCTAGTTCTTCCTGAGAGACATTACCATCAATGCTGAGAATGAAGCTCAGTGAATTCCAATCCATAAAGATCTCAACAGTCTGGACATTGAAAATTCAAACCGGGACAAAGTAAAACAGGAATTCCTACGTAAGACTGCCAAGTTTGCACGAGCTTCCTGTTCCTAGTAGTTCCACTTGTGAAAGAGACTTTGACGTTTCTGTCATTAGGAAACTCAAAATAAGTTTACAGTTTGAGGCAGTGCCAAACAAAGTTAACAATAACTGCTTTCACTGAGCTCTTCGTGTGGACTAGATCTACACTGAACACTTCACATATATTATAAAACCCCAGAATAATGTAAATTTAGATCTGTGATTGGTTCATTTATTGCCCAGCTCTCATTTTCTAAAAGGGATGAGTTACAATTCTTTTCCTAGGAAAGGAGGATTAAGAAATGACAGTTCCTCTGTTAGAAACTTTATACAAACTTTAATTTTTCATGTGCAGCTTAAGTTTCAATATCTTTATTGCTGTGCTTACTATGAAAATATGGACTCTTTAATCATACAGTTAGCCCTGCATTTTAGGGAACTGGAATTTTTAGACCCATTTCTTGTCTTTTTTTTTTTAATTTAATAAACATATAGAAAAGCACTCCATCCATATATGACAGCTTAGTGACTTTTTACAAAGTAAATACAAGTAATGACCACCAGATCAAGAAATAGTGTCCCAGGGAAACAGAAGCCTCCCTCCTACCTCCTCTCAATCTTACCTCCTCTCCAAAGAAACTGCTACTCTGATTCCTATTACCATAGATTTTTTTGGTCTGAACATTACATAAATGGAACTCTACAGTATGCTCTCCTTAATATGTGACTTCTTTCATTCAAATTATGTTTGTGGGGTTCATCCATATTTTTGTATGTAAAAGTAGTCTATTCATTTTCATTGCATGTATATATTAATAAATGTATCCATTTGTATGTATATATTAATAATTGTATATATATATATATCATATCCCATTGTATGTGTATATTAATAAATGTATCCATTCTATTCCTAAGGAACATTTGGATTGTTTGCAGTTTTTGTATTTCCTTTTGGAATATCTAGGAGGAGGAGTAGAAAATCAGGGTCATAGGTTTTGCATATGTTCAGTTTTAGGAGAAATTGGAATCGTTTTCCAAAGTGTTAAGTCCCCATTCATAATTTACAGCATGTGGCAGTGCTGGTCATTCCACATCCAACACAATACTGAGCATTACCAGAGGTTGTTTGTTTTTTTTCTTTTTTAACTTTAGTCATTTTGGTGAGTAAGCAGTAGTATTTAACTGTGGTTTCAAGTTGCATTTCCTGATAATTGCTGATTTCGAGCACATTTTTAGAATTCAATGTCTTCATTCATGAAATACTTATTCAGCACACCTGCTCATTTTCCCTTTAAATTATGTGTTCCCCCTCTCTCATTGATGTTTAGGAGTTCTCCATATATTCTGGTAGAAGTCCTTCAGCAGACATAATATATCACAATTATTCTCTTCCCCTCAGTGTAGTTAACTTTTCACTCTCTTAATGGTATCATTTGGTGAAAGAAGTACTTAATTTTGATGAAGTCCAATTTCTTAATCCTTTACTTAAAAGTTAAGAGCTTTTGTAAACTGTTAGATATATACAAGGATCTTCACAGTAAAAATCCAGGCTTATTCCTTTGGCATCTTGGCTTCTCAAGTCCTGGCTGCTAATCCTTCATCTCGAGCTGGGGAAGGCAGGGCGAGGAAGAGACTTGCCGCTGTCTTCAAATAGTGGAAAGGCTATCACAGGGATGAAAACATTAGGCTGGCTCTGCGAAGTCTCATGAAAAAAAAACAAAAACAAAAACAAAAACAAAAACAAAAAAAACCCAGGTTGGAAGGCCAAAGAAGGGAGAGCTACAATTCATACAAATTGTATGTCTGACTGGCCTAGTAATGAAATGAGATTGTACACTCTCCTTGTCACTTAAAATACAGACTGAGGAACAGTTTGCTAGGAGCAGATGTCATAACACATAACCCTTAAGCCAATACACCTACCTGGCTTTAAGAGTGGCTACAGCACACGACGAAAACAGTATAGTTGCCCTCTGTGCCACCAGTTTAAAGAAGTTGGGGTAGAACTCCCATAACATCTTTATTTTTCTCCTAATAGAATACATAAACCTATGTAAATTTGTATTTGCAACTATTTATATGTTCAGTCCCTGTGACCTCCACTCTTTAAAATAGTATGGTGATTCTCTGCATCTTAACTTCTCACTTTGAAATTTTTTTTTCACTTTGAAAATTTTTAAGGTAAAATCTCTATTTCTAATATTCCAGGATTTGTCAAATAAGATTCTATTTGTCCTAAAGATAGCCTTCAGATTTTAACTCCAGTCCTTTCCCTTCCTACCTTCATCTACTCAGAAGAAAAGTTCTCTATTTGTTAATTGCTTGGAGGGGGGAGAGCAAATATCCTCCAATTCTTTGTTTATTCTAAAATGTCATTCTCTGTACATTTTCCTAAAGCTCTATGTAGTTCCTGAAATTCACTGATCAAAACTATATGAGTATTTCAAGAGAGAACATAACAGTGAGGTAGTAGTATACTGTATTGTTTAATTGATTGGACCCTAGAGACAGACCTAATTCAAATTTCATCTCTACCACTAAGATGTCACTTAAACTTGGTAGGCCCTAGTGTTCCCATCTATAACTGGAGATTATAGTACTACCTGTCCCATTGTTTTTTGTGAGGATTAAATGAAATATTGTCCATAAAATATTTAACAGTGCATGGCTGATAGCACACACTTTCTTAAAAAAAAAAAAAAAAAAGTATACACAATGGAATATTACCCAGCTATAAAAAAGATGAGGTTCTGATACATGCTACATCATGGATGAACCTTGAAAACATGCTAAGTGAAAGAAGACAGTCACAAAAGGTCAACTATTGTATGATTCCACTTACAGGAGGGATCTAAAATAAGCAAATTCATAGACACAGAAAGTAGAACAGAAGTTACCAGCAGCCAAGGGGAAAAGGAAATGGGAAATTATTGTTTAATAGAAACAGTTTCTGTTTGGGATGATAAAAGTTAGGGAAATGGAAAAAATTATGTGATGGTTGCACAACATGGTGAAGTACTTAATGCTACTTAATATTACCATTAAAATGGTTAAAATGGTAAACATTATGTTATATACATTTTACCACAATAAAATTACTAAATAAAATTTTTTAAATGTTTAAATTTTTTTAAACATATTTTTTTTTAAAGATTTTACTTATTTATTTTATAGAGAGAGATCACAAATAGGCAGAGAGGCAGGCAGAGAGAGAGGGGGAAGCAGGTTCCCTGTTGAGCAGAGAGCCCGATGCAGGGCTCGATCCCAGGACCCTGAGATCATGACCTGAGCCGAAGGCAGAGGCTTTAACCCACTGAGCCACCCAGGTGCCCCTTAAATGTTTAAATTTTAAAAATGTTTAAACCATCATTATTACCTTCCCAAAATCTCTAGGAAAGGTCTACACTGACTCTCATAAGATCATGTCCCCTCAGTGCTAATTTGAATTATTTCTTAGACATACACCTTATCTTATACTTAGCCATACAAAAGTTTAACTATCTTTTTTCTGTCCTCTAGCATTTCAGATTTTAAAAACCACTTTGTTAATTTTTATCATATCCATGTAAAGCATTTGTTATGTAATTATGAACTTGGTGATTTAATGTAAGTGCCTGATTTATAAATTTTTTTTAAAGATTGTATTTATTTATTTGACAGAGAGAGACACAGCGAGAGAGGAAACACAAGCAGGAGGAGTGGAAGAGGGAGAAGAGGGCTTCCCGCAGAGTGGGGGGCCAGATGTGGGACTTGATCCCAGAACCCTGGGATCATCACCTCAGCCAGGCAGACGCTTAATGACTGAGCCACACAGGTGCCCTGATTTATAAATTTTTAACACTAATATCAGCACTTCTTACTGAGAAAGCCAGCTACCAAACTTTTTTTTTTAAAGTAATCTCTGTGTCCCACGTGGGGCTCAAACTCACAACCCCAAGATCAAGAGTCACATGCTCCACCAACTGGGTCAGCCAAGTGCCCTCAAACTTTCTTTTTAAATAAGTTACTGTCACAACTCTCCTCCAACCCTATAGTATATCTTAAGAGATAGATTCTGGTGTGGATAGGTATGTGTGTATGTGTATGTGGGGAATGGTGGGACACAGCAGGGAGAAGGAAGACGGTCAAAGGCATTTTTTTCTAATGTTAATAAGTTACATCTACTTGTTCCTCTTTTTTCAGATAGCTCTTTATCACTTCACTGAACTCACCCAGATTGGGTGGCATGATTTCCCCTTACGTAAATCATTGTGTTCATCCCCCAATAGATTGTGTTTGCTTAAATGTTCAACAATTATACCATTCATTACAAATTCTACCAGCTTCCCTGACCTTGAAGTAAAAGCAAGCAATCTGTAATCAAAAAGGGCCTCCAGTGGAATGCTTTGTGTGGATTGATTACACAGAATTTATTTGTAATGATAAGACACACATTTCAGTCAGCCAATGGTAGTTACATTAATGCATGCTTGAAAATACAAAGTCTTTCATGAACACTACTTGGCTGAATTATTTTTTTCTTAATCCTTAGTATTTCCAATTCCTAGTCCCACATTTAATAACACATACTTAGTATTACATACACATTTTAAAATCCTGGATATGTATGCAACTTGTTTCTCAAAAACTATATATTCCGGGCGCCTGGGTGGCTCAGTTGGTTAAGCGACTGCCTTCGGCTCAGGTCATGATCCCGGAGTTCCGGGATCGAGTCCCATATCAGACTCCCAGCTCTGCGGGAAGTCTGCTTCTCCCTCTGACGTTCTCCCCTCTCATTTCTCAGTGTCTCTCTCTCTCTAATAAATAAATAAAATCTTTAAAAAACAAAACAAAACAAAACCTATATATTCCATCCAATACTTAACAGGCACTTGAAGATCTAGATCTAGAGGCAAAACCCCTCTGAATACAGAAAATACATTCTCTTCCACAGAACCTAGTTTTCTGTTATCAGAAAGTATTCCAATTTTGTTTTTACTGATGTAATTTTCATTAACAGAAAAAAATGCAAAATATTAAACCTAATTCTACCCAGAGGAATATATTCTGAAATTTCTACTGGATATCCTCAGGCCAACAGCTCACATGCCTGATTACAAAAATGAATCTATGTTTGGCTCTACACTACCCTCAGTATAAAGAACAGAATATAAGAACAACTGACCTTGATCATAAGATGTATTCACCAGAGGCATTCAATCTAGTGCCTTATCCATTTGCATAAGTACTCCAGGAACCTTCCGAGAGAGAATTTATTCTAAGAAAAGAGAGAACTGAGTAAATCCTCTTGGTCCAACAGAAAAAAAAAAAAAAAAAAAGGCAGTGTATTATGGTGATTAGAAAATGGGATTAGGAGGGGTGCCTGGATGGTGTAGTCAGTTAAGCATCCGGCTCTTGGTTTCTGCTCAGGTTCCCAATCTCAGGGTCCTGATTTCAGGGTCCTGAGATGAAGCCCTGTGTACGGCTCTTTTGTCTGCTTGCCCCACTTCCTCCCCCATGCCCCTGTTCCCCACTCACTCTTCTCTCTTTCTCTCTCAAATAAATAAATAAATAAACATTTTAAAAAAGAAAGAAAGAAAATGGGATTATATGCGTCTGTCCTAGTTAGGTTCCTTAGAAGACCCTGTGATGGGTTTCACTGGGGTTTTCTCTTAAAAGTGGAAGAAATAGAATAGGTCAAAGGAAGCAAGAATATGTCTGAGATAGAGCCTAATTTCAGTTTGATCCCACCGGAAGCGCTGGACCATAAATTGCAACACAGAATTCACCTCACCTTGATGCAAGTGGTTTGTCCTTGTAACTCCCTTTGTAATTCAGCCATTGGTCAAAATACACTGGTAGGAATAGGAGGAATTATAGCCCCCTGGGAGAGAGCAATCCACTGAGTCATATCTACTGGAGGATGGGAGGGTCAGCAGAGTAAAGTGGATCGAGTTGCAGGATCACCATCTACTACAGGATCCAACTAATCTGGCTTTGATTCCCACCATATAGCTGCTATTCAGTACTTGCTCTCTGACCTTGGGTTCTTTATCTATAAAATTGGAAAGTAACACTTGTCTCTCAAAATTGTTTTGAGAATTAAAAAAAAATGAAATGCAAGCCTAGCACTTGGGCTACTGCTAATCCAACAGATATTTTAAAAATGCTAAAGAGTTAGAAAGCAGAAGTGATTGAAAGAGCAGTATGATTTCTCTCAATAGGACATGCTGTTTAGCCAAGTTCTACAAGTAAGGAAATCTTTTGGGGCCCCTCCTCCTGAAAGGCATTACACAATAGAGGTTTCTTGTCTGTTTTCACAGACTTCTGCCTAATCGCCGAGTCCGCAGCAGCTCAGTGGTAGCACTTGATGAAAGAGCCAAGATGGTGGTGGGAGTGCTGTGATTTTCATGAGAGCAATAGATCTGAAATAACCAGCAGAGGTCCTAACACCCAGCAAAAGGGAACTAGAACAGGAAGAAAAGAGAAAATGTTTGAACCCGTGCCATAGCTGACCAAACTTATTTGTAAAAACATATGACACACCTGTTGGGGGAGGAGGTTGCACTCAACACAAGACTCAGGTCATACATTATTAGCAAGGGGATGGTCTTGAAGTCAGATAAAGAAGAATAGTAATGAATCCCTAGGCACTACAACTCTCATTGTTATCGATGTTGGAGATGTTTGGCATCAAGTTCAGTTGGCTTGCCTGGAGCACTATTCTAGGGTAGAATTAAATATATTTATTTAAATACAAATTATATAATTTATTAGTATAATTTATATAATTAATTATATAAATTAAATATAAATCAGGGATAAAATCCAGATGCCTGCTATAGCATATACCCTAGCAGGGGATAAATATAAATAAATAATATCCTGTAGTATGTTAGAAGGTGGTAAATACTATGTAATTAAAAATAGAGAGAGTAAAGTAAGGCATGAAGCATCAGGTTGAAGTATTAAATAAAGTGGTCAGATAATATACAGCATGGTGATTATCGTTAACAATGCTATATTATATATTTGAATGTTGCTAAAAGAGTGGGTCTTCAAAGTTCTCGTCACAAGAAAAAAATTTATAACTATGTGTTGTGATGCATGTTAACTAAACTTACTGTGGTGATCATTTCTTAATATAACATACATCAAATCATTACCTTAAATGAATAAATAAAATAGTAATGTGTTACCTCTACCCCATATTTACATATATACATATATATGTACATATATATATGTATAATACATATATATATATAGACTGGTCACGATAGGCCTTCAGAAGAAGGTAAGATTTGAGCAGAGACATAAAGGAGGTGAAAGGATTAGTTCAGTGGTTTAGTGGATGTCTTGGAGGGAGTATTTCAGACAGAAGGAACAGCTACAGCAAAGAAAAGTCAGCAGAGAATCTGATGTGTTGAAGGGAAAGCAAGGAGAGGAATATGCAAGGGGAAGAGTGGTACAAATGAGGTCACGAGAGTGACAAGCAGCAGCAGTGACTAGTGCAGCAGGGGACTAAAAGTGGAAGGACACTGTGGGGTTGTTGCTCATCCTCTCTCTTTCCTGGCCTGGCTCCTGCTCCCCATTAGAGGATTAGAAGCCACAGCTGTTCAGCGGTTGGGCTGTTGAGTGTCATCTTTTGCCTGCACTTGCCTTTGGTTGCATTTTGCCTACTGGATTAAATGCACTACCCTCTCTCCCATTCCCTGGTCCTAACTCCCACTCAAGTTTGTGACAGGGGTGCCTGGGTGGCTCAGTGGGTTAAAGCCTCTGCCTTCGGCTCTGGTCATGATCTCAGGCTCCTGGGATCGAGTCCCGCATCGAGCCCCGCATCAGGCTCTCTGCTCAGTGGGGAGCCTGCTTCCCCCTCTCCCTCTGCCTTCCTCTCTGCCTTTTTGTGATCTCTCTCTCTGTGTCAAATAAATAAATAAAATCTTAAAAAAAAAAACCCAAAAAACATTTGTGATATTCTTGCGATTTTCCTGCAACCAGCCTATTGTTCTCCTTAGCCTTTCCATTTCCATTCTCCCCGGGTCCAAGTGTGTTTCACTATTGTATTCTTCACCTTGCTAAGTGGTGGGTGCTGCAGTACAACTTTGCAGGCAACTCCCATCAAAACATAAGTGCATTAAACAGGGCTTTTCTGTGTACCTTTGCCCAGCAAATAATAGTTCACCTTAGCTTCCTAAAAATGGAGAATTTGATAAAATGGCTCTATCTGGCAGATGGTACTTCATGGTAAATGTATTTACAGTATAATATGAAATGCTCCTTCTTTGTGTTTCTCAAAGCCTTTTTGTTAAGCTCAACACCCAACATGGGGCTTGAACTGATAACCCCCAAATCCAGAGCCACATGCTTTATCCACTGAGCCAGCCAGGTTCCCCTCTTAATGCCTATCTTGGTGTGAGGCAATATTTGAACAACTGTGGAACAAAAGAGACTAGATTCAAATCCAAGTCTCAGACTTAATGATTCTAATCAAGGTATTTAAACTTTCTAAGCCTCAGTTTTCTCAAGCAAAATGGGGGCTGACACAATTCTCAGGGTCATTTCCTGACTTAAATAAAAGAGCATGAAAAAGGCCCCACACATAGTAGGTGCTCAGTAGTAACTCCATTTCCACCTTAAATATGCCTTTTCTTCTTTGTGTTGTTGCTTTTCGTTTATCTTGCTGATAACACACAGCATAAATCTGTGGAGCTTTAGAAGATCTATTCTTTAGCTCATTACATATTAATAACTCATATACTCCTGGACAATCTGGATACGTATAAGAACATGGAAAAAACAATGGCCATAAAGTCAGGTTGAGCTAGGAGACAGCTGCTCCTTTCTCCCAAAATATAATAAATACCATTCAAATGGCCCCCATTTGGAGATCTGTTTGCTCTCCAAATAACAAATTGTGAGAGGTACATTTCTGAAGTTTTTCTCAAAGGCCAGAAAAATTCCATCTATACTACTGGTCTATGTTAATGTTCCAAACATAGCTTTAAGCTGAAGACATGCAAGTTATAGTTAGCTTTAATTGCTGTACACATATAAATAAATACAAATTTTTTAAAAAGTAAAAATGATATGTGCCAGAGGTCATTTTCTACAAGTTCACAGCAACTATTTTATATGCATGCATTCTATGGCAGCAATGACTGCATAAATCCATTTTCCAGAGTTAAATTGACATCTTCCATAAACTCCCAACATTGAAAGACGAAAGCTATTTGACATGGTGGTATGCAAACAAGAAATCTACTAAAGGGAAATAATGATTTATTTTGTTTATTTACAAAACTTTGTAGAAATTTAAAAAATCAATGTTGCCTATTAGAACAGGAAAAAATTAGTAAGGAAGAAAATTAACTTGATTACAAGAAACAAAATAAAAGATTAACTCTAACCAAAAAAATATTCAACATAAATGATATCAGTGAGTTTTTAATTTCTTTCAAGCAATAACAACAAAGTGTACAATTCATTTCCTGCCAAGAATTTACAATTACTTGAGGTAATAGTTATATAAATAGAGCCATAAAAATGTGCCAAATTTCAAGCTACCAATGGAACTAGCTCTTATAAAATATGGTACCTCAGAGACCATTGTTAAGAAAGGAAATGAAGATATAGTTAAATGCTCAATTTTTTTTTAGATTGTATTTATTTATTTGAGAGAGAAAAAAAAAACACGAGCAGGGGTGGGGGGGCTTGAGCAGCAGAGGGAAAGAAGACTCCCCGTTAAGCAGGGAGGTCTGATGTGATGTGGTGCTCGATCCCAGGATCCTGAGATCACGGCCTCAGCCGAAGGCAGGTACTTAACCAACTGAGCAATCAGGTGCCACTTAAATGCTCAATTTTAAAGTTTTAAGCCTTTGCCTAGGTAGGAAAAATTTTAATGTAACACTCGGTTGATTCTTCTGTGAATTTATTTAAAATTTGTCCTAAAGTAAAAACACCTATACTTGCAGGTGTCTAATGAAGAATTCCCTGGCTCTACATAGATCTGAGTTTCAGTCTCTGATCTCTTTGACAAAGCTTTGATCTAGTAGTCCCATTTATCAAATACAAATGGTCACACCTACCTCCGTCTTTTTCTTACAGGATTTATGAAGAAATCATAGGTATGAAAATGTGTAGAATTCTTTGAAAGAGAGTCTTTGCAAATATAAGTTAACTATGGTGTTTATTATTATTGGTCAAGTAAGAAAATATAACTGCAATAACAAACATTTATTTCATTTTTAGGTAATACTTTGCCTATTTTTATTTTTTTTTAAGATTTTATTTATTTATTTGACAGAGAGAGAGAGATCACAAGTAGGCGGAGAGGCAGGCAGAGGGAGGGGGGAAGCAGGCTCCCGGCTGAGCAGAGAGCCCGATGTAGGGCTCGATCCCAGGACCCTGAGATCATGACCTGAGCCGAAGGCAGAGGCACCCAGGTGCCCCACTTTGTCTATTTTTAAAAATATGACATTCATGAGCACGTTAGGACGTTATATGAGAGAGCATTCACAGGAGAAGGCACAACATGGTATCACATAAGGCTTTATTTCCATAACGCAGAGGGGTGGCTGAAAAGAGCGTGGACTCTGGAGGCAGAGCACATGAGTTGATTCCTGGTTCTATCATTTCTTAGTTATTGGACCTTAGTCACGTTTCATAACCTCTCTACATCTTAGTTTCCCATTTGTAAAATAGCAATAAATAACATACCCATTTCGTAGGGTTTTTATAAGGATGACATGGGTTTGTGACAGTCACTATTGGCTGCTTAACCCAACAACCCTTCCTCAACCCTCTTTTCCCTTCTCCTGCTCCACTACAAAGCCTGAAAAAGTGTAACACTTGATTTCTCAATCTCCCTTGCAATTTGGGATGCTAGGTGACCATGTCAGCAGAGGAAACAAAAGCAGAAATCTGTTGGGGATTTTGGAAGGCTTTGTCTTCCCTGATAAAAAGGGGACAGATGTGACTGGGATCATCTTTTCCTTCCATTCTCTGGCTTTCAACACAAACACACTGCTTGGAGCTGAGAGAGATACCTTACAACTGTGACGACAAGGCCAAAAGAATGGAATAAATGCGGCCAGAAACCACAGCCACCAAATCAATGCCAGTTGCCAGACTCCTTTTAACATGAGAGACATGAACCATGTGTTTTTAAAATGACTGATATTGAATATTGTCACTTGTAGCTAAAAGTATTCTCAACTGGGAAAAAAAAAAGTATTCCTAACTGATAGAGAATTAACACATGTAAAATGTGTGGCATATTCTTAGACATGGTAAATATTCAACATTTTAGAAGTTTTATTTTGCAGGTAATCACATGTTGTAAATCACCCACTTAATATTCATTAATTTGTGATATGTATTTGTCTGGTTTTTGTGTCTTTTCTTATAGTTTCAGTATAGAGCTGTAATATTATTTAAAATTCATTGTATTTTAAATACATGAAAAATTTTATTGTTTCTTGTAGCAATTAATCTAAAAGCACACTTTCTGCTATCTATTTTGATTCAGGAGCCCATTATATTTGTTGAGCTCTTCTTACTATTCATCATAAATTCAATGTTATGAATTTAAAGATACTCTTTAGTTAAGTAAGTTTTGGAAAAGTTGCTCTGGAATTTCATAATTAGCTAGGTACCTTTTAAATCCTTTTAAAAAAACTAATAATTTTTTGCTGTTTTTTGACATAAAAATATTCAGGCATCTATGACCTTCTATTATTTCCCAGAAGTCTACATTCATAATGTTTTCTTTGAAGGGTTACAGTACTCATAAGGCACTCTCTTACACAATGCCTATCTGCAATACAGTAACTTTACGTGTATACATTAAAAATCTTGGAAGAAAAAATAAAATTACATGGAAAAATTTTTTTTAATGTGCAAAGGCTATCTTTCCAAGTGAAGTAAATAGTGGAGTAAATTTCCTAGTTAATATAAATAAGAAATAGATACAAAATTGAAGACAATTATTTCAGGAAACTGATAACTCAGTTGTGAACTTCTATCTAATTCTCTACTTAACACCCCATTTTAGAGTTGATTAGCACTCTCTACATTATGAAGTACAAAGTGATACTCTTGATTTCAATAAACCACCCACACCTACACACACACACAAACACACACACACACACACACACATCCTTGCTTTTCCACCCATTTTCTCTCATTACTCTCATTTTTCCCATTTCTCCATTCAATCATCACTCACTCAATTTTTCAGGACTAAATTTGGAGACCAATCCTGACCCCGTTTTTCTTTTTCAGCTCACTTTCCATCTCCCTGCTGCGTCCACAAAACCCTGTATCTGACATCAGGCCACCTACAAAGATAACTGTTCTAGATCCAGCCTCTCATATCCTTCTACAATCATTTTCAAATGTGGGCTACATACCAGAATATTTCAAGAAATAAACATGACACAAACAAACATTTTCATTAACCATTACTTCTTTGTATTATATTGACTAATAATTACTTAATTGTATCACTATATTATATATAGTGAACCAATACCCATTTTCACCATATCCTGATGATTATTTTCCTCTTTGTTTAAGGATATGTTTTGTTGTTAGATCTAACCATATTCCTTAAGGAAGAAAATAGATCCAGATGAAGATCCATTCCTGTTTTAATAGCTTAACTTGAGCATTCTGGGTTTTTTCATATTTTCCTACTGGATATAGATAGCTGCTCTAGAGCCAGCCCTGACATCTATTTTCCACAATCTTTTCCAACCCTGGCCATATATTAAAATCACGAGAGAAGCCTTAAGAAATACCAACTCCTGGACCCTATTCCCAGAGATGCTTATATAATTGGTTTAGATCAGGTCTGGCTAGAATCACCTGCAGAGGATTCTAATGTACAGGTAGGGTTGAGGACTTATAACGTTGTAACAGACTCATAACTGGTATTCCTAATTCAATTCTTGTCTTTCTACTTACTTTTCTCCTTGTAGCCAGAATAACCTTTTAAAATGGAAAATCAAGCGGCAACTGGGTGGCTCAGTCAGTTAAGCTTCTGACTCTTGGTTTGGGCTCAGGTCATGATCTCCTAGGTCATGGGATTGAGCCCCATGTCAAGCTCTGAGCTCAGTGAGGGGTCTGCTTGAAAAGATTCTCTTTCTCCCTCTGCCCCTCCCTTGGCTTGCTCACTCTCTCTCTCTCTCAAATAAATAAGTAAATAAATCCTTTTTAAAAATGGAAAATCAAATCTTTGTAACTTCCTATCACACTAAGAAGAACACTTCATAGAGGTCTTCCCTGAAATCCAGATTTTAAATTTCCAAGTGCCTCCATTACTCTCTATCTCCTTTACCTGATTAATTTTTCTTCATAGAACTTATAATTTCTTAATATTTATTTATATATTTGTTTCTCTTACTACACTCTAAATTTTCAGAGCCTAAGGATTTAGCCTATCTTCCTTGCAACTTCATCCTTTATGCCTAGAAAATATAGTGGAAGCCCAGTAAGTATTTATGGAATCAATTAATACCACATAATAATTTTTAAAGATTGCCTATCTCTCCCCTTGACTGTCTTGTGAATTTTAATAATTAAATATGAGTTTTATTAATTAACAATATATTTACCTTTTTATGCCTGCAAAATTATCCTTAAAAGAGGCAGTTAACCCAACTGGATCATAAACAAGATTAAGAATTAGGGATCCCAACACATATCACCACATCACAGGACTAAGAATTAGGGATACCATACAAATCACCATAGAAAATAAGCAAGAATTATTTTTAAAAATGTGATAACATTAAATTTAAAACAAGTTCCTCACAAAATACAGCATCATCATATGTAATGGTATAAAGAATTACATTAGCTAATCATCACTCGTGTCTGAGTTAAAGCTTAAAAGTTAAACAACAAACAAACTAAAAATGCCCAGGAACTAAGGAGAACCTAAATTTGAGTAACTTTTATTTCTCGGATCCAGCTGGTTTCTTGCCCTCTTTGTTTTACCAGTCTCCTGTCATCATTGAACCAAGCAGAACACTGCAGTCATTAACAATGTGAGTAGGTGGCTTTCTGACCCACTCCAGGAAGTCACCCTGGGGGAATTCCCAAATCACTTCAGACAAAACTAAATCACTGATTTCTTATCTGTCCAGGAATGAAGCCTGTGATTAACCTGTAAATGAGTCAACATTTATTCCAAGTCTGATTTATTAGTCAGATGAAATCAGCTTGGGAAAGGAGCACTACAGTATGAAAGTGAAAACGCACGGGGCAAAAGCGTAACCCCCCAAGGCAAGAGTGCTTCTGTGGGCATCACTTTCCCACTCTGGAGCCAGAGAGCCTGGTGTGAATTCTGACCATCCCACTTAGCAGCTGCGTGATCTTGGATGGTTTGTATAAACTTTCTACACTTCAGTTTCCTCAACTTTATATAAAATAGACATAGTATATAATGTGCCTTTAAAATAACACATACCTCAAAAATTTACAGTGAGGATTATGCAAATTAATGGATATAAAATGTTTAGATGAGTGTCAGGGAACAGGGAAGTGATACATCAGTATTGGATAGTAATTAATGACTAAAAGCATGGGTTGCAGAGTTGTTTCCTGAGTTAGAATCCCAGCCCTGCCAGGTAGATGACCTTGAGAAGATAACTTTGCCTCTTTGTGCCTCCATTTCCTCTTCTATAAAATTGAGATAGTATGTACCTCAATGGGGCTGTGACTTTGTATAAGTAAAGCCCTTAGAATGGTGACTGGCATATAGGAAGTACAATAAAATGAATTTATTATCATTATTGCTATTATTGATATATCTTTAGGCTACAATTCAGTGTAAGATTTTTGAGACATTGATTTCTTCCTAGTCTTCTGCTTCTAACATTATTATTTCTCAGTCTCCTTTGTTGCTTCCTCTTCTTTGATGACTTCCTAAAAGAATAGTCATTCCCTAAGGATATATTCCTGACCCTTTGATCATCTCATCCTATCCCTTCTCCTGTAATAATACCATTGCTCTAATACGTCCATTATTACCTCTTAGGAAGATGATTTCTAAGACTGAATTGACAGTCTGACAGTCTAGACCTCTCTGGGGAGCTCCTGACCTTATCAGGACATGGATATTCCTCACACATTTCAGACTTTCTCTGTGCAGAACAAAACTTACCTCTGTTTCCTCAAAACATTTTCTTCTTCCTGATTTCTTGCCATATAAGCTATGACTTCTCTCTCCCCCTCGTCCTTCATATACAGTCCCTGAATCCTATTGATTCCAATTCACGATAAATTTTGAATGCATCCTCTACTCTCCATTTTTCCTGTCCTTCTCCAGTTCACAATTACAGTAACCTTCTTTTTCTTTTTAAAGATTTATTTATTTATTTTAGAGAGAGAGAGAGCATGCACAGGGATGGGGAGCAGAGGGAGAGAGAGAGGAATCTCACACAGACTCTACACTAAGCACAGAGCCTAAAACAAGGCTCAATCCCACGACCCTGAGATTATGACTTGAGCCAAAGCCAAGAGCTGGATGCTTAACCAACTGCCACCCATGTGCCCCACAATTACAGTAACCTTCCAATGGATCCTGCCACCTCTGAAACAACCCTCTGAAATCAATACCATACATTATTCAACATAAAAAGGTAATGAAGTATAGAACATGCCACAATACAGATCTGGAAAACATTATGCTAAGTGATATGTATACTGTACTGGATTAAATAGTGTTGCCCACAAATTAATGGCTGCTTGGAACCTGTGAATGTGATCTTATTTGGAAATAAGAACTTTGCAGATGTAATCAAGTTAAGATGAGGTCATATGGAATTAGAGAAAGTCCTAAATCCAATATGACTTACAAGAAGATCAACACAGACATGCAGAGACATAAACACATAGAGAATGCCTTGTAAATATAGACAGAGATTAAAGTGATGCATCTAGGAGGCAAGGAAAACCAAAGATTGCCAGCAGGCAACCACCAGTAGTTATGAGGAGGTGAGGAAGGATCCTCTCCTAGAATCATCAGAGAAAGCATGGTGATGGTGACACCTTGACTTCATATTTCTAGCCTCCAGAATGGTGAGAAAATAAATTTTTGTTGTTATAAGCCACCTAGTTTACGGTAATTTGTTATTGTAGTTCTAGGAAACTAATGTATATGGTATAGATATCACATTTTGTTTAAACATTCATCAGTTGATGGATATTTGAGTTGTTTCTACTTTTTGGCTAATAGGAATAATGCTACTATGAACATTTGTGTTCATAATCCATTTTGAATTAATGTTAATAGAAGACATGAAGGTTAGATAAGTTCATTTTTTTTTTACTTATGGATATTCAGTTGATCCAGCATCATTTGTTGAAGATGTTAAGAAAGCACCACTGAATTGTTCTTGTACCTTGGTCAAAAATCACTTGGTCTTACTTGTGTAGATCTATTTCTAGCTTCTCTGTTTTGTTCCATTGATCTATGTGTCTGTCTATCCCCTCTCCAATACCACACAGTCCTGATTACTGTAACTACACAGTAAGACTTTAAATCAAGTTGAGAAATTCCCCTACTTTATTCCTCTTTCTCAAAATTGTTTTAGCTATCTAGTTCTTTTGCCTTTCCACATAAATTCTGGAATTATCTTATCTATTGTCATGGTCTGTTTGGGCTGTTGTAACAGAATACCACAGACTGGATAACTTACAAATAAGAGAAATTTATTTCTCACCATTCTGGAGGCTGGGAAGTCCAAAATTAAGGTGCTGACAGATTCAGTGTCTGGTGAGAGCCCACTTCCAGGTTCATAGAGCATCTGTTTGTGTCTTCACATGGTGAGAGGGGCAAGGGAGCTCCTGGGGTCTCATAATTTTATAAGGGCACTAACCCCATTCATGAAATTCTGCCCTCATGACCCAATTACCTCCCAAAGTCCCCACCTCCAAATACCATCATTTTGGGGATTAGGTTTATATGTGTGTGTGTGTGTGTGTGTGTGTGTGTGTGTGTGTGTGTGTGTGTTAGGGGGAAGGAAACACAAACACTCCATCTAAAGAATGTGTATAAGCAGTAACCTCTTCAACATCGGCCGCAGCAACTTCTTTCAAGACATGTCTCCAAAGGCAAAGGAAACAAAAGCTAAAATGAATTTCTGGGACTTCATCAAGATAAAAAGCTTCTGCACAGCAAAGGAAACAGTCAACAAAACAGGTAATCCACGGATTGGGAGAAGATATTCGCAAACGACACTATAGACAAAGGGCTAATATCCAAGATCTATAAAGAACTCCTCAAACTCAACACTTGAAAAACAGATAATCATGTCAAGCAATGGGCAGAAGATATGAACAGACACTTCTCCAAAGAAGACATATAAATGGCTAACAGACACATGAAAAAATGTTCACCATTAGCCATCAGAGAGAATCAAATCAAAACCACATTGAGATACCACCTTACACCAGTTAGAATGGACAAAATCAACAAGACAGTAAACAACAAGTGTTGGAGAGGATGTAGAGAAAGGGGATCCCTCTTACACTGTTGGTGGGAATGCAAGTTGGTGCATCGACTTTGGAAAACAGTGTGGAGATTCCTTAATTAAAAATAGAGCTACCCTATGACCCTGCAATTGCACTACCCCAAAGCTACAGATATAGTGAGAAGGAGGGCCATGTGTATTCCAGTGCTCATAGCAGCAATGGCTACAATCTGGCCATAATCACCAAACTGTAGAAAGAGCCAAGATGCCCTCCAACAGACGAATAGATAAAGAAGATATGGTGCATATATACAATGGAATATTATACCTCCATCAGAAAGTATGAATACCCAACTTTTGTATCAACATGGATGGGACTGGAGGAGATTATGCTGAGTGAAATAAGTCAAGCACAGAGAGTCAATTATCATACGGTTTCTCTTACTTGTGTAGCATAAGGAATAACATGGAAGATATCAGGAGAAGGAAAGGAAAAGTGAAATGGGGGAAATTGGAGGGGAGACGAACCATGAGAGACTGTGGACTCTGAGAAACAAACTGAGGGTTTTGGATGAGTTAGCCTGGTGGTGGGTAGTAAGGAGGGCATGTATTGCATGGAACACTGGGTGTGGTGCATAAACAATGAATCTTGGAACACTGAAAAAATAAAATAAAATTTAGATTAAAAAAAATAAAGAATATATATTTACCAAAAAATCTTGCTTTTAATAATCAACATTATTATTATGTTTATTATTGTAATGATTATTATGTGTAATCAATATGTGTACACAATAACAATATGGGTATAATTCCCAAATTTATATCTCTAAGACCAGTCTTTCTCCTGAGCTCCACACTTGAACATCTAACTACCCACTTGATAGCTACACTTCAGTGTTTCATTTTGAATATGTTAATTTTGAGATGCTCATTTCAACTTCAAGTTTATCCTCTGGTCTTCCCTATCTTAGTAAATGGTACCAGTAATTAGCCAAATGCTCAGACCAAAAACCTTAATGAAAGAGTTTGAGTGTCTTCAAATAACACACACATCAGAATGCCTTCTCTTAGTTGAAAAATATTTAACGTTACATTGTTCTTAAAGTAAAATCCCAACTACTTACTTAAGTTCCATAAGGTCCTCTCGTTACACACCCCTTCTTTCATGATAGTCCAACCTCAGGCCTCCTTTCTGGTTCAAGCCGGGCAAAGATGAAGATGAAGTAAGGTGCCTAGATACAAAATAAAAGAATTGCAAAGTCTTTCCTGAAGGAAAGTGCTTCCTTAAATTTTGCTTGTGTTGCAAAACAGTGTGGTTGCCTTTGATGCCACCAGCTTAAAGAAGTCTGATTTGTCCACCTTAGTCTCAGGCCTGGGTGCAAGTTTTTTCCTGCCTTCAGGCCTTGGTACTAGCTATTTCCTCTGCCAGGAAAGCACTGCTTTCTGACTTTTTATGGCTGGCTCCTTGTCATTCAGAACTCTACTCAGATCTAACTACTTTATCTAAAATAGTAACAATAATTAGTAGTAGCTAAAATTTATTTACATCTTACATTGAGACTAACCCTATGCCAAGCCCATAACTTTATTTACTTTATTCAAACAATGTTATATGGCGGGTACATTTTACAGATTAGGAAAGTGAAGGAGAAGAAAGAGGCTAAATTGCTAGAGGGCACACAGCTAATGGCAGTTAAGTGTTTTGGCTGGGAAACCTAAGTGGTTTGATTCCAGAAACCCTGCACATTTATCTCCTTTGTGGCACCTCTAATTTGCAATAACCTTATTTGTTTGTTTACTTGCTTATTGTCTCTCCTGGTTAAAATGTGAGCTCCTTATGGCAGCTTGGTTTAACTTTGATGTTGTCTCCCCAAACCTAGTTGTGCCTGTTATATACAACAATTCATAACATTTATTGAAGGAATGCATTTAGAAAACACAAGGTGGGGCCCAAAATAACCAAATTACTTAAAAATACTTATTTGTTAAAGTATCTGAAGGAAATAATTTCAAAATCTTACATTGGAGATTCTCTAAGGAAAAAAAGAAGTACTACAAAAACTTTCAAAGAATGGTGTATGTCTCTTTTCCCTCTAAATCATCTTGAGGGGGCGCCTGGGTGCCGCAGGTCATGATCTCAGAGTACTG
Organism: Nasua narica; assembly: GCA_028533885.1. Classification (NCBI taxonomy): domain Eukaryota; kingdom Metazoa; phylum Chordata; class Mammalia; order Carnivora; family Procyonidae; genus Nasua; species Nasua narica. The sequence continues at coordinate 64,307,157 of CM052806.1, read as the reverse complement.
GGATGGAGCCGGCAGGGGGTTTCCAGATCCACCCGGAGCCTCCTTCTCCTTCTCCCTCTGCCTGCTGCTCCCCTTGCTTGTGCTCCCTCTTTCTCTGTCAAATAAAATCTTTTAAAACGATCATCTCAAGGGACACAAACGGGCCTTATTCCTTGATGGAACTACTTTTCTATTGCAAAGATAATTAATGTGTTACCGTTTCATCCACAAGTTAGATGCTGAAAAGCCAGTTTGAGGTTGGGCGGCTTTCACCTGGAGTTGAATTAATTTACTTGCTCTCTGAACGTTTAAATGATTTCTTTTTCCTGGCGCTTTGATCCATTCTTTCCCCAACTCCCCCTTTGTTGACTGACTTTTTCCTTTAGGGCATCCATAGTGTCTAGCTGGTAAAGTGTTTTTCATGGTTTTAAATTTCCAAATCTAAGCTGAGATCTAAGGTCACATGAAATTTAAAGGAAGAATTCTTCCTTTGGGATGGTATTTTCTCCTGGCTCCTTTGTCCGCTCCCATTTGTCTGACGGCTTCTTGAATGTAAGGCTAGTGCTCCTATTTGTATTCTGACCAAGAGTTGTCCCCCTCCCAGCGGTCGCATGTTTGACAGGCTTTGCGAGTGAGATGAAGGGGGTGAGGAGAAAGCCTAGTCTTACTTGGCATTTTAATCCTATTATGCTCCGATCGAAAGTAGGGCATTCCTTGAAGAGCAAGAACTTCATCAAACAAATAACCTAAAAAGAATGAAGAGTAAAGCCCTGAAAAGAATTGGAAGCACTGACTAGAAGCATGGCGCCAGAGCCCCGTCAGAGGCTTCAGTCCACCCACCCTACCACGTTAGGCAGGGTTGCCCCTCCCTAGACCACAGGGATGGCAGGTGTGGTCCATTACGCATGCCCACGCGCCTGCGCCTCAGGTCGCAAGGCCTTAGCGCTAGCACGCGCGCCTTCCCGCGCAACCCTGCGTGCTCCCTCAGTGCGCAGGCGCCAGGGGAGCGAGTGGCGCCGTGTTATTAGGAAGAGGTCGGCGGGCATGGCGGCCGGTGTACTACGGGGGCTGGCAGTGGCCGGTGGAGGCGAAAGTAGCGAGAGCGAGGATGACGGCTGGGAAATTGGTTATCTCGACCGGGCAGTTCAGGTAGCGCAGGAGACCTTTTTTTGACCGCACCTGGATCAGCAACCCCCTGGCCCTTGAAGGCTGAACCTCGTGAAACTTCTTGCTTGCCTGTGTTTCCCTAGTGGAAATACAGGCTTCTAGGCTCCCAACAAACCTTAAGTTTTTCTGTTTCCTACTGTGCTTTCCCCACCAAATGTGCTTCTTTAGGTCCTTGATGTAGCGCTTCACTTGGGTTTGGACCCCCAGCATTACCCATTCCCTTTAAAGATAATTTTAGACGTGAATTCTTTATGAACTTTGTAAGTTGCACTTCTCCCACATCCCCCCTAAAAAGAAGATGTATCTGAAGCCAATCACTGTTTACTGATGTGGAAATGAAAATATGTATAACAGTTTTTTTTTAACTTTCTCCTTTTTTAGAAATTAAAAGGGCCATTACTCCCTGAAGAAAAGAATGAAACATTTAAAAAAGCATTGACCACAGGAGATATTTCATTGGTCGAGGAGCTCCTAGATTCTGGTGAGAGATAATGGACAGTTTCAACCTAACACAGTTGTCTATATTTTCCTTATTTTAAAGGGTTTGAGTTGCTTTTCTAGTGAAAGCACAATGAATGTTAATGTATCAAGTATTCTATATATTTTAACTTGACTCTGAGTTCTCTGCCTTATTTTCTTCTTCTGCCCTCAAATTTGGAATGCCACCCGGTTGCTTCCATCAGTTCTACCTCCTTCAAGAAGCCTTTTCTGGTTAATCCTACCCCCCTCCAGTAATTCTTACACATTTTTCTCAGCATTTACTATCTATAATATTATTACATGTTTTTCCAAAATTGTTTCTAGTTATGTATATTTTGGCTATGTTCTTTCCTTGTACTAGGTGTCTGTGTAATGGGGCCTGAGGTAGGAATCACAATATGTGGCTGTCTGTTCCAGCTCTATTGCCTACTCATTGTGTTTCCTGGGGAAAGGCATTTAAACTTCCAGAGCATCATTTTCTTTATGTAAAACGTCGTAATTCTGTCCAGGGTCCTGTACATTTTTCTGTGATCAAATTAATTTTCTTGAATTATCTGATGTAGGAATGTGCGTTGTTGATAATAATGATTGAAATCATCCAAAGAAGTAATAGGCATTTACTATCTACTTGTAAATCAAAAACATTCACATAGAATAGATAAATGAGATTGTATATAGCAAGATGTTTTTCTTTTATACTAGAGACATTGCATGGTTTAGTGGAAAAGGAATCATTTTGGAGACAGTACAGTTCTGGGTTTGATTACTAACCCTGCCACCTGATGGCTCTGTAACCTTCCAAGTTACCAAACCTTCCTATGCTTCTATTTCTTCCTTTTTAAAATGCGGACGTATAATATCAAAAGATTTGGGGGTGTATTAAAATGAAAGAATACATAAAGATCTAAAACATACAGACATTATGTAGATATTAGCTGTTGAAACAAAAAAGAAGGATCTGTGTGACTTTGTGGACAATGAAACTTGGGTTGGTAATTGAAGAATGAAACTAAATAAAATTTGAATAATTGAAAAAGGCTTAATACCTAATATGAACACATGAAGGAGTGTGCATAGTGCTGGATGGGATCGAATAATTAAAAATTTGTTTTGGAAAAGATAATTTGCCTTGGGGCTTGAGTTCATAGTAGGTCTAAGTGCAGTGAAATGATAGAGATTCCTGAAAGATTAGGACTTGAAAAGACCTACTGGTAAAGTAGATATTTAGTCAAGCCTTTAAAATTTTTTAATTGTAAACATTTTAAAAATTAATTTTCAAAAGCCAATAATAAATATATAGGTGTAAGTAGAAAGATACCTTTGTTCCCACTTTCTCCCCCAGTACCCCTGAAGTCTTACTTCCACAGGTAACTCTTAATTTAGTGTTTCCTAGTTTACTTCCAGATGTCATTATTTCACACTTTAAAAAATATTTTTAGTTTTTTGCCTTCAAAAGTTATTATTGGCTTCGATACATACTTCTGCACCAGTTAAGAAGTTTGATAAAAAATGAAAATTCCCTTTGAGTCAGTCACTTCTAACAGTTCAAAGATGTCTCCAGTCTTTGTTATTCTGTTAATATGTTCAGTTCTCTTTAAATTACTAAATACTTCAGATATTATAAAAGGTATAGCAGTTTCTCTCCTTACCCCTGGAGATACCACCCTGCTGTACTTGGTTTTTCATTCCTGTGCATGTCCTTTTATTTTTATTAGGTATGTATGTATGTATCCGTAAACCATATAGTGTACTTTGAATGTTTTTGAGCTACAATCGTTTACTGTGTAGATCCTTTTAAACCTAGGCCATTATTACCAACAAATTCCTTTTTGTTATAAATTACATGGTATGTGTTACTATGCACAGTACTTTAAGCATATGAAAGTGACAGTGATTTTTGTTTTGGTGGGAGAGGCTGTTAAAAACTTGCATTTTGTATTGACAGGCATTAGCGTAGATTCCAGCTTTCGGTATGGATGGACTCCTCTTATGTATGCTGCTAGTGTTTCCAATGTAGAGCTGGTTCGGGTCCTTTTGGACAGAGGTGCTAATGCAAGCTTTGATAAGGGTAAGCTGTTGTAAACATTTAAAATATGTGAGTATATACGTTGTAGGTATCTCTGTTTAGAAGCCTAATTATAATCTTTTTGGGGGTGGTGATATACACTTCCCATGTTCTGTTTTAATGTATTCACTTTAAAATAAATCTTTGTCCTTAAAAAAAAAAAAGGTAAGATATTGCGTTAGCCCAACTGATTATGTTTACTGTAATTTTCTTGATTCCCAAGCAGCTATTATGCAAAATGAAAAAAAGCAGTTTAAAAAACAAACCTTCCTATTAGTTATATTATGTAATTAAGATACAAAATCAAGTTAAAAACCATAGTTTCTTTTTTTGGAAAAACTCTTTCCAAGAAGGTAGATTCCATTTATATTACCTTAATAACTGCTTATGTTATTATATACCTTTAATTTCTATGCTAGAGAGTTTGGTTATTTTTTAAAGGAAAATACATTGAAAGAAAACAAAAAGCTAATAATTATGTCAAAAATTACTTGAAAATCAGTCTTTAGAATTTAAACTTCAACTCTGAATTATATCACCTAAGGTTATTTCAAAGATAGCTTATTAAGTCCATATGTTTCTTTGTTGTTAAATAATTTCTACTCCGTACTGCTTTGGATGCTTTCAAAAAATAAGAGTATATGTCCAAATCCAGTTTAATTATTATATTGAATTATTGCTTACTTATTTTTAATGTGTTTCCAATAGACAGTTAAATTCATTTCATAATTCAGATATTGATTTCACTTTACAATTAATTTTCACATTTACTTTGTACCTATATTAGATGTTTGTAAAAATATTTCTAGTCTGTTTTCTCATCTATGTATATTATATAACTTCCCATCTTATCAATAGTGTTACGTTTAATCTGCTCTGTGATACGTTTTTCTTCTTATTATGTCATTTTAAAATATCACCCAATGAAAACTGGACTTGGGAATGAGATTTCTGAAAATATATAAAATAGTCTCAAAAAATTAATAGTTTTCTTAACTATATAGTGAGAACAAACTGATGGTTACCAGAGAAGAGATGGATATGGGGATGGGAATAAAGGAGTGCACTTGTGATGAGCACTGGGTACTGTATGGAAGTGTTAAATCACTATATTGTACACCTGAAACTAATATAGCACTGTATGTTAACCACCTGGAAATTAAGTAAAAACTTTAAAAAAAGTTTTCTTTCTCTGATTTTGTAATCCAAGGAATACTTACAGTTATAAAACAGTTTATATTGTTCTCAGAATGTTCACATAAATTCTTTTATGTATTCAACATTAGCCCCATCAGGTAGAAAGGGCAGCTTCCTATCTATAAACTAGATCTACTGAGATATTAAGGTATCACTGGAGTCACAGTTTGTCAGTAGCAGAATTGGGACTAGAATCTTTATACTTGATCAGTATTAAATCACTGATATAAACCATTGCTGCCATGACCTATTTTGAATTCCCCAATTCTTATCTGAAGAGTGTTTTTATTTTTTTATCTGTGATTTCTTCTGATGCCATAGGGGCCAAGGGGAGAAGTTTTTAGGAAACCGGATGAGCTCAGAGAGACCAAAGGACCAAAAGGAAACCAGTGGGTATGGGAGTTAGGTCATTTTCAGTAGCATGGTTTGGATAAAAACCAAAATTTCACTGAGATGTAAAATGAATGAGAAATAAGTGAAATCAGAGAATATCAGTTACCATTTTTCTTTTTTTAACATTCTATTTTTTAAGATTTTATTTATTTTACAGAGAGAGAGCGCACAAGCAGGGGGAGCAGGAGAGAGAGAAGCAAGCTCCCCACTGAGCAGGGAGCCCAATGCGGGGCTCAATCCCAGGACCCTGGGATCATTACCTGAGCCTACAGCCGATGCTTAATTGACTGAGCCACCAGGGCGCTCATCAATTATTGTTTTTCAACCACAAGTTCAGCAAAGCAAATTTTCATCAACTGAAAACTATTAAAAAAAAAAACTATTCAACTCCAGGCGGTATCTCTATACAGCATTCATGGTCTTAACACTTTCCTATTTTCTTAAAGGAAAAGGAACAAAGAAGGGAAATTAAGAAATGAACTATAGGGGCACCTGGATGGCTCAGTGGGTTAAAGCCTCTGCCTTCAGCTCAGGTCCTGATCTCAGGGTGCTGGGATCGAGGCCCCGCATCAGGCTCTCTGCTCAGTGGGAAACCTGATTCCTCTCTCTCTCTGCCTGCCTCTGCCTACTAGTGATCTTTCTCTCTCTGTCAAATAAATAAATAAAATATTAAAAAAAGAAATGAATTATAGATATATAGATATATTTTAGATATATATATTTTGGAGATTAAGGCAGTTCATCCCTAATCTCATTTTTTGGTGAAGGAAGACAAATAATATCGACTAAGAGTAAGAGATTTGGGAATAGGTTATAAAATTTTAAGAGTACAGTAAATATTTAAAATCTTCTGAATAATAAAAGAAGTCAGTTAGCTTCACTTCTTAATGTGGGGGAGGTTCCTCACTTTTCTTTTCACTACAGATAAGCAGACTATTTTGATAACTGCATGTTCTGCACGTGGTTCAGAGGAACAGATCTTAAAGTGTGTAGAGCTACTGCTTTCAAGAAATGCTGATCCAAATGTTGCTTGTAGGTAAGAGCCTTATTATCTATTAAAAATGATGGATATTTTTCTTTGATTATCAGCCCTTTAAACATTTGATACCATGTTTTTTTAAAAATCATAAATAATGTGTTTACTTGGCCACATAGTTGAGGAATGAAAATAGGTCATAAGGTTCCAACTTTATAAGATTATCAGAGCAAGGGTATATCACAAAAGTAGTCTTTCAACTTTTAATTTTTAGAGGAATGTTCTAATTTGAAATGAGAGGGAAAGGAAGACAAACTGTATCATTTCTTATGAATCATACACTCAAAAGAATGATTAAGCTATAACAGTAAAACCTCTTTGTGTTCTCTTTGTATAACACTTATCTGCTAAACAATTCTACACAAATAGTAAGAATTCCAAAATAATATATTGAAATGTTTTCATTTTCCTATGACTTTTCCAATTGTGTTACATCATATAGGTAATAGTGTCTAGATGCATAGAAAACAAGCAGTAACTGTTTGTTGGATCTGTTGAAGTGTCAGTAATTAAAAAAATGAATCAGCTTAAAATTTCTGTTACTGACTTCTTAATCTGTCTCTGTCTTCTGTTTTATTTAATCTATTTTATTTAATCTTCAAAATTAATAGAGTAGGGAATAGGCTATCCAACTGAAATATGTCTAGCATGAATAGAATTTTTATTCATAATTCATTAAAATAATAATGCTCTTGTGCCTGATATATAGAAATAACTATGCTTGACTTTAGAAGGTTTTTTCCCCCTAATTTAGTTTAATTTCTATGACAGCTAGACAGCAGGTGTCTGTTTTATCTCCCAAATTCCAGGTAATGTCTGGAAACATTTTCGATTGTCACACCTGGGAGATTCTGCTGGTTCAGAGTATGCTAACTGGCATAATGGGTTGAGGCCAGGGATGTTGCTAAACATCCACAGTACGTAGGACAGCCTCTCAAAACAAAGAAGTATGCATCCCAAATATAGTGCCCAGGTTGGGAAACTAGTGTGGGAAAGTCAAGACTTACAGAGTGGATAATCAGTATTTAACAAATAGATTTTTTAAAGATCTGGAAAGACTACCTGCAAATTTTTAGCAAATCACTTCACAGAAACTTTTATTCTATCATATATGGTATAATCTCTAGTTAGGTATCTAACTTTTGGATTTGACTGTACTTGGAATTGGGAACTCCAAGGCATCTAGCTGAAATAAGCCCTGATGGGTACTATAATTTTAATTTTTAACTTCAGAAGTGGCTTATGATAAGATTTGCTATTCTGGGTTCAGTGGGAAATTGTTTTTTGCTGGTGCTCTTTTTTTTTTTTTATTGCTTCTGTACTGCATTACAGAAAGCAAAATCTTTACCCTTCCAATTACTTATTCTGTTGTAAACACACTGAAAGAAAAGTTGAGCGAGCCATTGTCAGAGGTTCTAGACTATTCTGCTTCCATAAGAACTAGAAGATATCTTCTAGATATACAGGGTATATTTAGAAAAAAAAAACTTAATCCATTTGAATTAAAATAATTTAAGATTAGCATCTCAAGCTAAAACTATAAGGCAGCCACATAATTTCAAAACCAAATACCCTAGAAAAGCTGAAGAATCTGAAAGAACATAAAATTTGAATTGATATGTGCTCAACTAAAAGAGAACTTTACAGATGGTTGACGAGAAAACCAATCTGTATCTAAATAAAAAATGTGAGAAATACCTGAAAAACCATTCAGCTGTTTTTAAGCTCAAAGTATAAAGTAGTGCAATAATTGAACTGTGTTTTCTTTTAGAAAATGAACATCTTAATAGAGCTGAAAAGAATAAGTCATGGGAAATAGTGCATTTAGGCTGCAAATTTTATAAGAAGGATAGCATTACTGGACAGATGGGGATAGCCTGGTGTCAATTGTAAAAAGGAAAAAAATTTCAGGACTTAGGGAGAGTGCAGTAAGACTTGGTGGGAATTTCATTGTCAATTTCTATGACATGGGAATGTCATTTTTAATGACAAAAATCAAAATGTGTTAGAAGACGGAATTTTATTTTGAATCCTTTTTCTCTCCCCTCTTTTCTTTTTTGAAAAATTTTTTTATAGTACTAAAGTATAGTACTAAAGTATATATTAACATAAAACGTCATTTTAACCATTTTCAGTGTATAATTTAGTGTATTTTTCTACTGTAAACTTGTGCCAGGCATCTGAAGTTTGCAGTCTTTTTGAGCATTGCTCACTTTTCTAGCCTAAGATCCGACTTAAGCTAAATAGAGACCAGCAGCTTGTATCTGTTCTTCAGATACCTGTGACTATCTGCTTCTTTGTTTTACGTACTGAATTGTGTTTTGGGAAATCATGTTTGGTGTTTGTTGCTGTTTGTTTTACTAAAGCAGCAAACATGTTTACATTTGTGTCCTGAAGATTACTATCACTAAATGCTTTAATGTTTTGCTTTTCTTCTACCACTCTAGCCATTCTGCTTCATTACTGTGGTGAACATATTCAGATGTATTAAAGATTATTTGAAAGAGCAACTCTCAAATGCTTTGAAATTTTATGTTGCTTTTTAATATTGTATGTAAGAAGACTTTAGAATCTACTAACATGGGGGTACCTGTGTGGTTCAGTTGGTAAAGCATCTGCCTTCAACTCAGGTCATGATACTAGATTCCTGGGATCAAACCCCAAGTTGGGCTCCCTGCTCAGCAGGGAGCCTGCTTCTCTCTCTCCCTTTGCTGTTTCTCCTGCTTATGCTCTCTTGCTCTCTCTCTCTCTCAAATAAATAAGTAAAATGTTAAAAATAAAATAAAATCTACCATTTGATTCCTAGGTGTTTTTTGAGAAATTTTCTTAGCTTCTTCCAGCATTTCTGACATTTCTTCTGTTTAATCTTGAAAATGGCCAATGGGAGGGAAAAAATCCATCACTTTAAGGTGGTATCATTAAGGTTTCTTTATCTCCTACCTACATCAAGCATCATTAAAGACAAGCATTTTCTAAATTTTGGATTAATGCCTCAGTTCTAAAAAAGTCTCATTCATTATCTCTTCAAATATTACCTCTGCCCTATTCTTTCCTCATTTCTGAGTCTCTGATTGTATCTGTTAGACCTCATCTCTCTTTTTTTTCCCATCTCTTTGTTTCACTGTGTCACATTCTGGATAATAGTTTTCAGTCTGCCTTCTAAGTCACTGAATCTCACTTCTAATTGATTTTAATTTATGGTTAAAGTCATCGGTTGAGTCATAATTCCAGTTTGATTCTTTTTAAAACCAGCAGTGTCACTTTTTTTTTTAAAGATTTATTTGAGAGAACAATGTGTGTGTCTGTGTGCGTGTGTGTGCAAGTGCACGCAGGCGCATGGGAGGAGGGAGAGGGAGACGGAGGGAGAGGGGAGAGAGAATCCTAAGTGGACTCCAAGCTGGGTGTGGCGCTCGTCACAGGTCTTGATCCCAGGACTCTGAGATCTCGACCTGAGCTGAAACCAAGAGTAGGACACTCAACTATGCCACCCAGGTGCCCCTGGCAGTGTCACATTTTATAGCTCTTTTTTCCCTGAAAACATTTCCAAGCTCTAAATTAGAACTTCCTTAATATGGCAAACATGCAGTTGACCCTTGAACGATGCAGGGGTTAGGAGCACCAACCCCCTATAAGGTGAAAATCTGCATATAACTTTTGATTCCCCCAAAACTTAACTACTTCTGTTGAGCAGAAACCTTACCAATAACATAAACAGTCAATTAACATATATTTTGTATATGTATTATATGCTGTGTTCTTATAATAAAGTAAGCTAGAAAAAAGAAAATGTTAAGAAAATCATAAGAAAGAGAAACTATAGTAGGGGAACTATATTTTTTTTAAGAATTTATTTATTGAGAGAGAGAGAAAGAGAATATGTATGGGGAAGGGACACAGAGGGAGGGAAAGAATCTCCAGCAGACTCCATGCTCAGCATGGAGCCCGAAGCAGAACTTGATTCCACAATCCTGAGATCATGACCTAAGCTGAAATCAGGAGTTGGATGCTTACCCAACTGAGCCACCCAGGTGCACCTGTACTGTACTGTATTTATTGAAAAAAATCTGTGTATAAATAGACCTATCCAGTTCAAACCCATGTTATTCAAGTGTCAACTGTAGTCTAGAAGTAATAGTAACAATATGTGAAATTTTGGTGGGTTTGTTTCTGTTAGCAGTAACTTCTCATGCTTCTGGCTCATGACTGGATGCTAGTCATTAGAGTTTAAAACTTGTCAGAATAATATGATGCCATCAGGTAGGAATTTATGTGTTTCTAAAAGGTTCCTTGAGCACCATCAGTCCAAGAATCCTGTAACCTAAGTTCAGAGGTTAAAGTTCCTGGATCATTTGGTGATGTATACCAAGAAAGCTAGTTTATTTCAGGGTAAGTAGCCCTACCCTGAAGGTGTAACGCTTAGAGTCCCAGCTTAATGTATGTTGAGTATAGTTTAGTAAACTTTCTACTTTGTATAGGTCCAGAACTTTGAATTGTGTTCCTCTTGTGTTCACTGCCTCCAGAGCCACAGCTCCTTTTCCCATTGGGTTCTTCTGGACTGGCAAATGCCCTAAGGGCAAAAGCAACCACAAATACTATGTTTATTTACCTCTTTGGAGTTTTGCCATCTAGATTTTGGTTCAGTGGTTCTTCAATATTTTATTAGTCCATCAGTTTTTAAGAAATTAAAATTTCATTTAGCTGTTTTAGATGCCTTCACAATTTTGATACAAATTAGCTTGCCATTAATGGAAGTAGAAACCTGCATCTTCTAAATGTTTTAATTGTTTTTTACTTATAGATCTTTTGTTAGCTCTTTAATTCCTTGCATTCCATGCGACTTTTATCTTGTTGAAAATAACACTAATTTAAATTTAATAATGAATTTTCTGTATTACTAACTATAGACATACCTTGGGTTTTTTTTATTATTTTTTCTTAATTTTTAAAATTATTTTTATTTTCCCTCCTGTGGAACACATGGTAAAACAAAACAAAACAAAACAAAAAAACAAAAAAACCCTAATAACTTGAAAGCCCTTTTTAAGTTAACACAAATCACATGTTATGTTTCTTTTGGACCTTGCTACTAACAATTCTTAGTGTACTGTGTCTAGCAAATATGGAAGTTTAATTCTGGTTTGAGTTTTGTCTTTTTTTGTTTTTTGTTTGTTTTGTTTTTGCTTTAGAATTTGTTTCTGGGGTTAGTTCTTTAGCTTGTTTTTATTTTTGTTTTTATTTTTGTTTTTCTTTAGCTTGTTTTTAAATGAAATTGTACCAGGCAGTGTGTTGATTGCTCTTAAATAAATTCTCTAACATAATCCTTATACCTGCATGGTAGATAATATGTTTTTTACAGAACAGAAAAGTAGCTCTAAAGTATTTAAAACTTTGAATGTAGCACAGCTTTGATAAAGGAATTTACAACAGCTTAATCCAAACAGGATCTACCATTGGAATGTATTTATGTTTCCCATCTCGTCTATATTTAGGATTTTTCAACACAACCAGCTTAAACAACATGGTCTTTTCTAATTGTTGTAAAACACACGTTTGTGTTAACCTGCCTTATATCTTGGGGTTTTTTTTCTCTTTTTCCTAAATTACTGTAGATAGTTGACTGTTTGGATTTTAAAAGTCCACAGATGTCAAAAGCAAGTATGTGAACACAAAAATATTATCACTTTAATGTAGCTTAGTCATCTTTAGCCCTGAAAACAAGGTGGCCTATAATCAAATTACTTGCAACTTGGCAACTATGCCATAGTACAGACTTACCAACCGTTATTTTTCTTTTCGTATGGATAATGTGGTAACCAATGACATTTAAATTATTAAAGTCTAAAAGGTCTGTATTAGATGATTGGATATATGATAAAATTTGAAAACTTCTTGGGGCGCCTAGGAGGCTCAGTCAGTTAAGCATCTGCCTTTGGCTCAGGTCAGGCTCCCAGGGTCCTGGGATGGAGTCTTTCAGTGGGCTCCCTGCTCAGTGGGAAGCCTACTTCTCCCTCTCCCTCTGCCTGCTGCTCCCCCCCTAATTGTGTGTACTCTCTCTGTCAAATAAATAAATGAATTCTTAAAAAAAAAATTTGAAAACTTCTTCAATCTAGCCTTAAGTTTGGAGGTGAAATTTTTATTGTTAGAATAATAGTAAGCTTTCAGAAAGTATATATAATTATAATTTCTGGGGTTTTTTAAAAAAGATTTTATTTATTTATTGGAGAGAGAAAGCCAGAGACAGAGCATGAGCAGAAGGGGAGGGGTAAAGGGAGAGGGAGAAGCAGACTGCCCTGCTGAGCAGGGAGCCCTATGTGGGGCTTGATGCCAGGACCCTGAGATCATGACCTGAGCCCAAGGCAGACACTTAACTGACTGAGCCACCCAGGCACCCCTATAATTTTTGTTTTTAGGAATTGTGTGGGTTCTTTTCTCCAGGTTTTCTGAAACATTTTTTCTGAAACATTTTCTTATATTAAGAAATGATACATATATTTTTACCTTAGAAGGCCGTTTTCCTGGCAGAGAAGTTTATTATATTCAGATTGCTCAGACATGAGATAAAGGTTTTGTAGAATGATGTGGCATTTTAATTTCAATAGATGTTTTTATTACCATTGATAAGACAGCACACATTAACTGATATCCAAGGTTTTGACGTAATCATTGTGTGATTGTTAACTTGTTGAATGTTATTGCCTCTTTTAATAGACAGAAATACTCTGGGAAAAATGTTACTTTCTTTCTCAGAATATAAATTTAGTTGTAAATGTCACTGGAGCATTTGGTAGATTGAGGTGTAATTTTGGATTACAAGATTAACATGTTTTCTCATCTTAAGTAAATAGGTAGCATATCTTTGCTCTGAAAACATAGGCTGAAGTCACAATATTTTCAGAAAGAATTTAAAAATAGCTTATTTGGAAAACAGTACTAGAAATTGTTACGTTGTGGGGTTTTCTTCCTATATATCTTTCTAAATTGCCTATCCAGATCCTTTGTTCATCTTTTTATTTACTTCTGTTGTCTATTTTTTAAGATTTTATTTATTTATTTGACAGAGAGATCACAAGTAGGCAGAGAGGAAGGTTATTAAAGGGAAGAAGAGTATGATTATCGAGAGAGTAGAAAATCCTAGCCAGTGAATAACTGTAATGCTTTGCATTTGTCCAATACTTCCTACATGCCAACAGTATCCCAAATGCTCATACATGTCTTATTTATTCCTCACAACCTCCCTGTGAGGTAGATAGCATCATCCATTTTATTTATTTTTTATTTTTTTAAAGATTATTTATTTGACAGAAAGAGAGATCACAAGTAGGCAGAGAGGCAGGCAGAGAGAGAGGGGGAAGCAGGCTCCCCACTGAGCAGAGAGCCCGATGCGGGGCCCGATCCCAGCACCCTGAGATCATGACCTGAGCTGAAGGCAGAGGCTTTAACACACTGAGCCACCCAGGCTCCCCTTGCCTGTGTTTTCTTTTTCTGCATATAGGAGCTGATTTTATCTTAGTTAGCAGTTTTCCATGTATGCAAATAGTGACAAATAGCTTAGTGTGCTAGTCGTAAACCTGGAAATCTACTTGGTCTCTTTGAAAGCACAGAATGGAGAGGATAGAGCTGAGAAAAGCTAGTTGATAAAAGCCCTTGACACTAATCTCTGAAAACACAGAAACCAAGACTTATTAAAACAAATAAAAAAATAGCTTCCAAATTCTAACTTGACTTTGTTTTACTGGTGTCTAGCACCAGTGGTAAGTTGTGTGTTGGCTACTAAATCTTCCCACTTGGAAGAGACTCATGCCATTTCTTCTATTTAATTGTGGTCATATCTAGCTTTAAAGGAGTGAGGAAGTGTAATCTTACTGTGTCACAGGAAAATCAGCAATATTGGGTGGACAGTCCTGATGATTTACCACATCACCTTAAATGTCTTTTCTTCAGGGCCACAATAATTGTATTTTCTTTTAACTGTATGCTTAAAGCAATAATTAATTTTGAATTTTGAACATAAATTTGTAGCAAGAAAAATTGGTATTTATCTCAGACTTTTCATTCACTTTTATATATAATTTGTCCCAGGGTGCCTGGGTGGCTCACTCGGTTAAGTGTCTGCCTTTGGCTCAGGTCATGATCTCAAGGTCCTGGAAATGGAATGGAGCTCCATGCCAGACTCTCTGCAACAGGGAGTCTGCTTCTCTCTCTACCTCTGTGCTCTCTCTTTTCTCTCTCTCTCAAATAAATAAATAAATAAATAAAATCTTTAAAAAAATTTTGTCCCTAATTTGTTCTTTATATTATCTCTTAAATTCATTGCAGTTTTGATATTTATAATTCTACCTTAAAAGCTACTTTAATAGTCTCCTTATTGATATTTTTGACTGCACTATGTCTGTAATTTAGTCAGTCTTAATGTGCTGTTACCTGTAGAACACACTTCCTTTTGTCTTTTAGATGAAAGCCAAACCTCTGTAATTTGATCCCACCTTAATGACTTCTCACTACTCCCTAAAATTCTAACTTCATTTCATTTCAACATTGTTTCTCAGATACATGGTCATTCCTGCCTCTGTGTTTTTGCTTTTGTTAATCTTCAGTTTTGATGCTTTCCTTTGTTATTAAGTCCACAAGAGCACTTATGTTCCTAAGCTATGATTTTGGATGTGTGAATATCTTGTTCAGCACATCTTTATATATCTCATATGTTGTCCTTTCATTGTTTTCTTGTATAAAAGTCTTGATTTCCCTGTGAGCCACTTGACTATCCTAGCACTATATTTTTTTCGATTCCCTCACAGTTCCTTCATTTGGTATTTATCAAGGTTTTGTTGACTTTAATAGGTTTGACATAGAATGATCATTTGTCTATTTTATTTACAAAACTTAACTGAAACATTATTTTTGACGTAATTAATATATCAATCCATGTATATCACAGAAAATATGAAACATGACTTAGAAGCTGAAGATCTGGGTCCAGATACTATCTCACCTATTTGCCCAAGCTAATGTAGCCACTAAGTAAGTCTTTCTGAAATATTTAAGGCTCAGTTTCTTCAGTGATTGATAGGTGTGATACCTAACTAGCTAGTAGAGTAGCTGTGAGAATTAAAACAAGATAATGAATATGAAAGTACTTACCATGCTGCCATTTCATAGTAGATGCTTACCAAATGTCTCATTTACTTAAACTGATAATATTTCCTGTGCTATAAGAGCACGATTTCTGAAGTGTATATTTCTTACTGATTTATAAAATTAAATTGATAAGCATACTATTTTTCTTTAAACATTTTTATCATGTTAATAAAATGTATGTAAATAAAAGTATATTCTTGTCTTTGAACTTAAAAAATAGTTAAATATTTCAATATGACAAATACCTGGATTATTATTATTGTAGATGAAGAGTATATGAGAGTTGGGAACATGGAAAGAATGACCTATCCTTTCAAGTAGCTTAACAAGAAAGAAAAGATATAGGATGCTAGCTAAATAGTAAAGTTAGTTAGATACACTGTAACTTCAGCAGTTAGTCTTTAAACTCTGTTCTAACTGCTGAAAGAATGATTTTTTTTAAAATGAAGCTGTAGTTTGCCTAACAATAAGATTACCCAATTAGTGAATATAATTGTTTCAGATGCTTTGTAATTAGAAATTATAGTCCATCCTCTTAAGTCTCTCTTTGAACTTTGGCACTGATTAGCTTTAGGTCACCATACATATTTTCACACACAAAAATTAGTTTGAAATAAAAACCAATCATATTTCATGTATTCTGACATGTTTTCACATAGTTGCATCTCTGAAATTGGTGTGCCTCCTAAAACTGATGGTGTCATAGATCAAATGAAATACAGATTCGTTACTTACTATTTTAATTGTTTTGTCTTGGTTTATATTTTTTGTATTCAGTTGTCCAGTGGTACTAGAAGTCCTGGAAGAAGTGAACAGTATAAAAATAATATTTTAAGCCTTCTCTCATGATTTCATAGCTTTCAAAAATTAAAGGTTTTTTTTCTTACTTAAATATACCCTGTTTCAGTGGTTTCCACCAAAATAGATTACTTTCTACGTATTAATGGTCTGTGCTAAAGAAGAAGGATGGATTGCTGATGTAATGAAGCATAAGATTAAAATAATTGATTTATTTCTCCATTATGCTTATTTTGTATACATACAGATGGTATTTTTAGTCAATAAGAAGCATACCGCTACAGTTGTATTTCCTTTTGAAAATTTTTCCTGCATTCCAGTGTTAGGGCAACAACTTCATGAATGAACACAGAAGTGAATCCATTTTTGTTAGGAAAGTTTAATATCTCCTGTTAATATGTCTTTATAGAACTGTCCACTAAATAGGACCTTTACTTAGTCAAGAATTTATTGGATCTTGTCAAGATACTAATTTTTAATATCCATTGGCCCTTACTAAAGCCAATAAGACTTATTAAAATTCAAGAAAAAAAACTTTGCATATTAAAGCTGTAACTCATATAGTCTTTGAAAAGCCACGTATTGATTCTAATTTTGCTTTAAATATATTTAAAATAATATGCTATGGTTAAAGGCCGCTACACATCCTCCCCAATCATATTCACTTTACTTCTTTCTTCCCCACAGGTAACAAGTCTTTGATTCGTATGTATTTTTCCTGCCCAAGTTGGATTGATTATCATCCACATGTACTTACATACAGTAATCCATCCATATATCTGTAAAAATTATATCATTTGGTACATTTTTTATTCCATTTTTTCACTGAGATCTGATTTACAAAGTGAAATGTACAGATCTTAGGTATACAGTTTGGAGAATGACAAATAAATACACCCATGTAGCTCATATCCCTTTCAAAATACAGAATATTTTCCCATTACCCTAAGAAGTTCTCTGAGGTCCCTTCCAAGACAATTCTCTGAATCCTAGAGGCAACCACTAGTATTTTGTTTAGTGCATCATACATTATATACTTAGTATCTGAATTCTTCACTCAGCATAATATTTTTGAGATATATCCATGTTTTATGTATCAGTAGCTTATTTCTTTTTATTGCTGATAAATAGTCCAGTGCTTTAATATATCACAGGTTTTTTTTTTTTATCTTTTTGTTATTGATTTCTGTCTTAATTTCACTGTGGTCAGAGAACATCATGCTACGTGATTGCAGATCTTTACAGTTTGTTGAGATTTTCTTTATGGCCCAGAATGTGGTCAGTTTTTGCAGATGTTCCATGTTCACTTCCACAAATAATTTGACAGTGTTTGGGTATAATGTTCCATGTATGTTAATTAGGGCATATTTATTTGTTCTGTTATTCAAACCTTCTCAATGACTACTGATTTTTTTGCTTGCTTGTTCTGTCATTTACTGTGATTTCTGTTTTGATCAACTTTTGCTTATGTTTTAAGGTCACCATATTCCTGATTCATTAACCTTATATGAAGTATGTTCTTCTGCATGTTTAGTAATGCTTCTTTATTATAATATACTTAAATATGAGTATAACTGCATCATCTTTCTTTTAGTACCTTTTTCCATCCTTTTGCTTTCAGCCTTTCTGTGTGCTTTTATTTAAAGTAAATAGCACAGTTTTTTTTTTTAACTAAGATTGATAATAGTTTCCTTTTAATTGGAATATTTAGTTCACTGGCATTTAGGATACATGATGATATATCTGTTTCGTTTAGTTAGTGCTCTTTTTCCCCAAGATTGCTTTTGGATTAATCTTTTTCTTACTAAGTTTCCTATCTTGCTAGTTATTCATTCTTCTGTTATTCTTTGAGTGAGTACTCTAGAGGTTGTAGCATATACTTTTTACTGATATATGAGTCCATATTATACTAATACTTTTACCAATTCTTGGACAATGTCAAGAATCTTAGAATATTTTAACTCCATTTGCTTACCCCACTCCTTTGTGGTGGTGGTATCATACATTTTAAATCTCTGTGTGTTTTAAACCTCATAGCACATAATTATCATTTTATTACTGTTATCAAGTATGTTGTTATTACAAACAATTATTTAGATTTAATCATATATTCGTTCTCTCTGGTATTAATTCCATCCTATATTTCCATGTTTTAATCAGGGATCATTTGTCTTCTGAAAACCTTTCTTTAGTGTATTTGCAGGTGACAAACTTTATTTTTGTTTGAAAACTTTTTTATTAAAACTTTAATTTTGAAAGTCATTTTAAATGAGCATAGACTATAGGTTAGGCGTTATTTCCATTTGGTATTTTAAAGCTATCATTTTGCTGTCTCCTGACTTCCTTTGTTTCTATTGAAAACCTAGCTGTTTTATTGTTAAAGGTATTGTGTTTTATCCTCCGACGGTTTTATGATTTTGTTTTTTTCTTGTTTGGGGCAACTTTGCTATAATATTCCTAGGTATATCTTTCTTTGAATTTATTCAGTTTGGAATTTATAAAACTTTTTAAATGTTTGATGTATATTGTGAGTCAAAAGTTTTTCAGCCAATATTTCTTCAAATACTGCTTTTACCTCATTCTCTCTCCAACTGAGATTTAGACCATTACACCCATATCACATATGTCTCTTCACAATCTTTCTTTTCTGTCCTTTTTCCTCTCCATATTTCACCCTGAGTATTTTCTCCTGGCCTCCTCCTAAACTCCAGGTTAATAATCTGCTGCAGGTAATCTGCCATTAAACTCACCTATTAACTTCTTAATTTCAGTAATACTATTTTTCAGTTCTAGAATTTCTGCTTCTTTTTTTTTTCCCTAAAATTCAGGTCTCTAATTAAATTTTTTCTTTGTCTTCTGTTTCCTGGAGCATATGAATCACATTTATTTTAAATTATATTTCTAGTAACATCTATAGGTCTTTTTAAATTGTCTCTTTCTCTTCTTTTGATCACTTGTTTTGTCTCCTAGAATGCCTAGTAATTTTTAATTGAATGCTAGATATTATGTATAAACTCTTTGCTTCCAGAAAATATTTTCTACTGACTGGGAGTTGGACCCTTGATCTAATCAGTGATTATGATGGTTCTGGTTGGGTTTCAGGATTAATCTATTTCCCTTATAGCCCTTCAGTGATCTCAACTCAAACTTGGTATTTTACCTGACCATTTACCTTTTAATGGTCATGAATGATAAATTTTGTCTCCTTAGTTTTATGGGAATTCTAAAATACCTATTTTAGCCTTAAATAGAATACCTAAAATACCTTACCTATTCAGACTCTTGGCATCTGTTTTACGGTCTTCCTCTCTCCTCCACACACACATTTTGTGTATCTTAGGAATCTGCATATGCCTTGAAGATAAAAGCACAGGAGAAGATCATTTTTCTACAGGGTCCCTTTTATTTTTTGCTATTCTCTTTTTTTCCAGACCCTTAATCCTTGAAGTTGATTTGTTTGGTTGGTAGCATTTAACTTCAATTTTTGTGTCTTTATCCCCATAAGAAGGCCTAGAAGTACTGCTTTCTGCTTATGCTACTCAGGAATTGGTTAATGTCTCAAGAGAGAAAGTGACAGAGAATTTTATACTCAGTTCAACAAATGCCTCTTTTTCCCCAAGATACTGGCTTCTCATGTTCTGGCTGCCTTGGTTTTCTATCATGCCTTCAAATATATTTAGTATTTTGTCATCTTTTATAACCTTTGTTAGTAGGAGGGTTAATAAAATAAAACTCTGATAGCTGGAAATGGATGTCCAATTCATAGCATTTTATCATTGTCTGAGTCTCCTTTTTCATAGTTATTTCATTAATATCCCAGCTAAAAGCTGATTTTAAAGCAGAGTATAAAAACAGTAAATAATACTGAACTATATGATAAAGTTGTGACATGCAGACAAACCAACCATTTTTCCCTTGGTACAGAGAAGTTATAAATACATCATTATGAAGGTACATCTTTTTCCTGTTAGGTTGAGAGTTTTGTTTCTACTTTTCCTTGTATGCCCTCTAGTGGAAGTTTTATTGAAATGAAATAATTAGAAATAAATAAATGGCTCTGTATTATCCAGAAAAAAAAATTTAATTATGTTAATAATAATATGTGTACATTTAATTTTTTAACCAACTCTTGACCATTAACAATTTTTGAGGAACTTCAGTAGAGAAGGAAAAAACAGTATCACTAGTATATGCAGCTAGGTTTAATTAAACAATATATGCTAAGCACTTAACATACAAGGTAACAGATTCGTTTCCTGCCTCAAGAATTTGACAATATAATAGAAGAGATTACAAGAGTATAGATTTTATAATATAGTAAGATTAGAGGTAATAGGTTTCTCTACAAATAGAAATTAGGGGAGAACTTAAGAGAGATGAAGATGTCAAGTGAAAGATTCCTATAGTTTATCTTTAGAATTAAGACTTGAGGAATGAATAGCAGTCAAGTGAAAAATGGTAGAAAAGAATATTCAGTGTAGAGGGAGGTGCCTCTGCAGGCAGAGAAGGATAAGTGAGCACATTTTATTCAGGCAATTGTAATTTATATAATCAGATCATATGGTATTAGAGTAGAAAATGAGTCAGAATTTAGCAGTGGCTAGATAATAATCTGTGTAATCTGTGCTAGAAAATACGAATTTCATCCTGATAGCTATTGAACAATTTTAAGAAAAAGGAATATATTAATGTTTTATAAATGTTATTCTGACAGTAGGTTGAGGATCAGTTGGAGCCAAGAGGTCCAGTAAAAGGCTGTCACTCTTGCCAGAGCCATGGACTGTGTATTCAGAACTGAAAATAGCCAGTAATTTTGCTTGAATTTGAAGAATATTAGTTCCATTGTACCTCAAGATAGTTATCAAAATGAATTTTTACTTAAAATTCTAATTACAAAAGGTTCCTGTTAAATTTTTTTTAAAGTATGTAATTTAGAAAGTGACAAGTCTCTTTTCCTAATCTGTAACAGGTTGTTATATATTCTTACAGAATTTCTTCCATATGTTAGCATTTTTTTTTTGTTTTCCTTTGTTTTTAAATGGGATTATATGCTATATACTGTATTGCAACTGTTTTTTTCAACTGATCTGTGTTTCATAGACACTGTACTGCCAGTATGGTAACTATAGTTCTCTTTTTATTATGGTTGCATAATATTCCACTGTATGGATGTGTTGTTATCATTACTTAACCTAATATTTTACTGAAAAACGTTTGTTTTCCGGTTTTTAGTATTACAAAAAAATGCTACAGTAAACATCTTTGGAAATATGTGTAAGTTTTCTATGGAACATATTCCTAAAGTAGAGTTTCTGACTCAAAGATATGTTTATATTTCGAATTGTGATAGGTGCTGCCAAATTGTCTTCTGAAAAATTTGGTTACTTTATACTACCTCCAACAGTATTTGAGAGGACATACACCATGATATCACTGGATATTTTTGATATTCTAAATTGTCCAGTCTAAACAATGATTCTTCATTTAGTTTGCATGCTTTTCAGTAATATCTAATTGATTAGTCTTCCACGTTTTTTGAGTTGTTGATATTTGTCTATTAATTGTCTGTGACATTTGCCGTTGTTTCTACTTGGTGGTCCACCTGCTTCTTAAAATCTTTTTGTGTATTGGATCTTTTAGCTTTTTACTGTTATATGTATTGAAGATGCTATTTCTAGTATGTTTTCATTTGTGCTGTTTTTTGTTTTTAATTTTATGTTGTAATTTCTATCTTTTGAGGAAAAATTGTCAGAAAGCTAACTTTTTAAAAAAAAGTGCTAGGCTCCGAGAGAGTTTAACAAGCCACTAATTTTAAATTTCTAAGGAATAGATTACAGTCATACAATTTAAATAGTTCCAGAGTATAAAATGAGAGAGAGAAGCCTTTCAGTTCTTTTTCATAAAGTAAACATAACTGACTCTGAAATCCAGTTTAAAAAAATTATCTACTCCAACAAACTTTATAAATCAATCTCAGTTACAAATATAAATACAAAAATCCAAGATCTTTAATGAAGTATGAGGAAAAAGAATGTTATCAGCAAATTAAATAAATAACATGCAGTGATCATATGGGATTCATGTCAACTACAAAAAAATGGTTCAATATTAGGGAAATATATTTTTAAATAGGTCAAGGGATTTTTTAAGGGGATGTTACCATCATGATAGATGGCCAGAATGGTGTTTTTATAAAAGTTAAATCATATTCCAATTTTCATAACCTTAGTCCAATTTGATTAGATGAATAGTTCCTTAATGTCATAAACATATAACTGAAACCAAAACAAGTCTTAGGCTTAACAGAGAAACACTAGAGGCATTTGCATTGATTCCATAAGATGATGTCTTAGGCTGCTTACAGTAGCTAACAAGATGGTGCAAAGTGGTTAGATTTAGAACATACTATGAAGTTAGAGCTGGTAGGACCAGCTGATGACTTGTGTATGACTCCATATACAAGAGGCATAAATGAAGTAATGGAGAAGAGTCATAAATTATGCTTTGTCTTAGTCCAGAGTTATGTGGTTAATGGCAACTTTGTGAAATAGGGAAGACTGGAAGGAGCATATTTGGGCTGTTAAACAGAAAGTGGGATGAAGAAAAGGCGTCAAGAGGTTTAATTTCGACTTGGTGGAGAATTTGAATGAGTTGACTCATAATTTTGTTCTATTGTATGTATTTCCCATGTTTTCTTAAGTTATCTAGGCAGTTCACTCTTTACTCTGTAAAGATTGTCTGTCCAGAGTCACTATGTAGGAGATATTCAAGATAGAAGAGGCAATGCTTAGTAGCTACTGTAGTGTATAATTTCCAATGAAACATTGAAATTTTAATAACATTATGAAATAGAAGAAAGTGTATGAATCTTTTTGTGCTAAAGACATTAGTGTGAAGCAATCAGATTCAGGATATACCTTATGTTAACAAACCTTATAGAGCAATTTATAGGGCATGTATGTAATGTGTTACCAAGGTGAACTTCCTTAATGAGATTAAAACAGAATTCTGAAGTTATTTAATTTGTTGTTCTTTTGTGAAGTGCTTTCTATATGAAATAGATATTTGAGTCAACTTACAAAGATTGAGCCCAGAATCCTAGACCTCCTTTAAAACAGACCAAGATACTAAGTTCAGCCCATGTAGAACTAATAGAATCTTTCTCGTATTCTTTGTACTAGAACCAGAAGCTGACTAACTTCCAGGAGGAGAGGGATTGAATCTCTATTGAGAAATGATACACTAGAGGGAAACCACTGTGCTCTCCAGAAAATAGTCTCAGAGTCTGGCAAAACTATTAAACTAATTTCTTTCTTGATTAGAGCAAAATTCCAAGTCAGAGTAAAATTCTTTCAGGCTTAAAGTAAAATAGAATCATAATGGACTACATTAAGAAATAAAAGAAAATTTTAAACTTCTATTTTTATTAAGTGAAATAACAGCATTTAATAAATATGAGCAGTACTGAGGGGACAGGGACCTTATTTGTGTTATTCATCACTATATTCCCAGGGTAAGCATTGTGGGTACTCTGATATTTTTCTATATAAATACGTAACTTAATGAAACCTCATATTAGAAAGTATGGCTTGTTCAGTGATTTTTTTAAACACATGCCTTCACTAGAGGGTGCTGTGTAAGCATTCAATACTTAAAAGTGTCTTCACATTTATTTGCTGGGAGATTGGATTTTTAAATCATCTGATTTATTAAAAGCTTTCATTTCCTTTGCTTTCAAAACAGTACTTTGGTATTGGATATGGTAAAATTCATGAAATTGAGTAGCTATTAATGGCAGCATTAACATAGATGTTTCTTTTCTTCCTCCTCTTCAGGAGACTTATGACTCCAATCATGTATGCTGCCCGAGATGGTCACCCTCAGGTTGTTGCTCTCCTTGTTGCTCATGGAGCAGAAGTTAATACCCAGGATGAAAATGGTTACACTGTGAGAACTGATTGCACAATGTTCCTTTTTATATCTTGTCATTATCAGTAGTCCACAAAAAAGTTCTTAAGAAGTAAAAATTACAGAGGGGCTGGGTTATAATTGCTATTTGGTAAAGAAAACAGCTGAAATGGAAAAAAAAAAAAAAAAAAGGAATGACCTGACACTATTTGTCCTCACCCTTAAAACAAGAAGCTGTAACACAGCAAAGCCTGGGTTCAGGAATACAATAGAATTCATTTTTACGGAAAACAGTTGAGTGATTAGCAGATAAATCATTTCATTCTCAACATCACTTGACTACATTATTTGGTTTTATAAAACCAGTGAGCACTGGCAGTCTGCTTTGCAGTTACAACTTTGGAAATATGTTTACATTATATTGTAAAATGAAGAGATTGCATCATTCTGTTAATTAACCATGTTCACTTTTTTATTGTGCCATAAATACTGTTGAAAAGTTTTCCTTTCTGTCTCATATACACTCTCTCTCTTTAAACAATCTTCTTTTCCCCCACTTACAGGCTTTGACATGGGCAGCACGTCAGGGTCATAAAAATGTAGTTTTGAAGTTGCTTGAACTTGGAGCTAATAAAATGCTACAAACCAAAGATGGAAAGACACCAAGTGAGATTGCAAAAAGAAATAAACATCTAGAGGTATCCTATGTATTAATTTTTCTCTGGCATGTTACATTA
Source organism: Nasua narica (assembly GCA_028533885.1). Taxonomy (NCBI): domain Eukaryota; kingdom Metazoa; phylum Chordata; class Mammalia; order Carnivora; family Procyonidae; genus Nasua; species Nasua narica. The sequence continues at coordinate 64,282,262 of CM052806.1, read as the reverse complement.
TTATTTCAGAACCTTTGTATTATTTCGTTAGAACTTACAACTGTCATAATAGTGTATCTGGCTGTTATTAAATGTTTAAATATGTAATTTTCCTTCAGCCAGGTAATGAAAACTTTACTAGAGTATTCACTTTTACTAAATAAGAGGCATTTATAATGTGGTAATTTAAAAGCTATATAAAGAAATAATAAAGTCTTATTCTGTCCCTAGAAATAAAATTGTAATAGACCATTTAACAATTCAAACTGGTCCAGACTTTTCAAAATTAACCAGTGTTTTGAGAAAGTTAGTAAAATGCCAAAATTTGAACATGTAATTAAAATGTTTTTTTAATTTTAATTAATACATATTAAACATTTTTAAAATTAAATCCTTTAAGCTACATTTACTCCTATACATGTGACAAGGTATATAATAAAGTGATAACATACTTGGGTAGATGATCTACTGTCATTCACATATTAAAGTCAATAATAAATATTTGCCATACATTAAATCACTTTATGGATACAAACTTTTAGTCTGAATAGTAAAGCTTTTGGCCAAAGGCCTATAATTTCTAAGCAAGGATCAAATACAGTACAACTGTAAAACTAACATATAGGTCAAGAGCTTCTAAACCTGATTTTCTGAATTCAAAAGCATGTAACATTCCAGAAGTTCAATCACATATTCAGACCATGCCACTTTTACTGCATGGAAAATAACTTTCTCTGTATTTTAAGCAATCTGATGAACATTCATTTTCTAACTCAAATCTGCATTTCCAAAATTGTTCTAGAGTAATTACTAATTATTAATTACTAATATGAAACTTCAAAAATAAATCTATCATTTTTCTTCTAAGCTTTGAAAATTTGGAAAATTTACTTAGTTTACTACATTAGTAAATTTAGGGTAGATGACACTGAATTTGACATATTAAATTTACGAACATCAAAGATTATTTTGTGTCATAAATTGTTTTTTAAAGAGATCTGATTTTGTGTTCTGGCTGATTATGTGACATAACCCTGACTTACTAAAAAGTTAGATTCTAAGTGTAGGTGATAGTATATAATAATGTTAAATATATTTGAGTGGCTTGTTAACTTTTTGCAGATCTTCAGCTTTCTTTCTTTAACTTTAAATCCATTGGAGGGAAAGCTTCAACAGCTGACTAAAGAAGAGACTATCTGTAAACTATTGACAACGGACTCTGATAAAGAAAAAGATCACATATTTAGGTAAATAACGTTTTCATTCAACAAAATGCCTATGAACAAGTATGCATGTTTTTAGTTTTAGTAAATATGATAACATTTAAAATATATTTTATACTTTTACAAGTATTTTTTAGTATCACTGAGAAATGTCTGAATTTTAAATGCTTTTTTAATCCAGAATTTTAGAAAAATTTTATATATTTGTACTAACAGTAATGAGAATAATTTCTGACTTTAAAATATCAACAATGAAATTTATTTCTAAAAAAGTCTAAGATTACATTTTTCTTAGTGTTCAAACTAGACTATCTTGCTTCTAATTCTTTTTAGCAAATTTCTGACTTTATATAAGCTAAATTAAAAATACATTGTTTACTGAACACAGTTAAGTACATGGCCACAAAATTATTCTCTGCTTACCCACATTTAAAATTATTAAATCTTTACTTTCTACAATTAAAAAGATTTTCATGTATAGAGACTTCTCAAGGAATATACATGTAGGCAACTAATTTCATTCTTAGGAAAGATGAGCTACATTTTACTGTCATCATTTTTTCTGTTTACTTAGATCTTCATTCAAGAAACCTTCCTTATTTCTTTGATATAACATAGATCTAGTGTATAATTTGCAACTATGTTCTAAATAGATTCATTCTTATTCTCGCTTTCTGCATTATAAATATATGTTGATTGTGCATTCATAGTCTGTTCTGAAATTGACATTGCTATAAATATGTATAGTTCATATACAGCATTTGGAGATCTGGAAATATTTTTACATGGTCTTGGACTTGAACATATGACAGATTTATTAAAGGTAAGATTTTTGTGAGATACATTGATATGTTTATTTGTTAACTAAATATTAATTCATAAGTATGCTGATATAAAAGTGCCAAGTATACTTTTCTCCATAATTTGTAGTAGATCCCATTTTAAACTTAAAAACATCTGAAAAGTTTATTATTCTAGAAATTTATATAAATTTGAATCTGGCTGGAATAAATAGCTTTTGCTCACTGCCTGAAACCTCACAGAATTACTCCTTGGACATTTAAGCCCTTAGTTTGTTTTTACAGTTGCTGATCTCCCCATATAAAATATTAGAAGCATGATTTTCAGTCAAACAAATCGGGTATCAGATTCTTTTTTTTTTTTTTAAGATTTTATTTATTTACTTGAGAGAGAATGAGAGAGAGGGAGAGGTCAGATGGAGAAGCAGACTCCCCACTGAGGAGGGAGCCCTATGCGGGACTCGATCCCGAGACTCCAGGATCATGACCTGAGCCGAAGGCAGTTGTTTAACAACTGAGCCACCCAGGCGCCCCTCTGGTATCAGATTCTTGCTCTAATTATTAACTGAAATATGTTGCTTAAATCTCTTTTATCGTAAGGATGATAATACCTAGGTTAGTATTGTCATAGAGATTAAATTAGATCATATGCCTAACATTGTTATAACTACTTTAGGTATGTATTATGGGGGCTTGAATAAATGACAGTTATTAGTCACTTAGCTGATATGAAGCAGTAAAGCACTATTTGAGATAGGCTCCCTTTAGGAATATACACATTCTGTTTAGGTAGTTCAGAATTGGGCTTCATTGTAAAATCTTGAAACTTCTTCCTTTTTGAGAAATACCGAGTAAAACTAAATGTTATTGATTATTTAATATGCAGGTAGAAATTTAAAATATTCAAAAAACACAATATCTATCAAATTTTATAAAGCTATCTTTCTCTTTATGTGAGCAGATACAAGTTGTAATGATTTTCTTTGAATCTGGGAAACTGGCTATGTTTGTACTTTTTTTAGGGAATTACATATATTATGACAGTCTACTGTCTACCCAGTAGTATAGTTCTATACCTGCATATCCTATCCCCTTTTGGAACAGAAAGTTATTTAGGAGGGTAGCATATAACTGACTAATTTAGGAAACTTGTCTATTTTCCTTTCTAATGTTGTATTTATATCAAAATGTGGTGTTTTTTTCTTTTCTACAGGAAAAAGATATAACCTTAAGACACCTTTTGACCATGAGGAAAGATGAATTTACAAAGGTTGGTGTCAGTTTCAGAAACTCCAGACATTCTTTCATATTTTAAGAATTCTGGATGCTTTTATTTGCTATTTTAAAATTCCTAGAGGTATAGACTGTAAATTATCTTTTGCTAGTTTTTTATTAGATATGATTATGAATAATCTATTTAAAATCTTCTGTCATAGTATTAAGTTGCTTTTTTCTTCAGATTAATCATGACATTCAACTAAAACTGGTGCTTCATTTCTAAATTTGAAATAGTTTTATAGAACAATTTACTTAGAAATAAGAGGTGGCTTTTTGTGTACATAGGTATGCATATGTGTCATCCAAGTACTGCCTTTTGCTAGGTGCTTAAAAAGATCAAGACCTATTATTTTGCCATCTAGTATTATTAAGTAACAATTCGAAAATAAGCTTGGTAAATATTAGAGATACTTTAATAGAATACCTAAAAAGTAATAATCTTCCTCCATGAATACACTAGAAACTTGAAATCTTCAGTATTACTACAAGTCACAATAAACATACTACTTAGCTTAATCCAGGAGAGAAAATTTAGTTAACACTAAAGGTAAAGACAAAGGAAGACATAATCCTTATTTAATCACTGATAATATTTTGAATAATACTTTGAAGGAAAAATTGTTTTACTGTGGTGGTTTTGGAAATTTTAGTATCTAGTAATTTGCTTTTAGAATCCAATTTTGCAAAAAAAAAAAAAGATAATCCAATTTTGCAAAAAATTGGCTATAGTCACTAGATAGCTAAACATTTTAATGATGTAACCTTGTCAGTCACAATTAAAAGTAAACCACCTATTTTTCAGTGTGTTTCTTATTTTTTTCTCATTTTGTTTTTTCAAGATGTGAATTAATCAAGTAGAAAACTTCTTTAGTAATATTGAATATTAAGTTACTCAAGTATGACTGTCCTGTTGCACCTTAAAATTATTTCTACTTAGAGTGGAATTACCAGTAAAGATCAGCAAAAAATTCTGGCTGCTCTTAAAGAACTAGAGGTAGAAGAGATAAAATTTGGAGAATTACCTGAAGTGGCAAAGTTGGAAATCAGGTAAAATTAATATTAATATTGTTTAGAATCAGCTGTTTCTAAAAAAGAACTAAAAAGTTTAATTTTGATAGTTTCTGAGTCTTTTTACTTCATACTGTCATTTTCCCAAGGAAATGGATAGTTCATTTTACAATATATTGTGTTCTGAAATAGGAGGTACTTTATAACATCAATTTTTATTAAGTCATCTTACCAAAAAGCAAAACAATGCATCTTATTGTTAATTCTATTAGAAATATTCTTTTCTTTTTTTCATTGTATTTTGTTAAATGAACTATAGGAGATCCCATGCTTTTTGTAGTATAGCTTGTATTCTCTTTAAATCATTTCAAGTGTTAAGTTGAAAATTCAGAGTAGTAATTTTTTCACAGGGCAAGAAGAAAGTATTTGCAGTGTAGCTCAGCTCTGTTTTCAGCCTTACTCTTTAAGGAATTATGTTGTCAATATATAAAGCTTGGTTTCAATATTATAAACTTGTCAAGCACTGATTATTAGTAATATTATTAATCTAAAACCTATTTTTAAAATAATTGTATTTAATTTTATTCATATTTTGTGGGGCAGTAAATTGCTTAACTTTTTAAGTAAAATAATTATAGAATCACTGCAAATTGCAAAGAGATGTATAGGGAGGTCCCATGCATTCTTTACTCAGTCTTGCCCAGTATTAGTATCTTGTATAACTATACAATATTAAAACCAGAAAACTGACATGTGATACAATCCATATAGCTTATTTGTAGTTCACCAGTTAAATATGTGCTCATTTGTATGTATATATAGTTTTATTCAGTGTTGTCTCGTGTGTATCTTCATGTAACCACTGTCATAATCATTATGCTTATTACCATAAAGCTCCCTCATACTATTCCCTTATAGACACACCCATCCCCTCCAGTCCCTAACAACCAATAACCTGTTGTCCATCTTGATAATGATATTATTAATGAACGTTACCTAAATGGAATCATACAGTATGTATCCTTTTTTGATTGGCTTTTTTTCCTCATCCTAATTCCCTTAAGTTTCATCCAAGTTCTATCTTATAAAATATACTTACAAATGCAATACTATCAGCACTAATGTATCCTATCTAAAAGTAACATTGGAGCTATAATAAACATGAATTAAACAAATAAATGATAGATTTCCACATTTTAGCATTTAAAGAAGTTTTCCATGGGCTAGTTTAGATGATCCAGATTTCTCTAAAAAGCTTATTGCAAAATTAAATTATTTCTCTCTATCTTTTTCCTTATAACAAGATGATCTTTATTCAAAATAATGCCTCATCATTGTTTCAAAGTAACATTATAACTCTTAAATATTTAAATACTTAAATATTTAAAAGGATTTCGGTTGTGAGAACTTAAAATCAGCAAAACTTCTTGAATCTGTTACTTAATTTTTTTAACTCATCTCTGTGATGGAATATTCTAAGTTCTACGTGAACTAAATTGGAAATTAAAAATTTTAATGTAACTTATTTATAACTTATTTATATGATGGCAGAGTTGTCTCTAAGAGTTTACTTTGTGGAATTTAATAGACAGGAATGTGCAGAATTAAAACTGCTGAATTTTTAAAAAAAAATATAACCGGCAGACTTATATTCCAGGAATTTGACCTTATTATTAAATCACAGACTTTGTTTACATGCTATTATGAAAAAGGTTTTACTTCCCATTTGTTCAAAGTCATTCTTTGAAGAAGAAATTAGTCATTAAGTCATAAAAAAACTAACAGCAGGAAAAGTTGAACTGATTGATTATAATCTTCTGGTAATGTGAATTCAGCAATCTAACTACTGATTTATTTTATGATACTTGGCTTATATGTGTTAAATTTTCTAAAATAGTCTGTTACAAGAATACATGCACAGTACATTTACTTTTTTCTACACCTAGCATTACTATGTTAGCAGAATTAGAGAATGCAATTTAAAAATAATAACTATTCCATTACTGCCTTGAGATATTTTGAACTGAAATAGTAAGCTTTCATCCATATCTTGACATTTTCAAGTTTCTGTCCAGACCTTTTCTCTGAGCCTACCTGACATTTACTCAAATATATCAAAAACATTTCATAACTGTGTCCATTAAGGAAACTATTTCTCCTCTAAAAAGAAAAAGATACAGAATTTTATGTAAAAATATATTTTTCACATCTATTATTTATAAACATTCCCAAATTGGAAACTCTAAATATTTAACATCAGGGGAATGGTTGAATTACATTGCATTAATATATTCTATTCTGCCCTTCAAGTTAAGACTTAAAAATATACTCCTAATAAGTATAAAAGGCAAATATAAAATGGAGTGTGAAGTATAATGCCAGTTGTATATATACATATGAAAAATACTGGAAGAAAATGTGTGCTATAAGAAAATACTCTGGAAGAATATAGTACCAGTCATTATCTTTAGGTGGTAAGAGTAGTGGTAATTTTAATTTTTCCAGATATTTTTATCTTTTATTTGAAGTATATTTAAGGTATAAATTTTATCCCAATACTTGACTTCACATTTTAAAACATGGCCTGTTGTTTTAGTTTACACCATATCATGCTGCAGTAAGAAATAACTTCTGTCACCCCAGAAAGTTATTTTGTGCTTTTTAATCCATCCCAATTAAAAATAAAACAAATAAAAGCACTACACTTAAAAAAAAATAACTTCTAAATGATTTATAATAACAAAATTTATTTCTTGAGCACCTGTATCATGGCTGCATCTGAAGTGGATCTCATTATTATTATTCTGAGAACAGGCTGGAGAAACAGCCCCACCCAGGACATGTTGCTCTTATGGCACAGGGAAAATAGAGATATTCTAACAGGAGGTATATCGTACAGCTCTGGGGTGGGGAGTGGGCAGCCATTCACATAGTATATGATGAATACATACTATAGAGTTGTGATTTTTTACAACATGTCAGTCAATATTCAGTGACCCTGAAAATTATACATCACAAGAAAGGTATGTATGTTCCTTTTATTCATCAAGGCTGTGTAAATTTATATTCAGGTACCATCTGTGTGAAGCATTACGAATTCTCTATTCCCATTATACTAAGTTCATTATCTCCAAGTTTTAGATGCCTCAACCATAAGCTAATGTTAATATCTGCCTTATAGGAGTTGTAGGGAGGAATTAAAAGAATGGTAAATGTAAAATAACCAGTGCAATGCCTTCATGTAATAGATACTCAAATACTGGTACTTTTATATTCCTTCTTTATATGTGCCTTTGAATAATGAGACTATAATTCTGTCTCTCCTGCTAAAGCTTGAGATCCTCAAGATTGGAGACTTGTTTTCTTTGTATACCCAATGTCTAATTCATAGCTAATACATATTAGCTATTCTATAAATATTTTTAAAGAATCTAGTAAATATTATGACTAGAAATTGAGTAACTAACACAGTAAAATGAAGTAAATTGCTCATATTAGTGATTCCTATTTGTTTGTTTCCTCTCTTTAGTGGTGATGAGTTCCTGAACTTTCTTCTGAAATTAAATAAACAGTGTGGCCATTTAATAACAGCTGTACAGAATATCATTACTGAGTTGCCTGTAAATTCTCACAAGGTATTCTATAAAAGTTGTTAAGAAAAATATGAGTGCTGAAGAACATCCCAGATAAGTTAATGATAATTCTCTAAACAGTGATCTGGTAAAATTGTATCTTTCATCTACAAAATCACATAAAATGTAAATAAGTCAATATGTCTAATTATTACTCCTGTATATACTAATTAGTTGAAAAACTGTTCAAGGAAAGTGAGTCAGACCAAAAATTAAACTGATCTGTGTATTGAACTTAACATTTTTTCTTAAAGGGAATATAATTGTTTAAAATATAAAGTGACAGGAGACCCAAGTGAAAGTTGAAACAAAACAATGTGTTGAGTGTTATTAAAAACCATATCAATATAAGGTTTGTTAATGAAGGAAAAGTTAAATAGAGAAAGTGTAAGTGACCTGTAAAAGCAAACTTTTTTGTAGTTTTTCATGTGATTTGGTCTTAGCTATTTGTTTATAGTGAAAATTATTTGTTTTCCTCTGATTTTTATGTAAAACTAATATAGGAGTCTTATCATTCTTAAAACCTTTATGAATTTATTTGTTCACCATTAATTTTATTATTACTAAATATTAGTCTCCATAAAGTCATATATACATATATTTTATAAATGTATTCAAGAAACTGATGTGATTATATAAAATCACTAACTTCCTTTTGGTGTCAGAATTTATCCTGAAAAATGCTTTTCAGTTACATAATTTAATGGGTGACAATACTGTGTAATTTTTGTAGATACAAAGTTGTTAAAGGTCATTTCCCATTCTTTAAAATGTAACTTTTGAAAATATTCACAGATAGTACTAGAATGGGCCTCTCCCCGGAATTTTACTTCAGTTTGTGAAGAACTGGTTAATAATGTTGAAGATTTGAGTGAAGAGGTCTGCAAACTAAAAGACTTAATTCAGAAGGTATTTATTTAATATTTTAAAAGAGTTTGAAAATGATGTGCAAATAATACGTGAGACGATGAAGCAGTTCTGACAAGAGCAACTTAAGCTCCCACTAGACAAGTGGAAAAAAGAAGGAAGGAAGGAAGACATAAATATAAGAAACAAACTTTGTGGGTTATTATAGTAATGCAGACTAAAAGAACAAGATCTATTATTTTCATCTTTTAAATTAGCAAAGTAGAATGTTATCACCCTACCCATTATTGGTTATTCACCAAGCTGCTATTTTCATGTGAGACTGGTGTCACAACCCCTTTCAGAAACAGTTTGGCAAGATGTGCCAAGGACCATAAAAATATTTGTATCTATCAATAGTTTAATAATTCTAAAATTGTATGTGCCATATGTCACTATGCCAGGAGAGTGATTTAACCAATTATGGTATACCCATTTGTTATAATGATTTGCAGCCAAAAAAAAAATGAAAATCAAGTATCACCATGTTAAAAATGTAAAGATGTATTTTTTCTTACATATAAATATGCAGATGAAAAATTACAAAAATGACAGGTTTGTCAGTTCTGTTGAGGAGATAGATTTTTAGATGAAATATTCTATTTTCTAGACTTTCTTAAGGAGTATGGGCTTTTTTAGTGTTGTTTCTGTATTCATATAGAACTATATATCTGGATTTAAGGACAGATGATTTTCCCCCTTTTAAGAAAATTGGCTATAAAAAGATCTAAGTTGCTGAAATCAAGAACTCTGTTGAAGATAGGTAATAAAGGAAAACACTTTCATTTGACTCAAGAACTCACTTCTGAGTTCTCTTAGTCTATTTAATAAATATCTTTGGTATCTATAATCTTTTTGTGAAACAGCTGAAGTGAATGTCAGATTATTCATTAAATTTGTATAGGTTCAACCCATAAGTCATTTGATATTTTCATTAATATTTTATCCAAAAAAGTTAGTCTCAAAATCCACTTTATACGTGTTCCAGGTAATTTGTCTTCCTAGCTATTACCATGTGTTCAATTAAAGGAGTCTTTTTTAAAAGTGAGTAGAAAATTGTGAAGCAAATTTTACAAAATAATAAGGGAATAAATAAATTTTAAATGGGGCAAATGAGCAATAGGTCTCAAAATTTTTGTAGAAGATACCTCCTTTCTAGAGAAAGAGGCATCTTAGAAGTTGTATTATCTCCGAAATTTATTCATTCACAGGCATAAGAGTGCCTGCTGTATGTCAGGCAACTGTGCTACCCATTAGTCTCCTAACTACGCTCCCACTTTTGTGTTCCTTTAATCCATACCACTCCTCAAACAACCTTTCTCATATAAAAATCTAATTTTCTACTTTCTGAACTTGTTGACAACAGAGAATTATAACACCACTCATCTTCACTACCTTCATCATCTTGAACAAGTGAAGGAAAATGGTATTGATTTTACTTAGCATGATATTTTTCATGAAGATCCAGGGGAAATTTGGAAGGACTATGTAAAGATGCTTCCTGCAAAGCATCATCCTTTAATGTTTAGTATAGGAAATTCCCGAAGACGTCTTTTCCTCAGGATTGGTAATTATTTGGTTTCTCCAAGATGAACTAAAAATATTTGGGGAGGGGGAAGAAGACTGAGATGAAATTAGAGAGGACAGGTATTTCCTAAAGGAATGAAATTAAGAAACACTGCTTTAGGGGTGACTTTGACTCTAAAACATAAATAATTCAATCAGGTACCATTATATTTATTTTAATAATGTGTAACTATAAGGAGAAATCTTAGCTTTCTTTAGCTAAACATAAAGTCTTTTTTCTATGGCCTTCTCTACCTTGAATTTATACATTTCTATATAAGAAACAGCCTTGAAAATACATTTATTGGTTTATAATAATGGCAGATACAGTTCTTTGGTCAGGAAAGTCTTAATTTTTGAGCAAGCTATTACATTGGTTTTTCTGGATTAGTCTAAAGTAAAAATCACCATGAGATTTGATTTAGAGAACTGTGAAGGCTTCCAGATTTGGGAGCAGGCTATTATGCCTGTTAAGCTTATGATACTTCAGTTTACCAATAATAACTGAAGCAGATTTTTTAAAAATATGAGTTACCATAGATAAGTGTATGGAGGTAACAAAGAGCGAGGGTAGGAGAGGTCAAGGCTAGACTTTAACACCATATCACTCTCTTTCAAAGCAACACACTGACAGGCTCCTGTCAGAAAGGGTCATTCTAAGTAATTGGTTAATAAAAGGAATGGCTGTCTCAGGATTCAGTAAATGGAGCATCAGTGTCAAAAAGGAATCTGTTACTGAATGAAGCCATTTGGAAGTTAGGCCAAGAATACAGTATTAAGGAGACTGGCATTGAAGTCTGTTTTTTGCTCTAAATTTAAAATTAATTTTGCAAGCTTTTTAAATTAAATATTTACACTGTAGATTTTGGATGTAGTTATTCTTGCTAATGTTGAAAATATTTATGTCACCACTCTAGCCCAGTATGTTTCTAGTATATATCACTCTATAAATGTGCCTGATTCTTTTTATCTTTTGAAGATCTTTTGGCTTCTGCTCATTCTCCTCCTTCTGCTCCTCCCCCATCAACTATCTCTCTCTCCTTTCTCACTCTCATACACATACACACAACCCACACACATGGTTAGGGGGCCTTCTTTAGCAATAGAATACTGTAGGAGTATTTAGAAACTGACTGGGCCATGTGCTTTCATTGCTAAGAAGTCCTAAAAAAAACCACTTAAGTTTTTGTTAGTATTTATTCATACAATTATATTTAAATAAAGGACTAAACTTCTAGCAGTAGCATCAAATCTTCTAGTTTTTGTTAAATTTCATGTATTGTAGGTATACTATAAGAATGGGTCACTTTTTTGTAAGAAATCATTTAATATTTAAATACAGAGGGAAAATAGCAGTTGTCCTTTCTTGTAGGTAAAAATAGAAACATTCAAGGAACTATATCTCTTGATACAAAAACATGATTTTAAAATGTAATAGTCTATCAAAGCATTTATTTTTAATGTGAAACTAATTCACCATGATGGGATCCTAGGCAAAAAAGACTGTCTTTTAAGACATATGTGTTCACTTTAAATCTTCCATGGGAATCTTGCATTGGCTGCCTCTACATCAACTGAATTAACATGGATATTTTGTTTTTAAAAATCAAAGATATTTTTAGTGTACTGTACATTAACTCTTTTCGTTTTCTCATACTAAATATTAGCTGCAAAATGAGCGAGAAAATGATCCAACTCACATACCATTAATGGAAGAAGTATCAACATGGAATAGTAGAATTTTGAAGAGGACAGCTATTACAGTATGCGGATTTGGGTTTCTTCTTTTTCTTTGCAAGCTAACTTTCCAGAGAAAATAACCATAATATTTGTTTTGAATAATGTATGTATAATTCAAATTACCTATGAATGTTGCTTTTAACTATTTCTGGCACAGTATAACTACATTATTTGCTCATACTCCATAGGAGAAATGATGATAGCATAGAGCAAAAAGTTTCTTTAGAAAGTGGTTTGTCAGTTTGAGTTAAAAACATAATTTGTTATATTTTTAGGTTAATTTTGATCAAGTAGAAAATTATAAGTGATTCTTTGATTCTATGATTCTAAATCACATTCAAAATAAAAGTTTTATCTAATATTCTTTGACATTTAAAAGCAGTGTGTTTCTGACTCTTAATATAGAGAACAAACAGGTGGCTACCAGAGGGAAGGTGAGTGGGAGATGGGGGAAGGAGTTGATGGGGCTTAAAATAATTTAAAAAAGAACTGTTCCTTTGTCACAGTGAATGTTAAAGAATTTGTAAAGTGTTCATAAGTCAGTACCCTTTCTTTAGTCCTTATTTTTCCCTTCCATTATTATAAGGAATTTATTTAATTTTTTGGTTATGTAACAATAGTAAATTAATATTTTTGAAATTATTTCAGAGAATGCAAAGGAAAAGGATAAAATGTAAAAATTTCAAATTATGGATTACAAACCTCGGGAAAATATTTCAAATGTAAACTTAAAAAGAAAATTTAGACAATAGTATAGAAAGCATAAAGTACCTTAAAATTTTTTATGTAATGCAACTGTAGGAACTAAGATATGTACTATGTGTAACATTCTTTTTGTTTTGTTTTGTTTTAGATTTTATTTATTTATTTGACAGAGAGAGAGACAACACAAGCAGGGGGAGTGGGAGAGGGAGAAGCAGGCTTCCCACCATGCAGGGAGCCCAATGCAGGGCTCGATTCCAGGACCCTGGGATCATGACCTGACCTGAAGGCAGACACTCAACAACTGAGCCACACAGGTGCCCCTATGTGTAATATTCTTAAAGATGCTTTGAAAGTGAGTGGCATGTGGCAAATAATTTCTCATATCAATGTAAATAAGTAATACATTATTTTTTTTTCAAAATCATGATGATGATACTCAGATTTTAAAAGTGACAGAAAAAAAGGCCCAATTTCACAGGAATATAATAGTTAAATCTTGCTTGACTTACTACCATACTTAGAACAGATGCGGTTGATCTACAACTGTTGAAAGGTAAACCTCAAGCAAAAGGAAAAAACTGTAGAAAACAATAGTAGCATAAGGAACTGTTATTAGTGGTTATTTCTGCTCTTGCATGTACCAGAGGAGCAAAACTTGCATCATTCCTTCTCTGAGAATATACTCCACCATATATCACTGGAAGAAATTGGTATCTGACATTTTATCCTAAGTGCCATAGCAAGACTTTTTCTTCTGATATCCCTCAATTTAAATGGGCTCAAGACTAAGTAGACTGGGATAGAAGAGGTCCTTCTTTCAACACAGATTGTGTTTCACTCCTAGCACACTTAGGCAAACAGAAGATGTTTAATAAATGTTAGTTTTCTTAAAAACAAAACAAAATAAAATAGGCATACTACCTGATTATTTAATAGTAGTCTTTCACGACAGTTCATCTTAAAGATGATCTCATCTATTGGCTGAATAGGTCATGGTTTTTTTCCTCTAATCAAACCAAACTGTATGCATCTCTCAAATACTAGGATGAACTATGAAAATGCAAATTGGTAAAATATTTGCTTTCCAAAGAGATTACTATATTCCTTAAAGTAGTGATCTGCCACAATGTACTTCAAATGTAATTAGCTATTCAAGGGAAAGAAATACTGTAAAGTCCATTTTATCTGCATATCCTCAGTATGTTTTTACTTCCTTGACAAATACAGTATAATTCTCAGATTATAGATTAAAAACAAATAGGGAAGCGTTTGTTGTGATTAAATTGTTTCTTCAGGGGTGCCTGGGTGGCTCAGTCAGTTAAGTGTCTGTCTTAGGCTCAGATCATGATCCCATGATTGATTGAGCGAGTCCCACATAAGGCTCCCTGCTCAGTAGCGAGTCCTTCTCCCTCTGCCCCACCCCCTACTCATGCTTTCTCTTTCTCTCAAATAAATAAAATCTTTAAAAAAATTGTTTCTTCATGCATAAAATATCAACAGAATAAGATTTTCCTCATCATTTAAAAATTGGTAATTTTATCTAGAGTATAATAAGCCTCTTCCTACCCTGTCTGACTTGATTACAGTGCTTTACCATAGAGGGGTGTATCTTCTGGAATATTCATTCTTTTACAAGATCGTACAAATCATTTTTCTTCGCTTAAAACAAGTCCCACAGTGACCCTTCTAAAACCACACAGATAGAAATGTAAATCAAGTGTTAATGCTATGCAGTTGAAAGTAGAAAAACTTTTTTAATTAACAAGTATTTAATTTTTAATTAGTTGGGATCAAAAATGTTCCTATATCTTAGAATCAACTTTGGAACCCAAATAATCCATTTTAAGCACCTCTTTCAAAGAAAGATAAGCACGCATACTTGCCACACTCCTTAAGTGGGGTGCTTAGTGCCACCTGGCAACTGTATTCGATTTCCACAGTATGTTTACCAGCTTTTTCACTGGATAACTACTTTATGAATCTCTGTTCTCAAGTTCTAAGACCTCCTCCTCGTCTCACTCTTAAATGATGGCCTTGCTTCTGACTGCCCTCAGGAATAAAAGAACAACTTCCAAACTGGGTTTTCTTTAGTTAGGAGGTCAGCAGACTTCCTTGTAAAGGGCCAGATAGTCGATATTTTAGGCTTTCCAGGCCATATAGTCTATGTCACAACTTCTTAACGCAGCTATTGCAATGCAGAAGCAATACGTAAATGAATAGATGTGAGTGTGGTATGAGAAAATTTTATTTACAAAAACAGGTGGTTGCCCAGATTTAGCCCCCCAACCTGTAGTTTACCAACCTAGTCAAAAGTCACAGAGTCACAACTATGAGTTGTATTAATTTGTATGCATTCGACCGCTTCTGCCTTTTGATTGTTTAATCCACCCATATTCCTGTTATTATTGGTGTATTATTGGTATACTGGACAGAAATAGCTATCATTTTACTTTTGTTTTCTATATGACTTACGTAGAAAAACCTCTCTTAATGACTTTTTCACCATATTTTTGAGTTATTTTCTTCATGGTTGCTCTAGAATTTACCACATGTACATCTTTTTTTTTTTTTTTAAAGATTTTATTTATTTATTTAACAGAGAGAGAACACAAGCAGGGAGAGAGGCAGGCAGAGGCAGAGAGAGGAGCAGGCTCCCTGCGGAGCAAGGAGCCCGATGCGGGACTCGATCCCAAGACGCCAGGATCATGACCTAAGCCAAAGGCAGCTGCCCAACCAACTGACCCACCCAGGCGTCCCCCACATGTACATCTTAACATATAAGAATCTCTTGAGATTTCTAACTAACTTCCAGGGCGCTTTTTAACTGTCTCCTTTTCTGATTATTCTGATAGGCTGTCTGCCACATTTGGTATTACACCCAACCCTCAGGTTCCACTGATTACTGGTTGCTTGCTCACATGGCATGCCCTGGGGCGTGAAGTGCCCAGCAGTCCAGTAGAATTAAATTTGGACAGGGGTAGTTTTTGAAGTCAGATTTTGAGGTTTACCCCGACCAGGGGAGGGCCCTCCTTAGCTCTCTCTTTCCCTGGTTCTCTCTGTGAACTAGCTTGCCTACAGTTTAGCTTGTTGCTCCTGATTAAAAATACATATTGTATGGGGTACTGGGTATTATATGCAAACAATGAATCATGGAACACTACATCAAAAACTAATGAGGCACTGTGTGGTAAATAACATAATAAAATTTTAAAAAACAAAAAGATCTATTGTCTTTGAGGATGACCTTAGGCTTGATTTTCTCCACATTCTCTTTCAAATAAAGTCAGTTCCTTTGGGGAGAAGTCTCAGGCTCTCCTTACAGACAGATTCTCCCCCTGGGCAACATCTTCTAGCCACTCTCTGAGTGGTGGGTAGGGCAGTAGCCTCTGATCTTCTGGGTTAATTCTCACAACTCTGCCCGTAAGTGAGCTGGCATAAGAGAGATCAGGGCCCCAGCAATCTGGCCTGCAATTTCCGGGATCCACTCATTATCCTGTGGGGCTCAATGGAAGGAGAAAGCCCTTAACTCTATCAGCTACACACCAGAATTTAGCCACTTCAGCTCAGAGTTGGGGGAGCATAAGAAAGCTGGTGGCTTGTCCTTCAGATGAGATATGGTAACCCTTATTTGGTAGCTTAAGGGAGAGGCAGCCCATCTTCTTGGCCACATTGTCCCAGAGCGGAGCTTCTGCAAAGCTGAGCTGACTTGGGGCTGCAAGGGGCAGGTGGTAAGGGAGAGAATGGATCATGATTTAATATTCTTACTGAGTTTTAGTAGATTTTCTTGAGTAAATGTTTTTTGCATTGGTTCTGAGCCCTTAGGACTCTTTCCAGAGACTTTAAATACAGGTTGTATTTTTATAGCTTTCTCTAGCTTTGTTGGTTTCTCTGGGGAGTAATACCATGATGCTCCTCATACTTCCTTCCTGGCAGAGAAATTCCTTAACCAAAATTTCTAGGGTATCTTGCTATGTGCTTAGTATAGTGTTTGGCTCAGAAGAGTGTATAATATTTTTTTTTGAAGCCAGAAACATTACCTAAATACTTCTCACGTAGGCTTTACCTAGTCCTAGGTTAATATCATAGGATGCTGACAATTCTCAGAGCACCTAAAGGCTATTGGAAACAGAAGGGAAAGACCCATCTAGGCTTGACTAGGATATATTAAGGCTAGATAAATGGTGGGTAAAGTAAGGCTATGCTCTTCAATTTCCTATGGGAGGTATTTCAGCTAATACCTAATTTAAATTCATTGTATTTAGTAAATACAAAAAACAGGCTATTTAAAGTCTAAAAGGGTATCACTCAGAAATTAAGCCAGTTACAGTTTCAAGCACCAGAAGCAAAACTGATTTTTGGTTTCTTTTATGGGATGATTTTATAGTGAAACGTTTTTTTTTTTTTTTTCCTTAACGCTATGTGAAAGTTAATCTTTAAGAACACAGATAACCATGATGACTTCTGTTTGACTCCAAGTCACTCTGTCACTGCTTAATAAATAATTTGTAGCTCTGTGGGGGTGGAAATAGGGTGGGGATTTTCTTTCTGGCACATCCACTAGTGAGTAATACATTTATTTCAAGTGCCAATAAAAATGTTATACTGGACTTATGTGACACATTTGTTAGTTATTAGAGAAACCAATTCTAAGCCATTTGAGTAATGTTCTATTATAATTCTGTACCTGTAAGTTCAGACTATCTTATCAATATTCTAAGCAAAATGAACAGATTTTCAGTACTGCATTACAGTATTTTCTTTACCATTAAATAAAATAAAATAAGGACATTTTCAGGAGTGGCACCATCTCTGGACTTCTCTCAGTAAAATAATATTATCACCTTTTTCTTTTCAACTGATCTTTCATAATCGTTTCCATGAATTTTCTTCCTGGAATCTTTTGAACACTTTAAGCCCCTTTACTTTTTTTTCTTTTGAAATCCATGTCACTGTTACGTGCTACCTCTTCCCGCTTACCCCCTAACCTGCCCCTCACCTCTCCAATGCCCATGGGAGAGAAAGTAGCCTAGGTTCCAGCGCTGTTGTCATTAGTGTGTACATGCTTTGAGTCTTGATTTCCTCATCTGTAAAATAGATTATTTCTAAGACTGACTCAGAATAATGCCATCTTCAGAAATAGATCCAATTTGGGATTCTGAAAATAGAACAAAACCTTAGGGTCTTTACAAGAATCAGTGTTTACTAAGCAAATTGAACCTCTCATGAGTGGTTTTGCTTTTGATCTCACATTCAGAGATCTAATGTGTAAGAATTGATTTTAATTTTGGTTGCTGCCAATTTTATATTTTTGGCATAATTGCTAGTAATGATACTTCAACTCATTAAATGAGTACTGAGTGCTTAGTATGTGTAAGACACTATAGCCATATATTATATATTTTATATGACATCAGAAACCCTAAATACTTTATTATTAAGAGAGACAACAGGATTACTGTTATTTTAAGGATATAAATGTTAAAACTTTGTGAGACTGCATCATAAGAAAGGGTGTGGTCAAGTGGTTTCTTTCTTTATTCAAATTTCCACCCTTGAGAATATGGTTGAAAGACTGGCTTACCTTTCCTTGTGGGGTTAGGGCTCAACCTCAACCATGCCCTTCTACAAAACACAGTTACAAAAGGGAAATTGGCAAAATTCCCAATATGTGAAATCTTTTAGAAGAGATTTAGACCGAATATAAAGTAAATTTCTACTCATCATAGATTCAAGGCTCATTAGTGTTAAACCAATTTTGGGAGTTGCAGATGTACAATTTTTCCTGCCCCGCCCCCCAGTGTAAGGAACTAAAATGAGACCCCTAGAATCTTCAGTAGTAATACTGTAACTATCCAGTCAGGGGTACTACTATAATTAATTTTCATCTTAGTGGTAGTATTATAATATAGTCATGGTTAGCAATGGCCAACCAAGACTGGACTTAGAATGGAGAAATGAAAAATTAAAGCTATTATGAAAAGACCCTAAATCAACTTCTAAATAAAATAGGAATGGCCTCATAGCATGCAAAAACCTGCAAATTTTGTTCTTAGTAAGGTTTTGTTTCCTGAAATGGCTTCCGTGATGTGGCTCCTAGATGTCCCTTTAGGAGTAAAGGACTTTTACTCCTAGGAGTAAAGGAGTAAACTTTTACTCCCTTTAGGAGTAAAGGACTTACTACCCCAGTTGCTATCAGCCCAGGGAGCAGACAGGCCTCTTTGAACGTTTTCTCCAGTAAAGCAAGCTGCCTTCCCCAAAGCAACAGCTTCCCCAAGCTATTTCCAGGGATGGCTAATTAACCTAGGGGTTTAAAGGTCTCACCTACAGGGGACCTTGTTCCAACTCAAGATAACCCTAAAGGACCACCCTGCTTCAGAGCTCCTGGTGGGCCTGGCTGAGGCCTTCACTGAGACTGTGATCTGCCCACTCCTGCTTCCTCCCTTCCCTTGCACAGGTATTGCTCTCCAGAGCACTCCCTAAGAAATGTCCAGTATGCTAATCTCCACCTCAGTATCTGCTTCCTAAGGACCCCAACCGTCACCAGCAGTGCCTTGCATAAGTCATGAAATACATGACTATTATTAATTATTTTCTCTGAAACTTAGTTTCCTAATTTGAAAAACAAAGATTATCCTGAGCAAGGGTAGTTGTTAAGAGTGTTAAATGTAGTGACATAGAAGGGGTTGTAGAGTTTTATAATTAATGCAAATGTGGCCAGGCAGACCTGAATTCCAGTTTCAGCCCTGCCCCTTATTAGCTGTGCAGCTTTTAGAAAGCTAGCTAAGCCCTCCAAGTCTCTGCCTCTTCATCTACGACATGAACATAACAATAATAATTATACCGAAAAATTATCTTCAATTGGGCATTTACTGTATGCCAGTCATTTAGTTAATTTAACAAAACCTATTTTTTTAAAGATTTTTATTTATTTGAGAGAGAGAGAGTGAGAGAGAACATGAGAGGGGAGAAGGTCAGAGGGAGAGGTCAGAGGTCAGAGGTCAGAGGGAGAAGCTCCCCAGGGAGCCGAGAGTCCGATGTGGGACTTGATCCGGGGACTCCGAGATCATGACCTGAGCCGAAGGCAGTTGCTTAACCAACTGAGCCACCCAGGCGCCCCACAAAACCTATTTTTTAATAAAACTATTGAATTAAACCTATAAGGCTGTTACAAGGATTGGTGAATTAAGGCTTATAAAGGGTTTTCTACAATGTCTAGTATATGCCATACAATTAAGTAAATGGTAGCCAGTATAATTTCTGTTATTACTCATCTAAAGCATTTATTACAGTGCCTTACATACACAAAAATGATACTCTACATGAGAAAAAAAGATTTTTCTAATTGCCAGGACCATATTTTTGTTTGAGAGAAATATTTTGTATCATGTAATGATAAGTAAAAATAGTTAAATTGTCTAAACTGACATAGATGTATTCACAGTCCACAAGACAACAGTTAATAAGTCTTGCAGATGATAAATTATCTGATAAGACTCCAGTTATTTCCCCTTTCTCTTTTTAAGAGATTGTACCAAACTCAAATACAGAGGACTGCAAGCACCCACAAGTCAGAAGTAGAAACCATTTGTCTATAAAGCCAAGCTTATTAAACCTTCTTGAGATAGTAGAGAGACCTGGAGTTTGTATTCTTACTGTTCCATATAGATGAAGGCTGGATGGTGTAAGGAGATGTATGACTGACTCAGTTGTGGTCAGACTGTCTGTCAGCATGATCCCTACCCTAATACACTTTTACCTTCCCAAGTCACAGAGAACCTCATCTCCTCAAACATTTTACATGCCACAGGGGGTGCCAGAGTTTATCCACCTGAGCCATAAACATTTTCTCAGGTTTTTATTCATTAAATTCACCTGACTTGAAAAATATTTACTCATTTCATGTCTATTTGAAAACTAATACTAAAGATATGGAAAAATCCTAGTTAACTGAATTGGTAAAGAATCTGAAGTGATAGGATTTTAAGCACAGATATGGGGCTGCTACCAAATACCTAGAAGCCATAAAAGGGAGCCATCCACTAAGAACAACGAAAGAACCCTCCTTGTAAATATCCTAGAGTAGCTGCATCAGCTCTGGATAGTCTGACTCTTCAATGTGAGAAAAATAAGCTCATCTTTGATTAAATCACTGTGGCTGGGTTTTCTGTTAATGGTGCCAAAACTATTCCCAACTAATACAGGGTTACACGTATGTTGCCTCATTCTACAATTTGCTTCTTGCCTCAAAATTGTTTTCCAATGCATCCATGTTAAAAAGCAAAGATGTAATTAATTCCTTTGAACTACTGAATAATATTTCATCATATGTCCAACCCACATTTTACCAACCTGTCTCCCCACTGATACAATTTTGAGATATTTTGGATTTATTCTCAACACTGTGCTTGTGCGTGTGTCTTTATATATACGTGCCAAAAGTTTCTTTAGCTATATTTAGCAGTGGAATAGCTAGTTACAGCACAGTTATTTTCAACATCGTTAACTATTGATGTTGCAGGTATTTCTGTTTGCCCCTCCAGATCTTCTCTCACCCTAGACCACCCTGGGAAGCTGAATCTATGAACCACATCAAAGGACCTTTAAACTCTTGATTGGGTTTATCCAATGGAGAATCCCAGCAGAATATCTGAGGTAGAGCAAGGTTCATATATTTATTCACCTGGCTCTCCTTCCTGCAAGACTGCTATCTGTGACCTTCAACTGAAGGGGACTGCACCTCTACAAGATTCACTCCTTCTGGGTTCCAGGAACCTTCACTTCCTGTTCCTTCCAGTCTGAGGGTGGTAACAGCTCCTCTGCCTACACCTTCAAAAACAGTCTCTTTGTAAATCAAACCTCCTTCTTTCCAGGTGATAACCTTACTACATCACTCCTACACTGCTCTTCAAGGAGCTTATATTAATTTACAGATCTACAGCAGTGAATGAGTATCCATTACTTACCCCACAGCCATATCAACACTTAATATTAACTGACTTACACTTCTTCCTATATGATGGATTCAATAAAGTTGATTGTTTCTGTTTTATCTTGTACTTTTTTTATTACTAGTGATGGACTTAAACCTTTACAGAATATTCTATCTAAATTCAGCAGAATACTAATGGAATATTCTCCAGGATAGATCATGTTAGTCCACAAAACAAGTCTTCATAAATTTAAGAAGACTGAAATCATATCAAGCATTTTTCCAACCATAAATGGTATAAAAGTAAAAATCAATTACTATAAGAAAACTGGAAAATCCACAAATACATGGCTATTAAACATCAGCCTATTGAACAAATGATAGGTTAGAGAAGAAATCAAAAGAGAAATCAGAAAACAAAAAATATCTTGAGACAGATAACAATGGAAATACAACATACCAAAACTTATCGGGTGCAGCAAAAGCAACTGAAGAGAAGTTCACAGTGATAATGCCTACATTAAGAAACAAGAAATTGAAAAAAAAAAAAAAGAAACAAATTTTATATGTCAAGGAACTAGAAAAAGAAGAACAAAGCCCAAAGTTAGTGAAAGGAAGAAAATAACAGATAAAGAAATAAAAGTAATAGAAACTAAAAAGACAGTAGAAAAGATCAATGAAACTAAGAGCTGGTTCTTTGAAAAAGATAAACAAAATTGAGCAAACTTTAGACTCACCAAGAAAAAAAAGAGAACTCAGAATTAGAAATGAAAGAGGAGATGTTATAACTGATACCACAGAGATACAAAGATCATGCAAGTCCCATGAATAATTATGTACCAACAAATTAAGAAACTTAGAAGAAATAAATGAATTCCTAGAAACATATACTAAAACTGAATCATGAAGAGAAAACCTGATCAGACCTACTACTGGGTAGGAGACTGAATCAGTAGTCAAAAACTTCCCAACAAACAAAAGTTGGGACCATATCGATTCACCAGGGAATTCTAGCAAACATTTAAAGATTAACTAATATCAATCCTACTCAAATTCTTTCAAAAAATAGAAGAGGAGGGAACACTTCTAAGCTTATAAGGCCAGAATTACCCTGATACCAAAACTGGAAAAGGTCACTACAAGACAAGAAATTACAGGCCAATATCCCTGATAAACAAAGGTGTAAAAATCCTCAACAAAATATTAGCTAACCGAATATAATAATACATTAAAAGGATCTCACACGATGATCAACTGGGATTTATTTCAGGATGCAAGGATATTTCAACATGCACAAATCAATGTGATACATCATTTTAACAAAATGAAGAATTAAAAAAATCATATAATTATCTCAATAGAAAAAGCACTTGACAAAATTCAACATCCATTTCTGATTAAAAATTCTCAACAAAGGGTATAGAGAAAATGTACCTCAACACAATAAAGACCATATATGACAAACCCACAGTAGCAATGTATTCAATAGTGAAAAAATGAAAGGTTTTCTTCTAAGACCAGGAATAAGACAAAAATGCCCACTCTTGCCACTTTTATTCCACATAGTACTGGAAGTCCTAGGTGGAGCAATTAGGCAAGGAGAAAAAAAGTCATCCAAATCAGAAAGAAAGAAGTATAATTGTCTCTTTTTGCAGCTGACTTGATTTTACATATAGAATACCCTACAGACTCCACCAAAAAACTGTTAGAATAAATTAATTCAGTAAAATTTCAGGATATAAAATCAATATATAAAAGTCAGTAACACTTCTATACACTAGTAATGAACTACCAGGAGGAGGATTACAAAAACAATCACATTTACAATTGCATCAAAAAGAATAAAATACCCAGGAACAAATTTAACCAAGGAGGTTAAAAATATGTACACCAAAAACTAAGATAATGATGAAAGAAATTGAAGAGGGCATAGTAAATAAGCTATTTCATGCTCATGGATTAGAAGAATTAACACTGTTAAAATGTCTGTACAAACTAAAACAATCTACAGATTCAGTGCAATCCCTATCAAAATTCTAATGGCATTTTCACAAAAAAGAACAATCCTAAAATTTGTATGGAACCACAAAGACTTTAAGTAGCCAAAACAATCTTGAGAAAGAACAAAGCTGGAGGGATCACATTTACTGATTTCAAACTATATAACAAAGCTATAGTAACCAAAACAATGATTTTGGCATAAAAACAGGCACATAGACCAATGGAACAAAATATAGGACCCAGAAATAAACCTTCACATATCTGGTCAATTAATTTACAACACAAGAGACTGGGATATACAAAGGAGGAAAGGATGGTCTCTTCAATCAGTGGTATTGGAAAACCTGGACAGCCACATACAAAAGAATGAAATTGAACTACTATCTTGTAGTTTTCACAAAAATGAACTCAAAATGGATTAAAGACTTGAACGTAAGACCTGAAACCATAAAACTAGAAGAAAACATGGGTGGTAAACTCTTGGTGATGATTTTCTGGATTTGACAACAAAAGCGAAGACAACAAAAACAAAATAAATAAGCAAGACTACATCAAACTAAAAAGGTTTGTACAGCAAAGGAAACTGTCAACAAAGTGAAAAGACAACTTATGGAATGAGAGAAAAATATCTGCACGTGACTTATCTCATAAGGGATTAATATTCAAAATATGTAAAGAACTTATGCAACTCAGTAGGAAAAAAAATCCAATTAACAAATGAGAAAAGTATACCTTAATAGACATTATTCCAAAGAAGACATACAGATGGCCAACAGGTACAGGAAATGTGCTCGACATCACTAATCAGGGAAATGCTAATCAAAACCACAGTGAGATATTACCTTACACTTATTATAATAGCATTATCAAAAAAAAAAGACAAGAAATAAGTGTTGATGAACATGTGAAGAAACGGTACCCTTGCACACTATTTGTGTGAATGTAAACTGGTACAGCCACTATGGAAAATAGTGTGGATGTCCCTCAAAAAATAAAATTGGAACTACCATATGATCCAGCAATTTCACTTCTAGGCATTTATCCGAAGGAAATTAAATCACTATCTCAAAAAGATATCTGCACTCCCATGTTCATTGCAGCATTATTCACAATGCCCAAGACATGAAAACAACCTAAGTGTCCATTAAGAGATAAAGAAAGTGTGTTTGTGTGTGTGTGTGTGTGTGTGTGTGTGTGTGAATATTATTCAGCCATTAAAAATAAGGAAATCTAGTCTTTAGCAACAACATAGATGGACCTTGAGATTGTTATGCTAAGTGAAATAAGTCAAAGAAAATACTGTATCACCATGTATATGTGGAGTTTAAATTTTTTTTTAAATGACTGAGATACAGCAAACAGACTGGTGGTTGCCAGTGATGGGTTGAGGAGCAGATAAAATGGGTGAAGGCGGTCAAAAGGTACAAACTTCTAGTTACGAGATAAATCAGTCCTAGGGATGTAGCATACAGCATGGAGACTATAGGAACTACATTATATTGTATATTTGAAAGCTGTTATACAGTAAAGCTTAAATGTTCTCATCACAAGAAAAAAATAATTTTAACTACATGTGGTGGTGGACATTAACTAAATTTATTGTAGTCATTTTGCAATATATATATATATATATAAATCATTAAATTGTACACTTAAAATTCGTTATATGTTCATTCTATTTCAATTTTTAAAAGCTGACATTTAGATGGAATATTAGCCATCAAAAAGAATGAAATCCTGCCGTTTGAAACAACATGAAAGAAGTCAGAAAAAGACAAATACCATATGATTTCCTCATCCATGGAATTTAAGAAATAAAAGAAAGAAAAGACAAAAAAAAGAAAAGAAAAAACACGAATATGGAGAACAAACTGGTAGTCGCCAGAAGGGAGGTAGATGGGGGTGGGTGAAATAGGTGAAGGAAATTAAGAGTACATATTGTGATGAGCACTGAGTAGCATACAGAATTGTTGAATCATTATATTGAACACCTGGAACTAATAAAACACTGTATGTTAATTATACTTGAATTTATAAAAAAATAGATAACATTTTTTAAAAAGCAGTAAATTGAGGGGCAGGCAGTTTGTTATGTAGCAATAGATCACTTGAAAAGTTATTCATTTTATTATTTCTTTATTGGTTAACCTAGATACTACAATATTTATTCCTGACTTAGAATATGTATTAAACATGGTTTTATAATCATGCATTTTTATTCAGTTCATGTATTTTCTAATATCTTTTTTTAAAGATTTTATTTATTTATTTATTTGACAGAGGGGAGAGAGATCACAAGTAGGCAGAGAGGCAGGCAGAGAGAGAGGGGGAAGCAGGCTCCCCACTGAGCAGAGACCCCGATGCGGGGCTTGATCCCAGGACCCTGGGATCATGACCTGAGCGGAAGGCAGAGGCTTTAACCCACTGAGCCACCCAGGCACCCCTTCCTAATATCTTTTGAGACTTCTTTGACCCATAGAATATTTAGATGTATGTTGCTTAATTACCAAAAGTTCAGAGATTTTCTTGATTTCTTTCCCTCACTGATTTACCATTTCATTCCATTTCAATCAGGGAACATATTTTACATAATTTCACTTCTTTTAATTTGTTAATGCTTATTACCTAGCATATTTCCTATCCTAGTGAATGATTCATGTTCACTTGATAAGAATGTATATCCTGCTGTTGAAGAGTGACAGTCTATAAATAACTAAATTCAGTTGGTTGATGGTGTTATTGAGTTCTATATCTTGCGAATTTTCTGTCTGCTCATTCTGCCAACTACTGAGAGAGGAATGTTGATATCAACTATGATTGTTAATTTGTCTGCTTTTTCTTTTGGTTTGGTCAATTTTTGCTTTACTAGTTTTATAAGCCTACTGTTTGGTGCATAAACATTGAGGACTGTATTTCTTCTTGGTAAACTGACCCTTTTATAATTATGTTATATCCCTCATTATCCCAGGTAAATGTTTTTGCTCAGATACCTACTTTGATATTGACATAGCTACTGCCTCTTTCTTTTAGTGTTTACAAGATGTATCTTCTAGCCTTCTCTTTTTTATCTACTTGTTATTATTATATTTGAAGTGAGTTTCTTATTGAGAGCAAAATGCTATCTATAAGAAAATAGTTGAGTTTTGTGTTTTTGTTTATTCAATCTTTATTTTTAAATTTTTGTGTTAGGACCACATATATTTTATATAATTACTGGTATGTCTTGATTTGTAGCTATCACTTAATTATTTGTCTCCTAGTTTTGTTTTTTATTGTTCTGGTCTGCTTTCTTACCTTCTTTTGGATTATTTGAACATTTTCATTTTTTGTGTTCTTTGCTATATGTCTGATACTCACTGTTAGTGGGATTATATTATATATGTGTAACCTTTTACAGTTGAGTCTAAAACATTTTACAACTTCAGTTGGAATGTAGAAAGTTATCACCATATGAAGTACCTTTACTCTCACTTGATACTGTAGTTTCTTATGTATTACATCTATACACAATGAAAACACTATGAGACTTTTCCCTTTTTTTGCCTTCAATCATCAAACATATTTTAAATACCTGGAAAGTAGAAGTTTAAAATATTTACCCAGCTATTTACCATTTCTCTTGCCTTTCCTTCATTATAGGTTTTTCAAGTTTCCTTCTTATATCATTTCCCTTTTGTCTCAAGAAATTCTCTTAGCATTTATTTTAAACAGGTCTGCTGAGAGTAAATTCCTCATCTTCTTTCATCTCAGAGTCTTTATTTCACTTTCATTAATGAAGGATATTTTCATTGTATATAGAATTCTGGGCTGAGGGTTCTTTTCTTCAGAGCTTTAAAAAATATTATTTAGGGCACCTGGGTGGCTTAGTGGGTTAAGCATCAGACTCTTTATTTCACCTCAGGTCATGATCTCAGGATCCTAAGATTCAGCCCTGAGTGGGGCTTCCCACTCAGCTTGGGATTCTCTCTCTCCCTCTACCCCACCCCCCAGTTGGTACATGCACACCCGTGTTCTCTCTCTCCTAAATAAATAAAATCTTTAAAAAAATAAAAATAAAATATTGTTTAATTTCCTTCTGCTTTCATAATTTCTGATGAGAAATCTTAGTCATTTAAATCACTTCCCTTTGTTTTTCATAAGTAATGCATCAGCTGTTTCTGTCAGCTTATAAGATTTTATCTTTGCCCTTAGCTTTCAGCAGTTTTATTCTGATGTGTCTTGACATGGATCTCTTTGAGTTTATCCTGTTTGGGATCTGCTGAGCTTTTAGAATCTCTAGATTTGAAAAAATTTAGGAAGTTTTTAGCCATTATTTTTGCAAATATTTTTGTTGCGATGGGATGTTTCTCATCTCCTTCTAGGATTCCATGACATATTACACCTTGTAGAATTGTTCCACAGATCCCTGAGGCTTTGTTCATTTCCTTTCAGTCTCTGTTTTTAGGGCTGGATATTTCTACTGATCTGTCTTCATGTTGACTCACACTTTCATCTCCATTTTGCTCTTGGTCTTGGCTAGTGAGATAAATACTTCAATATATCACTGTAAAAGACAATGCACATTTTTGGTTTTAAAACTTCTGTGTTGTTACTCTTTCTGTTTTCTGTTTCTTTGCTGGTATTTTCTATTATCCATTTGTTTCAGAAGTATTCATCCTGGGGTGCCTGGGTGGCTCAGTTGATTAAGTGTCTGCCTTCAGCTCAAGTAATGATCTCGGGGTCCTGGGATCGAGCCCCATGCCCAGGCTCCCTGTTCAGTGGGGAGTCTGCCTATGCCCCTCTCTCTGTTCATGCTCTCTCTCTCTCTCAAATAAATAAATAAAATCTTCTTTTAAAAAAGTATTCATCTTTATTTCTTGGAACATTTTCATAATAAATGCTTTAAAGTCTTTGATAATTTCAACACCTGTGTCATTTAGGAATTAGTGTCTGTAGATTATCTTCTCCTATATGCTTTGGATTTTTCTTGGTTCTTTGTATCCCAAGTAATTTTTATTGTATCCTGGACATTTTGAATAGATCGTTAGAAGACTCCGGGTCTAGATTAAGTCCTAAGTTGCTGATAGTCTTGTTTTAGCATACAATCAACCCAGCTGGGTTCAAGCTAAAATTTTGACCATCTTTCTGTGGCTTCATGTTCTGAAGTTATTTCAATTTTCAAAGCCTTTGCAATGATATCCATGCCTGTCTCACATATGTAAAACACAGTGGTTATGTCTGGGACCTGGGAGGTGGTCTGTCTCATAGTTCTGTTCTCAGAGTCTTTGGTATGATATTTAGAGTCAGATCTACATGTGTACAGCTTGGAAATGGGCACATGAGTTCACATACAATGTTAGGGGGTCTCTTTTCCAATTCCTCATTCTCTCTGACTTCCCCGATATTTTCTGGTTCTCAAGGACTCCCCTTCTTGGTTTAATGGTCAGACACTGGCTTTAGTTATCTCACTCCACCATCTACTTTTGTAACTATCCCCATTTCTGGAGCCACACAATAGAAGAGAAAGGAAAAGAAGAAAAAAAAGGCAGTGGAATTTTGTCCTGCTTTCTTGAGACCACAGTTCCCCTTTTTGGAGGGGAATTTTCCCATCTGTCAGAGTTTTAGGCACATGTGGGCTCTCACTGTTGCTACTGTCGCTATTGCCAACACCAAAATAGGACTTTTTAGGAGACCTAGGTGTAAGAGATATGGGTTGGAGGAATAGCACTGAGGGGATTTCTCCCACTCTGGTATATTAGGAGTCTCTTTTAGGCTCCTTGAATCAAAACCAGAGGGTTTCTCTGGATACTTCTCCTATAGGTCCCTCTATTCATAGAAGGTACCTACTTCAAGGGTTTAGCTACCTTGGGTCCAGGTTGCAGGATACCAGAGGAGGTACAATATAAGAAACTCGTCATGACTTATTAGTACTTAAAATTTCCATTTTCTTGGGGCACCTGGGTGGCTCAGTGGTTTAAACGCTCTGCCTTCGGCTCAAGTCATGATCTCAGGGTCCTGGGATCGAGCCCTGCATCGGGCCCTCTGCTCAGCAGGAAGCCTGCTTCCCTCTCTCTCTGCCTGCCTCACTGCCTACTTGTGATCTCTCTCTCTCTCCCTCTCTGTCAAGTAAATAAATAAAATCGTTAAAAAAAATTTCCATTTTCTTCAATCCACTTACTACCATTTCCTTTTCATAGTCTTCAAATATCTTCTTTATGCATTCTTTCCATGTTGTAGCTCTGTATTCAGTACGAGAGACAAGGTATTTCTTACTCCATCTAATCTGGAATCAGAGTACCCTCCTGCTTTTTGTCCTAGTGACGTCATACATTTTCCTTCTACATGTTTTAAACCTCCCAAGATATTATTATCACTTAATAATGGTCTTAACGTTAATATCGTTTTATTTCTTCCCACAAATTTACCCTCCCCGGTGTTCATTCTTTCCTGCAATTCCATAGTACTATCTGGTATAATTTTCCTTCAGCCTAACAAACTATCTTAATATTTATTTTCTTAGCTTTTTTTTTGAAAGCATCTTTGTTTTGTTCATTTTTGAAGGATCTTTACAATGATTACAGAATTCCTGCTTAGCAGTCCCACCCACTACCC
This sequence comes from Nasua narica, assembly GCA_028533885.1. NCBI lineage: Eukaryota > Metazoa > Chordata > Mammalia > Carnivora > Procyonidae > Nasua > Nasua narica. Next base: position 64,251,904 of record CM052806.1, on the reverse strand, counting down.
TTCTTTTTTTGTTTTTTAAAGATGTCATTCTACTGTCTTCGGATTTCAACAGTTTCCACTGAAAACTCAGCTCTAGCTTACGGTTTCTCCCACAAAGCTACTGAGCCTGTCTCTTTATGCAGCTTTAATATTTTCTCCTTGTCTTTATCAGCAGTTTAAGTGTGATGTGCCTAAGAATGGTTTTCTCTGTGTTTGTTCTGCTTCAAGTTTGTAGATTTCTTAAATATGTAGATTTCTTTCTTTCATCATTTTCGAAAATTCTCAGAAATATTTCTTTAGTCCCATTCTCTTTCTCCTCTAGACACTTTCACTCAATCTCTTATTTTCCTTTCTATAGTTTTAATCCTTTTAATTCTCTCTGTGCATTATGTGGGTACTTCTCATTGGCCTCTCTTCTTGCTTATTAGTCTACTGTTCTGGTGATTCCAGATAGTTCCTCAAACCATTTATCTAGTTCTTAATTTCAATCACTGCTGTCCTTCCCTCTCCCTCACTTCTAGGATTCTTATTTAAGTCTTCTGTATGAGTTCCAGTTCTCTGTTAAAATTGTCTTTACTTTTAAAATTTTAAAAGTTATTTTGGTAACTCAGATCAAAACTCTAAATTACTTTTGGCTCTCTTTTCTGTTGATTTGCTTGCTGGGTTTTGTTTTGTTTTATGTTTTAGGTGCTGGATATAATGATGAAAATTTATAGAGACCCTGAATGATATTATGGTCTTTTCAGGGAGAGCTGAGTTTTCTTATGATTCACTTTGATCCTGTCAAGAGTTGGCCTTAGACTTTATTGGGGTTGCTTTGTTTCCATTTTGCCTGTACTCATGGAGTGTAGTCCTTATTCCCAAGGTAAGAGGAAGAAGAAGAAATAAAGAACAGCTCTTTTTTCAATTTTGAAGGTTATTTTCACCTATTATAGAATTCTGTGGGGACCATTTTTTTCTTTAAACATATTTTAAAAGTTACTTTATTGTCTCCTGGCTTCCATTATTGCTAATGGAAAGTTAGCTGTAATTCATATTCTTCTTCACCTGTATTTAATGTATTTCTTCCCTTTGGCTGCTTTAGAGATTTTTCTCATCTTTGGTTTTAAACAATTTGATTATAACGTATGAAGATGTGATATGCTTTATATTTATCTTGGGGTTTTCTGACCCTCTTGGGTCTACAAATGAATGTGTTCTCTCATATTGGACAAATATGGTACAGTATTTTTTCATTTACATCTATGTAATCTCACATTTTCTCTCTCCTTTCCTTTTGGAATTCCACTTGCACATATATTAGACTACTTGGCATTGTACCACAGATATCTGAGGTTACATTTCTTTAATTTTCAGTATCTTTTCTCTCTGTTCTTCAGATTATATAACTTCTATCTTTATCATCCTTTTCTGCTTCCAACCCCACTCCATTGTTACACCCATTCAGTGAATTTTTCAATTCAGACATTATACTTTCTGGTCCTAGATTTTCATTTGTTTCTTATAGCTTTCATTTCTCTACTGAGATTCTCCATCTATTTGTTCATTGTTATATTTTCCCTTAAACACTTGAACAAAATTATAAATTATTTTTAAAAAATTTCCCACCATTTCCAACAACTGGGCCATCTCAGAGTCAGTTTCTTTTGACTGCTTTTTCTTGAGTCTGAGTCACATTTTTTTGGTTTTTCACTTACCTATTAATTTTTGTTATTGTATGTTCAACATTGTAAATTACACAATATGGTCTTCCTTAAATGGATGTTGGATTATGTTGTCTTCCTTTAATGAGTGTTGGTTTTATTCTTGTTAGTTTCTCTTGGCCTGTTTGGTTTATTTTTATTCTTTGAGTATGTGATATGGAGAGACAAAATTTTGAAATTTTGACCTAAAACATGCTGTTTACACTGAGGTGTACCGCTTACTTTAAAGGGATGGCCTTTCTAACATCTAAAGTGAATGCTTCAAGTGCTTCATGAGGTCTCTCTGCCCCCACTGAGATAGAATTCTGTCTCTTAACACTGCATGATATGGAGCAGGCAATCCCTACTAGGCCATGCAGAGTCCTATCATGTCCATATTCATCTCGGCTCTTGGCCAAGGAACCATGGTGAATTCCCATGTAGACTTCTAGGACCCCCCCATTTCACAGCTACTTACTTACTTTTACCTTGCCAATTTCAGCTGCTTCAATAGCCCAAGACTTCGAGTTCTCCATAAATGAGACTACTCTGTTTGGATTCCACTTTCTTGCACCCCGGGGTGTGGGGTGGGAGGTGCATTTCAGTAGAAAAATCGGGAGCATTATGGGATAGTCATGGAGCATACCTCAGGTATTTCCCTTCTCTCAAAGATCACAGCTGTGTGCTACCTATCAGGCAATGCCTGAAAAGATGTGTCAGATTAGAGGTTTTTTTCCAGTAGGAGAACAAGTCAGGTACCTATTACTCTCTCATGGCTAGAAGCAAGTCTTTGGTGCACACTTAAATGCACACTGAGATTTAAGTCACTGATACTTTTAACTATTTGTAAGAGGAATTTTTGATGAAGAATAGGTAAGAGTACACTTAATAAAATTTTAGTAGTGACTAAAATGGAAAGAGGCAATGTTTTTAAGGGCATTGAAAACAAACTTAAAATTTCAAAATGAACCTATGTTATGTACATGATACTCTTAGTTGGATAAACTGAGCAAGTAAAAAAATCATAATGATATATATTCTATGTTGTTATTTGATATATAACCTATATTGTAATATATATGATACTCTTTGATTTAGAAAATAAAAAGATATTTTTTTTCTTTCCTACTTTGACCCATCCTGTTAATACAAAATGTTCTCACTTAAGGTCACTGAATCTAAGTTGGAGATACTAGACCTTTGAATCATTGGTTAGTGAGTAGCTAAATTAGGAGTCACTGCCTTAGGCAGAAGCCAGTTCAGACTGCAACACAAATGACTATTTGGTTGAAGAAGTAACTCTCCATTTTTAAAGGGTGGAGATGGTTTAGTAGTAAATTAGTTCTCTCTCTGCCCTGGGAGATTAGACAAACAATGGATCTAACTAAGAAAATAGACTGACTCATTTGGCTATGATGCTATACTGAAGTTATAAGCAAACTAACATTAATCTCCAGAAAGAGAATCAGGTTCTATATATTGTAAATGAGTTTTACAATCCATTCTGAGATTTTTCACTGAGCTAAAAAAAAAAAAAATCAGACATCTATACATCTAATGGCACTCTGAACCCTGCCTTTCCTTACCTCATCATCTGCTATAGCATAGCTGAAGTCATATGTCATTTACTTCGTTATTTAGTAACTCTTCTTTAGGGTGGTAGTTTTTATTGCAAGAGAAGTGAGGATTGTAATAACTTTCTTTCTCCAGATTTTCCTGAGCATTTTCCAACTTCTTCTAGTAGTGAACACACTATCTTCAAATTGAAGGGTCCGACTGAAGAGCAGGTACAGATGAGAAAGGAGGAAAGTCAGACCTGTTAGCAGCAAGAGAAGCTGTACAAGGCTCACATAATGGGTCATAAGTGAATAGGGAGAATAAAGGGAAATGTAATCACAGATCTGGAAGAGACGAGTCATCTGGTCCAGACTGCCTCTAGACAAGGTCAGGAAGGGGTGTTTGGGTGGACCTACTTTCACATCTGGATTCAGCTTCTCTTGAACTTTTCAGCTTTTTGCCTTTTATCAAGGCTGATTTCTTCTCTGCAAGTCACGTGGTACTTCTGCCCCAGAATGAAGTCCTTTGGAGTGGATTTAATTAGCTTTGGGGATGGTCCGTTCTTTTTCCAGAAGGTCTGTTTCGGGTTTAGGTCATTCCATTGGCCTCACCAACAACTGAAGGGCAGATGTCCTGGCCACTCAATAATTCCCTGGGTGGAGAGGAAGGGCCTCTAAGCTGATGGTCACACTCGTTCTATTTCTAATTCCCCTTAGTTGTGAAGATAGGAGGTGCTCAGGTGGGTGGAACTTGGAGTGGGGGAGGTTTTTTAGGTAGTTTCAGGTCTCATAGTCCACAAGAGAGCCATCCAGCTGCTTACCTTTCCCAACACACACATACATACCCCTACATTATTTGCTGGGAGAAGTGAAATTTTGGCGACTTAGGGTTCCTCTGGGGCCACTCATTTCTTCCACATGTCCCAATTGTCTGGATTTACTGTATGAACTGGACAAAGTAGAGTGGAAGTAGACTGTAGCTTATTCTTCCTATCTTTCATCCAGGAAAGAGGTTTATGAGCAAAAGCAAAGAGGTAAATGAGATTCTTTCTTGCTGTTTAGTGCCTATCACATCACTCGCCCTGCCTCACACGCCGCCACCAGCGTGTGCACACACTGGGAGCAGAAACGCAACCCCCACCCACTCCTGCCCCAAGCCCTCCCCAGCCCTCCCTCACGACCGGCTCAGACCGACCAGAACTTCCCTTGGGTCGCGGCCCAGCGATATGGAGCGGCCCTGGCGCAGAGCCCTGCTCTTCCCGAGTCGTGGGTGGCGCGGTGCTTGTTTCCCTCCCCTCCCTTTCCGGACCCAAACAGGGATGTATCTGGGTCAGCCTGGGAGGGGCTGGACCTGCCAGGGATCGGCGGGGGGGATGGGGGTGGCGATGACAGCATCTTTCAGGTTTTTGGCGTTTCTGAGCTTGGCCCCGTCCAGCCTCTCACCGCGCTCGCGCCCAGCAAGGGCTGATGCTCCGGCTAGTCCAGGCCCTGGGAGTGGGTGGGGGGAGAGCCTGTCCTTTCTATCTGGACAGCCACCCTCTTCACCCTCAACACACACACACATTCCCCAAGGCACGCTCCCCGGGCGGGCGGCGCGTCCCTCCACCCCAGGAAAAGAGCAATGGAACAGTTCACGGCCGCCACGAGTTCCTGGTCTCCCTTCCTTTCCGGTGATAAACGGCGGGGCTACACGCCAGTTGCTGCTTAAGATGCTCCACCCGTGAGCCTGAGCCTCTCTTGGCTCTGTGCGGGGGCCCAGATCCAGGACCCAGGGTCCTTTTACCCCCTCAAGGCGCAAAGGCGTGACTCGTGTTGGAGCACAGACCCCCGGCAGCTCCCCCACTGCCTCGGTTCCTTCCTGTGTGATCTTTTGCGCTCCACAGCGCCAGGGAGGAGCGGAGTGTGCGTAAAAACCGCATCTTCCCCAGACACTTTGGCTGAGGGTGCCTGGGTGAGGTCCGGAGGGTCATGGACTCCCGGCTCCCCACCCTGCGAGCTCTGTATATAACCCCAGCTCCGGGGAATCAAGGCCACAGGTCTTCATTTCCCTGAGGCCTGGCCCCTCCCTCCCCAACCTTGCCCGGCTTCGCCTCGGCAGCCCCAAATCTCCACTCGCTCTTCCTCTTGGCTTTGGGAGAGACGCGGAGCAATGAGTTGAAAATCATCCCTGGATTCTTGCATGCTGTACACAGTAACCTCCTCATCCTCCCCTTCATTTTCCCACACCGCACGCTCAGAGACTTCTGTCTGCCGGAGGGTAGCCTCGTAGCCTCGTCTTTCCGCCACACCGGTCCTGTGGCAGGAGCCCCACTGATGCTCTCTGACCCGGAGCTTCCCGAAAGGTGCCTGTCTCCGCGGGGGCTCGAGGCCACGCGGAGGTGTTCCTCCGTCCCCGCCTCACCTCACCTCCAGACATCTCTTGCCATCATTTCATCCACCCTTGTATAAAACCCGCGCCCCCGCCCCACCCGGCGCCGCACCCCCTCCCTCGGCTGCTCCCGGCGAGGAGCTGCACGGACAGGGGCGCGCAGGAGGCTCGCAGAGCTCTCGAGCTGCCCGCGCTCGCCGCGCCTGGGGAATTGGGCTGTGGGCGAGGCGGCCAGGGCTGGCCTTTATCGCTCGCCCCGCTGGTGGTTTGAAACTTTATCAGCGAGTCTCGCCACTCGCCGCAGACGCGAGCGGGGGGCGGGGGCGCGGCGAGGCGCCGGCGGCCGTGACGAGGCGCTCCCGGCGCTGAGCGCTTCTGCTCAGGGCACGCATGGCGCCCGCACACGGAGTCTGACCTGATGCGGACGCAAGGGGGTTAATATGAACGCCCCTCTCGGTGGAATCTGGCTCTGGCTCCCTCTGCTCTTGACCTGGCTCACCCCTGAGGTCAGCTCTTCATGGTGGTAAGTCCACGCGCACGGGTGCAGGGGGATTGGGGAGATGGGAGTGGGGAACGCACTAGCCACACAGACCTTTCCCGGGGGCGCTTCTCCGCGGCCACCGCCATCGAAATTCCTGTCGGAACTCTCCTGCTGTCCTCTCCTACCGCCTCAGCCTCAGCCCCTTTGCTTTTCCACAGAAGACCATTCCAGCTTTGACAACTCCAAAAAAAAAAACCCAGTCTCTCTCGAATGAGAGCTCGGATGTTTGGTTGATTTGGATCCAGACGAGCGACAGCAAAATCAGCCAATTTCTTATCCCGTTAAGAGACACGCTAGCCGGGTCCCTAGCTCTGTAGCACAGGCGTGTGTGTGTGTGTGTGTGTGTGTGTGTGTGTGCGCGCGCGCGTGTATGAAAATTCACCTTGAAAACTACAACAGTCGCCCCCCCCCCCCACACACACACACCCTATAAAACTGCCTTAAGAAACCGACGGGCCAATTCTGGCAGTGGAGAGCTGCACAACGCAAAGCCTATGATTTTGCATTATTTCCCGTCCTTCCACATTCCTAATGCTTCACCCTGTGGGGCGGAAGGACCTCTCACTGCCTCCAGGTAGAGATTACCACCTTAACACGAAAATCCAACCCCAGGAGGCTCTAAGATGCTACCCTGTTCAAAATCACAGTCACCCCTAAGAGTAACTTTGCTGTCTTTTGTATGCTGGTCTGCCATTTATTTTGCATAGTGAAGGAATGGCAGAATGTTGAAATATAACAGGTCTTAGCCTGGTTAAAAGTTCCAAAGGGAGCTTCTCTCCCCACTCCATCTCCCTTCCTTCTGATCTTGCAAAGAGGTGGAGTTGTTAGCTCTGTAATGTCCTTGAACCTGCAAGTTTCAGAACAGATACTAAAATACGGATTCAGAAAGACCAGTTATCATGGGCTGTTTTGTTTTGTTTTGTTTTGTTTTATAAAAGAATCTGGTAAAAGTAAGGAGTCTCAGCCAAATTAAAGACTAGAGCACGGAGCTTTAGGAAGACCCTGGACCTCTTCAGAGCAACAAGGCAAAGCGTTGATGGGAAGAAGGGTTCAATTCCTTCCTAAACCGCTTTGAACAGGAAGGCATTTAGCCTTGACATTGCTGACACAGGATCAAAGATTGATTTATCAGAGTGACCATTTTTCAATAAAATGACTATTTCTGTTTCCATGGGTGTATAAACATTATTTATTGCCTAGGCTTTTTGTCACATTGTCTCTCAGCTGTCGCTTAAATATATTTTTTGGAAGTCACAGCTGTAACGATTTTATGATCATATAAAATAATGAAAATACAAGAAAAAGACATTCTCCTTGTTTGATCGCTTCAAAAGACACCTATGGCAGCTTGGGTTATATAAAAGGTACCTTTCTAAACATTTCACAACTAATAGAGAACATCTGGGTAGAGATGATGATGTAATTTTTTTGTTAAAGTTTCTTTTCAAAAGTACTTTATGGAGCTATAACACTGTTTGATTCTTCCAAACATTTAGTGTCCTTAATAACAATAGAATTTTTTTTTCCAAAGGTTCTCTATAAAAGCCAAAGAGAGCTGGAAAAATGGAAATATTTAAAGGATGCTTTGGTAAGGAAAGAAGGGCACGTCTGTGAGGAGAGTGTAACATCAGATTCCACCAGCAGGTGCTGATTAGTCAGATACAGATAGTTTCTAAAGACACTTCAATATCAGGTCAAATAAATGGGAGCAAGCTGCTTCTAAAGGTTGACTTCCCCCAAAGCGAAGCCCAGACACACTGAGTTGTGGAGATCAGAGCCTTCTCGAGCAAAGTCTCTGAAGCCTTCTCCCCCAAACCCATTCACTGCCCCTCTCCCTCACTCTTGACCTGGACTCTTCCTGGCCAGAGCATCATCAGGTGGCCCTGGCTTCCGGTCCAGGACACATAGTCATTGCTCTGTTTTGGGGTGGCTTCTACCAGATCATTCCCATGCCTGCTGGGCCGCTTCTTGCCTTCCAATGTCCCCTAGAGGATAAGGATTCCTATTTGAACCACACTCTGAGCTCTTTAGTTTCCCGGGCAACATGACACCAGCCCTGGCCCTCTGTGGTGTTTTCACCTCCTTGTTGGTCCTTTGCAGGTACATGAGAGCTACAGGTGGCTCCTCCAGGGTGATGTGTGACAATGTGCCAGGCCTGGTGAGCCGCCAGCGACAGCTGTGCCACCGGCACCCGGACGTGATGCGGGCCATTGGCCTGGGAGTGGCCGAGTGGACGGCAGAGTGCCAGCACCAGTTCCGCCAGCACCGCTGGAATTGCAACACGTTGGACCGGGATCATAGCCTCTTTGGCAGGGTCCTGCTCCGAAGTAAGTCCCCTGCCTTCGTGGAGCTCCACGGGGCTGTCCCCTGACGGGGTTTTCAGATGACCCTGCTCATGGAAGAAGGCCAGGGGTAGTTTAAGATGAAGTGTCTCTTGGCTCTTTGCTCTGTCTGTCCATGTCCTGTCACAAACTTGCCTGTCCCTCCAGGAGCAGATTTTGTTTTCAGGAGAAAGGAAGAAGCGGTCACAGGGCTCTTTTGACTTTTTTATTCCTTCTGGGACTTAAATCTTCCAGAGGATTTGAGCAGATCAGGGTAGAATACTCAAATCTTTTACTGATCAAAAAGTATTTCAAAAAACAAACAAACAAAAAACTACTGTTTTTACTAAGACCCTGTGTTTACTAAGAAGCAGAGACAAATCTCTGCTCAGCACCTTCCACGTCCCATTCAGCTACTCAGCCTTGGGTCACTCTGTGTCTAAATTCAACATTTTTTTTTTCTCCAGTAGATTGTAAATTCTGCAAGGCAGGGACTAGTCTCTCTTCCCTGCACTCACTTGGTGCCTTCTAGGGCAGGCACCGTTCACTCATTGATGGGTTGAGTGAATGGATGAACTTGTAGTGAGCACCTGTTTTTTTTCAGGCACATTTTAGGAAGAATAATATTTATGGAGGATTTGAGTGAGAACCATGAATACATTGTTTATTTTGTTTCTGTTTTACTTAGAAGGAGCATTAAACACATCTAATTACATAATAAATTTCTTAAAATTCCTGAATACGGAAGTAGCAAATTAACGGAAAATCAGATTTCATTGTCAAAAATACCCATCCCTTAACCTGGCATTATTAGCATTCTTACAGAAAGTAGCATGGCCCATTTGCTATTGGGAAATCCAACTGAAAAAAACAACAGTTTATGTGTGAACCCCAGAAACGGGAAACTACACTTGTTTTTACCCACCCCCCCCATTCCTAAGAAAATCGTCCAGGCTGTACACTTGGTAATGCTTAACAGAGGGTGTTTCTATCATGTAATCATCACAGCCCTAGGGTTTTATGAGGCCAAATGCATAACTGAATGTCTCTAAAATCCCCCAAGGGCGTAGTACTCTCGCTCAGTGTATCCCTACAGTTAATTTACTGCGATATTCTGCAATTTTATTCTCTAGTTTAAGAACTATATTCTCGTGCATTCCTTTTGGAGTTTCAATATGACATCGCAAATTTTTGAAAGGTTAATAGTAAATTTCAGCTACATGGAATTTTAAGACTTCACCTAGATTAGCTCACCAGTGAATCAATTAAAGTGCTGGACCTTGTCAGAGACAGTTTACAAATATCTAACACAAGTGATCTTTGGGCATGTTGTGGACAGGCTCTCAGTGTTTAAGGTTGTATGAGGACTTTCCTTTCCAAAGTACTCACAATCCTTTTTCAGTCATTACAAATTAAATATCTTTCTCTTTCACAAAATGTTCACCTCCAAATTCTGTCTACAAAAATCCATTCAGATGTCTCCATATTGAATAAAAACCTTTAGATCACCAAAGGAAGCAGTTTTGCCCATGGAACCAAAAGATAACATGTCTAGCAAAGCTGGGGATTCATCTGTAAAATCCTTTAATCTTGGCTGCAGGGTTGCTCAGAGGGAAGAGGTTAGAACTGGGGGAAGTGGTTCGAGTTCGACCGAGTGTCAGGACCCAGGTAAATAAGAGAGTCTAAGCCGTACTTCCTTCAGAGTTCTTTCAGATGAAGCTTAATGCTTTGCCAAAGTACTCAAAACTTAAAACACTCAGGCTACACAATTTCTTTCCATTCTTCACAGAAGGCCAGCTTTCTTCCTGGACATTTATATAAACTCCTGTGACTGTCGGTGATGATTTTGTGTTGGTTATGGGAGGGCTGAATTTGGCCTAAAGTAGTTTATCCTGGAAATAATCAAGCAATTCCAATGAAGCTATCCAAAGATTTTTACAATTAATTGCTTGGAGGGAAATTCACATCTTAAGTTGTGAAGGGCTCTCTCTTTTGGATACGTAAATGTCCTTATAGATGAATAGGAAAGGCAAAAGCCAACACCATTGATGGGGAGTTACTAACGTAACTTATAATAATGTTATAAATATTATATTATATAACATTATATTAATACATATATTAATATAACATTATATTATAATAATGTTATAATATAACATGTTATAATATAACATGGTCCTAGAGAAAAGGAGAACATTTACTTGCCTCTTTTGCTTCAGAGAGCTAGAGGAAGACAGAACAATTTCTGGAAACATTTGCAATTCATTCCACAGATTGTCACCAGCTATAGGCAGATAAACTTAAAAGACCAAACTAGTAAACCCAGAAATATTCCTGCAAGAATACACCTCCAGAATTCTAAAATAAGCCTTAAAAAACAAAACGGTGAGCAGGTCTCATCCTTATAAATGTATTAAAAGAAAAAGAAAGAAAGAAAGAAAGAAAGAAAGAAAGAAAGAAAGAAAGAAAGAAAGAAAGAAAGAAAGAAAGAAAAGCAAGCATTTAAAGAGGGAGCTGGAAGACTCATAACTTTCCACAATGTGGAGCGTCTAGTGTTTTGCCTTCCCAGGTAACCATCCCCTGACCCAGCAAAAAATGATGCCTATGCACTTGATAGACATTGCTTGACTTATCTCAACCCCCAAATTATTTTTTTTAAGATTTTATTTATTTGTCAGACAGAGCAAGCAAGCACAAGTAGGGGGAACGACAAGCAGAGGGAGAAGTAGGCTCCCTGCCAAGCAAGGAGCTGGATGTGGGGCTTAAGCCCAGGGTCCTGGGATGTTAACCTGGGCCAAAGACGGAGGTATAATGGACTGAGCCACCCAGGCGTCCCTCTCAAGCCCCAAATTAGTGAAACTTCCGCATCAGGAAGTTAAGTACCACCTTTCAGATTTGGATTTTGTTTCATATTGTGATGGCTTTAAAAAGAACCAGTTTTTCTAAGAGGCCCAAGATCAAAATTGTTTTGTTACAAAGCCAACTCTTGAAATGTGCTACTATTTCACACGTAGCATTTCAGTGATTCATCTAAGACGCTTAACTGAAAACATCTTAAGGCCGTATCTACACGATACCAGAACATCTGGAGGTAAAAAGGAAAAGTCAATGTGCTAACTTTTATATTTAAATAAATATAGTTCTTTAGTAATGTGTTTGAATAATAAATGACAAATATTTAGAAAGGTGATATTTTTGCTTTGGAAATTACTTCAGAAACAGAGCAGATTTTCAGTGATTTTTCCTCCTTCTTTCAGCCAATAAGTCAATGTCATTGCTTGCAAGTTATGCCAAGATGAGTTCTGCACCTAGGCAATTTATTCCTCTATGGCTTTCAAAATACTGTCCGGTCACTGACATCCTATTATCCACATCTTCCATACCTTTCCCCTGAAAGACCACCTCATACAAATGCTCTTCTTTCTCCTTAAAGAATAAAACTAGTGCTAAATACATTAGGCATTTGAAATCTCCCCCCTCCGTGTCATCTCTAAATGCTGAGACTACCCGCCAAATACAAAACCAGGCCTTAGCAGATAGACGGGGTAATGATGGAAAGCCATTTTCCTAAACTATAAAACGGGTGTGATAAAAATTGTATTTATCAGAAAGCCGCTACCTGAGATTAAGCCACATGAGTATCTATTAATCACCTTCTTTTACAAAACATCTCGATTCGCTTAGAAAACCTGTGATCCTTGTAATATAACTTGGGACTCTTTAAAATAGCTCTTTGACCATCACATTTCTCCCTGGAGAGAGCTACCTGCTACCTATGGCACATATTCATATAATTGATTTTACCTAAATACAGGGCATGATGGATTCCTTTTGTGATGGTTAGAGGTTTCAGGGGAGATATTTTCTGAAGGCTGAGGTAAGTGCCATTTAATATGGTGTAGATATGTTTTCCTGATTTTTAATAATGAGACTAGCAGAGCGAATATTACAAGGGACATATAATAAATTTTAGCACCAAATGACAAACGGAAACACGCAGGGCTTCAAGGCAAGAAGGTGGTTTGTTCTCCCAGCTGCGTGATTCAAAAAGTCACACTCATCTTGACAAACTGAATCACCGAATGGCCCTCCATTCTCTGCCTTGCATTGGCATTAGGTTGCTGAGCTTCTATTTTGATTGTTAATATATTTGCTGCAGCACCCATTAATAAAAAGGCATGCTAATAACAATGAAATACTGCTCTACTTGAAAAATGAGGTGTACACGGACCCTAAAGAGCCTTATATCTGTCACTGTACCACAACACCGTGTTATGAGTTACTACAGATTATTAAAATAATTTAATGTAGTTATTGCGCTGAAATATGTACCTTTCAGCCTGTAAGGGAAAGTAGCCTGTGCTCTAATAAAGAACAATTCTAAGAAAGCACCCCAAAGGGTTCTTGCCCAAGTCTAATTATAGGCGGTAAATTTGTTTCCTCCCAGAAAAACGAAAGAAAAGCTTTTCGCTGTCTTTTACCCAATACCAGTGATTAGTGCAGGTGTTCCAGAAGAAAGTAAATTCACCTTAATAGTCAGACGTAGCATGTAACTCAAGGATATTGCATATTGCCTTCAACAATCTCTCAATTACTCGTGAAAGTTGATGCCGAGCCAGAGCCCCCGGTGTGAACGCACGTGTGAGCGCACCGAGCTGGTCACTGCCTGAGCTCCCTTCCTGGCCTCGGCCCCTGGGTGTCTTTGAATTTAGTCTTTCAGCCTCGGCTGTTTATGTGACAGGAGTGTCCTCACTGAGGCCTGCAGGCGTGGAAGGGTTTTTCGAGGAGAGCTGCCGTAGCAGGAAGGGCAAGCTATTTAGCGGAGTGACAGAATCGTGGAGCTCAGGCTCTGTTAGCCCTGGGAGGAAGGCCGAGAGGCTGTGCTCCTCTCCTCTAGGACAGGAGGCGGGCGGAGCTCCAGGAGTGGGCGAGACAGGCTTTTGCTACATTTTCTTTCATACGCTTAACTGACTTGAAGGATGGTTGTCACCCAGATGCCTAATCTGACAAAAGCTTTTATGATACGGAAACAATTCCTATTTAAAAGCGAGCCCTGGCTCTAGAAGAGAATCCTTCCAGAACACCAGAACCTTCTTGCCCCTTGGCGAAATACGCCACAGGCCGAGCAAGCGCTCAACAGCCCTAGTGTGAAAGCTGTCCCGAACCAGCAATTCCAGACCACGTTTAAGAAAAGCATTTCTGTTGCAGGTAGTCGGGAATCTGCCTTTGTTTACGCCGTCTCCTCAGCTGGAGTTGTGTTTGCCATCACCAGGGCCTGTAGCCAAGGAGAACTAAAATCCTGTTCCTGTGATCCAAAGAAGAAAGGGACCGCCAAGGACAGCAAGGGCAATTTCGACTGGGGTGGCTGCAGTGATAACATTGACTATGGGATCAAATTTGCCCGAGCCTTTGTGGATGCCAAAGAAAGGAAGGGAAAGGACGCCAGAGCCCTGATGAACCTTCACAACAACAGAGCCGGCAGGAAGGTACGGGTGGCTGCGGTGCTCGTGGTTTTCTAGACTGCATGGCTTTATAAATCACATAAGCCAAGCTTATCTTAAGCTTTCCTAGAGTTGATAAAATGCTGTACAGTCACAAGTTCCCACTACCCTGCCCCTCCCCCCTCACTCCGGCCATAGATTCTAAAGAACACCATGGACTGGGTTGAAATGTCTCCACCTGCCCTCCACCTCCCTTCCCACAGCCGAGCAGGAGTCTACCCATTCCTTTCGGCATTGTGTAGAATCAGTCTTTTGTGGTCCCTGTGGATACTGTATCATCTAGACACGAGACAGAATCTGTGGCTGAGGATAGGGATTCATCCCACATGTACCAATGGGACACTGAGTGCTCTTATCTGAGGGGATTAAGACCCAGGGCGTCTTCTCTCAAACTTGTCAGGAAAGCAACCCACCAGGCATGGCTTAGTGACTCCTAGATTTAGAGATGCTCTTTTAAAAACCAGACCCAACTCTCACGCATTAAAGCCCCACCTTGTAGTTTTTGGGACTGGATGAGTAAGTGGACCAGGGGAAGACAAGCCCCCAAGGGGTGCTCTGGCCCCTTATCCACTAGTCCTGACTAACTTCCTGGGCTGTGGGTACCCTGTCATTATTCGCCTCCTCGCCCCCATTTGTTGCATGAGGCAACAGGACCTAAGGTGCTCAAGGTCACAGGGGGAGTCAGTAGAAAAGTCAGTACTAGCACTCAAGTTCAACTCCTAGCCCAGGGGTGCTTTGGCCCAGGATTAAACCATTTCAGAGCTAGTATTCAGAACTGTTGATGTGCCATTTCTTTCCGCATGGTGACAGGACCAGAAGAACCAGAGAATCTGAATGGCACACCTTATCTCTTTGTGTAAAAAACATAAACTGGCTAATGAAATATTTGGTCAGAACCATTCTAGAATAATCGAATTGCCAATGGGAAGAGATAACCATAATTTGCCTTTTATCAACACAAAACAAAAATGTGCTTGACATTAATATATAAAGAAAGATCAGCATAAAATTGAAAGGTCCCCAGAAGGGCTTTAATAGAAAAAAGAATTGAAAAGAATGCAGATCTGTTTGGATGAAAACCCTTTTACTAGGCTCATGGAAAGAACAAATCTCATTTAAAGGAAGTTGGAAGGAAAGTCTTACTTAACACATGGAATAAAATGAGTGTGACCTGAGCTGTTTACAAATAGTACCTTTCTTGAACTTTAAAAATCAACATTCCTTATTTTCATGAATTTATGAACCTACAGTGACTACTGCCAAGAATATAGAGTATGGTTGTGTAATCCTACAACTATTGGTAATTACTGTTTGTGCAATGGTTTAGATTTTTAAAAATTTACATTGACCTTTGTTTTGACATCGATACCACATGCATAAGTTATAAAGTGTGGTGTCTTTGATAGGAGCGAGCTGCTTAATTATTCAAGCAGGGTGTGTAGTTAGATCTAGAAGACTATTCGGAAAGGTAAAGGCAAATGGTCATATACTAACCAAAAGAATGTCGATTTATCAAAAGAAATGTTAATTTTGCTTAATAGGCCATTAGGTTTTGAATGTTTCACCTCTTCAAGACAATAGATCTTAGCTATTATATTGTAGGCCCTGATTTAATGTGACTTTTAATATAAATCACATGATTCTTCACTGTGTAGAGGTGAACAGCTGTCAGGCCTCAGATATTCTCCTGCCTAGTCTGCAAAACTTAGGAGGCTACTTTTGATTGGAATAAAAGTGCACACGCTGACTTTTTAAAATGTGGCTTTAATTAATGGTGGGTGGGCAGACTTTTTCAAGGAGATGCATGATGTCAGTGAATATGAACTTTAATGAGAGTGAATGTATTGAGATAAACATGCGTCTCTAATTCTCTTCTTGCAGTCATTAGACCCCCAGTCTCTGCTCCCCCTTCCTAGGAGCAGAAGGTCTGTGGAATCAAAATGAGAACAGGCTGGGCTTGTGTTTGAAGGCAGGCCTCCTGAGCTAAGCCTCCAACTGGCCTGGCTCTAGAAAGCCCCAGCCTCCCAGATCCGAGAGCACCGTCCGTTCCTTCTTATTTTCTTCTTTGTGCTTTTCAGTGTTCCCCAATTTGCCCAATATGATGAACATCATCTACTTTTTAAAATCCGGGTCGGGGACCAATACATTTTATTTCAAAGAAAAAACATCGACTCCAAGATTACATTTAGCCGACACTACAAAGCAAATTCAACACCGCCATTCACAATGGGCCTTGATTTTTCCTTAAAATTTGAAGCTTAATTCACTTATTATAGCACCTGGTTAGAGCACCCTCATGTGTCTCTGTACTGTAATATCATTTCAGATCCCCTGTGCTGTTATATCTTTTCAATCACAGCCTCAGAATTTGTAATAATAGTTTTCTCTTTTATGTATACCTGAAAATTCATCCTTGACTGAGTCCAATTTTCCACCTCTAAATCAGATTATTAAGTTCTAAGAAGATAAATCTACCTGCCTCAAAACCAACATTCTATCAAGAAAGAAATTCCAGTTTTTCTCAACAGTTCTTTTTAAGTCTAAAGATGCCACTCCATGAAAACTTCTAAATTATATGTTAAAATAGACAAATTACAAGAAAAAGTTACTTGGTAGATAGCCACCATTTGTTCCCTTTCATAAGCTTAAAAACAGCTTTTACATTAGTCTACTCTTTAGAAATAGTCACAAGTAATCACAACTAGTTGAAATAATCACAACTTCTTTGACCTTTTCTAAGAGAATCAAAATAATCTGTGTATCCAATCAAGTACTGCCCTCAAATCACTGGAAATGTGCATAAGAATTCCAGGAAAATTCTTTCCCCTGAAGTTCTCGAACTGTAGTGAAAATACAGAGAACATGGGATTTAAAATCAGACCCACCTTAGTTTTAATCTTGCAGTACTCGTGGCTTTGCTGACTGAAATTCTGTTTTTCTCCTCGGTAAAGGGTATTCCGTGGTGCTGTGGGAAGACAAGAATAAGGTAAATAGCACAGAACCTGACAGGCAGCGGTGCTCCATAAAAGTCCATTCCTTTCTCCTTAGTGAAGTGAAGGTCATCTGTGACTTCAGGAATAGCGCTAGACACAAACCCAGGAGGAACTATTACCAAGGATGCGCCTGATTGCTCCAGATAGCCACACATAGACTCATCTCTGGTACAGTTAAACACACTAACAAACATGCATGTAGTATCTTCCAGTTTACAAAATACCGTCCAAAATTTGTAATTTGACCTTCCAAGAAACCCTGTAGGCTAAAAACCAGCACGAGTATTCCTACTTTTCAGACGGCAAGCTGCAGACTGGGCTGAACGCCGTGACGAAGGAGTCACGCGGCCGAGGCGCACTGGGCTTGGGGCTCAAACCCAGTAATGCTCACCCTTCTGTCCCTGTGGACCTTCCATGCATGGGGGCTCTGCTCATTTCTTTCGTTCTTTTTTTTTTTTTTTTAGATTTTATTTATTTATTTGACAGAGAGGTGAGAGATCACAAGCAGGCAGAGAGGCAGGCAGAGGGGGCAGGAAGCAGGCTCCCCGCTGAGCAGAGAGCCCAATGCGGGGCTCGATCCCAGGACCGAGATCAAGACCTGAGCCGAAGGCAGAGGCTTTAACCCACTGAGCCACCCAGGTGCCCCTCTGCTGAGCATTTCTGAGAAAAACACAGTGTTTCCGTATTTTGAAAAGAGCAGTAGCTGCCCTTGAAAGGTAATTTAATGATGACATTTTGCCCTTTGTGTAGGTCTTTCTCTCACGAGCACCCTACAGTGAATTTGTATTCCTTTTTAGCAACAGGGAGAACGTTGTTTTAAGAGCCAGAACGCTGACTGCTGGTCACTGGGAGCGTACTTGAAGTAAAGGAGCCTTATTGGGTGGATTCCAGAGGTTGCCGCTCTCATAGGCCCGCCTGCGATGGCACTCAGTTTAGGTCAACAGAGAATTAACGCGTTACTCTGGGCACGAAGTCGTAGGTGGAAAAGTCAAAGAGGCTCCTGACCGTGGGAAGGACGTGTCCGTCAGGGGAGGAGGGAGAGGCAATTGCCGGGCAAGCTCTAGGCAGCAGGTATTAACAGAAAAATCAGCCTGGGAGCGGAGGACAGAAAGGCTGTTTCGCAACAGAACTGGGTGTTGGAGCTGGAGATAAAGATTTCCCAGGATTGAGATAGGGAAAATTCTTTCCAGGAGAAAGAAACCGCAAGGCCAGGAAAGATACTGGAACAGAGAGAACATCAAAGTTGAGGAAGGACGAGGGCTCTAGGGCGGAGTTCTTAACTGAGCCTTAATAGGGGGTGACGCTGCAAACTGGAGTCTGCCAGATCTCAGCCTCGAATGCCGGGCAGAGAGATTTGGATGTCGCTGGGAAGCAACAGGAAGGCACTCAACAGTGGAGAAATTGAACATTTAAGTTCCAGTCTTATGCATGCTTAATTCCTCTGGAGCCCCCTTTGAAGGAGGTGATAGATTTCAAAGTTCAGATGTTCTATGAGGTGTTTGAATTAGTGCCTTACTAAATAGAGTAGGAAAACTATAAGAAATGTTTACTTCCCTGAATTTTCTTTTCAGCCTTAAATACACATATAAGGGCTGATGTAGATATTAGGCTTTCTGATGGATACTAACAAAAAGTTAGCATATGGCAACTGTGTTGAAATTTATATTTTTAACATAATGTTTACATTAGTATTGGCTACTTTATTCATTGGAAGTTCTTAGCTATTGACAGCACCTTCTGAGGCAGTATGGAAGCTGGGGCTCTAGAATCAGAATACTGGCTCTACTACTTGAGGTGACTTTAGACAGGTTACCCCAAGAGAATTTCCACATCAAATAAAATGGTTACACCAGGTTTTAAGCAGGCCTGAAAGGCAACTAACATTACTGTCCATATTTTGCATATGAAGAGACTAAGGTCAAATAGGGTGGCTAGCATTAGCAAACAAATTGAACTTACTTGCTAGCTAAAATCACCTGAAATTCAGACTTAACTTGGCATCCTGTATTTTACATGGGAGAAGCTGGAGGGTCAAGGGGTTCAGAATTTCTAGTTCCACGCCCTGATCAAACCAGGGCCACTCAAAGTCAATGTGGTAGAGCACTGGGGCCTGTTCCTGAACTTGGCCCACTGAGGCACTGGGACAGAGCAGATATTTCTGTCTATAGGAAGTATGTCCAAAGTCCAACAGAAATGGATATTGTCCAAGACACAAGCACAGACTTATTACAGGCAAGTAATCTTGGGCCTAATAAAAACTTCCAAGATACCACTCCTGTGATGCCCCTTAAGATAAATAATTAATAACTATTTGAACCAAGAGAACTGAGCATGAAAATCACATTCTCAAAAAGTAAGGAACGGAGGCGCCTGGGTGGCTCAGTTGGTTGGGCAACTGCCTTCGGCTCAGGTCATGATCCCGGAGACCCAGGATCGAGTCCCACATCGGGCTCCCAGCTCCAGGGGGCGTCCGCTTCTCACTCTGACCTTCTCCCTTCTCATGCTCTCTCTCAATCTCTCTCTTTCTCAAATAAATAAATAAAAATCTTTAAAAAAAAAAAAAGTAAGGAATGTCAGTGGAAAAGGATAAAATCAAACTGAACTATAGAGCCAGATTGCTGTAACCTCCTATTCATCTAAACCCTCCTTTAAATAATGTTGAGCATCCTTAGGAGGCACCAATCTCACTTTGTAGGTATTTGTTTTCTAGTTGGTCTCCTTAGTTTATAGAATTAAATGCATTTTGAAAAGGTAGATCAGTTCTGCCAACCTCACCCCTGTCTTGTACCGACACATAGTATGTGCTTGATACTATAGATCTTTATAGAGCATATGAATAAAAAGCTAACCAGAATCAAAGTCCCAAAGCAGAGAATAACTTTTAACAAAATCGTTACAGTTCCACGTAAAGTTCTATTATTCATAGAAAATGTTTTTAGACTGGCTTCATTAGTCAATAAGAATTACTCTTAGTTATTACTATAAGAATTACTATGTGGTTAGCCAACGGTAATGTTCTTGAATTCCACACCTTATATGTCCTAACTAAGCCCAGCTGCAGTCACTGTTTTTGAAGAATGACAGTACTCAAGAAATCACAATGTCTCATTCAAGTTAATAAAGGATTGCATATGCAAATCAACTGCACAGGTGGCTAATAAATGTCCCTTGTTTTCCTAGTTCCAGAACCTGTATGTGTGAAAGACAGAAGTTGGTCTAATTTTCAAACACTCTTATCTTAGAGATGTGAACCCATCAAAAGGATTTGTTAATAAATGTACTTGGCTTTAAGCCAGCATCTGAAAATTAAATATGTTTCTCATATGTGTTTCCCTCAGGAAAACTGCCAGAAGACCAGAAATATATGAGTGGCTTTGTGGCATACACTCAACTAAAAAAGTGAAGTACTAACACTTCTTTGAATGCCCACGTTTAATTAAGTAATTTAGTTAAAACATAGCCTATAAGCACCTAAAGTAAATTCTAAACTGGATTTCTAAGGCAAGGTTAATAGTTAAGTTGGCATACATTTCACACAGTATAAGGTGGATTGCCCTCATCCCTATAGGAAGAGATGTCCCCTAAAGAAGTCTGACAAAGACACCCTGGGGTTTTTCCTTTTGCATTTTCAGCAAAGCTGACTTAAGAAACCAAAATTGCATTCTCCTTGGGAGAAGTCTTTCTAACTGGCAAATAATTCTCTGTAGACTGTAATTAGATATGCAAACACTGTATGTAAAAACTTTCCTAAAACTCACTGAACCCAGAGAACATGAACCCCTGGGGGAGGGGGATGGCAACCCCCAGGATGACAAATGCTGGTAGAGTGATTTGAGCCGTAGACTTGCTGCCAGTCATGTTTGGGTTACATCCTGCCTCAGCCACGGTGCCTGTGAGACCTAGGGCAAGATCTAGTATCTCAGGGTCCTCCTCCATGAAATGGGGATAAAAATAGGATATATTTTATATGTTTGTGTGGCATATGTAAGATAGTAAATATGAAGTGTTTGGGTGGGTTAAGTAAGTACTGAGTATAAAGTGCTTAGTGTGCTTTGACATATGTAAGACACTAATGAAAGTTATGCTTCATTATTATGCTCTGACAATAAGTTGGCCAGATAAATATAAAATACAGTTGTCCTACCCTGCTCAATGCATGTATTACCTTCTTCTATAGCTTTTTTATTTTTTTTTTTAACATTCAGCTTTTTGTCTCTTTGGGATAGAATGTTAATATGTAGAAGTTTCTTAAATCGTAAGACTAGAAAATAGCCTCTGCAGACCAAAGGCTTAAAATGCTCAAAATCAGAGATTTAAGGGCCATATAAAGAATCTGCTAACTATATGATTTTAGCACTGAAGCAATTATGAGCCTATCAGAGATTTTTTGAGAAAAGTTA
This sequence comes from Nasua narica, assembly GCA_028533885.1. NCBI lineage: Eukaryota > Metazoa > Chordata > Mammalia > Carnivora > Procyonidae > Nasua > Nasua narica. Next base: position 64,230,560 of record CM052806.1, on the reverse strand, counting down.
TCTGGCCAGCTAAAAATGGTTTCCATGAGACTGAATACCAAAAGAGTACTGCTGTCCTTAGGAGCCATATTAATTTTTTTCTCAAGTAGTCATGTCAAATGAACAAGTATTTATTCACTGGATGCCCCAGAATAAAAATGAGAGGGGCTTAAGTGAATTAAGGAGAATGTGAGAGAGGAGGTAGGGAAGGCTGGGAATAGGATATCATGGCAATCTTGAAGACACAGCCATTCAGAATCAAAGAAGAAGCAGAAGAGACCCTTTAGGAAAGATCTGAGACAAAAGAGAAAACAAGACCTGTGTTGTGGAAGAAGCTTTCAGCCTGACACATTGAAGAGAGACAGCAAGCTGCTGTCATCAATTCTTTCTAGTGTTCTTTCTTCCTGCTCTAAAACAAGACTTGCCCCAACAAAAGTAAACTGAGCCATACAGAAGTGTCTGCGGAAGATGGGGAAGTTACCCCTTACCCCACTCCACCCCCACCCCACGGTCTTCATCCCCTTCCAGACATGTGAGTGCAAAGAGACTCAAGACTGTGGGCAGGACATAGGGTATTTCACATCTTTCTCCCAAAACCTCACTAAATTACAGCAATGGGATAAGAAATGGCTTAAATCAACCATAAAGAGAATGGTCAAAGAAATTAGAGAACTCAATAAATTTCTGGGAAGTGGGAAGTAAATGAAGAAATTGTAACTGATAAAGAAGGATGAAGAAGCCAGGGTCTAGGGGAGTAAAAGCAGATGGGGGAAAGGAAAAAGCAGATGGGACAATAACTAAAGTGGGAACCAAGAGGCTCAATTACTAATGAGCATAGGAGAGAAGCATAGGCCTGAAAACTGAGACTAACTGAAAAACCCATAGATGGAATAATGAGCTCCATCCACTCCCGCTCCACCCATGAGCAGAACTCCTAGAAGTCTGGTGTAACTTCTCAGGCTTTCTGGAGTTAGAGTCTCCAGCATAACAGCCAATGTCCTACCTACTCACCAGAAAACAAACCTCTCTGGCCCTCAAGCTCCACCCATATAACCTGCATTCCTAAATACCTTTTATAACTTCATTCTTAAATATGAGGAGATGGTCCAATGATTACCATATATTCGATTAAATTCAGCAGCAAGAGAGAAAAAGACCAAAAATGGTAGGAAAAAATAATCTCAAGAAAAAAAAAAAAAACAACCAATAACTCCAGAATGAGAAGAGAATTTTTTAAAAGCCTAATTATTCTCCTCACAGATATTTCAGAAGATGTTAACATCCATAAACTACAAGAATGGATGCTTTGAAAAAGTGACAGCTAGAGAGTAGGAAACAACTTGGATGAGAAAGCCAAAGAAACCTCCCAGAAAGCTTAAAGAGAAGCCCAGGAAACAGTAAGGAGATTCCTCAGGAAACTGAGAATAGGTCTATCAACCATATGATCCAGCTATTTCATATCTGAGTACTTCTCTGAAGAATACTAAAAGACTAATTTGAAAAGTTTCTGCACCCCAATGTTCAATGCAGTATTACTTAAAATAGCCAAGCTACAGAAGCAGCTGGAGTGACCATCAATGGACGAATGGATAAATAGTATGTGGTATATATATACCATGGAATACTACTCAGCCATAAAGAATGAAATCTTGACATCTGTGACAACACAGATCTTAAGAGTATTATCCAAAGTGAAATAAATCAGACTGAGAACGACAAATACCATATGATTTCATTCATGTGTGGCATCTAGGAAAACAAAATGAATAAGCAAAGCAAAACAAATACAAACTCATAGATAGAGAAGAGGTTGATGGTTCCCAGAGGAGAGGGGGGTGGAGCAGTGGGTGAAATGGGTAAAGGGGGTCTATACCATTTATAGAACGGATGGTAACTTGACTTTTGGAGGTGATCACTTTGTAGTGTATACAGATGTCAAATTATAATGTTATACATATGGAACTTGTATAATTTTACATAGCAATTTTGCTTCAAAAAATAAATAAATAAAAGAAAAAAAGAAAAAAGAAGAAGCCTGAAAGACAACTAGTGTTTAAGGAGATCCAGAAACAATACCCATCTTTCCCACTTGAATTCGAAACCAACTAAAAAGTTGATAAAGGAGCTGGATGGATAGAATAAAAATGTCTTTTGCTCTACTGAAAAAAAGCTGCCCTGGAGGAGTAGCTTTCAAAGCTTCGAAGCACTTCCTAGCACTCCACCCCGAAACGGGACAGCCTTACTCACCCTGTCACAGGCTGCATGTTGGAGCCACTGCAGGGAGCCCCTTACTGGAGGGAAGGAACTGATCATAACTCATCTTCTCCACAGGCTGGCATATGTCCAACAAGAAGGAACACAGATGCACAAGCCCTGTCCTTCCTCTAAACTCACCAGTTGGACAAGTCACTTCTCCTCCCTTGGAGAGAAATGAGTAAGGGCATGGTGAGAGCCAGGAGTGTTACTTTAATGGAACTTCTTCCTCAAGAAGCCAGAAAGGAAGTATTAAAAATATAAGAGAGAAAATATAAAAGACTTAAAGGATCAATTGAGAAGGCTCAGCAACTGACTAATTAGAATGCCATAAAGAAACTAAAAAAAATCAAGGGGAGAAAAATATCAAGAGAATGTCTTTGTGCTGAAGGAGTTTCCAGATTGAGGGGGCACACTGAGAGCTGAGCAGGATTAATTTTTTCTTAAAATCCCAAGTATCATGTTGATATTTCAGAACACCCAGGATAAAGGAAAGTTTCTGGAGACTCCCAAGTAGGAAAAAATACAAAGCAAAATGTGAACAAAAGCCACTTGCCAAAGAATTAGCCAGACATCAGACTTCCCATCTGTACCACTAGAAACCAAAGCCTGTGGAGTGACACCTTCACAGTTTTGAGGAAAAGTTATTTTCAACCTAGAATTCTATACCCAGCCAAACTATTAGTCAAGGATGAAGGCTGAATAAAGTCACCTTATATGCACAAGAATTCAGACAACATATACTCCATGCACCTTGAAGGAGTTAAGAAGTGGCTGCAAAAAGAAGGACTAAACCAAAAAAGAACAAACACGGCATCTAGCAGAGTAGTGTGTCCAAACTGGGAGGGCATGATGTTAGCTTCAGCGGTGTAGCCAGTCCAGGTTGGAAGAAAGTGGAGGATCATGGAGGCCCCAGAGATACAGGGAAGGATGGTGAGGGTGCAAAACATCGGGTTATAGTAAATGTAGTTGGGAGCAAGGAAAAACGGGAAAACCCCAAACCACACTCCAGTAACCCTCTTCTTTGGCACAGAGGCTGTGATGCTGGATCAGAGATTATGACCTGGAGTCCTGGCATGGTCCTTGCTTGTGCAGTTAACATGACTACCTCCATGTTGGTTGTTTTCAATTTTTAGAGTCAGCATCTAGACACACTGTGGGAGACACCTATGGTCACAGTACAAGACTTGAATGCCCTCATCTTTGTCCCTATAAAGGGACAGGTGCCACTGATGGACACCGGGAAGCAGAAGGGGAGGAAGGAGGAGGGACTGCAGTGTCTTCATATGAGACAACACCTAGACTTTTGGAACAAGAACAGGTGGAACTGCTCAACTTTGAGCCTTGAAGTTGCCCAGACCACCAGAATTGTTAAGAGGCAGGGTGAGGAAAGTAAGGGCTGGGATAAATTCTCAAGCGCTCTCAGAAGTGTCCCAGGAAATGCCCTCTATAGATTAGTGGGTCAACAGTGACACACAGGGCTGCCACCTTCGTTTGTGCAAACCTGGCACCCGCCCTCCAGAGGGCTCCACTCGCCTCGTGGTCACTGCGGATTTGTTTGGTTATGATGGCGATTTTCTGGCAGAGGGGTCGTAGGATGCCTTTCCCTATTCCCCCCAAAGTCAGGGGTCCTCTAGCATAGAACCATCCTCCAGGCATTTAGGTAACCACCAGGAAGGCTACAGGCAGAATTCATTTTGCGTGACCACCCCTGGAGTGTGCCGGGGGAAGAAGAGGGAGAGAGAGGAGGAGGGTACAACAGAAGGTTTCAGCTTTTCACCCTGATCCTGCCTGGACTATCTGATGTTTTTAAACCATGGGCGCATATTTCTTTAATTACAAATTCTGAAAGTAAGCATGAAAAACAAACAAACGCCAAAAGCCCAGAGTGTGTGGCAGCCCCCGGGTCCCCAGGTCCTCCGCTTCCCTCACCCCTTCCTCGCCCGCAGGGGAAGCCCAGCAGCCCATCTCCCCTCGCTTCCCGGGACCCCACCACCACCACCACCCGGCGGCGCTTCCCCCTGGGCAGGCCCCTCCACTGCAGCCCTGCAGCCGGGTCCTCTAAAAGCACTTGGCTTTTACTCCATCCCCCTCTTTGATTCCCTCCAAAACAGCGCGAGCGCGAACTGGAGTATGTTTTGAAGACAAAAGGGAGGACACAAACTCTAATAGTCAGCTATCCCCGTTCCTAGAAATGGAATGCCGCCCTTGGCCGCGGGAGCGTCTCACCTGCTGGGCCCTCGCTGCGCTGGGACTCCCGGGGGTGCAGCGGCTTCTCTCCTCCTGCAGGGCGGTCCGGCTTTGGCCGCCATGCTGGATTTGGGATCCTCCGCGACCGCTTGTTAGAAGCACCTGAGACCAGCAGGGGCCTCAAGGCCGGGCCCACCCCCAGCCTAGATCCTGATTTCCTCTGCGGAGGGAGAGGCCCGTGTGGGTGCTGGAAGCCTTCCCTGGTGATTGGAGATTTTAACGCGTAGCCGAAATGAGAATCACTGCCCTGCTCTCTCCAGATGCCAGGGAACAATCCCCAGATTCCTGTTGTTTTACTCGGTTCCGTGCAGAGCTTCACCCTTTTTTTTAGTGGAAGCATGATTACCACACAGTGTTCTATTAGCTTCAGGTGTACGACATGCCGACGCAACAACTGTATATATTACTCAGTGCTCACACAGGATGCGGAGGCAGCCCTACAACGTTATTAGTGTTACTAACTATACGCCCCTACACCTTGCTTTTGTCTGGTACTTTTGACTTCTAACTGGAAGTGTGTAGCTCTTAATCCCCTTTAGGTATCAAAGGGTTTGACTCTGTTTTTCCCTCTCTTTCCAGGCCATGCAAACCCTCAGACTGCAGCCAGATTGTAGAAGAGCATGCTTTCCCTACTTTCTCTGTGTCCACACCCATCCATCCACAGGCCTTTAAAAGGTGGCCCATAGCACGGATATTGTTCTGCAATTTGTTTTTGTCACTTGGCTTCCTTTCATTTTGTCCTACTGATCTGCTTCATTATTCAAAGCCCACATAATATTCCATTATTAAGCATATACCATAATTTGCTTAACCATTTTCCTGTTGATGTCATTTGGGCTTTCTTCCTAATATTTTGCTATTGCTGCGCATGCTGCAATGAACATCCATGTGGGTGTGCAGCCTTCAAAGCTTGTGCAAATATTTCCAGAGTGGAATCACTGAGGTCAAAGGATACATATATTTAAAATTTTGACAGGTGTTGCAGAAACGCTTTCCATTTTTACATGGTGTATCAATTTACTCTTCCACCTACAGTTTATTAAAGGATTCCTTCCTCGATACTCTTACCAACACCAGAAATTACCAGACTTTTTACTATTTGTTAATCTGCTGATTAACAAAAAAACAAGCATTGCATTCTTTTAGTTTGCATTTCCTGATACTAGTGAAGTTGATCATCTTTCTGTACTCTTGTTCGGACTTTATATTTTTTTCTGTAAATTACCTGTTGAATAGATTTTTTGATGACTATTAGTTTGGAAGATGGAATATAGTTCCCCCCCCAACTTAATCTCTCTGCCTCTTTTTTTGTCCATTATGCAGGTAATCTTATCTAGCCAATTTTTGCCCCACTCCAAAGAATGGAGGGAAACAGTATGCATAATTTAAAATTTTGAATTTGAGAAAAGCACAGTGCAATTTATATAGGATTTTAAATGTTTTTAGAAAGAGCACAGATCTGGGAGTGAGACGTGGATTCACACCCTAGTTCGGCCTCCGTCTATCTGGGTAACTCTGGGGATTTTACTTTGCTCACTGAGCCCTGGTTTTCATAATTACAGAATAGGAATAATAACCTAGTTTGCCTAATTGTGGTAATTAGACAAGATAATGTGTGTAAACCATCTGTCCTGGAGCCTGGCAGGCAGCAGGGTACTGGATAAGTGGTTGTTATTGTTACATTGTTATGATAACATTTGATTCTGGGAATTCTTCTCAACTAGAAAGTTCCTAAACTCACCGGGAGTTTCTCCCTTTCCTTATTCTTTTTTTTTTTTTTTTAAGATTTTATTTATTTATTTGACAGACAGGAGATCACAAGTAGGCAGAGACGCAGGCAAAGAGAGAGGGAAACAGACTCCCTGCTGAGCAGAGAACCCGATGTAAGGCTCGATCCCAGGACCCCGAGATCATGACCCAAGCCGAAGGCAGAGGCTTTAACCCACTGAGCCACCCCGGTGCCTTATCCCCTTCCTTATTCTTACGTCAGCGTGTTAGCTGCTCTCTAAATCACGCCACTTCGGCTTAGGTCCCCTTCCCTCCGCCTCTCTGATTGAGCAGGGTGTTGTCCCGTTCAAGGTTAAGAGTGTGAATTCCAAGTCCGCAAACCCAGAGGCGGAGGAGGCCCCGAGCTGTGATGGGCCCCTGAACAGGCTGTGTGTTAAGAGCAGGGCCTGGAGCTGTGAGCAAACCCAGCCTCAGAGAAGGTCTCCCTTTCCCCCAAGGTTAACTGTCCGATGGAGCCTGTGATTAATCGACAATCAAGAACGGACCACGGTTCCAGTCAAAATAGTTGCAGTTATAAGTAATAGACCCTGGGGGCACAAACTTAATATCTTGGAGCACAAGTACAGAGGCAGGGCCCGGCCAAGGTGGCTTCCTTCAGGCGCTTCAGCAACATCCTCCAGAACGTGGTCCTTCCCATCTTTCGATGCCGCCATCCGCGGCTTGTTGCTGGTCTTGAGTTGGCTGCCTCGTGTCCCAGGGGAGCTGCTGCAGAAAACCAAGTCCAGAGACAGAGAAAAGAAGCTTCTTCTCATGTATCTCTTTCAGAGCGTGAAGAAATCTTTCTCCCAAGTCCCCCGGCAGGTTGCTCCTAACATCATCTTGGCCCTGGCCGAATCAGGAGTAGGACAGTGAAATTACTATTGCGGATTTAGGCTGCTCTGGGTCAGAGAGAGGCCGCGCCAGCTCTGAAGCACGTGGCTGCCCAACACCAGGACAGAACTTAGGAAGGGAGAGGGGAAGGCTGTTGGCAGTGATGGCGATGATCCGCAGTGTGGACCACTGCCACGTGTCTTTGTAAGGATTCATAAGATATATTTTTGGGATCCAATTTTAATATGCAAATGCTTCAGTTAGTCGTCTAAAATATTTATCCATTTTGAAGTTTGCAACCTGGAAACTTAGCATTCCAACGGGAGGGCAGTAATATTTCCTGTCATTTGTAAAGCTTAAGAGTGTTGTTTATGAGTAAATGACCCAGCTTTAAAAGGAATAAGCCTTGAAGAATGAGCATTCAATTCCCAAGCACTTGGGGTGGCATGAGTTCTATGTGGCTCTACTGAGATCTTAGGATTGAAAACCCCTGGACAGGTGGGACCAAGTGAGGCAGTGAGGGAGCCAAGGTGGCCCTTCTAGGGCTGTGTCTGCGGTGGAGGCCTGCTGTCCAGGTCACCCAGGGACCTCGTCCGAAACACCTGAAATATAAAGGTGCGGGGGGAGGAAGGCACATGGGGGAGTGTATTTCCAGAAAAGTTCATTCTAAGACATCCCTTAAATATCCCCAGATCCGTGTGACCTGAAGAACCAAACCTATGACATTCCTCCTGCGCATGTCTCTGTCCTTGCCCTTCAAGGCTGGCTTATGCCGAAGAGGACAGAGTCCAAATGCTAACAGGTCACAGCCCACCATGGGGGCAAAGCAGGAAACATAGGGTGCTGAGGCCCAACCTGGGAAGAGTGTGAGTGAATTCACAACTGGAGAGCCACCACAATGTCTTGGATCCTTCGGCTCCAGAATACTTGTTTGGGACTGACTTTCTGGAATGAAGAACCTTTCTGCACACTTGGTTGGAAAAGAAACAATTGGGGCACCTGGTTGGCTCAGTCAGTTGGGCGTCTGCCTTCGGCTCAGGTCATGATCCCAGGGTCCTGGAATCAAGGCCCACATGGGCTCCCTACTCGGTGGGGAGCCTGCTTCTCCCTCTGCCTGCTGCTCCCCCTGCTTGTGTGCTCTCTCTCTTTCTGTCAAGTGGATAGATAGACTCTTTTCTTTTTCTTTTTTTTTTTTGGATAGATAGACTCTTGAAAGAAAGAAAAGAAAAGAAGGAAAGAAAAAAGGAAGAAAGGAAGGAGAGAGAGAAAGAAAGAAAAGAAGGAAGGAAGGAAGGAAGGAAGGAAGGAAGGAAGGAAGGAAGGAAGGAAGGAAGGAAGGAAGGAAAGAAAGAAAGAAAGAAAGAAAGAAAGAAAGAAAGAAAGAAAGAAAGAAAGAAAGAAAGAAAGAAAGAAAGAAAGAAAGAAAGAAAGAAAGAAAAAGAAACAACCTGTAGAAGAGGCAAAACCAGGTTTGGGCCAAGTCACCTGGGCGAGACCGTGGCGAGACGGCCTGGAAGATTGGTATCACGTGCGCGCGTGTTAGGGGTACGTGCAAGAGGGTGAGAAAGTAGAGGGAGCTCCTCCTGAGATGCGTGCTGGAGCCACCCACCCACGTCCCACACCCAGACCAGTTACACCAGTGCAGTGCAGGGTTGAATCTATCATATCTAAGTTCTTAGAAAGAGTTCTCACCATGTGTTACCCTAAGAATTTTGTTCAAAGTCCCACCTTGGATAATGTCATCAAGGGGGGGGGGTGCCTGGGTGGCTCAGTGGGTTAAAGCCTCTGCCTTTGGCCCAGGTCATGATCTCAGGGTCCTGGGATCGAGCCCCTCATGGGGCTCTCTGCTCAGTGGGGAGCCTGCTTCCCCCTCTCTGCCTGCCTTTCTGCCTACTTGTGATCTCTCTCTCTCTCTCTGTCAAATAAATAAATAAAATCTTAAAAAAAAAAGTTTAAAAAAAAAAAATGTCGCTGTCCCCTCTGCCTATGCCTTCCATGGCAGATAGGTGCTGTCTTGGGGATACAGGCAGAGAGGGTGGGAGCCCTCAGCAGGCAGGTTTCTCCTCTGCTCCATGACTGAGCCAAAGACCAAAGGCGTGGTCTGGTGAGACCTCCATTGCTGGTCACCCCCATAGCCCTTCCGTGTGTCACTGTGGCATCTAATCATCACTCAGGGTCTCCCATGAGCAACAAAAAGCTCTTTCAATATTATAATAATTTTGAAAACTGATTGATTAAACAAGAAATTAGTTCTAACTGTTGGGGGTGGGCAAATGACAATCGTTAAAGTGGTAAATCACATGAGAAGGGGAACACAGGGATGTCTGTAATCAGAAAACATGCTCTGAGAAAATAGTTTGAGGAAATCTATTTATTTGTGTGTTCTGTGAGTTGGAAAGACTCGAGAGTCTGGGTTTGCATCTGCCGTTCCACATCCTGGCCTAGGAGTCTGGGCCGGTCACCGCAGTTTCCTGATCCCTAGCTCCCTCGCCTGTGAAATGGGAAGAACAGTAGCTCAGGATGGCTCTGGGGACCATGGGTGCTGAGGACTGTCTTTCCTGAGCTGAACCAGGGAGAAACGGGCCAGGCCCGTGCAACGCTCACAAGATTGCGCTGGGGCTGGCACAGGTGTGGCTAATCCCAAGACCAAAGCAGTTCCAGTCCAGGGCCCACCAGAGCCCTTCCCTGTCCCCAGACTCACAGCCCACGCAAAGGGAGTGCCAATGCCAGGAGCCCGCTGAGATGGGCTGGTCCCATTAGCCTTTGTTTCCTCTCCGCAAAAAGGGCAAGCTCAGCCCTGTCTTGCAAGCTGAATAATTTGGCCAGAGTTGAGTCATAATCTCCCAAATTGAGTGGCATTCTCAGGGTCATCAACTGACTTCCAGGGTACCCTGGCTCTGTCCTCTACCAGCCATGTCCCTCGGGGCAAGTGCTTGAACCTCCCTCAGACTTGTTCCCCCATCATTTGCAAAATAAATACGGTAGCACAGGTCTGTGTTCATCGAGATAGAGTGTAGGAAGCATTTGGAACGTGGAAATAGTAACAATCACTATTATTGGCTTATCGAAAGAAGCAGGCTTAGCAATTCCTGAGTAGTACCACACAGTTGTAAGATAATCAAGCCATATTAATTTAGACAAAAACCTCTAATTCATCCTCTCACTATTCCAACCGGCCCTACGTCCTGTTCAGTTCAGAACTGAGGTTAGTGAGGTTTTTGTCACACTAATAGCCAAGTAGTGTCCATGGCCAGGCACTGCCCCACCCCGATTCTCCTGGGGCCCCACCTACAGTGATCAGTGTGGTGCAGCGGAAGTGACCCCAAACATCTCCCAGTCCTAAGCCCTGGGATCCTCTGTCATCAGGGTCACTTCTCGCTCACTCAGCGTGAAGGGGGGTTGTAGCCCCCGTCGGGGGCTTGCGTCCGCCTGCGCTGACCTTGCCCGTCTCTCCCGGCAGGCGGTAAAGCGGTTCTTGAAGCAGGAATGCAAGTGTCACGGTGTGAGTGGCTCGTGTACTCTGCGGACGTGCTGGCTGGCCATGGCCGACTTCAGAAGGACGGGTGACTACCTCTGGAGGAAGTACAATGGGGCCATCCAGGTGGTCATGAACCAGGATGGCACTGGCTTCACCGTGGCCAACAAGAGGTTTAAGAAGCCGACCAAAAATGATCTCGTGTACTTTGAGAATTCTCCAGACTATTGTATCAGGGACCGAGATGCAGGTAAGTTCAAAACCCTTTACTCGCAGTACCTATTTCTTTCACCGATCGGTACTCCACAGCGTCAGTGCAGTCCTGTGTTTTCAGCCTGACAATTCTGTAAGTGCGGCTGGCTGCCTTCGGGTTCAACGTTCGTGGTCTTAGAATTCATATTTAAAGTGTACAGGGAGCTTTCCTGGGCAGCTGGAGACAGAGGTTGATGATGTGCAGGTTCTGGAGAAAGATGCCAAGAAAGTACATGGCAAAGAGTCAGAATATGCAGATTAGCCTAATTCTTCAGCCCAGATGAAACTCTAATTGGTGAGCTAACATACACGCTGTACAGTAACTCAGCATCTTTCCTGTGATCCTGAAGCCAACAGTAGAGCTATGCAATGGACCTTCTCCGTTACAAATCCATCTCCGTGACTCTGGAAGAGGGGCCCAGGCCTTTAAAGTTAGCCAGTTTTGAGATCCGCCATGCTTCTCACTCCTTGTTCTTTCCAATATGCTGAGAAGTTGTCAGATAGTAGAAAGCAAAAATGCATCCCCACTGGCTTGGCTGTTGGTGGGCAGTGGATGAGAGCTGTGTAAGAAGCATTTTGTTTCTTTTTCTTTTTTTTTTTTTTTTGAGTCATTTTGTTTCTTAAAGCCACACCCTTCCCTGGCAGACAGTACGTTGTCTGTCTTGGACTCACTCAAAAAGCAGCTCCATCATTCCCAACATAGCTGTTTTCACTCATGTGGAAGGTTTTAGGCACCTGCTCTTCTCCACCTCTCAGCTCTCCTGGGCAGCACTGAGCTCCAGGCTCAGCACAGTCTTTGCAAAGACTCATACAAAATAAGAACGAGTACAAGCCTCAGTAGACAGGAGGACACGGAGAGCCCACAGCCAACTCCAGCTCGAGCCAACTTCCCAGACTTAGTAGAAAGCAAGGGAATTCGTTATCAGGAAAAACGTCCTTGAATTTAAATTCTAAATTTGTTTTTGGTTCTAAAGTAATTGCAAAGAAACCAGTAAAACGGCGCAGACGGCAGCCGGCTCCTAACACTAGGTTGACCGTGAGGGGCAATTACCAGGGAATGTCACAAGAAGTCCAGAACCTCTCTTTTGTCCCTGAGCGGTTGACTTTCCTTCCTGGTTTGATGAGCGTGTTCCTTACAGCATCGGGCGGGTTTGTTCCTGCAGCCTACGGGTTAATAAGGACAGAGCGCGAAGACCAGAATGCTGCTGCATTCCTGACATGCTTTGGGACCTCTAACAAGTCACCCTACCTGTCAGCCCGCAGTTTCAGCCAAATCACCATGAAACCTATACTTTGTTTTTTTTAAAGATTTTATTTATTTATTTTAACAGAGAGAGAACATAAGCAGGCAGAGAGGCAGGCAGAGGCAGAGAGAGGAGCAGGCTCCCTGCCGAGCAAGGAGCCCGATGTGGGACTTGATCCCAAGATGCTGGGATCATGACCTGAGCCAAAGGCAGCTGCTCAACCAACTGAGCCACCCAGGCGTCCCTGAAACCTATACTTTGATACAGGATTGTCCCCGAGGTCTGGCTCCCCTCTGCCATTAACGAGCCATCTAACCTCAGGCTCCTCAGATGGGAGGACATGGGGATGATGTTATCGTGATCACTTTAGGAATTACAATAGATTGACTCCTGAGTGCCAGGTACTGGGCTCAGATCACTGCACACATGGTCTTATTTAATCCTTAGAGCCACCCAATGACATCAGCGCGATGGAACCAGTTCCCCGGCGGGCGGGGGAGGGCGGCTCCTTGTGGAGCAACACGAGGATGAACCAAATTCCCAGCTTAGCTTTTGAGATCAGATAAGCAACCCTGGATATCATCATCCCAAATGCTGGATGAGAAAAGTGAATGACTAGCTCAAGATCTCCCCGGTCTTAGTGAGGATGGATGTCTGGCTGTCTGACCACATGGCCCGCACACCTGACCCTGACACCACAACTTGTCACTAGCTGGCTCTGAAAAGACACCTCGAAGCCAAACTCTCTTTTCAAATGTAAGAGGACCTACTTCCCCAGGACATCTTTCCTGGGTTTTTGGGTTAAAGCAGTTCACAGGGTGAAGCCAACAGGTATGATGTTTGATGACCACTGACCTACCTCATGGGTCTCCAATGAAATAAAGACCTCCCTTGGTCTTCTCCGCAGAGGAGATTTGAATCTATTCCCTGACGCCTCTTCAGGATTCTAAGTTATCCTTCCACACTTTGCTTTTGGTCTCCTGGTATTAGAACACGATTCTGTTTCTTGATCCTAAAATAGCAAACACGTCTACAGTAGCTGCCATTCATCAGCACTCGATCTGCATTCTGTCAATGACTCACACAAAGAATATAAATGAGTAAGTTATTATCCTATTTTATGGGAGGGAAAAATGAGGCTCTGACCAACAGGGTATGGAATTTGCTAAAACAACAACAACAACAACAACAAAAGAAAAAAAGCTCCCAGTTGGTTAAGAGACAGAGCAAGGACTTGAACCATCCATCTTTTTCAGCATTTTACTCTGTCTCCAGACACACCAGCTCCAAGGTACCCTGAGGCAGGGGCGGTTGTTCTGAGGGACGTTTTATAATTTCTTCACTCTCAACTTATTTCTGCTCTATTTTAGGTTCATTTTAGCTTATCTCATATTTAGCTTAAAAAACATGTGAACTTGGTTATTGTTGGTGTTGATTAACCAGGAGCCACCCTGTTATTTTTTTTTTTAAGTCGTCAGTTCCAATGTATTAGATCAGATTTCCATTAAGATTCCTAGATTATTCATACCTTGGTTGAGCTAGCCTTCACGTCCTTTCATAGCTGAGCCTACGAACATGCCGAAGTCATCCATATAAACTTTTCTTTTCAATTCTGTTGACCATCAGGTGACAAAATTTTAGTGAAAATATGATTCAGGGTGTTTGCTATCATGCAGGCAAAAGTTCCAGTTACTGAAAGAGCAAAGTCTTCGTGGTTCGTACTTGAATTCACGTACACCTAGCCACACGTATGAGATGCAGATTTTCACCGGGAAAGCCTGCTTCAACTCGCACAGCGGCCGAGAGCCTTGCACTCGCCTGGGTAACCTAGGGCCTTCTAAAGTTGAAGGTTTATCCTGGCCGTTTCTACTAGAGACTCCTGTAGCGTGCGCTCTAGAAAGTCAGTCAAAACAGTCGTAGAAGTGGGTGCTTCCAAATCATTCTGGAGGTGCCTCTAACCTCTGTTTGCAGAGGCGACGAGGGGTGACAGAATCCGAGACCGTTGAGAAGGGGGAGATTCCTGCCTGTAACTTATAGTGGCTTCCTCCCGTGAGCTCGGCCCCCTTCTCCTGGAGGGGAGGTGCCGCGGGCTGCAGGGCTAGCATCCTGTCCGTCACGTCCCTAAGGGACTCTCTTCCCTTCGTGAGCACTGCGTCGAACCTAGCAGTTTTCTGCTAACTGGAACTCCCACAGGTTTGAAATGGGTTACCTTCAAAAGTATCCAGGCTCTGAAACAAGTCTGAATGTGGCAGTAAAATTTAAAGCAAATGATGTTTCTGTCCTTTTCTCTATTAAAATTGGCACTAACCTTTCCCTAGATGACAACTCACACTACCCAGTCTGCTCTATAGTGGCCATATTGTTCTATTTCTCAAAAAAAAAAAAAAATTATCCTTTTTAAAACATCGTACACATCTCTTATTTAACTGATCGGGTACCTTCCGCGTGTTCGACGCTGGAAAAGCAGTGGTGGTGAGCAGACTGAATCTTGCCAAGTGACAGACGCCCGTAGCTGACTGACTTCATTCCGGCTAGCCAGCACCTGCTCCCGCTCAGATTCACTCATCACGGGACTGAAGTGAGCCTGCGTGTTCTGTCCATCCACTGTGCGGAACGGATGAAGGCTCCAGGTCTAGTCCGCTATTTTCCAAAGCGAGGGCCTCTCCGGAAAACTGTTAAATCGGAATCTCAGGGGATTGTTGCTGAGGTTCTGTCTACATTTCACACTTGAGCACATTAAAGTAGAAAATCGATCTTGGGCCCCTGGGTGGCTCAGTTGGTTGAGCGACTGCCTTCAGCTCAGGTCATGATCCTGGAGTCCCGGGATCGAGTCCCACATCGGGCTCCCAGCTCCATGGGGAGTCCGCTTCTCACTCTGACCTTCTCCCTTCTCATGCTCTCTCTCACTCTCTCTCTTTCCTAATATATAAATAAATAAAATCTTTAAAAAAAAAAAAAAGAAAATCGATCTTTTAGGCCACCCCTGGTTACAACATTGTTTTTCATAAGTATTGGGTAAGAAGAAATCCCAGAGACATTATATTCTTTGGAATATCTAATCTCTTACAAAGGAAAAAAAAAAATATTTAAGGAGTTCTTGACCAGCGGCACCCAAAAATACTCCCCACCCTGGCTTGCCCTGTACAAGAGGAATGTTCTTCCACGTGGAAGCCCTGCACTTTCAGGAACCCTCTTGCACTGTGAGTGCATTAAAATGATCTCAGCCATCCATGTGTTCCCTGGAATTAGCTTGACAGAGAGGATCAAGCCAGCCCTTTAGTGAAGTCCTGAGAGAATGATACGAGGCATAGCAAGAAAATTTCGGTGAGAAATGCAGAAGGCTGAGTCAAGACCCTGGGGTACTTGTAGGTGAGGACTGACCCAGACCCCAGGGGCAGAAGAATGGTGGGAACATTGGGTGAGTTCCTCCAAGAGTCTGGCCCTACTACACACCTTCTAGGCATTTTCTCTGAATCTGCACAGCAGTTACCCCCATTTACAGAGAAGGGAATGGAGGCTCAGAAAAGCTTCTTAACTTGCCCAAGACGGTGTAGCCCGTTAGTGGTAAATAAAACACAATAAATAAAAATCAAATCAAAAGTCCTATTTCTCAAATCAAAAGTCCTTTTCTCACGATATCACTTTACTTCCTGAAATCTGGGGAAGGGGGACCTGTGTCCTAAAGAGGCGGAGTAAGGACCCGGGAACAGAGTGGGCAGAGAGGCCCACAGATGGGGAGGCGGAAAGTGGTCAGACCTGAGCTTCCCTCCTGTTCGGCTCCAGCTGCCTTGAGGCCCCTTCCTTCAAGTCTGTAAGAGTGTTCATGTCCTTCACTGTTCCTAAAAAAAACTGCAACTCGAAAACGATTAAGGAAGATATTCTTACGGCAACAACAACAGACCTTCCCCACCAGCCTCCAGCTGAGGGAGAGTGAGCGCTCTGATGCTCAACGATAAGACTCGCCTGAGATTCTGAAAGTCCGCAGGGCGGTGTCACGCTGCGCGTGTGACATTAAGCAGGCCACGCTGGAGGCTCCATCTGGGCAGCCGGGCTTTCTGAGACGGACACTCTAGAGGCCATGTGCTTATCTACTCTGGTTATTGCCCCAGGCGTCTGTAAATCAAAGAAGCCCTCAAGTTAGAGATAGCCCATCTCTGAGGAATGCCGCTGTCCTCTCCAGAGACGCGGATGCGCCTCGTCACAGGCCACTTTCCCCCATTCGGATGTACAGCCCTGACCTGGGCCAGGGGTCACCCTGAGGTCTCCTCTTCAACTGTAGGGAACAGGCGACCCTCCACCTCTTCTCCAGTCAAGTTCAAAAAAAGAGAGTTCCGCAGTTGTTTAACCTGTTGTTTGCTGTAAGCCCGCCACGTGGCTGACGGCTGCCGGCTGAGTGGGGGAAGCAGTAAGGTCTCATTGTTTTCTCTACACAAGTCATACTTGGCAAATAGCTTGGAACCCTTGGGAGCGCAATTCCAACCGTTGTTTGCAGAGATTCAGCAGCCCAGACATGCCTCCATGGCGTGGCCTTGTTTGCTGCGGCTCTGTGATTGTGACCTGATTGAAAGCAAGGGAACAGCCAATAGGAATGGAATGGATGGACCTTATTTTGATACTAAATGCACAATTCCCACAGTACCTCGAGGTCCTCATTGCTTCATGGCTCAAATATCTATTGAGTCCCTTCCGTACGTCAGGCCGTATGATAGGCCTCCGGAGTGCAAAGATGAGGAAGCCAGACTCGGCCCTGCCCTCGGTCTTCACGAGGCTGCCGGTCTCTGGAGATGAGCTGGGTGGTGGGCAGGCAACGGGACGCAGGCCAGGGGCTCGGGCCTGTCCTCAGGCCTGGACAGGAAGGGGGCGCTTTCTGGGTTTTGGTCCTCACTCTGTCGCTCTATTACAGGGTCTCACCGTACATGTGTGATTTGAAAAACTAAAGACCAGGTTATTCATCCCTTTCTGTGTTGAAATTTATTTTAAAAATTCATGAATTGAGGGACCCCTGGGTGGCTCAGTTGGTTAAGCAGCTGCCTTTGGCTTAGGTCATGATCCCAGAGTCCTGGGATCGAGTCCCACATCGGGCTCCTTGCTCAGCAGGGAGCCTGCTTCTCTCTCTGCCTCTGCCTGCCACTCTGCCTGCTTGCGCTCTCTCTTTCTCTCTGACAAATAAATAAATAAAATCTTAAAAAAAAAATTCATGAATTGATATCTGAAAAGTGCCAAGACAGCTAGACCAGGAGAGAATGAAATGAAAGATGTATTGGTGTGTCCTGTAAGTCACCATTTTCACAGGCGATTGTTGATTATGTTGTATAATTAATATTAGTTACTATCCAGGGGGCCCTCTTTTCAAACTTTTAGTGGCAGGTAATACAATTAGCCTGACCCTCCTTCCTGCAACAAAGTCTTCTGGCTTTCCTCCTGCCCTGCCAGCTGGTCTTCCTCAGTTCCAGTTGCTAGTTTCTCCTTGTGCCTCTTGAAGATGCACATCCCTTCTGCTTCTGCTCCTTCTCCCGGGTGTCCTCCCCTTCACGATGGATTTAACTTTTCTCGGGCCTCATCTGGGTCCTACCTGCTGATTTAACAGCTCCCCTCGGTTGCGCACATCATTATCAGTCTGATTCGGTTAAAACTGAACTCTTGGTTTGTCCCACTCCCGGAATCTGTTTTCCCCAAGCTTCCTCTTCTCAGAAAACAGCACCCGCTCCCTCGGGCACCATAAACCTGCAGGTCCTTTGCTGCAGCCTTCCTCATTTGCATCTTGGCCCATCGCCAGGTCCTCTTAAAATGCATCAGGGATCTAGCTCAGAGAGCCTTCCTCATTCCTTGACGCAAGGCACGTACCTCGAGTTTTAGCTGGTTTATTTGCACATTTGTTCCGTCTCTGTCTATCCCACTAGGCTCTGATTCCACGATGGCAGGTAGTATGTCCAGTCACCGCTGGATCCCCAGCACCTAGCATAGAGACGTGCTGAACTGAGTTGAATGTCAAGTTATAAACAACGTAAAGTATGCTCATCGTGTGAGCTGAATTCTACGTTATGTTGGGGCAGAGTCATCACTTAAAGATAACTGGGTTTCTCGGACAGGTGATTATTAAGCATGTCTTCGCTCATCACTGCTGATAATACACGGCCTGTGAAAATTCCCATTTAAACTGAACTGTTAAATGGAATTTTCCCTCATGTTCAAGTGCATTAGTGGACCATTTAAAGAGCTTAAGCTGTTGCTGGCCGCCCATTTCCCTGGAAGAGATAAAACTCTCAGGCAGCGGTAGACCATATTGACGGCTTTTAGTTTCCACCAAAGACTCAGTTCTTTTACTCTGGGTGGGACGAGTTGTTGGCTCATCTGATTTTGTTGTTAATACAAGCAAAATACTTCTAATACTACTTTATGTTATAGGCATGATCTGTAGCTCTGCCTTACCTTTCAGAATGTAGATGTACTAGAATTATTAAACTTTTCGGATACACTGAAAAGGGCCCTATTTTGAACTGACAGTGGCAATCAGATTGCATTTGTGAAAATTGAAAAAAAAAATTTATAAAAAAGGAAACAAAATTTTCATTTCCCTATCTTTGAAGTCTTTGCCATAATTTGCACCAACTAAAATTTACCAAATTGATGTCCTTCTTTTTTGTAACAGAAAAAAATATGTTACAAACAAAAGAAGGAAGTTAACGTATTTTAAAATAATATATTTGCTTACTTCATGTAAGCTTTCCCCATGAAACCTATTTTGTGCTGGTATGGGTAGGTCCCTTCTTTAAATCTATGCAAATCCTGTACTCCTAATAATTCCTGGCATTATGGATCAGTAGACTTTGGTTGCTACCTATTACTGTTTTTAGTGATTACTGATTGGGTAGCCGTGGACAAATTAACTTCTCTGGGTCTCTTAACATAGGTGTTTTACCCAGAAATTCCCATAAATGAGTGAGTGAATTGTTAATTAATTTCACTCTGAGTTTGCGATCACAGAACATGAATTTGATGCCACAGACTCCCTTAGGTTACTTTTCAATCTCTTTTTAAAAATGTGCTGCATTTTCTGCATGTGTTCTCTGTATATCCAGTGAGATTATCTGAGTAGAAACCAGGGTGTTAGCTAGTTTACTCTGACCTTAGCGCCTGAGGACTCAGTGACCGCTCCCTGGAGCTGATCTTCATTTTTAAGAAATTGTTTTTAATTTAATATTTAATGCATCAGGAATTTATAGGTTGATGCCTGAGCACTATGCAGTGTATAGACGAAACAGAAGATCTAACCTCTGTCCTTGGGGAGACAAGATACATGAGACATCATCAGATATTTCACAACAGTCTATGAGCTCTACTGTATGACACACATTATAGGACTTGGGAAGGGGGTCAGGTGAGCGAGGAACAGATACAGGGATTGCTCTGTGGAAGGTGCTCAAATGGGTCCAAATCTGGAAGAATGCAAAGACTTCTGATCCAATGGAGGGAGAAAAGGCCAGGACAACAGATGAGAGTAGCTCTTGTGAGGAAAGAGTCTACACAGCTAGTCACATTAATGGAACAGTGAGGAGTTGGCCTGACCCTAAAAGGTATAGGTAGGAGGGCAATGGGAAATAAACTTGGGTAGACTAGGTGTGCCAGACATAGAAAGCCTTGAAGAGTCTGAACTTAACTCTAATTCCGCGATAGGATTTGCCAGTTTAATGGGACATGCTTTCTTGTGCCAGTCAAGCTTTCCCTGGTTATTATAAAAATGTTGAATAAAATCATGAGAGAAGTGGAGATACTGTCTTTCCTAGTTTTAGGTTTGCAATCCTCACTGCGCAAGGGGGAAGCTGTGCAAGTAGATGAATGTGCGGTCTCTAACATTTGCTCTGACATTCTTTTCTTCCCTCGATAAATCTGTGTTGTTAATGACAACATGTAAGTCAACCAGAGGAGAAAGAGCCGATTGGATGACGGGCTTAAGTGAATCTTGGTTTAAGTCCTAATGGTCAACATATGGGCTTCTGTCAGCCTGGAGTGGCAGGAATTTCCAAAGACACAGGCCCATCCACAGAGAAAGAGCATTTGAGAGAGCGCCCTTCCTCCAAGGTCCCAGAAGTGTGGGTCTGGGAACTATTAGCAAAAGCTCTCCGTCCTCCTCTGCTGTCAGGAAGATGCATGTCGGTGGAGACAGAAATGTTTTTGCACTGGGAACCCTGACTCCATTATTAACTTTATAGCTCTAGGAAAGGGATGTTCTATAAAGTTCCCGCAGCACTGCCCCACCAAAAGTGTGTCCGATGATCCTAGCTTACAGGATTTAGAAACTCCGATTCTTCACCCTCCTTTTCCCCGATGTGCATATGTGAACTCCAGGAAGGGGGAGGACCACACTTGTGGGGAGAAGAAAGGAAGATCTGGCTGGAACTCACACCCTCCCATGGCATAGACATTCCTGACTGCCTGGATCTTATGGACCCTGAGTCTCAGCAGATAATCACCTAACCGTGTGGTGTGAGAGTGGCAGAGGAAGGCTGGGTTCCCTGAGCCCGAGTCTGCCACTCTCCGTCTGGGAACTGGGATCTGTACCCAGGCAGGCCACACATCAGGCCACATTTTACAATCCTGAAACCTAAGGGAAGTCAGGGAAAAGAGCTTCTGACTCGCAACTTAAGTAAACTGAGTAAATCAAAGTGCAGTAGGAGATAACATTATAAATCACTATGAATGATTATTAAATAAATGTGAAGCATCTAAATATGTGCTTATACCAGTTACTACCGTATACCATATACACTCTTGCCATATACTACTTTGGGAAACTAATGATAGGGCCATTATTCAAAATATTTTTAAAATTTCCATTGAAGTATTTGTGAAGCCAGCCACATGAGCTTTTGTAGATGCTGTAGGATGCAAGTATCTGACCCATAAAGATAAATTTGGGTTTAGGACATGTCTCAGTGAATCTTAAAGTCAAGTCTGGGGGAGAGTTAGGTGAGGGATCAGGCTAAGACATGCTATTTTGGGTGAGATGCAGATTGGTGCTATTGGCTTTCCTGAATCAGAAAGTTCTCCTTAGTGAGAGTTCTTCCCAACGTTTTCAGCCACAGCCCTGTCAGTGACATAAATTTAAACCACCTTCAGGGCACATAACCGTTTTGGAAGTGTGTTACAAAGAAAGTGGTCTCATCCCTCAAAAAGGTGGCAGGAGTTCAGTGGGGCTCTCAGTACAGGGACAATGCATGGAGGCTGCTAACCCCATGCCAACTTGGCTTTCTCATTCTCATGCAACCCTCGCTGTCTTCACTGTCTGTGGCACGGCATATGCTGGGGAAAAAGTCCCTTCCAAAAAGATCACATGTTAGGACCTTGGCAAGTTCTTCCTTTGCTAAAATGATGAAGGGAGAGCGCAGGAAGGGTGCTGAAGCCCCGCCTCCCAGGACCTGGCAGGGCCGCGGGCTGGCGCGCTCTGCCAGATGCTGCAATAGTCAAGAGCTTGAGCTCTGGACTCACAAGAGCCCGGCTTCGCCTCCTGACCTGTCTGCCGCCAGCCGTGTGATCGTGAGCAAGTTCCTCAACCCTCCTCCCATCCCTCACGTCCAAACTGGTGATCACAGACCCTACTTTCCAAGCGTACAGGAATAAAATGAGATAATACAGGCAAAATGCTTCTCACAGGCCCCCCATATCGGTGCCCCATAAATATTGGCTCAAATTATGAACAAAAAGAACAGAAAGAGGATGGAAAAGACAGCAGAGGGGAAGGAAGCAAGAAGAATGAGGGGAAGAGAGGAAAAAGGCAAGGAGCCAGTGGTTTCGGCTTCGGGCTGACATTGGAGCTGGGGGTTCCAGCTGTGGCCCAGGCAGGGAGGAGTGACTTGTTAGTTAATGAATTGGTATAGTATTTAGGGGGAAAAAAGATCTAGAAGTGTATGTCTCAAATATTTAGAACTAAATAAGCAGGAAGATCATAAAATTCAGCAGGTCCCTTTCACAAAGTGCACACACACACACATACACACACACACACACACACACACTTATAGTCTTTTTTTTTTAAAGATTTTATTTATTTATTAGAGAGAGAGAGACTGAGAATGAGAGGGGAGAAGGTCAGAGGGAGAAGCAGACTTCCTGCAGAGCCGGGAGTCCGATATAGGACTCGATCCCAGGACTCCGGGATCATGACCTGAGCCAAAGGCAGTTGCTTAACCAACTGAGCCACCCAGGCGCCCCACACTTATAGTCTTGATTCTTATCTCTTCTTTTAAGAATAATGGTGATGCCTTCTGTTTTGGAAAGGACAGTGTTAGGTCCCTAAGACAGTCGAGCCCTTTTTCTATCATGGATAATGGGGCTGTATTATAATCCCGGTAAAGGAAAGCAATGCCAGCAAATTTTCTATAGATTCTGCACCATAGAGATATTCTTTTCAGGGTTTTTTTGAAATGGCTCTACATTCTGCTCAAATGACAGCAAGTGTCAAAACTGCCCTCCTTCCCTACAGTCTGTTATTGAATCTAATTAGATGCAAACCCCAAAGGAAGAGTCAATTTGAAGTCCATCGTCCTGTAGCCTCATCCTCTCCCCAGACGACAGAGCTGCCCTGCACCTCTCGGCTGGCACATTCCTGGGAGCCTGGGGTCCTCGGAGGGGGGCCATTCCTCCTCCAGGTTGTGACCTCACCCCTGTTCTCACATCAGTGGCTCTCAACCTTCAAAAACCTCTTACCTCCTCCTTCAGGCCCTCCTTACCCCCGGTCTGGGAGGCCAGTGGCGAGCGGTGTGTCCAGATGATTGGTGTTCTCTGGCATTCTGTAACCGAACGCTGAGCTGCTGGGATCTCGATGCCAGACGCCTTGTTTCCTTGACTGAAACCACTTCCGAGTTAAGCTCTTGTCAGTGGCCATCACTGCCTCTCCACGCTGACCTCTCTCCTGAGTCCAAGAGAGTATTTTCAGTGACTGTTTCTACCTGGGTGACCCACTGTTAACAACAAAGTCAGTGTGTTGAAAACAAAACTCAGTATCTCGGCTCAAAGCCGCCCCTGTCCAGGTGTCCCACCACAAGGAAGGTCACCAGCATAAACCCAGTCACTGAGCCAGAAGCCTGGGAGTATTCCCTGACCCTCACCCTCTGTGTCCCGCCCATCCTGCCTCCGCCACAATCCCCTGAGCCCTTTAACTCCTCTCACCCCCACCGTCCTTGTCCCCGTCACTCTGTCATCGCTCTCGAACTTGGCTCCTTGCCTTTACTCTGGCCCCCCTCAATCCATCTGACCCCAGCACCCACAGTGAGCCTTTTGAATATAAATCCACCCTTTCCCCCCTTTTGGGTAAAAGCTCTTGGTAGCCCTCTTTTGTCCTTGGGTTAAAGTTTCAATGCCCTCACCCGTCCCACAAGGCCTTCCACATGTTGGCTTCTGCCCACCTCTCCCGCCTCACCTCTTGCCACACTCCCCTTTGAATGCTGCCTTCCAGCCAGGTTAAACACCTTTCCGCTCCTCACATGTCAGAGTTTTGCTGGTGTCCTGGTTTTGCCTGTGTGGCCTCCTCCCTCTTCTTCTCATTACTGGAACATAAAACACATACAGAAAAGTGCACGCCACATGTATAGCTCAGGGAATGGTCTCCAATGAACACAGCCATATAATCTACACCCAGACCAAGACTTGAAGAGAACTGGTATTCCAGAAGCCTCCCTCGAGTTCCCTTTCACTATTCCCCAAGGGAAATCACTACCCTGAGTTCTAATGGCCTGGACTGATTTTTCCCACCTTCATACTTTATGTAATTAGCACCTACCGAATTGTGTCTGATGTCTACTACTGCATGAAAAACCACCCATAAATTTCACAGCCTAAAATGACCTTCAAGTCCCATCTTGGGCTCATCACTCCTTGCTGCCATGCTCTTTCGTCTGCTTTGCCACCAAGCTTCTTGAAAACTGGCCACACTCGGTTTCCGTCCGCCCTCGCCCCGTTCACTCCCCGATCGGGGCTAAAGCAGCTTTCCTCAGAGGGCGCCTGCTAGCTCCTTCCAGTTGAGCCAAGTGCACGGCTTGCAGTCTTTTCCTCCTTGACCCCTCCCCCCAATTCAGTAAGTCCCCAAGTCCTAGTGATTCTCCCCCTTTCACCCATCACGTATTTGTCCTACTCTCATTATCTCCTGCCTGGACTAACCCAGCTGCCTCATTCCCTGCCCCATTCCCACAGGCTTTCCCCAATTACAAATCTGGACAGGCCTGCTGCTCACCATGGGATAAAACCCAAACTGTGGCAAGGCAGGAAGGCTCCTCCCTCCCAAGGCAGGATAGGACCCCTCCGGGCTCCCTTTCCAGGCCCTTTGCCTCCCCATGCCTGTGCCGTGGCCACACTGACTCTGCGACCCGTGAACGCGCCCCGGGGTGTCTGCTGGGAGTCTCTCTCTCACTCAAGATGCCCTTCACCCCCTTCTCCCTCCAGATCTACTTATCTTCCTCGTCCTAGCTCCAAAGCCACCTCTGTAAAAGTGTGCTGATGGCAGCTCCTTTTCTGATCCTGTTTGCTGCTATCGATGTTAATAGCACTCATTATCGTTACCATATATTTGCTCACTCTCTCTAGAACATAAGCTCCTCAGGGCAGGATCTTTGTTTTCTTCTGATATGTCCCCAGCGCCCACAACTGTGCCAGCACAAACACTGGCTAAGTGAATGGAAGAGTGACATTCACTGAGCCCTTATTTGCTGGGTGCTCTTCCTGCACGATCTCATTCCCACCTCACTGCAGCCCTGGGAGGAAGGAACTCCGTTTTTATCCCAGTTTTGCACGGGGATAAAAACGGGAAACTGATGCCTGATGAGATGAAACAGCTTGTCCAAGGTCACCCAGCTGACAGACGACAAAAGCTAGGGCTTGAACCCTGATGTGTCCAAGCTCTAAATAACCTCATTCTACCATCGTGAGTTTGTCTCCAGTGGTGTTTTGCACGAAACTCTCCTGGAGGTTACGGAAGGTCTTCAGCCAACGGCGCAGTTATCTTGAAGTAGTGGGGGTATCTCTTTACATATTAATCTCTCCATTATAGGATGAGTTCTCAGAGGATAGGAAGTGAATTCTAATTATGTGATCTCTCCACCACCCCTACCTGAAACTAAAGAACCGGCCCGGTGCCTTACATGTTTGTGTTCATTAGATGTTTGTTGAATGAAATAACGGGTGTGCTGTTAAGAGGCAGTCCTTCTTGTCCAGTCAGTGATTCTGAGCACTGTCCTGATGGTGGCCCCGAACCCAGCCGCAGCTGCCTGCTGCCTCTTCTATGTGCTTCTTCAGCACGACGGAGGCTCCTGGCCATCCCTGGCTGGCCCCCCTCCCCCCTGACCCCAGCCCTTTGCCATCCTTCCGGTTATCATGAAATCCCCTGCCTGTCTTCCTGCTGTCAGTGGCCTGAGGGCGCAGAACGAGCTCTGCCCAGCCCTCTCCTCTTCTTGACCCCACGCCCTGCTGGAACCTGGCTGCTTCCCGGGTCATTCTTGACAGGCAGGGCAACATGACATTTATGTAGATAATTGGAACACAGTTTGGATTGTGGTAAACAAAGAGAGAGTCACGAGGCAGGCCAGGAGTCACGAGGCGGGAGAAATTCCTTGTTAAATGGTAGAGGAACTGGAAATGAATGAAGTCCCCGTCTTTTTCATCCTGACATACTTTTTTTTTTTTTTTTAAAGAAGGAGCTTAGCTTCTCTCAGTTGGTCAATTATTTAGGATTGTTGATTGCCAGTAATAGAAACCAGAGTGCTTTAAGCTGGAAGGGGAAATTTATCCTAAGGATAGAGAATCTCTAGGAACCCAAAGGTTGGCATGCTGCCAGGCCTCAGGAAGCAATGGAAGCAGCTCCAGGAAGATAGGGCAGGATCTGGGCAGCAACCTCTTTCCGTGTCTTGTCTTGGCTGTCTCTGTGCGTCTGCCTCATTCTTGCCTCTCTGTAGGCCTCTCCTTGCCCACGCACTTCATCATGGCGCACCGCTGCTAGGGGCTCCTGAGTGTGGATTTGGCGTGACCGCGGAGCTCCAACCAAACCGCCGGCCCCCAGGGACGTCCACCTGATTGGCCGGCACAAGGCGGAACCCCGTACCTGGTCCTGTCACCTGCCACCAGCGGAGGCGGCAATGGTGTTCAGTGTGGCTGCCAAGTGCCCGTTTCTGTGCCGGAGAAAGAAGCAGAAAGGATCCTTGTGAGCTGAGGAAACTCCCCCCCAAAGGCTCACTACGCTTTGTTCTGTTGTCTGATAAACGCTTTTATAAAAGAATTCCGGGTGCTTCCCCAGGAATAGAACACATGAAGAGCCATGCTCTCCTTGAGGGTCTTTTTCAGACCCAAATACATAAAAATGAATGGCCATTTAGGAAACCTCACCTCAAATCACTAAGACAACGTTCCACTGGTAGTTCCTAACAGGTTTTTAAACCACTTCTGTTCACTGCAGGCTTAGCATCGTGCCTCCCACACATCTAGATGGTCCGCTGGCCCGCAGCGCTTGAGGTAGCCCAGACGGGCCTTGCTCCCTCCTCCAGGTCTTACACCAGGGATGCCCACACCTCCTGTTAGCCAGAGTTCTCTCCTCTTCCTCCTAAGGCAGGGTAGTCAGGTCTGGGGAGAGAGAATCCCCTCCCTTTGAGGCTTCCACACCCCGACAAATTCTGAACCTGGGTCACTGCTTCCTTGATGCGGTTTGAGGGCAGGTGAAAGGGAGCTAGGATAGATCCTCCTTTCATTCTGATCTGGCCTCGCGCACTCAGTGATCCACCAGTGCAAGCCTGGGTAGGGGGCTGAACTGAAACGTTTATCCAGCTCGGAAGTGGGAGCACTAGACGTAAGTGCCCAAGGCAGCTCCAAAGTTTCGCATCCATTTTTCCTGGACTTGGCCCTGCGGGCACGGCTACACTCGCTGCGGCTGGCTCCTGGGGATGACGGACCTTGCCTGGGCCCCAAAACAGGTGGCTCAGCCCCAGGCAGTGGTGACGAGGGGCCGGGTGCCATCCTGGAGGAGGGATTCTCTCCCTTCAGCGGCCTGTCGTATTCGGCCCACACTTTCTCAGTGACCCCTCCCTGACTTGTCTTCCAGGCTCCCCGGGGACAGCAGGCCGCGTGTGCAACCTGACCTCCCGAGGCATGGACAGCTGCGAAGTCATGTGCTGCGGGAGAGGCTACGACACCTCCCGGGTCACCCGGATGACCAAGTGCGAGTGTAAGTTCCACTGGTGCTGTGCCGTGCGCTGTCAGGACTGTCTGGAGGCCCTGGACGTGCACACGTGCAAGGCCCCCAAGAGCGCTGACTGGACGGCTCCCACATGACGCCGCTGAAGGCCCCGCCCACCTGCCCCCTGCAAGGACTTCGTGCGATCTGCAAGGACCCTGGGCCTCTGGGCTTTCTCGGGGAGATCCTTCCTAAGGCATGTGACCTTTGTCTCAACAGAAGCCCCTTCTCCCTCCCCGGGGGCCCCAGGACAGGGGCCACATGCTGCACATAAAGCATGCCTTATCCTCCCCGACTTCCAGCATTCTGGGGGCACATCTCTTCCTGGTCAGGACAGACTGCTAAGAGGGGAAGGGGGCGGCGGGAGGGTGGGCTGATCCCAGTGTCCACCCACCTAGACCTTTCCTCTTTCTGGAGCACTTGGCGGAGGGGAAAAGAGTGTCCCAAAGGAGATTTTCTGTGTCTCACAATAAATGCTCACAGTTATGAAATTCGATACTTCTCTCTGGAGGGTAAAGACAGCAGGACCAACTGCCACTGAAGTAACTTTAAATCTTGAAAAGACCAAGCAAGGCTTTTGCTTGATCAGTTGATTTTCACAGCCAACCCCTCCAGGGATAATTGGTAATTGCTTGGAGAAGAATAGCTTTCAATGAACTTTAGGTTTAAAATGCATACTTTTCAAGGTGTTTATTGCCATATTAAAGTTTGATGTGACAAGGTGGGACTATTGTCCTCTGGTACAGTTTGGAATCTTTACAACAGTAGGAGCCTCAGAAAGGAATTGCTCTACATTACTGTCCCCTTGATATAAAGAAGATTTAAGGAATGAGACTTCCTTCTTCCTTAGGATATGAGAGGAATTCAAAAGAAGATTGATGATCTGGCAGTATTCTCTACCTATTGGGGGAAGATGGAGGAAAATAGTGAATGGAATATCAGAAAACGTGTCTGTTCAGATAAGGGAAAAAAGGGGCGAATAATATTCCTGCCTGGTATGATGCATGGGACCCATGGAATTTTGTTGCTGAAATGGCTCTGAGAAAGAAAACTTCGGGGATGACAAGACCAGGGAACCAGCATGCTGACAGAGAGGTTTCCAGAACTAAGTCACACCTAGACAGCCTGCAGCATAAACAGATGCCCAGAATGAGTTGGCCATGTGTGCCGAGGAGTACCAGCTTGTAGCCATCGCCCTTCAAGCATGTTCGAAAGAGCTGTCACATTGAATTGTGTTCATCTAAGGCTGACAAGATGACAAGGCACGATAGCCTAGAGCAAATGACACACAGGTTCGCTTATATAGTTTCCAACCCTAGTATATTATATTGCAAACAATTGTCATTTGGAGACTATATTTAAGGGACCGGCTATACTTAAGGGAACATCAGTGTACAAATTGTAGCTGGTTTTGGCCATGAGCCGAAAGATGACATCTTTCGGGAAAATAGAGAGGCTGCCACCCCATTTTGCATATTAAGTGAAGGAAAGGTGAAATATCTGAAGATACTTCTCATTCCCTTGGTAAAGTTAGGTTCTGGTTCTCAGTGCGGTCTCTTCGCATTTACTAACAGGGTGTTCCACTCTATGCATCTGGTATCCAGTGACTGAGGCTCGCTCATTAATTGAAAGCCTGACCTTCAGTTTCTTGGTCCTTGCAGGACGTCTAGACTGAGGCTCACGGACAACCTGCTGGAGTCCTTTGCCAGAAATAATGCTTGCCTCCTAGCCCTTGTCAAAATGACAGAATTCATCTCCTTTCCTTCACTTCCAAACCCCAAAATTTGTCATCTGATTTTTCCAGAGTAGCTCGTTCCTTTTTTTATTCTATGGATTAGGAGGGTGGGGAGAGTGGAGCACGACAGAGTTGCTCTGAGCTCAGCGTAGGCCTTGGGGGGCAAGTGGGAAGGCCGGACAGGTGGACTGTCTTAGTCACACTGCGGCTGCCTGTGGACACCTTCCTGGGGGTGGATGAGGGGACTTGCATGGTGGTCCCATAGCGGTCAGCCCTTCTGCCTGCTGGATGAACTATGAAATCATAACTCCGTAGGTGTATTTAGAAATGGAAAGGATCTAAGAGGACATCTCAGCTCCCTCCACTTTGTTTCTGGGGAAGCTGAGACCAAGAGGGGTGAAGAACTCTGTGCACTTATCTGCCATTGCCCCCCATCTCCATTGCAAACAGAGGAGTCAGGAAAGTCAAGCACTTTATCTAATTTGTCTCAGAATTAACCCACGTGGGTTCTAAGTCATTTTAGCATTCAAAGGGGATGGTCACGATTTCTTTTCATTGCTGGGATGTTTTGATCTGACTTTGATTTCATGCTGAGATGCAGCCTTCTTGATAAGGAGCAAGGGCACAGGGCATATCCATATAGAAACCTGCATAAATTTTCCTAATTTGTATGGGAGGCTGTGGCAGCCATCTCAAGTGACAGTGGGTGTGACCATCATGGAGGGCATAATAAGAGAGTGAAGTATTTTTATCTGCTTTTACTTCTGAAAGAGGAAATCTCCACTATTAAGGGAAAAAATTTAAAAAACAGTTGAAGATAAATTCAAACTCATTTTCTTTAGGGTTTGGTGGAGGATCGATATGCCATGATTCTAAGTCATACTGAACTCTTGATTACCTGAGGCTCTTAAGGGAATGCACACCAAAACAAAATGAAAGAATCCATTCAGTCCAGATCCCTTACAAATTCCCTCTCAATGAAAATCTTACTATAAAACAAAGATTTCTAGGCCTGAGAGGATACCCATTAATGTTCTGCAATACCTGAAAAAGTTCTAGCACAATAGGAGAGCTTGACTAACTCCGTGGGGTCTTCTACAATAAAGTGGGGTCATCTGCACAGGATTCTGACCTGGACAAATGAGTTGTCTTCTTCATCCGTGTGCCTCGCTACGTTGGTCTGCACTTTGGAAGACTGGCCTGGCCTGATCTGTGTATTCTGTGAGCACGTTTTGTCGGGTTCATCCTGGTTTCCCCCAGACAGCCCCTCACATCCAAGCTCCAGCACAAGAGCCCCAGGGACCAGGACCACGCTCAGCCGTGGCTCTGTGCCCCTTCAGGATAGAGGCCCCCGCACGGTACGGATATCACCAGACTGAAAGGAACGTCCCCAAGGGACCTATCAAATGACAATATATTCTTTATGGGGCCAGATGATGGGGAAAAAATTGAGAGGGAAAGAGCCAGGTGCTGTTACCAAGTGACTGGCTGAGCTCGGTGGTGGAGCAGAGTGGCTTTCTCAGCTCCCGTGGGTAACCGCCGCCCTTCCTTCTGTGGTTGCTTCGCTGTCCCCTCTCGGCACCTACTTCCCGAGGCATCGGGAGGCCTAGGGGGGCAGGGCCTCGGGCCACTGCTCACATTCTCCACACCTGTCCTGGAGCTCTGCGCGAGGCTGCCGGGGCTCACTTCCAGAGATGTTCTTGATCGTCATGACCATATTCCTTTCCGTTGGAGTTATCCTGGAGCTCGAAAACATCAACTTATCGCATGTCTTTTCAAAGAAAGTAGCTTTCAAGTCAGAAATTCGAGCTTCACATTGACATTTCTCAGCCTGATTAATTTAGTAAGGAATCTTCCATCAGCTCTACAAAACCTAAAGCAGGGCTCCCTCGGAAGCAGCCAACATGACCGGGCATGCACTTGTCCTCGATGGCATTTTCAGGCCAAGATATTGTTATTACTTCTCATTTATTAAAGGTTAGCCTGGGGCTGGTGTTGTCTCGCTCAGCTGAAGAGCATTCATCTCCCGTCTTGCCTGCTCTCCAAATAAAGGCTCAGAGAGACGTCCAATAGACCAGAACCATCCTTTTGTGTCTGTTTACTGTACTTCAACCTGGGTTTCCTTCTCTTAAGAGCAAGACACGTACTCTTAACAAATAAACCTCGCCAGTTCCAAAGCTGGTAAATTGCTTTTGTCAGGTCTACGCTGACCTTCCGCAAAACAGCCCGCTGGTATAAGCTCACAGAGGCGTGCTTATTTTGACCTTCTCCTTAGTTAGGCAGAGAAAATTCTCACTCATCCATGAGAATGTTTTTTACATTTTTCAGGGGATCAGCAAGGTGACAGGTGGTCTGCAAAGCCCAACATGATTATTATTTTTCTAAATCATAGTTGTTCTAACTCTAGTTTTTTCTTTCCCTGATATTCACATGATTCTTGTTGAACCAAACCTCCCACTTCCATGAGCTAATAAAAGTGTCATGTAGATTGTTACAAAGAACTATTGTTATTTACAAGTCTACATTTTCTGTGAAATCAAAACATAATAAAGTGAATTTTCAGTGTTGACTTTGTTATTTTAAACTTGTGATAGTCTTGCCAAACCCTCTGGTGGAAAGAAATCCTTGCAGGCTATGGGAATTATTCCCTTGTCTTTTCTCAGGCATACACTTCCTATACAACCTTATCAAGAGGTGGCTTTTTCAAGTTTGTAAAGATTTTCGGGGAAGACAGTTGGCTTACCTTACTGATAAATACTCTTGTGAACTCAGAGATAAGGCATATATTCCTGATTGAGAAATTATTCCACATTTTGCCCCCTGTGTTGCCATTTAAGTGCTCACGTCCTGTAGGTGCCAGCGTGCTTTGGCTGTGTTTATAAATTCCGTGTCTCTCCACAACAGCTGGACCCACCACATTGACCTCTCCGAATTATTAGTTTTCTTGTAGAGTGCTTGCTTTTGGTTAAAATGGTATTTTTTCAGCTTGATTAGAAACAGATAAGGTCCCTTGCCCCTTTATTGAGATCTGTGTGTCTTGATTGTGGGTGCTACTCACACACAAGTCAGGAAAGCTCGGAAAATGGAAATAAACTCTCTGCCAAAGGAAATCCGCCCAACATTTGCTCTTCCCAGATGAACTGGGGTGATCTAACTAAGGTGCTGACTCACACATCAAGCACCCCAAGGTGGCCCGATTGCCAGGCTGCTTTCAGTGCCCCTAGGATGATATGCAGAAGAGGTAATGATACATATGTCTACATGGGTTTTTCAAAGACCATTTTCCCTAAATATTTTTGCCCAAACATTATCAATGAAACTTCCCTACTCACTAACCCTTTGGGTGAGAAGACTGTCTTACACATTGTACGATCTTTAAAAGCAACCCTGTCTCTACACACAAGATGCCAGAGGTACTCTCCTGCTTCCCAGATGTGACAACCAAAAGTGTCCCCAGGCATTGCCAGATGTTCCTGGTGAGAGGAGGAGGAAACAAGGTGTAAGACAGAACCGTTTCCAGTTGAGAACCACTGATGTAATACTTTGGGTCAAGTCCTCTACCGAAATGGAATCCATACACATTTCTGCCAATTTCAGCCAGGAACACTTCACCGAGAGTGAAAGTTTAATGGGATTAAATCTCAGTATTAATACATCAGACTAACTGGGAAGGAATCTTTTGGAATGGGCGTATCATAGAACCCCTCAGGAGCATGGGGCAGAACAAGTCAGGCCAAGACTTGAGGTTCACTGTGTGTCCTGGGAGGGTGGAAAGCACCAGGCTCCTGGGTTTCTACAGATGGGCATTAACTGTAGGGAATCAAAGGAAGGATGGAAGCTTAGCAAGGAAAGACAATAGTGTCGTTTAAGAAGCTGGAGACAAAATCTTCTTAGGAACTCCTAGGTTTTACAACACTCAGTGGGAAAGAAAAGCCCCAAGATAAGGCCTAGAAGGTGAAAAAGTGAGACTGTTACAGCTCTGCATAAAATAGTTGAGTAATTTTGAGCTTCTCAGGACAGACAGAAGGGTAATAAGAAAGATGAGGCACCAAAACATGGAGAAAGACTTGAGTTTCAGGCAAAATAATAAACAAACAAACAAACAATTTCCAGTTTAAGGCCAGGGTGGATCTCATTTGTGGGTTAATCACTGAACACCTACCCTCCCCCACCAACACACAAACACACTGCCAGTCGTCCCTGTCGCTAGCCTCATACAGGTGGAATTTTAGGAGAGCGAAGCAATCCAAGTGCTGTCCAATGTGTGTCAGCAAAGAACTGGAAGGGGAGCGCGCATGCCGGATGCAACACGGGGCAGAGTGGAGAAAGAAAGAAGCCTGGATGGCAGATAAAGGATAACCCAGCTGGACAGAGGACTTGGGACCAATGACAACTGGCTGAAAGAAGGAAGTGGAAAGCCAGTCTTCTTCTGCTTGACAATTTTTCATGGGCCCAATTGAAATTATATTTTAGGCTGCCCATGGAAAGAAAGACCCGACAAAACCACTTGGGTGAACAAATATCTCTTCATCTGTTCCTTCATGCTATGATCTAGTTCTAGATAACAGAGCATGATTAAAATCTGATCAACATGATCAGCTTACCATTTAGGCTATTTTTGGACTCTTAACTTGATTTTGTAATTTCCGAGTAGTGACTGACCCCGCAAAAGCCCCTGTAATTGAATCATAGGCTCTGGATTTCCCCAGGCAGTCCACCCAATCCTATTTTAATAGCCCTGCAGGCCTTCCTAAGTTCCACAGATGAGAGGAATCATATTACTGCCTGTAAACCCAATTCGAATAAATAAATGACGAAGATGCCTCCAACGTCCAGGCAGTAAGATTGCTCACCCTGGTTCCTTCAGCAGAGGTTGGGGAGCTTGACAAACCTGTCTGTGAATGCTTTGGGGCCTCGTGTTACAGGTAGAGGTGACACACCAGCCGAACAAATAGCAGGAAATACAGAAAACGAAATCTGAATTGGAGTCTCCAAAAGTCTACCTGCCCAAATGAACTTTAGCATCTGCTCCTTGAGCATTATTCTCCAATAGTAATGAAGACTTCATGAAAGGCCTTGAACTCTGAGTCGTCATTGTGGAATCATGCTTAATCAAGACAAATATTCCCAGCCTAAGAGTACAACGAGAAGAAGGGGGTACGGATTTAATTTTCTTATATATTGCTGTAACTATAAACAACGCCTTATCTTCTCACCAATTCTCAGGAAATAATAAGCACCAGTGTTTTGTGCGTATTTACACCAGCCCTTGGAGATTTTATTAGAATCATGATTCACGGATGAGAAATTTCCCTCTTCTACAGGGCTTAGTAACTGGAGTAAGAATTACTCAGTATACTGTACAGAAAATGAATTTGAATGCTTCTGGCTAGTAACCATTCATTCACTGGTGATTGTCTTTCATTTTTTCTGAACTGACCGAATGGGTCAGGATGATCCCTCTGGTTTATACATTGTAGACATACAATTAAATAGTTTCTGAGAATTATGTTGTTCTGTCATATGGATACGAGACTTCAACAGAGCAATGAGGCTACATGACACTTCCAAGAGTCTGAGAGTGAGGATTCATGGAATCCTAGAACATCACATTTGGAAGGAACAATACACATAATTTATTCTAACCTCCACATCTTATTCATGGGAAAACAAAAGAGATTTCATTGTTCAGACTGTGATATAAGCAAGACCCTGAATCATCTTCAGGGAAGAACAGTTATTATTCATTCAATCAGTCTGTACTGAGCATCTCCTGTGAGTCAACTGTTGGGCTACATACAGTCCTGGAAACGCAGCAGTGACTAAGACAGACGTGCCCTTGCTCAGAGCCTCTGGGGAGGGCTAACACAGAACACGTGTACTTCACTGCTTACCTTACAAACACTTCTACGTGCATGCTTGGATTTAGGCCTTACAACTACCCTTAGATACAGATATGGTTTTCCTCCTTTTTAAGATGAGACAAATTTCAGAGAGATTTGGTAATTGGCCCAAGATCATAAAAAGACATAGAAGAGGAAGGGTCTGGACTCAAATATTTGTATTCTAACTCTGATTCCAATGTCCTTTCCAGCATATCAGAGCACCCTCTGATTAAAACTCAGTCAGAAGTATTCTGTCCAATGAGCTATTGAAAATGACTCAGTTGGTTCGATGACCACATTTTCCAAACAAAAATTAGGATGTGTGGACTATCAAAATATTTATATGATTTCTGATTAAATTTATATGCAATCCAGAGAACAAATCATATGTAGATACATATTTAACAAAGCTCTACCAAAATGTAAGTGACTTTTAGTTATATATTTAATAAAGCACTTTTATTTAAAATAAAATGACTTCTAACTCCTCCTAGCAAATCTGGGATTTCTGGTCAGAAGAAATCTACTTTCCTTGTCATATGGATATTCAACCCACAGTTGAAGATGGTTAAAAATATCATGGACCTACCCAAACCTGGTATAAATCATGATTTATTTAAGTTTTCCTCAAACCCCTACCTAATGTTTGATTATTCAGGTTAAACTAACGTGTCAATAATTTTTAAAAATAGTTTTCATAATAGTATTGTCCTCTTACACTGAGGAAAAAAGTTAAAATTTCCTTAGCAACAATGCCCAAGAAAAAATTTTCAGATTTGTATTAAACATAACAATGTAT
The DNA here is from genome assembly GCA_028533885.1 of Nasua narica. Classification (NCBI taxonomy): domain Eukaryota; kingdom Metazoa; phylum Chordata; class Mammalia; order Carnivora; family Procyonidae; genus Nasua; species Nasua narica. The sequence continues at coordinate 64,194,882 of CM052806.1, read as the reverse complement.
TTTAAAATAGTTTTAAAGGTACAAAGTATATATATATATATATATATATATATATATATATATATGATATTAGCATCTATTAGGATTAATAATATTTTCACCTTAACATAAAGTGTAGGTGGTATTTCCATAAAACAAGTTGGGGAGATTTTATAATCCTAGATTATTAGATACTGCCTCTAGAAACAACAGGTGATCTTTCCTCTGCTTTCTAATGTGGAAACAATCCAGCAGGGCCGGAGTAACACATGTTGCTGGCACTGACCTCTGATTGATCTTGAATCAACTCTTCACTTAATCCAACCTTGTAGTTGGGATTTTTTCTGGTGGTGGCCAAATTAGCAAAAGAAAGTTCTCTTCAAAGTGTAAAGGAACAAAGGACAAGATCTTATATGAATATCTGAGGAGTGCAGGAGATCAAGAAAGAATTTTTGTCTGAATGGAATCTTAAATGATGGGTCAGGGGAGAGGGTGGAACATTTATCACAATTATTCTAGAAGTGTATGGAATAGATTTATATGCATGTTTATTCATGGTGAAAAAAAAAAGTCCCCAGATATGCATTTTAATTTGTGAGAAGGCTGCTAAGAAATGTGAGATCATGGAGAAGGTGGTCCTTAAAATAAATAAATAAATAAATAAATAAATAAGATCCAGGGAGTGTAATACCCCTTGGATGTGATTCATTCTTTTGGACCAATAAATAGAGTGAGATGATGTCCAAAAGCAATTTCCCTATTTCTTGGACATGTAAGCATTTTTCCTTATAAGAACTATCGCAGAATCAGTTTCCTATGTAGATTATATTGACAAGCATGAGAGGAAACAACTCATCCCCAAATGCCATTTTCCTTTCATCAACCTTAAATTGGGCCTAAAATTCTCACCCTTACCAATGCTGCCTGGGGGTTAAGAACTTATCTTTCAAAATTTTTCTTTTAAAATGTATAAATGTTATTCAGCTCTCTTCCTTAATTTAACAATTATTTATTTGACATATCTGGCACAATTAACCATCTACCAAATATTTTCCCCAGTTTCAGGGAAACAGCATTGAATAAAGTAAATGAAAGAAATGAGACTTCTAATTCTGGTAATATGGCAGACTATCCCCAAAAGAAGCTTTCTGAAGCAAAATGCTTAGAAATTTAACATAGGTAAAATAAGCATCCTTTAAAATATATAGGTAAACTCTCCCATTCCCACTTTCAAATACAGGAAAGCACCAAAGGTTAAAAATGAAGAGGATTGCTAAAAACTCAAGCCTTAGTACCCCCCATGGAGGTTTATTAATCTGCCTCTCCAGAAGATTGGGTATGTATGTATGTATGTATGAGAGAGAGTGCAAGAGCCTGTGAGCAGGGGGGAACAGGCAGAGGAAGAGAGAGACTCTCAAGCAGACTCTACAATGAGCACAGAGCCCGATGCAAGGCTTGATCTCATGACCTGGAGATCATGACCTGAGCTGAAATGAAGAGTCAGACACTTAACTGACTGAGCCACCTGGGTGCCCCTAGAAGATTGGGTTTTAAATTAAAGGCCAAAGCAGGACAGGAAACAGGATTTGGGGCCTTCTTGAGGTGAGGAGTTGGAATTAGGATACAGCATTCCATCTCTTCCCACATGAAGTCAGAACCGTCAGAGGGCAATATAATCAATTAAGGAAAAATCTGACCACCAGCACAGGGAATCAACTGGGAACAAGTTTGCTCTGAAATGGCATTAGGATAGGAAAAAAATTAATTAAAATAAATATATAGCCCTGATCATTTATAGCTACCAGCCTCTCTTTGTTAAGTTTAATGTTAGAATGAATATAATTTGTGTACTTGCCTAGCCCATGAATTAGCCTAAAACCAAAAAACAAAATAGTTCTAGGTTGAGATACCTAGCAGATACAAGAACAAAACCTCTTTGGAGGTCCCATTTTCAGCCAGGATGCAGAGGATTCTCACATATAATACTTCACCAAATCTGAGTTGATAATTTAAAATTAAAAACATAATACAGGGGCGCCTGGGTGCCTCAGTTGGTTAAGTGACTGCCTTCGGCTCAGGTCATGATCCCGGAGTCCCGGGATTGAGTCCCATATTGGACTCCCGGCTCTGCGGGAAGTCTGCTTCTCCCTCTGACCTTCTCCCCTCTCATTCTCAGTCTCTTTCTCTAATAAATAAATAAAAAATCTTTAAAAAAAAAACATAATACAAAATAAGCCACCATGACTGAGAATCACAGAAGAAAAAAAAATACACTTAGACTCCCAAGAATACCAGATAATAGAATTACTATGGACAGACAATAAAAACAAATCTGTTTAGGAGTGATTTTTAAAAGGGAAATTGAGTAATAAATATGAATATAGTACATAATACTTAAAGGAAAAAAGAATAACCTAAAAAATATTTGAAAAAGAACCAAAAATAACATCCAGTAATTAAAAATATAACCACTGATATGAAAACAGTGATTTTCTGCCTATGGCCACCCCTGAGGAAACTTTGTTAAACTCTTTTCTATGGCCACAACCATATATAATTCTGAATCTCTCAAAGAGACCAAAGACTGTAGAAGCTCTTCATTAAAAGTTTGAATTTCAAAATAACCAGGGGCAGACTGAAAAGTATGAGTAACACTCACAGACTGTATGGCAATGAAAGATCTAAACAACAAGCATTCTAGAAGCTTTGGGCTTGTCACATAAGCCATTGTTGTGCAAGCATATGCAGTCATGAATACAAAGCCACACAAGATGGATGGAAGTGACATAGAACCAAAGGTGTCTCAAGAGAAGGTTTTTCAAGACTGGGTGCACAGTTACCTATGAAAAAGACCCTTTGTTAGTGGCATTAAAGAAGACACTGAAAAGCATCATGTAAGAGATTATTTTGAGCAATTTGGGAACACTGGGGTGATTGAAATCATTGCCAACTAGTATAGTGACAAGAAGAGAGGTTTTGCTTTTGTAACCTTTGGTGACCATAACCCCATGGATAAGACTGTCATCCAGATATACCATACTATGACAGCTAGAACTGTGAAGTAATGAGAGATGGCCAGTGTCTCATCTAGGTCAAAGTAGTTCTTAAAATGTTGGTAGTGGTTTGGGAGGTTATTGTAGAGGGAATGACAACTTTGTTCAAGGAGGAAACTTCAAGGGTTGTTATTGTTTTGATGGTGGTGGTGGCTATGATGGCCGTAATTAATTTGGTAATAACAGAAGCAGTTCTGGTGGTGGTAGAAGCTGCAATAACTTTTACAACAATCAATCTTCAGATTCTAGACCCATGAAGACAGGAAACTTTTCTGGTTCTTGTAGTGGTGAAGGCCAGTACTTTGCTAAACCGCAAAACCAAGGTGATTTTGGGTGTCTAAGCAATACCAGTAGTTATGGCAGCAGCAGAAATTTTAATTACTGCCAAGAAAAAAATTAGCAGAAGAGGAGAGCCAGATAAGTGACAGAAAAGCTATGCCAGATAATATCTGGCTAATGCCAGATAACAATATCAAGTTCACAAATATGCCAAGGTTTGTGAACTCAGCCAATCACAGTGGCAGAGCCTAACTGCTACAAGAAAAAAAAAATAAGTATGGTATTTGTGACTAATCATATAATAGGTATTTAGTTTCTGTTCTCTGAAAAGTGAAAAGCATCCCAACAAAAGGTTTTAAAGTAGTTTTTTGCTGTTGTTCACATGTTGTTAGTTGATAACTGTAAGAGTCTGATTATGATGCTGATTAAACGTGTCTTTAAAAAAAATTCATTGGATGTGGTAAACAGAAAAGTAGATACAGCTAAAGAGAGAATTAGTGAAGTGGAAGATAGATCTAAAGAAATTACCTAGAATTCTGCCCAAGATACATTTAAAAAAAAAAAAAAAATGGAGAGAGGAATATGAAAGGAGGTGAGGGACAGGGAAAGTAGAATTAATAGGTCCATCATATGTCTTAAAACAGAAATTCCAGGAAGAAAGAAGAGAGATGGGCCAACTGGGTGGTTTAGTCAGTTAAGCATCTGCTTTTGGCTCAGATCATGATCTTGGGGTCCTGGGATCAAGCCCCGAGTTGGGCTCTTTGCCCAGTTGGCGTCTGCTTCTGCCTCTCCCTTTGCCCCTTCCTCCGTTTGTGCATTCTCTCTCTCTCTCTAATAAATAAATAAATAAAATATTTTTTAAAAAGAAGAAGAGAGAAAGTGAGAAAGATGAATAATTTCATCTTTGGATGGATGAAAGATATATAAATCTTCAATGTCAAGAAGCACAAATTCCAAGTAGTTCCAAAACAAAATACATCCACACAAAAATATATTGTTGCAAAAATGCAGAGAGTAGAAGAAAAAGAGATTTCAAAAGCTACTGAAGACAAAGACAAATTACCTAGAAAAGAAAATCAGACCAAATGTAGACTTTTCCAGAGCACTGATGGAAAACAAGGCTGCGCTGGAATCGTATTTTCAAAACCCTGGGGGAAAAAAATCAATCTACAACTTTATATCCAACTGAACTATCATTAAAGAACAAGAGTAAAATAAAGACATTTCAGACAAAATATGCCAAGAACAGATCCTATCTATAGGAACTTCAGAACAAATACTCTCCAAAAGAAATGCAAGAAGAAAAGTTGAGTAAATAAATTTATATACATGCAGTGAAATTTGCAATAATGGACACATAAAAATAACTAGAAATTGCTCGTTTTTGGTAACAAAACAAGGTGAAACAAAGTGTTCATAACAATATCAAGATGAAAAGGAAGTGATCAAAATTAAGCATTTTAAATTTGTTTATATTGTTGCGAAGGAGGGAAGAAATATTACAAACTTTAGGCATTGTTAGGTAAGCATGTCACAATTTTAAGGATAACTATTAAGACAAAAATACATAATTTCCTATTTATTAAGGAGATAAAAACAATTTTAAGACTCTTCAACCAACCTACAGGGAGGATAGATTTATAGGTGTGGATGCAAGAAGATTTAGACTAAAAGTAGGGAAACTGGTTGGGATTATTTGGTCATAGTAGCAATATAAATAGCAGGATATAAACAATAATGATTGTTCAGAATTATAAGAAAAAATCTAAAAAACTTTAATAATGGAAAAAAGGGATACTTTGAATGGAGAGATTATAATAGAAAGACCTAATATTGTAAACTGTTAAATTTTTACTAAAATCAATCTATAAAGTTATAATTCTTTTTTTTTTTTAAAGATTTTATTTATTTGACAGAGAGAGACACAGAGAGAGAGGGAACACAAGCAAGGGGAGTGGGAGAGGGAGAAGCAGGCTTCTCACTGAGCAGAGCGCCCAGTGCAGGGCTTGATCCCAGAACTCTGGGATCATGACCAGAGCCAAAGGCAGATGCTGAACAACTGAGCCACCCAGGCGCCCCTAAAGTTAACAATTCTAATACAAGACCAGCCAAGGATGATTACAATTGTTTCCTTTCTCTCCCTTTCTCTTTTTCCCTGCACCAATTCCTCCTTTACTTCTCACTCTTGAGTCAATTACAGAGCACCAGGCACACAGCAAATATTCCATAAATTAGTATTCTTTTAGAATAAAAGAATAAGTGAATGATTTAACAGTTCTCCAAGCAATTTCTGATTTAACTTCTCAAAAAAAAGTCCCATCAAACATCAAACATGATACATATTCATGATATCATGAAACATGATACATTTATATGATACTACATATAAAGATCATATCTAACTTTGAATCTCTGCATAAATACGTGAGCTAACCCTTTGTCAAGGACTCTTTGTGAGTTGATTACATTTGGAAAATTACTGTAGAAGTGTTCCTGAGAGACACAAATAGATGACAATATTGACTCTTAGGGTTAATGTAATGAAAATAACCCACATTAATTAAAATGTAAGAGTAAGGGTGCCTGGGTGGCTCAGTTGGTTGAGTGACTGCCTTCAGCTCAGGTCATGGTCCCAGAGTCCTGGGATCGAGTCCCGTGTCGGGCTCCCAGCTCCACGGGGAGTCTGCTTCTCCCTCTGACCTTCTCCCCTCTCATGCTTGCTCTCTCTCTCTCTCTCTTTCAAATAAATAAATAAAAATCTTAAAAAAAATGTAAGAGTAAAAGACCATTACTCATTACTTTCTAAATACTTCTTAAAGTCAACAAAACTCTGACTTTCTATAATAATTTCTATAGTTCCTTAAATATTATGTGGCTCAAGAAGTATCTTCAATTCATATAGATATAATATATTCAATTTATATATATACATAAAATGGCCCACTCATGAAAGCATCAGAAAGTCACATTCTGGTCAATTTTCTATAAACGATCAAAAAGATCTCAAATGCCTAATGGTCTCTGACAGCTGGTTGTCTTGAAACACACGAATATTAACATGTTACTAAGAATTGCATTTCCCTATATCTTTATCAGCTTTACACATTTTCCCATTTATTCCTTAGTCATTCCTAATTAGCAGAAATCCAGGGGCTCTCTTGGGATTCCTATTTCAAACTGTCTGAGAATCCCAGGGATTCACTGAGCCCAGGTGGGTCGGTGCTTCCAAATGGGGATAACTGGAGAGTCTCCTCAGTCTATAGGCATTCCTGCTTCTGTGACTTTTATAAGTATCATGTCATCACTGAACACAAAGCCTGGCTCAAGTATCAGGTGATACCCTTGCCAGGCCAGCTCCCTGCTCAACCCAAAGCTCGTGCTTGGGCTCCAAGTTTAGAGACCTTCATTTTCACTCACATATTCAGCCATTGCTCTCCAAGAGTGACAACACATCTTAGCGGCTAGGTCTGGAGGGGCTTCAGTCTCACCTGTGTGTTTTTTGAGAACTCTTCTTTTTGTCCATCCTGTATCACCAGCAGATTCTCTCATGAGGAATCCCTGTCTGGGGCTTTCAGGGTCCTCTCATGCTAGCAGATCATTTGTTAGGGCCACACTCTTAAAAGCAGGTTTCTCTCATTTCAGTCAGGAAGAAGAGCAGGAAGTCTTGCATTCATTCCCTTACAGAAGCCTTCAGGGCTCTTTTTGCAAGCTGATAAGCCACAGAAACTTTTTAAAAGTTCTGTTACATCTATTTCCTAGGCAAGGAGAGCCTAAGACTAACTGCACAAATGATTGCTCTCGTAATGGAGGGAGTTTGCTCCAGACAGACATGGGTCTTCATTCCTGTACCTTGTAGGTACGGTCCCCAGACACGGCAGCCTGAGCAGCTCATCCGGGGCCTCTGCTCTCAGGTAAGATACAGTAGCCTTGAGCAGGCCAACACTCCAACTGTGACAACTCAGAAAACTTCCATGTGTCCTCCTTGCTCCTAAGCCAGAGCCTCTCTCAACTTGAGCTTCTTGGCCCTCTGGGTGTGAAGTTTGTATTAGAGCTACTGTTTTTAGGTACAAATGGTCCTTTTTAAACACAAACAAACCATCTCTTAAGGGCCTGGAGAAGAAGCAATCCGTTCTAACACTAGAGGAAAAACTGTGTGGAACTGGGAGCAGAGCTCCGTGACCTTCGTATCTTTATAAGGGAATTGCAAGGGTAGTTTTGGTTATTCTTTGCCTTAAGTGCTGACTTAGTACCTGCCCTCTGGGAGAATTGGGGCCATTGGAGCCTAATGCCCACTCTTCTAAGAACTGCAGTCTTAAAAAAAAAAAATAAAGGAATTGCAGTCATATGCAGAATCTCTCCCTCTCAGAGATCCCCATGGTACTCACACAAAATTAAAAAGAGAGCTGCAGAGGAGGAGCAAGACGGCGGAGGAGTAGGAGGTTGAGATAGAGTCGGATCCCAAAAGTTCATTTAGATATCAAATCATTCTAAAAGCCAGCATACTCAACAGGAGAGAGAAGAGAGGAAGAAGAGCAATTCTAGGAGCAGAAAATCGACCACCTTCGGAAAGGTAGGACGTTTGGAAAAGTGATTCCAAAGCGACGGGAAGAGAGACCGCGGGGGAGGGGCCGGCTCCCTGAAGCCGCAGAGCCGCGGAGCACAAAATCGGAACTTTTAGAGTCCGCTCCGCTGAGGGACATCGCTCCAGAGGCTGAACCGGAGGTTTAGCCCTCACAGGAACAGAGTGGTTTCAGGACCCATGAGACCATAAAGAGACCGGGGGTGTCTGAGAGCAGCAGAGTTCCCAGATATCAGGGCGGAGAAGCCGGCAGCAGAGAAAGAGCCACGCAGTGCGTTTTCAACTGGGGCTTACCCTAGACTGTGGCCTCGGCCCTTCGAGCGGGGACCACGTAAGGCATTCCGGAGAGACGCCCTCCTTCCTCCTCGGGGAGGGGCGGCATGGCAGCGTGCAGCAGGAATCTGCTGGGTTTGGAGACTCCAGACGGGGCTGCGCTGGAGATAGAAACGCACTGCCACCTGTGGCTGAGCTCGGAGCTTGGGCGGGGACCTGGGAGACGGGAGTGATTGACTGCTTTCCTCTGAGGGCGCACTGAGGAGCAGGGACCCCAGTGCTTAGCTCCTCCGGCGGAGACTGGGAGCCGCCATTTGCATTCCCGGCCTCCAGGGCGGTACGGAAAGCACTAAGGGAACAAAGACTCCAGAGAGCGAACATGAGCAAATTGCTTGGCCCCTCCCTGGGCAAGGGCGGGGCAATTCTGCCTCAGGCAAAGACATCTGAGAGCCAAGTTGAAAAGGCCCCTCCCCAGAAGATCAGTGAGAATATCCAGCCAAGCCCAAGTTCATCAGAACTGTGGAACTCCAGAGTACTTTTCTCTCTCACTCATCTATTCTTAGCTCGATAAGATGACAAGGCAGAAAAACTCACCACAAAAAAAAGAACAAGAGACATTACCGACGGCTAGAGACCTAGTTAATACAGACATCAGTAATATGTCGGAAATAGAGTTCAAAATGACAGTTATCAAGGTGCTAGCTGGGCTCAAAAAAAGCATGGAAGAGATTAAAGAATCCCTTTCTGGAGAAATAAAATCCCTTT